>CAOLHI010000446.1:0-637516 GCA_948474755.1 Ctenosaura bakeri | reverse complement strand
GTTTTGTTGCTTTTTTTTCCGCTTAGTGGCTCAAGTGGCTAGCAAAAATGAGACTACACACATGTAAGACTGTAAGAAAAGGGCCCAGAAAAAATTGGAAAGCCAGCTGCCCCATAGCACACACACAAAAAAAAAAGTTTTCTTAATTTTTATTTTTTTAATTTAGTCCTCTTTTGTTGTCATTTTTTTTTAAAGGAAGCTGTTTCCAAACACTTAGATGGAGATCTATGATTGACTTTCTTTCCTTATCACTTTTCCTCTGCGTGTTTGGTAATGTGGGTCTTCTTTTCACACTTAACTTATCTTCGGATACAAGGACCTATGTGACATTGGTGCATGAAATATGAAGTGGGCCTAAACAATGCAAAAATGAAAGTTAATTTTCTTCACAGGAGGAAAAAAGTAGAAAAGGCCTAAGAGACAGAATGGGAAAGCATGAAGAAGAGTGTCCACATTATGTCTGCAGTCTGGGGAACAGAATGGTTAAAATCAGGTCTCCTTGTGTAAGTGCTACTGAAATACCAATTTGTTGCTTACCTGCCAGAGTGTCCCTTCCTCTTTGAGCACAGTAAAAACCATCCCTATGGGGATCATCAGGCAGGAGAAGATCCCCATCAAGATGCCCAGAGCCTCAGCCCAAAAGGGAAAACGATAGGTTCCGTTATATTCTAAAGGTTGGTACTTGATTATGCTATACACCAGCAGGGCCTGAAACAGAGCATCAGACATCAGACAACTGTAAGCCAAGGGTTGTTTTTTTTCAATCCATTTTGAGTTTAAGTGCAATGGCTAAATTGGCTTGGTGAGACGCTTTCTCACCCACACAGTTTAAGTGCCATAGGAGTTAAAAAAAGAAATTCTTCCAAGAAGACAAGGAGAGAACACAAGCCTGGAGAAAACCATTCAGAACAAGAATAGTTACCATCATTGTTACTGGAGACAGGAACAACCAACAGGCTTTAAAGTATATTCCTGGTTTGAAACCCAGCATCATTTGAATATCACGGCAAAACCTCTTCATGCCTACAGAGAGCACAAGAAAAATGGGCCAGTGTCTCAGGCGTTTGGTATCTGATTCATTAATGGTACAAACTTAATTAAGGGGGCTGTGCATATAGTGGCAGTCTAGGGTTACATGACTGTAAAGCCCATGATATATAGTGAGGATTACTTCCAAGTAAGTATAGATAAGATTATGTTGCACAACTTTTTTTCCCTCCATGAACTAATAGGAATAGCAGTGCAAGGGTCAAAGCAGGTATTAAGGGAAATGCATATTCCAGGCAATTATCCTGTTTTCCTTCCATAATGGGATTTTCTTAGCCTAACAATCAAACTTGCAAATTAAGTCCTTGTTTACCTCCTAGTGACCAGTCATCAGTGACAGAGAATGACTGGGCCAAGGTTATCTTTGCGGGCCAGTAGCTATCCAAAGTCCCAGACCACATTGCACCTTTCATCTCACTTTTAATGAACAGAATCTTCAACACAAAAGACTCAAGCAAAGACTGGAGGAATGACCAACCCAAACTCTTGTCTTACCATATACACGGGTCACCACCAGGCAGGTAGTGATGACTATCACCATGAGTCCAAACCCAGCACTGTAGTCATCCAGCAGCACTAGCCAATACATTCCCCCCTGGAGAGAAAAAGCAGTACATGGCCAGAACCTATTCCCAACATACAATATTACCAAATTACAGTTGCACAGTTAAAACCAACAAGAACCCTTAATTAAATCCTACTTGCCTTTCTGAATCAGGCCCTTTCCACACAGCATTTTCCATGTGAAAGGGCGCCTGGAGCATCACACGATTGTGAGGAGCAATCTGCATGATGCACTCACAAATGTGTGATGCTCCAGGGGCTGGCAGGCATCAATTGCACACCTTTTCACTTCCGGCTGGAAGTCGAAAACGGTGCGCGATTGCGCATTGTTCCTGGGCCCCGCGCGCACTTACCTGGCATGTGGAGCCTCCGGAGCCACACTGGTCATGCTTCCTGCCCCAGTGCAACCTGGGAAACTCCCAGGCTGCACTGCGGAAGGAAGAGGCAGGACTCTCATGCAAGCAGGCAGCTCGTGTGGAGCTGAAGCAGCAGGGACGTGAGAGCCTTTCTCCAGAGGCTCTTTGCGCAATCCCCACACCCCAGCACCGGAAAAAGGTAAGGTGCAGAAAGGGCCTATGTTTACTTTGACCCTCACTAGAAGTAATTCATCCTACTCTACAGGCCAAGTTTAATAAGATGAATATTTAGAAAGTCTGAACACTATAGCCATGTATTAAAAGAGTCACCCCAGTAGTGTTAATCAGTTCCTCCTGTCAGAGCAAAGAAACAATGGTTTCAGTTACCTGTTGTGCTAAGCTACAGTTTGTTGCATGGGCCATGAATTGTCCACAGAAGCCCAAACAAAGCCTTTCCCCCCATTACTACTCTGCTTCATTTCTCCCCCACTTTTTTGGGGGGGGGGCAGTCAATTTCTGTTTTATATTGTCAGCTGGATAAACCAGCCAAGGACAACTCATGTTTCTAGGCTCAGACCTAAAGTCAAACCATGGTTTAAAGAGTTAATAAGAAAAACAACAACTATGGTTTCTATTTGTGGTTGGCTAACACCAAGGTTTGGACACAACAACAAGTAGGAATGCAACAAATCACAGTTTGGCTATGTATGAACCCAATCAATGTGAATCATTTGATCAGTCACAGCTCATATTTTGAATCTGGGGCACTGAATAATCACAGCAAACTATTGATAAAATGAGACCATTTTCTGTGGGTAGTAAGTCAAGAATCTGTTATAAACACTTGTATTGCCCAACATAGTTGACTAGATAAGAGAGGAACTTCTCTTTAGTTCTTCTCTTTTTCCTCTTTAGCCTAACACCACTTTCCCCTTTAAATCTTCACGTAAATGAACACTTCAAAAACACTGGTGGCTACAGGCTTTGTCCAATTTGCTTACCTCTGTTGTGAGAATGAGTCCCATCAGGAACATTGTGACACAAATAACACCTGAGAAAAAAGCCTTCTTTGGACGCAGGTAATAGGGGAACTCATCAGTCACAGCAGTGACTATGGTCTCCAGAAAGGCAAACTGCACACAGACAAAAATGATGCTCTTGTAAGGCCATATGGACCAACCACTTGAAGACATATCCATGAAGTACTCCCTCAGAACAGATTACATCCTTACCTGACTGTCCAAACCAAGAGTTAACAGCATGAAGAAAAAAAGGAAAGACCAGAAAGGAGAAAGAGGAAGCATTGTCATGGCTTGTGGGTAGACCACAAAGGCTAAGCCTGGACCTGGAAGACAGGCAAAGAATGAGAAGAACCATGGCTGGGATTGTACAAACTGCAATCAAGGAGATTTTGAGTTCATGGATGTAGGTAAGGGCAATGGACTAAGGCCATTTCAGCACTAGACTGTTATAGCGCTATTATTCCACTTGCAACATCCTATGGAATCCTGGGGTTTGCAGTGTCGGGAGGGGCCAGCCGGCCCCTCCCAAAACTGCAAACCCCAGGATTCCACAGGATGTTGCAAGTGGAATAATAGCGCTATAACAGTCTAGTGTGGGAATGGTCTAAGTGATGTCAGAAGAGAATTTTTACCAAAACAGTCTGGAAATTTGAATGGTTAAAATATAAAGCTTAGGGTGTCCCACACTGGAAAAAGGCACACTGCCAAGCTAAAATACATGGAAGGTCCTCCACTGCCACTCCACAAGGCCTTGTAGTCTCCCACTACATCCTCCCACAAAGTTGGCTAGAAGGAAGGACCTCTTCTGAGCCAGGCATTTAGGCTCAGACAATTCTGTGGAAAGCAATGCTGCCTGCTTTGTGGAATGGCTCATCACAGAATGCAATCAACAAAGAGCAGAGAGCGGCAGAGTTGGGTGAATCTTCAGCCTTGAGTAACAAGGGAGCTTGGACTGTCATTGATCAACAAATCTGTCTCAGACTCCTCAATAATATTAATACTATGCTAGTTCACCAAAGCATATTGAGACTTCAGATAGGAAGGTGGGTTACAATTTTATCTAGAATATGAACTTCTGTTGATAATAATTTCACTCGCCAGTGTATCATTACTTCACAATTACAGGACCCCATACACACACAAGCTTGTCATTAGTTTGGTTTTCTGTTTTCTTTTCTTTTTCCATAAAACCAGTGATAATAAACAGAAACTCTACTGTCAGTCTGCCTTTAGAATATCTTCTACCGTACTTCAACTCCTACAAAATATATACTGTGAGAAAGGAGAGTGCAGGTGAATACTGAGACTCCACAAAGAGAACAGATGTGTACAGAGTTTTACACTTCTGTCTGAGAAACCTTTACAGGTAGTATAGTGGCAGATTTTGAACTGCAGGTGTTCATCACATCAGTCTTCAGAGCTCTGTCTCCTGTTAGAGCCCTAAAATGAAGGTAGATGCATTGATCTATATCAACAAACCAGTTTTAAGAGTTTTCTACCTAAACCCAATTGCTAGGTCCAGCTATAGTGAACCAATTGAAGCAATGAGATTTATATTAGTGTTGACTTATGATTCAGCAATTGCTTCAATTGGTCTATTCTAGTTAGGACTAGCAACGGGATTTAGATTTTCATTACCATCTGGGTAATTAGCTATAAAATTAATGGGTCTTAATTGCTCATTCAAGACCAAGCCACCTCCAAATATTTCACATTACAACAGGAACAATACATTGTTGCTGGAAAATCAATCCTGCCTTGCAAGTACTGTGGGGATTACAGCTAAATTCAGACAATGGGCAGAGTGGAAGAGGTGGCAGAAGATACCATTGTTCCTGATAACCAAAAAGTGCATGTGTTTTATTCTGCAAGCCGTGGCTCCACTACACCACTGTTTGCAAGCCATTCTTATGATGTGGTGTTAAAACAATAGTATTTGGACAAAATCATGCACACAAAGACACTCACATGTGCACTAAATACTGAAAGAAGGAACGTATAGGCCTTACCAGCTTTGGCCACTTCTTGAACAGGGACATCAAGTTCTTGAGACATGTAGCCCAAAACAGAGAAGATGGCAAAGCCAGCTAAGATACTGGTGATGGCATTGCCCACAGTGACTATAAATGTATCCCTACAGAATAATAATAATAATAATAATAATAATAATAATAATAATAATATAATAATGATAATGATGATGATGATGATAATAATAATAATAATAATAATAATAATAATAATAATAATAGAGTGAAATAAGGAGAAAGGTGCAGTCTAGTTAAGACAGTATAGAATGCACAATTGTGTGAAATGAGATGAGATGAGACGCCACCACCAAATGACCAAACAGTTCACAATCTCTTACAGTGGTATTCCTACCCCAGTTAAAGGTTGGGTATTATTCCTCAGTACAGTAAATTCCTCAGTTCAGGGAGAGTATAACCTAAGTTTCCCCAAGCAAAGTGTTTCACGTTTACTAACAATCTAGCATGCTAGTCAGGCTACCAATATTTGAGGTGTGATTTCCTGTGCTATAGCACCTTGAGTTTTGCTGGATTTTTCCAGTTGTTGTCACCTCTGTGTCCACCAGAGCCCTGGTGGCACAGTGGTTAAATGCCAGTACTGCAGCCACAAAGTTGTGAGTTCAATCCTGCCGGGTTCCGGGTTGACTCAGCCTTCCATCCTTCCACACGTCAGTAAAATGAGTACCCAGCTTGTTGGGGGCAATTAGATAACACATTGTAAACCACTTAGAAACCACTTAGCTGATAAGCGGTATAGAAATACACATGCTACATGCTATTGCTATTCATTCTTTTCTTTTGGGGGTCTATTTGTAACAATTTCTTGGATCTGCACTGGAATTCTATAAATGTGCTTTTAAAAACAAACAAATGAAAAACTAGGGTATGGTTGGCTGAAGATACATCAAGACTGATTGAAAAGTACCAGATTTGGGTTATGCCGGTATGAAGTATATGCGGGGTTAAAATAAAGCAACCTGGAGGGCTGGTATAAAAAGTTTCTGATCATACTGGTTGCTGACAGAAAATATTCTGGGATAAACAAAATGTGTATGTATCTCCAGAATAAAATCAGAAAGAAGAGGAACAGAATCTAGAACTTTCTGACCTTTCTAATCTACAACCACAAGGTTGTGAGTTCGATCCTGCCGGGCTCCAAGGTTGACTCAGCCTTCCATCCTTCCACAGGTCAGTAAAATGAGTACCCAGCTTGTTGGGGGCAATTAGCTAAAATACATTGTAAACCGCTTAGATAACACTCAGTTGATAAGCGGTATAGAAATAAATGCTATTGCTATTTCTAATCAGTCTGGATGTGCTTTTGCGTGGTCATATCATTCAAAGGGCAAATTTTCACTTCTCTGATTTTTAACTTTTTAAAAAGAGTTTCAATGCAAAAATACCATTTTAATGATGCACTATAGTATAATTAATTCTAAAAAAATTAAAAGAAAAGGGAAGAGAATGGAATATATTTTGAAATTAAAAAGAAACCCACATGTGAGTGGGAATAAAATGTTGCAGCTCGTGCCAGGAACTGCTAGAAAATAATCCAGGACAACAAAAATGTCATTTGGAGTTTTTTTTAAAGCTCCTGGAAAGCTACAAATACTGCAGTTAAAGCCAGTTAAAAACTCCCAACACATTTACCCAACTAGAGGAGCCCACAGTCTTCTAGTAACAGCTACTTTCTTGTCACTCAGCTGACATTGTAGAAAAGGACTAGGCTAAGGATGAAGCATCAAACTAAATGCAGACTGTGGGTATATACTGATTCTTTATGAACTTTTATAAAATTTATAAAATTTCTAGCTCTCTCTATCTGGCCTCAACCAAATAATTTACCTACCTGTCTTCCATTATTCCCCTGTACAAAATCTATGTTCCTCTTAATTTTATCAAATTTATATTCCCACTTGGGTTTTTTTACTTTTTCTTTTGCTTGCCACATCCATGATTCTGTCTTTTAAAACTTCAAAATTAATACCCTGTGCACATTCCCAGAACAGTAGATTCTGTTCTGGGAAAGGAGGTCATTCAAAGAACACAGAATCTGGATAGATATTAAGCTACACCTTTCTATGCATTCTAGCCTCCTGAGGTGTTGTACCTGTAAATATTCTGGTGGAAAGTGTTGTATGATGCAAAGGTGAGAAGTCCCCCAAATCCTACCCCAAGAGAGTAGAAGATCTGCAAAGCTGCTTCAATCCACACCTGAAGAGACAAAACAAGAAGCGGAAGAGTAAGAGAAACAAGCATATTGGAAGGGGGGAAAAAACCAAACCAAAATAGTGGACATTGACTGAAATACAGGAGGGTTAAAACTCTGCTTTGTAGCTTAAAATACAGTCAAGGTTTCTGGAATGACCTCAAGCCAAATACCTTTTAGGATAGCATTGACCAAAGCTAAGTTTGAGAAAAAAGTTATAGCTACTAGTATAGCAAAGGCTGGACTCGTCTTGCACAGAATATTCTGAGCCTAACATCTTGTGCTGACAGAACTGAAAGGGAAAACACTATCAATACTCAGCATCTATCTCTGCTGACATGTTTTCTCACTCAACAAAGAGAAATGATTCTAAATGGCTCTGAAGGTACCCAGTGTTGCCTGTGCCCTGCCACAAGTGTCTTCCTTATGAGGGCAGCATGCAGCGCACCCCTTTGCATGTTACACAAGAAAACACAACAGTGCTGAATTGTTTGCATCTTCATGTTCTGTCACCAAACACAATAGTGTCAATAGAATTCTCTCAGTGGCTATGCATCCAAAAGATGGAAGAGCCTTGCTTTCTGTTTCACTTTTAGCATTTTGTCCAAGATCAGGCTGATCTGGACTGTCTCCAACCTGAATGTGATTTCTCATATTTGCTTGCTGCTAATGATGGGGCCAGAACTTCCATTAAATCCGCAATTGCCATCAAAAATAGCAACTGCATGCTTAATTCTGCCCCTGTTTTAGGGGCAATTTACCCTTTTTCAGACCCAGCCCATGAGCTGTTAATTACAGGTTATTGGAGAGGGGAGAGTAAATGTCAAATTAGATATTAAAGAAAATGCATGTTCCCTACAGATTGCTGCTTACCCTCACAGATTAGGATTTCCTCAGAGCTCACCAATCCGATTTACAAATTAAATATGTACTTACTTTCTGATGACCAATCAAAACAAAACATGCTAAGTATGTAAGGAAAATCACCCACTATTACAAACAGACATCTTTTACTACTTAAGAACACCTCTTCTAAAACATGGTAAATGTACATTGATCCCAAGATATCCTAGATGTTTTATGACAGAGGGCAACTGTGGAGGGGGTGGCACACCATTTCACCTCTCCCCCCATGCCCACCTGGCAGGCTGCCACAGGTTTCATAATTTTACTTCTGACTACTCTTTGAGCTATTTTTTGCCTTTTTTTTTTCCACCTTTGGTGGGGGGCTCTGGGGAGTTGGAGAAGCAAACTTACACATTTACAGATGGTTTAGAAATTTTTAGCCACTTTGGGACAAAATATTCCCAAGAAAAAAATAAAACTGGGGAAATCTGGGGCTTTGGGGAGAAATTAGGAGGGCTTCAGAGGCTATACTTAAGGATCCAAGGGCTGCCTACACCCTTGGGCCACACTTTGTCTACCCTTGTCTTAGGGAGAATATGTGTGTATGTGTGTGTCTTTTAACTATGAAAATGTTGCCATTGTTATATGTTACAAGGATAATTCAAAAATCCTTTTCTTGAATAAGTCGAAGAATTCCATCTGCATTTTTGCACAGAGTACTCTACTGGCATGAACAACAGGGGATCCAATTAAGACCTGCTCGACCTATAACCATTCTTACAGAATTGAGTTATTTTTCTTATGCACCTGCACAGCATGAGGAGTCCCCTGTTGCTCACACCTGCCTTGACTGTTTGCATGCAGCAGTCAAAATGACTGTGTATAATTAACATCCTCTCTCCAGTAAAATGGCACAGAACAAACCTCACCTTGGGAGACAGCAGCAAGTCAAACTGGGGTGTAAGATAGAATCTGATTCCTAACCAGGCTCCTTCCAGGGTCACACCACGAATCAGGAGCATGACGAGGATGAGGTAAGGAAATGTGGCAGTGAAATACACAACCTGCAAGAGGACAAAAGTGTATGACTTAAATGAGTAGTTATTATTTTTGGTATTCATAAAAATATAGGGAAGATTGCTGTATATAGGGAGCTCAATAAAGCCTCAAGCATTGAACATAATGTTCTTTGTTGTAACTTAAGCTTGTTCGATCTAGTCCTGTCCAGGGTTATGGCGGTGGTAGTATGAGAAAATCCTTTGTTTTCTTCTGTAGACCTTCATGTCTATCGAGAGTCCTGTCATATCACACCTTGGCCTTTTCTTCTTCAGACTGAACATAACCGCTTCCTTCAACCTGTTCTCACGTAAGTTGACTCCCATACCACTAACTGTCTTGTTGCCCTCCTCTGATCTGATTCCAAACTGTCTCATCTTTTGCAGAGTACAGTGCCCAGAACTGGGCACAGTACTCCAAACAGAGCTGGAATTTTGCTAGCAGACCTAGAGTTACTTAGAAAGCACAACTCTATTAATACAGCCCTAAATACCTACAGGAATTTTTTTTTTCCTGTAGTTTCACAACATTACTGACTCAAGTTCAGTTTGTGACTATGGCCATTTCCACACTAGCCTGTTATAGCGCGATGATTCCACTTTCAACATCCTGCCGGCCCCTCCCGAAACTGCAAACCCCAGGATTCCAGAGGATGTTGAAAGTGGAATCATCGCACTATAACAGGCTAGTGCAGAAATGGCCTATGATTTTAACAACCTTTCTTACTGTTAAGTTCCATTCACTATGTATTGTGGCAGGTATCTTTAGGCATTTGTGATTTGGGGTTTATGAATGGTCCTGAAAGATGGCCCTCCTCACATGGCAAATGCTTGTTTGAGAAGCATATATGTTCCTGCCTCCATAAACATGAGGGGCACTGATACCTGATTGGTAGACCTATCAGCTGAGTATCCAGAAATGTACACATCCATAATCATCATAGGAATCTAGCTTTGTAGTATGCAATTTGGTGCCTTTGCCAAAATCCTGAGAATTTCAGGTTTGGGTAATTATTTTAACAGTATAAAATAATGTCTTTAACATTCTTGTCTGCAAATCAAAATTTAAACATGTGTCTTCCATCAGAGAGAATATTTTTTATTTTTGGTCCCATCTTGTACACTGCCTATGACTTGCACAGAGCTCTCCCCTTCTTCTACACTACCCTAAACAAAAGCAAATATGGTTCCGTTAGGTTATTTATGCAGATCTGTTCAGTTACTTCTGCAATGATAGTTTAAGATTAGTCACCACTGAATTTTCATTTAATAGACAAAAAGTTAACAAAAAATGTTGCCATGACACACTGTTTCTTATTATATCATAGACTATGTAGATTGCATTAGCACTCTTTATCTTCAGATTCTATATTACTACCATCCTAGCTGGTCCATATTCTCTGCAGCAGCAGACAAATGAGTCTAGTTGTTTATTTCAGGACAAATAGATCACAATCTGTGCCTGCTGCCAATTTACATCTTACCTTGCCAGAGGATTTTACTCCCTTGAGAATACAGAGGTACACAATAATCCAAGCAAGGAGGAGACACAGGCACAGATTCCAGCGAATTGCCCCAGGATCCCCAATCCCTGAGCTCTCTTGGATGTGCAGGACATAACGACTAGATTAAAAGAAAAACCATAAATAAACAGAGCACTATCCCTCTATAAGTACAGATGAGGGCAGAGTTAACTATTAAAATCATTTAATCAGTGATAAGACAGCTAGGGGTAGCTTCAGACATTATGGGCATCCTACACAAAAAAGGATTTCCTAACAGGAAAAGACAGGAAAACGGATACAATGTCATTCATGAGACAAATGTATAACCATAATTTTCAATGTGCACATGCATTTGTGCGCACACATTGTAAAACAGCAGCCAAGCATTGCTTCCAAGTATGTGAACATCTAATGAAAATGACACACTTTTCTGGATCTATCACTTGCTCAGATCTCTACATTGTTTTGTTTTGTTTTTCCTGTACAGAAGCATTTTACCTGCAAAGATTCATACAATTAATAGCAGACAATATCTTCTTTGAGAGCCAGTGTGCTGTAGTAATTTGAGTGCTGAATTGGGACTCTGGCAGACTAGGGTTCAAATTCCTGCTCAGCCATGAAAACCCACTGGATGACTTTGGGCAAGACAAATTCTCTCAGCCTTTGAGGACATCAAGGGCAAACCTCCTCTGAATAAATCTTGCCAAGAAAATTATATGAGCAATTTTCCATAAGTCAGAGCCAACTATATGGCATACATCATCATCATCATCATCATCATCATCATCATCATCATCCAAAAAAAAAGTTCTTTAATAACTTGCAACTCTTATATGCATCATTTAATGTAGAAATGTTGTAATAAGTACTCATATTTATACTTCCAAGTGTGCATCCCATCCTGCTGCATGTACATATGACGAAAAAACGAGATTTGCATGTAATGCTTCACATTCAGAAGACACAAAATGAATGCCAAATAATACACTCATGTTGTAGTAAGTGGACCTTAAGCAATCATTCTAAAGCATGTGACAATAAGGAACTCAATACTATCTGATCTTGTCAATAAAGAAAGATTTATTTTGAACAAAATGAAAAATGCCTTAACATTATACTGGGCTGAATAAAGTCCTGTTCTCATCTCCTTTGCCTAGCATTCTTTAATTTACAGCTGACTCATAATCCCCAATTCCCACAATAAGCACCAGAGAAAGGGAGAAACATGATGTGATTGTAGTGTAATTACTCATTAAACGTGGCCAGTAGATCCATACACCTGTCCTGTGCAGATCTGTACTACAAATTGTCTGCTATAATATCTAGAGTGACCAGCTGTGCAGTTGAGCTATTAGAGGAAACAGTCATGACATCATGGGTTAACCACATTTCTTTTTTTCATTTTATCTTCCCTAATGTACTCACTTCCAGTATTCTTCACTTGGGCTGACAGTGTTGGAGATGTTGAGAGGGGCAGCACCATTCCCTGTGCGCATGACATGGTGGTCCAGGCACCGGTCTGTGTTCCACCAGTTGCCACAGTACTGCCAGGGCAAGTTATTTGTCAGCGAGGCAAAGAGGTAGAAGAGAACATAAGCAATGATCATGTTATAGTAAATGGCCACTAAGGAGACAATCAAGATTGTGGCCATGCCAACACCTAAAGGGGAACAGAAGCAAGAGAGATCAATATAACAGCAACCATCCTAGGAGCACTACAAATGCTTTTCACTTGCCTTGAGGCAAATTTTAGTGTCAGGGAATCTGAGGCAGCTATAGACACATAGGTTGGTATGCAACTGTTGGAGCAGAAAATTTTAGCTGTGTCAGCTGCATGATCCATTTACAACCATTTAATCAGAATTATTATACTCTCCTAAGTTCTTCTGGTCTAGTGTGTTTTGTCTGCAACTGGTTTAAAAATAGTTGAGCTAGCTGAAACCTTCAGCCATAACCAGAGCGTCCAGGAATCTAAGTCAAACCAGTCCAACTGTCTCTGAAACCACACAAGAAATCATGCATCCACTACAGAGCTTGGAAACAAAAAGTTACAAAGAAACTAGTTACTAGGATTTAACTCCCTTTTCCCATAAAAAGGTATGACTATGTTATATTATATTATATTATATTATATTATATTATATTATATTATATTATATTATATTATATTAAACTGTAACTTAACAAGAGACAATTTCACTCTTGGGGCATAACTGTAATAACTGAAAATTTCTTTCATAGTTATGGGATGTGGCGTCACTGAAAAGTGGTGAAGAGATCACACATGCTTCAAGTACTGCTTTTTGCTGGGCCTTCTGGTCTCTTCCATGGGGCAAGGTGGACTGGAGAAGAATGTGTTTTGCAGCATAGGCATAAGTAACTAAAGGTATCTATTTTAGTTGCCTTCAAGTCACACTGAAGTACAGAATTACTTTGGAAAGTTTTTAACTATAAGTAACTAACAATGGGGGTGAGCACCTCTGACTTATCACAGTAATTGATTATTTTTGCAAAGTAACTTCCCAAGTCCGGATCCACTGTACCTCTCACTCTGCTCCACTCCTTAATTCCTCTGCTCATGGTGCCAAGGAATTCCTCTACCTTGGGTTCATAGTGCATGAACAGTGGCAATGATGGCTGCTGCTGCTGAATGCTTTTGCCCTGTCAGCCCTGATTTTCTACACCTTGGAAGATTAAAAGGAGAAGGAGGAAATGCCAAGAAAATTAGATGAACACTGCATTGCATGCACACACCTTTGAAGAGTGGGCTTATCTTCCAAACCGCAAGCGGACCCAGGCTTGAGAACTGGCCAAGTGACAGCTCCATGAAGAAGATGGGAATCCCACATATTGCCAACATGATAAAATATGGAACAAGGAATGCCCCTGTAGGATATAAACACATGGCACATGGAAGAGTGGCCTTGATCAGAAACAGAAAACACTGAACAGGGTTATAATTAAATGTGGAACTTTTGGATGAATTTCAGTAGATGGATATCCAACTTAGATACTTACTGTACCCTCATTACTAGTTGCAACCTGGAGATGTGACCTGTAACTTTAAAATGACTAGCACGTCAGGAAATGAAAGGTAGCTTCTTCCTCCCATTTATCTTCTGTGTCCTGCCTTCTGCCTGCCTTCCTGCCTACTCTAGCTGTACAGCAAGTAAGGGAGGGGTTGAGACAACAGGACTGGAAAGAAAAGAGTTAGAGAAGACATGCTGTGCTCTGACACTTGCAAGGCCCTTTTTGCACAGCATTTGCCATATGAAAGGGCCCCTGGAGCATTGCGCAACTGCGAAGAGCAGTCCACACGACGCACTCACAATCGCGCGATACTCCAGGGCCTGGCAGGCACCGATCACGCACTATTTCCTTTTTGGCTGCGAGCCAAAAATGGTGCGCAATCACACATCACTCCAGGCCCCGTGCGCACTTGCCGTATGTGCGGAGCTCTGAAGCCATGGTGCTCGCATTTCCTACCCCAGCGCAGCCTGGGAAAATCCCAGGCTGCACTGCAGAAGGAAGAGAAGGGACTTTCATGCGAGCAGGCAGCAGCTGCGGAGCTGAAGGAACTGGGACACGAGACCCTCTTGCTAGAGGCTGCTCGTGTGATCCCTGCACCCCAGCTCTGCAAAAAGGTGAGTTGCGGAAAGGGCCATATACTAGCACTGCATTGGGTTCAAAACTTAATATCATTGGGTTCAAAACTTGATATCAGAATTCCAAGCTTCCTGGAGGATTCTGGGAACTTATGTCCAAAATGTAATTTTCCCAAGTTCTGTTTTGATTTAAGCCTTGGTTTCTTCATATTCTAAATGTATAGTGCAAACATCCAGACGGTTACCTGTCAAATCTTATGTTACTACTTTAGTACTGGAGAACCTCATATCCTTCTTTATTGTCATATTCATAACATACATTTCAGGAGACCTTGCTCAGGTGTAAAGAACATTTTTGCATGCAGAAGATGCCGGAATGAACCTTTTAACCTCTCTAGTTAAAAGGAACAGGTAGCAAGTGATGATCCTTTTGTTCCTGAGACCATGCTCAGCTACTGTGATTCTGAGTAGATAACAACGGGTTAGATGGGGAAAAAATAGGCTGACCTAGCAGCCTCCCAATTGTTATTATCAAAGATAGGTAGGAACAGAAAGAGTATTTCCAGAGGGTGGCCTTCTAGCACTGTCAGATAAAAGGCACAGCATAGCTATTCATCCTTTTTCTTCCTTAGCCTATTTTTTGAAAGGAGTTATGGGAAAACATGAGGTGTTGCAAATAGAATACCATATTATCTAGTTCTGTTCCTGGCCCTGGTAAAATTCCAAAAGTTTTTCAGCAAGGATTTCAGTGTGAAAATACAGCAAGTATTTGTTGACTCCTCTAAATAAGGGATAAATAGATTAAGGTTTGTGGGCTCTGTTTTGTGTAGTGTGGGGGGAGCTAGAACGTCAAGTTGAATAACCAGAAAAAAGACATATACTAAGAAAGAAAGAATTCTAAAAGCAGGATTTTTTTTTAACTACCAAATCCATATAGGCAATTTCCACACTATACTGTCATGGTGCTATTATTTCACTTTCTACATTCTGTGGAATTCTGGGGTTTGTAGTTTACTGAAGCCAAATAATTCTCTGGCTGAGAATGCTAAAGGTCCCTCCCTAAACTACAAACCTCAGAATTCCACAGGATGTTGAAAGGGGAATGATAGCATTGTAACAGTGTAGTGCAGACTTCACAGTCCTTTCACATACCAATCTACTCCTGGTTACTGCAAGTTACTGGTTACTTTCTTCATTTAGCCGTATAGTCCAGGGCAGATATGAATCCAATTTTTTGGAGCTCTTATTAAACAAATTAGAATCAGAAATTCTTGCCAATCTGCTCCAAATAACCCAGAGATCTGCCGTAAGATTCAGATCTACCTTCTTTCCATTCCTGCCTTCAGTGAAGATCACCAGGACACTGGAATCGTAACACTATAACAGCGTAATGCAGAAATGTCCCAGGAGTGTCTGTTATTTAAGCAAGAATGCAACACAAGTCCCAATGTAGCATTCTGACTGCTGGATTTTTTTAAAAGTATGCCAAAGTGTCAACATTGTTCAAAGTTTTTCAAAATATGGGTTTTTAACAGTGTTTTGCAAGATTTTCTCTCAGTGCAAGGGGCTCAGCTTCTACTGTAGTAAAAAAGCAGCTGCCTTTGTGAAAGAAAAGCATTCCCATTTTTTAAAAGCAATTGAAAGACAGGGTTTACTGTAAACTATCTGGAAAAGATAAGCAGATTTAATTCTGTCAGGAACGGATACCCTACCATACAAGCAAAACATTCATGAAGATTTCCAGTGAGTAAATGGTTAAGATCTTGTTGCTGAGTTGGTCCAAGATGGGATCTCCAGAGGTGGTGCTGCCCTTTCACATCCTGTATTCCTGCAAACTGCTTTATACAAGGACTCAAGGGGATGCCTGTCACCTACTGATTCGCAAGCATTGCTCTTGGAAGCACACAGGATGCTTGGCAGCAGTGTCAGACCTGGAGCCTGCTTAAGAGGAAACAATTCAGACAGAATCATGGCCTGATCTTTTACAAATATTTCTTCCATGCTCTTCTGTCCTAGAATTCTTCACAAACCAATTGTATGGAATTCTCAACTTAGTTTGTCGTAGGAAACCTCCAACATTTTTTTGCTCTCATAACTGCAGTGAAAATTTTCAGAAACTGCTGTGGTGATAATTACAAAATGGATGTAGTAGAGGAGTGGTGGTGACTATTCACAAAACGTTGGGACCACCTACCTGCTATCACTGATAGAGAATGCGTGTCTGCAGCAGAGCATCTATACTGAGTAAGGAGCAAAGGCACCAATGGCTTAAAGAAACAAAGTAAAATGCTTTATTATAGGAACTCCACTCTAATAAGGCCCTTTTCACATGGCATTTGCCATGTAAAAGGGCACCTGGAGCATCGTGCAATTGTAAGGAGCGATCTGCATGATGCACTCACAATCGTGTGACACTCCATGGAAGGGGAGGTCCTGCTCGCGCACTTTTTCATTTTCGGCTTTCAGCCAAAAATGGTGCATGATCGCACATTGCTCCAGAGCCCCACGCACACTTTTCATGCATGCGGAGCCTCTGGAGCCGCAGCAGTCGCGCTTCCTGCCCCAGCGCAGCCTGGGAAACTCCCAGGCTATGCTGCAGAAGGAAGAGGTGGGGCTCTTGCACTACGTGCTCTGGAGCAGGCAGCTCATGCAGAGCTGAAGCAGCAGGGATGCGAGAGCCTCTCGCTGGACACTGCTCGTGTGATCCTCGCACCCCAGCGCTGAAAAAAGGTAAGCTGCAGAATGGGCCTAAGATAGGAAAGTAACTCAGGCCATTTCCACACTACACTGTTATAGTGCTATTATTCCACTTTCAACATCCTGTGGAATCCTGAGGTTTGCAGTTTAGGAAGGGGCCTCTGGCCTCTGCAAATCCCAGGATTCCATAGGATGTTGAAAATGGAATAATAGCACTATAACAGTGTAGTTTGGAAAGGTCCTTAGAGTGCTATCCTAATCTATCTGCATTCTTGGGAGAAGCTGGGAAGAGAGAGAAGGTGTTGAGAAGAAGCAGAGAAACATCCCTGAGAACATCAGTTTACATCACAGAGAGGTCAGAATAAATAGAGCCAAGAAGGGAGGACACTTCAGGTCATTCAAACTAACTACCTCTATTACTACTGCCTACTGTGAAGCATTCCAGATTCTTCAATGCTAAGCATTGTTGCACTTCTAACTATCATGTGAGGGAGAGGGAGCTCATTTCTGCACTAGCCTGTTATAGCACTATGATTCCACTTGCAACATCCTATGGAATCCGGGGTTTGCAGTTTCAGGAGGGGCTGGCTTGCCCCTCCCAAAACTGCAAACCCCAGGATTCCATAGAATGTTGCAAATGGAATCATAGTGCTATAACAGGCTAGTGCAGAAATGGCAGGAGAGGGAGGGAAGGAAAGAGAGAGAGAGAGAGAGAAGGTAAAGAAGATAACACATATACTTACATAGATAAAGGCTGCCAGGTGTTTCTTACTATATGGGGTGTCCCTTATTTGAGGGCTGGAAAGCTCGTTCCTTACAGGGCTGAGAGGCTTTACCTTATTAGAAAGGATAGCTTCTCTTTGAGGACTGGAAAGCTTTTCCTTCTAAACAGACTGAACAAGATGCCAAAAAAATCCCATATTTTGGGATGTGGGCCCTTTGTAAAGACAGATACATGCACACCAGCTAATGGATGAGTTTGAGCAATCTGTAAATTCCATAGAGAAATATGTGGCTGGGTTAACAGAAATCCATACTTTCATTTTTCTAATTAGGTAGAACACAAACTTGTTAACAACTACTCCCTGTTTGCAAACCCTGCTTGTCATGAATTTCAGCTGACCTTACTTTGAAAAAACTGGCAACACTAACAGATGCCCACTACAAGACAAATATTACATCAACTTCCCCACTGCAAACCCTGCCCAGCCCTGGTATCCTGCCTCCCATAGTCTTTCTCAGGCCCTGTGCTCACCACAGATGACCCTCCTCAGGCCTCCTCAGCTACAAAGGAGTGATAGAGGCAGAGGCCCTTGCTCCTTGCACTTTTCTGTGAATACGGTATCATTGTCATTATCACTATATATATACACATACATATATATATCACCTTTTCTCCCAATAAAATTAAGAACAAATCAGAACATAACAGTATGGCACCCAGTGTCCTTTCATCCATGAATGAATTTATATCTGGCAGGTTCTAGTGTAAGTTCCCTATCTCCATTTTCATATTGGAAAAACAAAAGACAGTAAATCAGGCCATGTACTTAGAAGTAGAGCCTGGCGAAATATTTTTTGGAAAGTAGCTCCCAGAATTCATTAGTAGCCATACTGGCTAGAAAATTCTGGGCACTACAGTTCAGACTGTAACCATCCAAAGTTGGGGAGAGTGCTGCCTGCAGGCCACATGTGATCTTCTAGGGCCATTTTGAGGCCCCAAGAGGCTACCAGAGAGGTAAAAAAAATCTCCTAATGTGCAAGAGCACAGCCTGCAAACCTAGAAGAGATATTTTCAAAAGTGACTTTCTGGGCAGTAAGGGCTCTCTTGAAAATTTCACTTGGTGAAAATTCCTCCCACACCCTTACAGGGTGTTTGAGGGCATTTGGGAGCAAAAAATTATTTTTAAGAGGGCATAAGGTCTTGTAGAGAGTCAGTACAGCCCCCCAGCCTCTGACGATTCTGAAGTTCTCTATATCTTCCCAGGTGTCTTTCTTCCAATGTCTACTCCTTCCTCTGTGTGAGTTTTATTTGGCAGAGAGGGGTGGGTGAGTTCCATGTGTTTTGTGCAATCTGCAGAGAGAGTGATTGGCCTCACTCCCCTGGGTTCTTGTGTATCAGCCTTGAGTAAATGGACATCCTGCCCAGAATTGCACAATAATTTGTAACTGAAGATGAAGCATGGAAACAGGAGGCAGCTTGAGATGTTTTCTGATTGTAGTGGTAGCTGTGAACTAAACTGCATGGGATTCACTGATAACACATCACTCCCTTTTTCTGGAACTTGTCCTTCATTCTACTTCTTGTGTTAAAGAAATGTGGTATATGGCACTTATTTGTCTCCTTGTCAGGTCAGCCCTACCATTAGGTAGAGTGAGGCAATTCCTCAGGCAGCAGCTTTTGGGTATGATGAAAGGGCAGCAAATTATTGGTTGTAACAAGTAGTTATTGCCAGGAGAGCCACTTTTGATCATGAAGGACAGGGAATTTTTCTGCTCAGACAACAAAATGTCTTGGGCCAGGCCTTCTATCTACTATTTTATTGTTAGTTTTAAATAGGGATATAAAACCTGTAAACATAAGCCATCAACGAAGTGGTAGTACCAATACCATCAAGGAAGTGGTAGTAATGGAACCATCAAAGAAAGGACAAGTAATAAAAGGAGTGTTGTCCAATGCTTACCTCCCCCATTTGTATAAGCACGGTATGGAAATCTCCAGACGTTCCCCAATCCAACACAGTAGCCAATACAGGACAAAAGGAAATCCAATTTGCCTGTCCAATTCCCTCTGTCTTCGGGGTATTGAGTCTGTAGGTCACCATCTCCTTGATCACTTGGAGTCATTAACAGGTCTGGAATTACTGGCTGGCAAAAGGGAAAGGAAAATATTAAGAAGGAAATTAAATATGAATATGAAAGAAATATAGGGCAAATGTTAGAGAGAAAAGGAGAATGATAAACAAAAGTTTTGAGGGAAGCCAACATATACCAATGGCAAGATTTCCATAGTTAAAACAGCACATTTTGGTATACAGATCAGGATCAGTGCTTCCTTACATCACTGGATCACAATCACCATTAGCCTTGGGGCTGATTTGCCCAAGCAGCTGAGGTACGTCACTTGATGTAGCAGCATCAGGTCATAAGAAGCATGTGTTAATCAACCATCACAGACAAACATCTCAAATAGGACTCATATAACACCTCTTATGTCACTGCAATGTCCCCTTCATATCAATGGGGTCAGTTCTGCTGTCTGAGGCACTGCCTTATTCTACCTCATGATAGGGCTGGATGACCCTGCCAATCTCTGGAGTTTCAGACGAGGGCCTTTCCCAGCCTGCAATTGCCAAGGCCCAAACATGGGACATTGTCCATCTAAAACATGTTCTGGACCACTGAGTTATAAGCCTTCCCCATATACAGCCATGTTCTCCTCAGTCACATGGGTATTGACTGGGGCACGAACCTGGGCTCATCCCCCAGATGAAAATCATATTGTACAACCAGTAGGCCATTTGTCCCCTCAAAGTTAAAAAGACAACAAGAAGAAAAATCTCGCAAGCTCCTATTGGCTTAAGAACTGTCCAGCAAGGAAGATACTGTTGCCTACAGAGGGAGGGAGGAGACTCTTTGCACTAAACATTTCTCACTTGACATGGCTTCCAAGCATATCTTCCTAACAGTCCAATTTTTGGTGCTTAATTTGATTAACCTGATGGGTGGGTGGGTGGCTAAGTGTATGTGTAAGACACACATTTGGGAGTTCTTCTTTAAGAGGGTCTGTTAACTTAGTGACGGTAAAATGCTTAGTAAAACTTTAATCTTGATTATAAATTTATTTATTTCCTTGCAATCAGTTCCAGGATGGGTTGTGGTGAGCGCTGGCCCAAGTTAGGCACTGGCCCTCATTCACCTTTCATCTACCACAGTGGGCTGCAGCTAGAAAGACAATGCTCCTCTCGTTCAGTTTCCATGGAGACAAGGGAAGAAAATGTAAGTGAGGAAACTGGCCTAATAGTGAAGCACAGATTTACCTTTCATGTATTTATGTGCTGCTTAAGAGTACATGTACAAATCCCTCTGCACAGAACCAGCACACAAACATGCTTGTATGTGGTTCAGTTAATCTTACATAGGTACATTAACGTGTACACAAGTAAGCAGCAGACATATGGATGTACAGATGTGCATTCAGACCTCACAGATGTTATTTCATACATAGACATACATGACAGAAGCTATAAAGAAACTTGTACATGTCATACAGTCAAGGATGCAAAGAAGTAGTAATACAGACGCAATGACATTATGTTCATGTACAAGACACTATATCCCCATGTACGGAAACAGATAGAAGCTATGTGGACAGAGTATCTACATGGATATCGTTGTATATGAATTCATATATGAATTTGTATATGAAAGTAATTGGGAAAATAGTATTAAGACTTCTCTATCCCCCTTTGGGCACCACTGCAGCATTTTACCTATACTAAAACCATCAGTTTAAACATTTGAACCATATTAATACATTATTAAACAGTCAGAAGAGAAAAATTTTTCAGGCCTAAGCTTTTTTTAAAGAACAATGTTTTGATGCTCTTCTTAAGAGCAAGCAGTAAGGTGGCCACACAGGCCATTCCACAGCCATCTTGTGTTGTCACCTATTAAATCACAGACATCAGAGAGGCCATATGCAACAGACCATCAGCTTTGGACCCAGAGCACCTAAGCAGCATCATAAGAAATGAGGTGATCCTTGTGTATGTATGTGTCTTCAAGTCACTTGTCAACTTATGGTGACCCCATGAATTTCATAGGCAATATATACTTAGAGCTGGTTTTTCCAGTTCCTTCCTCTGAAATATAGGCCATTTCTACAGGGGGTTTTTAAAACGGGGCAGAGCATCCTCCAGGGAGGACATCTGCACCTGGGAGTGGACTGGATCGGACCTACTTAACGTAGATCCGCACCCCAGCCCGCTCCGGAACAACCCCAAGTGGTTGTCCAGCGTGCTTTTGAAAGACAGCTAAAAACAAGTCTTTCAAAAGCACGGAGCGCACCACTGTGAGCCTGCTCCTTTATGCAGATTCGCAGGCTCGCATTGGTGCGAGCCTGTGATCTGCCAGGGGCGGGCTTTAGGCTGGCGAGCTTCAGCAGTTGGTCAAGACCCTCGACCAACCAGAAGCCACAATTTTCGTCCCCGGAGGAGTGAGGAGCGGAGACCATGCACTGCTCTGGAGCAGCATGGACCGGACTGGGGAGCCCAAAAGTCCAGTGAGTAGCATCACGGGGCAATTTCCTCACCCTGTGCAGAAATGGCCATAGCCTACAATACCTGGTATTCATTGGTAGTCTCCTATTCAAGTACTAAACAGGGCTGACCCTACTTAGCTTCCAAGATCAGACAGGATCTAGTATGTTTAGGGCAGGCCTGTACAACATATGGCCCAGGGGCTGCGTGCGACCCACCAAAGGATTTTGTGTGGTCCGCATCGCTCATGAGCATGAGGGCCAAGCAGCAATTAGATTGCTGATGGTTTTGAATGAACCCCTGTGAGCCATTCCCTCGTCCTTCCCTCTAGGGGACAGCAGAGAGCTGAGCTGACGCTACCTTTTGCCCTTGAGCAAGATGGCAGCAGTTGGTTCTTCTCCTTGTTTCCCTTGAGGGTGGAAGTGCCCAGAAAAAGGAGAAGACCAGCTGGGGCTGGAAGGGGCAAGAAAGGAGGTGCTCTCCTCCTCCCTGAGCAAACCAACATGGACTGTTACATGATGAACTGGGACCCTCTGGGGAAGCAACTTATTACAGGTCATTGTCCTCATTCACCCCCATCCCTCCTAAATTGCATTGGGAAAAAATAAATTGCATTTAAAGATTGCATTTTAAAATGCAATTTAGGTCTATTCTGGCATGCACCCTCATAAATTCCACCCTCCCCATATAGAATTCTCCTTGTTTATCTTCCAAATCTATTTTCTTCCTCTTTGCTCATAAATAATACTTTTTTTCTGCCACCGCAAATTGTTGCCCTCCCTTTTGATCTTTTGCAAATCTTTTGCAAATTACACACGGCTACGTTTCTTAAGGCATAACTCTCGTGTCTTTCCAATAATCCTATTTACTGGTTTTGTGTAATCACAACTTGCCACATCTGCATTATCTCAGTCATCCTAACAACAGGTCAAGAGGGCAAGACAGTGGCCATTTCTGCCCTATACTGTTATAGTGCTCTTATTCTTTCAACATGCTGTGGAATCCTGGGGTTTGCGTTTAAGGAGGGACATTTAGAATTCTCAGCCAGAGAGCTCTTTGGCCTCATGAAACTACAAACTCTAGAATTCCACAAGATGCTGAAAGCAGAATAATAGCACTATAACAATGTAGGACACTAATGGCCAGTGTTGTCATTCCCCATGTTGTATATTGGTGGTGATGGGTGACATTTAAGGAAAGAGTTTCCCTAAGATTGCTGGGTGAATTTGTAGCAGAGGCAAGATTTGAACTTTTCAGCCATGGAAAACCACTGGGTGACTTGGGCAGATCATACATTCTCAGCCTCAGAAAATCCAGTGATATGTTTGCCTTAGAGTCACCATAAGTTGGAAATGACTCGAAGGCACACAACAGCAATAATTTACCGAGTCTACTCTGGTGAGATAAAAGCTTAACCAGAGTTCAAAAGCATTGATTTTAAAACTATAAGTCCCAGAATTTCCCAGTCAGTAATCATGCTACCTGGGGTTTTGAGAGATTGTAGTTCACCAAAAGGAACTTTTGTGAAGCTCTTATTTGAAAGGATATTATGTAAAAACATGGAGCAAGCTTGTTTTCTCCTGCTTAAGAGGTTAGGGGCCTTTCCACACTATGCTGTTATGGTGCTATTATTCTACTTTCATCATCTTTTGGAATCCTGGGATTTGCAGTTTAGGAAAGAGTATTTAGAACTCTCAGTCAGAGGGAGAGCTCTTTGGCCTCAGGAAACTACAAACTCCAGAATTCCATGGGACGTTGAAAGTGGAATAATAGCACTATAACAGTGTAGTGTGGAAAGGCACACAAGGAGAGGGTTCAAACTACAGGAAAAAAAGTTCCACCTAAAGATTAGGAAAAACTTCCCCAAATTCCTTTTTTATAATATAGTTTATTTTATTTGCAAAATAGTTTAACTATTGATTATACTATAATTTATTTTGCAAATAAAAATATTATTATACTATTATTATAGCTTTACTTAGAAAGTAAGGAGTTAAAAACCTATCTGCGGCCCGAAGCAGTTAAGCCTATTTAATTTTGGCCCTTACCTACTGCCAAGTTGTGCAGGTCTGCTTTAGGGTATTAAGGTGATCCTTAAGTTATCCTAAACCCCAGATCTTTGAAAAGTTACTTTTTGGGACTATAGCTCCTAGAATCCCTTGGCCCCTGAGCTGAATGTGTGTATGAGGTGGAATGATGATATCTCCAACAGCCTCACAGAAAAGCAATTTGAGAGAATCTAAAATAAAATCCTTAGCATGTTAACCACGAATCATACCCCAAATCACTAATTTGCATGTCTAATCAAAAATAAATGTGATAAGCAGCACAATACAAAAGTCCTATTTATGTATGTTTATTCAGAGTAAGTTTTCAAAACAGCAATAAGGGACAGCTGACATTCCTGACATACAGGGTTGATAGAAAGGAAGGAGCTATGCACAAGTTTGTGTTTTACCTAGATAACAAAGTATTGATTTCATTTCGCCTAGTCATGTATTTCTCGGTAAATATATTGTCCAGTGGTCACCCAGCCAGGAACAGAAGAATGTTCTGAGCCTACTCAGCCTAGAGCAAATAGATACTCAGTAAACCCCTGAGAGCAATAAAGGACCAGGGAGATTCTGGAAGTGACTAGGGAAGAACTGGAATCAGGCTTTCCTTCAGCACTGGGCCTCTAATCAGTAAGGAGTCTGGAAGAATTGCACCAATTGAACTATTCATAAATCCATCCTTGTGTCTTGGTGCGAGGTGTTATTCTGATCACATAACCCCACAGCTCTTTCAATTGCATTGGTTATCACTTTGTTTCTGGACTCGGTTCAGACCAGTGCTAAACAACTGCAATGAGTATGGAAGCCAAGTTTTATACCTGCAGACCTGAAGTGGGCCACATCACCACATTTTTCTACAAAAATCACCTGAAAATAGCTCCAAGTACTGAGTCTGTTTTCACGTTTAATTTCTGTGATTTTTCAGCTAGTTTTCAATCAAAGGAACTGGGAACCAGTGAGTTAGTGATAAATTGTCATTGAGTATTTATGCTAAGTGACCCTAAAATATAATTTAGGAGGAAGCTGGTATAATCAGGAGGGCTTGTGAACCACAAAAGTGTTGGATTGCCTGCAGTACATTTTTTTCCATCCCCATTTAAAGTGATGGTCTTAATTTTTTAATATTTTAATATCTTTAAAAGATACTGAAGCTGGCATGCTGAAAATGGATGTACCTATTAAGATTTTTTTGTACTGCTGTACATGGTACTTTGCATTATATTCATTATTTATGCATTCATTTATTTCACTTCAGTGACAGCACTTGTAGAATAGTTTACACAAGTGCACAAAAAGACACTGTTTTTGGACCTACCCAGGTAATTTGAGCTTGGCAAGACCACACCCTGGGATCTGCATTCTGAACCAATGGAACATGTTGTAAAGGCAGCCAGTTGGAGAAAACGCTGCAATATTCCAAACCCAAAGTAGAGCATGAATAACTTCAAGCATATCTGATTTCACCAAATGCCCTTTCACACTATACGGTTATAACACTAGGACCCTTTTCGCACGGCATTTTCCATGTGAAAGAGGGCCTGGAGCGTCATGCAATTGTGAGGAGCGATCTGCACGACGCAATCACAATCGCGCAATGCTCCAGGGGCTGGCAGGTGCTGTTGCAGAAAAATAGAGATCGAGACCCACAGAAAGGAAATTCAAAGTTTTATTTAGCTGGCTGGTCTTGGCGGAATAGCTTCCAAAGACTGAGAGCCCCGCCCCAACAGGTTTACAGCAATTTATACATTTTACAGTGCAGGGACATCACATGTTCAAGAGAAGAAACAGATGTGGTGAACAAAGCTGATTAGTTTCTCTCCTCACTACAATAGACCATTCTCTTAGCTGTACTAAAATGTTGCAATGTACCAAGAAACAGTAGCTAGGAACAGACCAGACATTCCATTCTCAGAAATTCACTTCTTTCTTGTTCTTTCCCTCACAGCGCCGATCGCACACCTTTTCATTTTCGCCTAAAAGCTGAAAATGGTGCACAATTGCACATTGCTGCACACTTACCTGGCGTGCAGAGCCTCTAGAGCCATACTGGTTGTGCTTCCTGCTCCAGCGCAGCCTGGGAAAGTTCCAGGCTGCACTGCGGAAGGAAGAGGTGGGGCTCTCGCGTGAGCAGGCAGCTCGTGCAGAGTCAAAGGACCCCAGATGTGAGAGCCTCTCGCCGGAGGCTGCTTGTGCGATCCCCGCAGCCCAGCGCTGGAAGAAGGTAAAATGCAGAAAGGGCCTAAGATTCTACTTTAACTGCCATGGCTGCATCCTATGGAATTCAGAGTTTGTAGTTTGGTCAGAGGCACTTGGCGAACACCCTGGCTGGGAATTCTAGAAGCCCCTCACTGAATTGTAATCCCTAGAGTTCCATAGGATGTGCCATGGCAGTTGAAATGGAATCACTGGACTATAACTGTCTAGTGGGAAAGGCCTTGAAGTGAGACCCGACTGGTACACTTCCCAGTTATGCTCTCCTGTTCATTGCTGTTGACCTGGCCATTCAAGAACATCCCCAAGCTCTATGCTGAATCAGTAGATGAAGTGAGATCCCACTTTGACCTGGCTACACGTAGATATGTTGTTCACCTCCAACTAGGTTCATATGTGTCTCCTAGTCTGGGTTATGTTTCAGTCTGCTTGCCCATAACTAGTCTGAGACACTGGTTCAGATATATCAGCATCTCTGGGAATAGATGGCATTTAAACTCATCTGTTGAATTATGGAATTTTAACTAACTGGGTGCAGTTTGTTTCTTTCTTTCTTTTTAGAAATTGTGCTTTTGCATGGCTTGTGGGTTTTTTTGTTGGTTTGTTTAAACATAGAAGTTGTTATTTATATCATATTACTGTTTGTCATTTTGAGTCCAACTTTTAGTTAAAAGTTGTACATATAACAGATAAATGATTATGACGACTTTCATTCTGCTGTGACAGGGTGGGAATCATGTGGCCTTCCAGATGTTTCTAGATACTACTTCGAGCATTCCTCACCACTGGCTATTCTGGCTGGGTAGTTGAGAGAAACATCTGGAAGACGTCAGTGTTCCCACCCTTCTGTAAGACAACAATGGTTTCAGGTTGTACATGTGCCAGCTAAAAAATGAGTGTAAACATCAAGAGTGGGCCCTCTATATGCAGGGGTTCCATTCCAGGAACCCCCCATGAATAATAGGATTCATGAATGCTCGTGTTCCATTATATTTAATGGCAGCGACATGTATGCACATGTGCCAGCGTGTCCGTGTGCATGTTCTGGTGTTTCAGGTAAAGGAATGTGATGCTTTGTACAAACATGAGTTTGTACACACAGAGGTCATGGGTGAGGAGAACACACTGTATACTTATGGTGGTTTTTGGCTAAAAGAAAAGCTTATATTTTACAGATCACTTCAGAGGGTTGGATCCAGACTTGGCTGTACATAGAGTGACCTACTGAAATTAGTGGTATTTAATTTAGCAATGGGGTCTTCTACATAACTGTCAAGTGCTTTCTACACTCTGCCCCACAAGAAAATACAGGTCACTTGACAACCCACTGTGAAATATTTGCAAGACATTTTGTAGACAAAATTACTTGAGAGAGGTGTTCCACCACATGTGTTCTGGACCCTTGCCATTTCTGGCTCCTGAAGTAGCCAGAGGGGGATTGGCTGAATTGGTAAGAATAACTGCTCCAGAGACTAGGACAAGGAGCAATGGATTCAAGCTACAGGAAAGGAGATTCCACTTGAACCTCATGAAGAACTTCCTGGCGGTCAGAGCTGTCCAACAGTGGAATATGCTGCCTCGAAGAGTGATGGCGTCTCCTTCTTTGGAGGTTTTTAAGCAGAGACTGGATGGCCATCTGTTGGGAGTGCTTTGATGAGTGTTCCTGCGTAGCAGGGGGTTGGATTTGATGGCCCCTGGGGTTTCTTCCAACTCTATGATTCTATGATTCTATAATTCTATGGATGGTGAATGGCTCAATAGAGCATGGCAGCTTTCCATCCTGCCTAAAAGAGGCTGTGGTGAGGCTGTTGCTGGGGAAAAAAAGTCCCTGACACCATCAAGCCAGAGAATCATAGGCCAGTTTCCAATATTCCATTCCACAGCAAGATTCTAGAGCTTGTTGTGGCCTCCCAGATCCAGGGATTTCTGGGTTAAATGAATCATCTAGATTCATTTCAATCTGGCTTCAGTCCTGGCTATGGAACAGAGATAGTTTTGGTCACGGGGAGTATGTCCCTGTTCATTCTGCTGGACCTCTCAGTGGCTTTTGATACCATCGATCATGGTATCCTTCTGGGTTGACTCTCTGGGATGGAACTTGGGGGCACTGTCTTAACAATGGTTCCAGTCTTTCCTGGAGGAGCAAACTCCAGAGGTGGTACTGGCAGATTCCTGTTCAACATCCTGGCTGTTGGCTTTGAGGTACCTTAGGGCTTGGTTCTGTCTCCCATACTGACCGGCTTCTAAATGAAACTGCTGGGAGATGTTATCCACAGTTTTGGGGTTCAAGGTCACCAATATCCTGATGACTCTCAACTCTGTCTATCCTTCTTATTGGATTCCAAGGAAGCTGTCTCAGCTTTGAACCAGTGTCTGTTGTCAATAATGGCTTGAGTAAAGACAAACAAATAGAAAGTTAATCCAGACAACACAGAGGTGCTCCTGGTCAGTTGAAAGGTAGATCAGAGAAGAGGAATTCAGAATCTCCCCCCTCTAAAATCTCAGGCTCAAAGCTTTCCTGCCCAGGTTTCAGTGGTGGCCAGGATTGTATTTGCATGGCTAAGATTAATGTGCCAGCTGTACCCGTTCCTTGACGAATCAGATCTGTCTGCAGTAACATGCATGTTGATTACATCCCATTTGGACTATTATAATGCACTCTGTATGGGGCTGTCTTTGGAAATAATTCAGAAACTTCAGTGGGCACAAAATGCTGGAGTTAAAATGCTTATTGGTGCCAGTTACATGGAGCATAAAACGGCTTTACTGGCAACTGATTCATCTCTGGGCACAATTCAAAGTGTTGGCCATCTTACTAGGACCTATATGGCTTAGGTCCAGACTACTTGAAAGACCTCAACTCTCTATACAAATTTGCCAGTGTCTTAAGATCCTCAGGGGAAGGCATTCTGTCAGCCCACCACCATTAGATGTCCATTTGCTGAGTATAAGGGAGAGGGCCTTCTCAGTGGCTGCTCCCACCCTGTGGACTTCTCTTCCACAGGATGTTAGGTTGCCCTCCTCCCTGCTTTCTTTTGCTGTCAGGCAAAACCCTTTTTGTTTAAGCAGGCTTTTAATTTCAGGGAGCCTTCTTATGGGGGTGGGGAGGTAGTCTAGTTTTAACTTTTGTATATTTTTGATGATTTTATATTGCTTAATGTATTATTTTGAAAAGCGTAATATTTTAAGTTTGTTTGAATTTTATCACTACATTTTTAACTAATGTTTTATTGTTTGTGAACTGCCTTGAGTCCCATACCAGGAGAAAAGTAACATGTAAATGCCATAAACAAACAAATAACTACAGTCCCAATTATTTAATTTGGTCTATTTTAAGTATAACTTAAAACGGATCCATTCCAGAGGTATTTAGGTGGTGTCAAGGAAAAGTTTTATCTTCTGTACCTAAGTGAAAAGCCTTTCCATTTCCCATTTGCTACATGGTCCTAAGTCAATGTTGACAGGTAATCATTACAGTGTAAGTACACACAATTTCTTTAAAATTCCATTTGGAGACTGTACAATGGGCTGACTGTTTACTTTGATCTCTTGATCATTTCATCTCCAGAAATCCATCTTGGGTTGCTCTCCTCACTTTCAGCGACCTCCACTAAAATGACTTTTACAATAAGAACATTTTGCATGACAAAGAATTCTAAGCCTGTTGAGAAGCCTTGTAGCTTCTCAAGCCTTGTGCTGGACTATACCTTCTAGCTGACTGGGGTGATTGGAGTTATAGCCCAGCATACCTGAAGGATGCCAGCTTGAGGAATGCTGCAAAATGTAGACGGACAGTAATATGTACATATGATCAGTTCACCACATTAATAGTTAACTAAGGCTGGAAAGGGAATATAGGAAGTCAGCCCGCAGGCTTATCTAACTCCTAGACCACAATTTCATATAACTCTTAGTTCTGCCATTGAGCAACAGGTCTTTGGGTGTAGCTTTGCTCTAGGTGTAGCTTGTACCTGATATTATAAGATGAGCCATGAATTATCTGGTGAAAGAGTATGCACCTGAGCATGTGTAGAATGTATGCTTCTGAGTTTCCAAAGGGCATTCCACATACCTAACCCAGATTACAGGTAAAGGTATTTTTGCCCTCACTTCCAGCACCTTATTTTGCAAATGAAGACCGGAGGAAATTATATCAATATAAATCAGTCTGAAATTCGGTTCAACAAAGGCACTGTCATGTAATTTCAGTTTCACCGGCCAGTGCCACCTAACCTGATTACTCTTATCCTGTAGAACAAATATGCTCATTTATGAATACCAGTGCTTTTATTTAGAAACCTTGGCTTTTAACTTTTCATGTTGTAGTTGTTGTTGTGTGACTTCAGGTTGTTTCTGACTTATAGCAACCTGAAGGTGACCCTATTATGGGGTTTTCTTGACAAGATTTGACATTGTTTTCCCCTGAGGTTGACTTGCCCAAGGTCACCCAGTGGGTTGCCATGGCTGAGTGGGGATTTGAACCCTGGTCTCCTGGAATCCTACTCGAGCACTCTAACCACTGGAAACATACTGGCTCTCCATATTTTTCCATATAGGCTCTGATAATAGTAATAATTGCATACATGTATACAGTCCATTGCTTCAAATAACAAATTGGCATGATGGAGGCATGTCACTACAGGCTGCAAAAATTATGCTCTCCTTTGCCTAACCTGCTGGGTGTGTTACTTCCGGTATGGCACCCTGGGTGAGGACCCCCAGATATCATTTTGATATCAAACAATTCGGCCTTAGCTGGACTGGCTTGCAGTTACCACACTCCACGTGTTTGCGAGGTCCTCCGGACAAGCACGGACATGAGTGCGGCCATAACGGTTTTACATTCCAGACTCTATTGAGGCCAGCAGCCTAAACTCCGCTCCCAGCTTCAGGGGACTTCGGGCCGCAAACTCCACAATAGCTGCACGGCTCTCAGCCGAACTATTCTTTTATGTTGGGCCATCAACGTCCCGGCCACTCTATTGTCTTCAAACACAAATCAAATCATGTTAACCTTGACCTTTCCAAATCCTTTGTCCAGCACCAAAACTCCTTTTGCTCTCACCTGGCTTACCATAGCCGAGAGGCACGAACTCCCCTATAAAAACCCCTCACTTTCAAACGGTCCTCGGATCACTTTGGACTGCCATCTCACCTTGCTGCCGGTTGTCTAAGGGACTCCCCTCAGCTCCCCATGCTGAGCTTTCTCCCCGGAACCCCTCTTCTGTCCAGGACTACGAGACAGGTCGTATTGCCTTTCCCGAACAAACCTCCATTTCTATTTCTCAGCTAGTTAGTTTATGTTTTGTCCTCTTTGTTTTTGTCTTTAATAAAGAATTGTCTGTTATTTGGAAAACCTTATCTAGCTGCTCTCTGACCCACCGCTGTATACATTGGGTTTAAAATCTCGTTATGTTACCCTGCCTCTCGCTTAGTTAGGAGAGTGCTCCAGCTAATTTTTCCCATCTTGTATTTTAATTGGTAATCTGGGCGCCCCTCCCGGGACCCCTCAAGACACAGGATAACAGGTGGTAAAAGGACAGCTAGGCACAGAATCAACAACAGGAAAGTTTAAAGAACACACACTCCCTTCTTTCCTATCCATGGTGGGGGTGAGATACACACACACACACACATTAGAAAGAGATGGTGCAGAGTAGTAGTAGAAGTGTGGGGAAAAGCTATTTGTGGTACACTATTTGTGACCTAGTCAGCAAAGCCAATGGTGAGGGACACCATTGGCTTTGCCAATAAGAAAGTGGCTATATACAGAAAGAAAGTGGCTATATACAGCATCAGGCATCCATGTCTCCTGGCATTGTCAAATGAGTGTCAGTGGCTCTCCAGCACTTCCTAGGCTTATCTGGGATCCTTTCACACTATACAATTATAGTAACATGATTCCTCCTTAACTACTGGAGAACAAACCTATGGAATTCTGCAGTTTTCAGTGTGATCAGAGGAACTAGAGCTCTTGAGGTAAAGATTCTAAATACCCTTCCCTAAGCTGAAAAAAGGAAAGGAAACTGGTGATTATCAAATAGTACAAACAAAGTATCTACTGGATATGGTGGCAATGAGATGTATGACTGATATAAAGGGATATAGTTATGTCACCTTTGCACCATTAATTCATAACTCAGTTTTTTTCAGACACTGACCTTCCACTGACTAAACTATTAGGATAGCATATGTGCCTTTCCAAAACAATATGCAAATCTGACAGCAGCCTGTCTCTCCATATGTTATTTGCAGTGAGAAAAGCAAATGCTAGCCTTTAATAATCCTCTTTCACTATTTTTTCAAAGAAAAAGCCAAGCTTCAAAGTAAAGCTATAATGTGCACTTCAAAATAATCAAGTATTCCAAGGCTTCATGAGCCAAACATTTATTAGGTAAATTATCTAACAATGAATGCCTTTAGGCATGGCTTTCACTGTGCAATTATTTGCCTCAAACAGAGAATTCTTCATTACACCCAGATGTCCTTTCCTTCTGTAGATTATCCTTCCACTGCTTCTGTCTTTTTTCTTATGAGAGAAAATCCATTGAGAAAAGGAAAGTGGAATAACTGCACACTGCCTTTTGACTGGTAGCACGTGAGCTGCCCACCAGGGAGCACCTGTGGTTTCACTGTGATAATGATGTTTTCAAGCAAAAATTTTCTGCAACCTGCTTTTTTCTACTGTCAAAATGCATATATTGTTTTCACAGTATAGACTGCATGCTATGTATCAAGGACAAATGTTATCTGAGTTTGTTATGGCTAGTTTGATGAAAGGCTCAGATATAACAGACCTGTTTAATAAGCAGGAAAATAGACCATTAGATATTCCCACATCAAGCCTTACAAGTATATTATTAATAAGCACCATATGGATGTCATAAACTGCTTTTTGGATAACTGTTTTTCGTGTGTGCGTATGTGTAAACCCTACTCAGTCTTTTTTTCATCCATAAATTGATAGTGCCTGAAACTCCAATTAGCAAAGCAGCTCCAGATTTTAATCCACATTTTAAATTAGCTTTTTGAGATGTTGGACCTATTTTGGGGTTAACATTCATATTAAAACCTGGAAAGGATTCAGTACCCCACAAACACTGAAACCACCATGAACTCAGGCTTCTGAGAAGACTTATCTGTCACAGGATAAAAAAGAAGTCCTCCAGAGTATTGGAAACTAGTGAAAGCTGATGTGGGAGGATGGGAAAAAAAATTCCCCTAATGTGTCAACCAGCACCGTATGTGTTCCCATTGTGACAATTGTTTTTTCCCCCATGAAAGCTCACCATGGGCCATCAACCAATGGCTCATGGACTGCCATTGCTCCATGGACCCCCCTTTTGAATAATGTTGGGTTCAAAAGCAAGTAGTAAATAGTACAAGTTAACGGACCATTCACATAATGGAGGAATGTGAACAGCTGGGTTCCCCCTTGGGATATATATTGGTTTGGCAGCAGTGCTTTTAAACTTGTTCTTTAATGATGCAGAGCAAAAGTGAGGAGCAAAGCATTACCTCATTATTTCAGAGCAGGTTTCTGATGACTTTAAATTATTGAAGGTGGTCAGCACCATAGATTGTGAAAGATTCCATAAGGTTCCTCCAAACTGACAGAATGGGCATTACAATGACAAGATGACTATGAAGTGACAGGTATTACGGCAGAAAAAAGAAAGAAAGAAAGAAAGAAAGAAAGAAAGAAAGAAAGAAAGAAAGAAAGAAAGAAAGAAAGAAAAGTCCCCAGCTTCAAATACATACTGATAAGATCATTGTTGGTAGTGACAGATCAAGAAAGACCACTAGCTAGGACTGAAGTGAATTACCTTAATGAAAATTCACTCAATGGGCAACAGCTGTAAGAAAAAGGGGGGATTCTAAATTGGACATAATGAAAAGAGAATTGAAAATATAATTGCTGATGCCATAGTGCCTTTATACGAATCTATGGTGTGACCACACTTGGAATACTGTCTAATTACCATGCCTGAAAAATGATACTGCCAAGCTAAAAAAGGTGCAAAAAAAAGGGGGGGGCAAATAAAGCGACCAAGGGACTAGAAGACTTCCATATCATGAAAGATTGCAACGTTTGGTGACATTTAGCTTAGGACAAAGAGAAAACATGATAAAGGTGTGCATTATTTATGCTGTGGGCCTCTCTCATAATTGTAGAACCCAGGATTATCCGCTGAAGATGAATGCAGCAGCAAAGCTTGGAGTGCATGGAGAATAGGGTGGGAGGAGATGAGGCCATGGTGCGTGGGGGCTGGGCCATGGTGTGTCGGGGAATGGTTGCGGTGCACAGGGGTGTGGCTGGGGCACGTGGTGGCATGGCCAGGGTGCACAAGGGCATGGCCATGGCACATGGGGAAGTGGTTACAAGCTGGGATGCCCCAAAAACATTGCCACCTGAGACAAACCGCCCCCATCGCCCCCCCCGTCCCTACGCGACTGGCTGAATGTTGGCAGACTCAGAACAAATAAGAAGAAACACATCTTCACGCAGCACACAGTTTAACTACGGCCTGCTTTGAAAGGGGATTACACATACTCACAAAGGATGGAGCTGTCAATGATTATCAGTACGGTGGCCATATACTAACACTAGGCTCAGAAAAAGCAAGCCACTCAGCACAATTTGGTGGGGAATACACATGAGAAGGTTTTAATTGTTTTATCACATTTCCAGTAATCTCCAAACTGGCATGGGAATCAGGTAAACTTGATGGTGGATTCTAGGAACTGCATTCCAAAAATGTAACATTCCTAACCTCTGGATGACATCAAACTAGCATGAAAATTACTCCAAAGGAAAACAGCACTGAATGACTGCTTTATCAAAACCTGAGCAAGGCCCTCATTTGTTTTGTCTGCTATCAGCTGGATGAGAGAGACTTTTGATTACTCACTGATCAAATACAAGCATCGAGCATGAATCAGGATAGCTGTTCTTATTAGGGATGTATACCTTCATAAATTTTGTGTTCTCAGAGGCAAGGATGTATAATATCCACAATTTTCTCCTCACAGTGAGAAAATAATTGAAAATGACTCTGTCTTTGATGACTATTCAAAGTTTGGAAGTTACACTTTGTCAAGGAAAAAAATGCACAAGGTTTTTGTTTGTTTGTTTCACAGAGAACTGGATTTTTTTATGCAAAAAACAAGTTCTTGCACATACACACACATACACACACACCACAGTATTTTCTGGGTAGAAAATGGCATTTTCTGTCCAAAAGCATTGTTTTCAAGTGTCAAACTAACTTGACTAGTTATGATTACTCTGTGCCTCAGTTTGGGGGAATATGTGAGATTACCTTTGCTGCTCTACCCTAGACATAACAATGTTATGCTCTGGCTTTGGGAAGAGTCAGAAGTTTCATAAAGAGGAGATAGGAGTTGAGACAGAGAGAGAGAGAGAGAAAGAGAGAGAGAGAGAGAGAGAGAGAGGGAGAGAGAGAGCAGTGTTCCATCTACCAGTGTTAGCAGCTCTGACTGACAGAAATGTCTCCCCAGTTTTTCAAGGGGGATTCATTCCTACCTATCTCAAGAGTATTAATCAATAGTCACCCAGCCAACTAGGTCTGATGGCGCTTAGCTTCTAAAATCACAGCAAGATCAGGCTTGTATTCAGAGAAACGTGGACAGTATCTACTACTGAAGATATGAGATGGAAGAGGAAAGGAAAATCACTACCAGAAGAATTGGGAGGGGGAAGTAAGAGGGAGGAAGCCACCAGATGATGAGGTGCTAGAGGGATTATGTATGAACAGACTCAGCGGACCTTGCCCAGTTTCTTGCTCTGGCAATTCCCAGTTTGGACAAACACTGCAGACTACCTGATGGCTTGTGCTGAAGGACAGGGTGTGTGCTGATCAGTTTCCCCCAACATCTCTCCTTACTTCCATGTCTGGATGTCTCTCCCCCATCCCCTACCACCTGTTACACTTCAGATGCAGTGGAAGGAGAGGGAAGGTAAATTGATGCAAACACAACAGGGAGCAGAACCTCAGACCTGAATTATGTTCCTCTCCCAACACTACCTCATGCCCACCCAGCCACACCATGAGTGCTCCTAGTGGAAACACCTGCCACCTCCCAGGGGGAAAAGCAATTGCCTCAGGAGGCTGGATGGCTACAGTGGACAAATCCAGCAATTACAAGAACAACAAGAAAAAGAGCTCATTTTGAAATGACAGCTTGCTTCACTCTGCCCCACTTGCATGAGACAAATTGTTATTAAGCCCCTGGTGCCTAAAAAGGTGCCCTCTGCCACCCTCAGCTGAGGCTGTTCTCTTCTCTCTCAGACCTATCAAGCCTCCACTCTTTTACATGCGAAAAAGGTAGTGCTTGCTTCAGCTCCCCCTCCTCCCTGGCTTGTGGCATCTCATGAGGTGCCCCCGCTACAAATTGCTGCCTCTCTTACCTTCTGAGAATGGTGCTCCTGGCCCTTCTTCATTATGAAGTTGCGTTGCTATGCACTCCCTTCCTTGTTCACATGCACACACTCTCTCTCTTCTCCACTTGTTCAGGAGATGCGTTCTCTCTCTCTTTTCTCTCTCTCTCTCTCTCTCTCTCTATACACAACAATGGGGAGAACAGGAGGAGCATCTGAAAAGCATGAGCAGAATGACAGATCTCCTTCCTGACCCTTTCTAAATCACTCCTTCTTGACTGAGTCTTTCTAGCACTGGAAGAGGAGACAGAGAGACACACAGAGAAAGAGAGAACTAGGGAGGGCTGAGAGCAACACAGGTTAACTGGCACGCTGGTTCACTCGGAGTTAGAAGGAAATTGCAGTCTGTCAAGCAGCAAGTGGAGAGCAGGCAAACGTCCATGTACTCAAGGGATACGAATCTGCGAGCATGGAAGTACCAATGGTTAATTGCCAGGACTGCTGCATGATCTCTTCATGGTATGAAGTATGACGCTACTCTAGGGAAATGAATGGTATAGGAGGACTGTCACCTTCATATCCTGCTTATAGTCCTCCCAGAGTTGTGTGGCTCAGTCCTCATGGAAGCAAACATGGCACCAAACTATACAAATGGAGCTTAGTCTGATCCAGCACAGCTCTTACTATGTTCTTGCTATAGCTTTTCTCCTAGAGGCGCAGCATTCAAGAGATCACTTGCTCTTCAAGACTACAGAGAAGCGGGTGAGGGTGAGAATGTGTGTTGAGTGAATGAAGCTAGAAAAAAAATGCTGGATAATTGATCTCAGGATGGTATACAAAGAGGGATCTCAGGATGGTATACAAAGAAAATCAGTTTAAGATTATATGAATTCTGTTCTACCATCAGAGCTTGGAAAAGGCACTCGGGGGCAATACCTCACAGAATTCCCCAGTCAGCAGTGACTTTTCCAAATTCTACATTTTTAAATGAATTGACCTACGGTGCGCTTCCTGGGTGAATGGGTAGATTGTCCAAATTTTGTTCTTGCCTATAAAAATACATACAGAAATAAATATTCAGGTGAGCTATGCAAGCACAATTGTTTACTTTAGAAGAAATGCATGCAATTTCAATATGAATGTACACACAGTCTTTTAAAAAGTCTCAGAAAATAGCACACACCTATGGTTGTTCACATGAAAATTAATATGGACTGTAAATAACCTGTTTAGCAAGAGTAATCAAAAAGAAGATAACTGGCAGATCTAGGTGACACAGAAGAACCTTTGAAAGAGTTCACACAAACAAGGGTAAAGTCAATGAGTTATGTGAATGTGCACATTTATAAATGCACAATTATTTCCAAGTGTGTGCCCTTGCATGTGAAATTCAAGCAAAAATTTATTTATAAACATATCTATAGTTGAAGTATTGATTTTAAATAGAATCAGAATGGATGCTGTCAGCAACCTGAACTGTTGCTGTCCTCATCTTAGCCCAGAAAGGTATTGTTTCCATGGTTATTTCTTGCTTCCCTGCTCTGTTTTAGCTTTTCCCTGTCTGTGGCTATGTAAACTCACATAGCTGATATTAGGTTTGTTTGTCTATTGTCCTTTATGATCCATATGACTGTATCAAATACAGTATACACTGGTATTTATTGTGCAGTCACAGACCATTAAAACATAATGATACCCAACAAATAGTACAAAAAAGCGGGAAAATATAAAGCAGACAGAAAAAGTAACAACTCCACAATGCATTATACAGTATACAATCTCAAAATAGCTGTGGTCTTTGGTACATTTTTGCTTCAGAGGCAATGCAATCCCAATGTAAGCATTAGCTCCAAAGGGAGGACTTACAGGCAAGCCAGAAATGGAATCATAATGAAGTCCCTTGAAATTGTTTTTCTGTGCCATTATCATAATAGACTACAGGAGACTCAGCAATGCCCAAATTTTGAAACATACAGTAATCAAGATTATGGAAATAACTAAGGGCTCAGTTCCAACTTCTTATAGTACATTTGTGTCACTCAGCTTACATCAAAATTGGTTCTTAACAGGAAAAACTGAAGGGAGATGGGGTATAATAGAAATAAGTTTAAATGGATCTGCTCATGCCCAGAAACAGCCATTTCTGGGTTTTGTTTGTTAATTTGTGAGTTTTTGTAGAATTACAGGAAGTGCTGTCAAGACTGGGGGCTTGATGTTATAGCAATCACTAGACTATGTTAGGAAGCATTTTACTAGATCTGAAGACCTTGAAGGGCTTAAAAAGGTAACAGCCACTTCCTAAAATGTTCAGAGGGGTAGGGGGGATGGCTTTGTTCTAACTGAAGGGCAGGGAAACCAGCAGCTTCTTAGATGCTGTTGGATTTCATCAGTCCCAACCAGCATAGATTATGCCTAGGAATCATAGATGATCTAGTTTGGGAACACATGAAGGGTTTCAAGTTCCCCAGAACTCTTTTATTGTTGTTGCCTGATCTGAGAATGGAATGAGTGCCAAAGCAGACATAATGCTTACATTTCTGTTCCAGGTTCTAGCATTTTAAAGTTTGGTTTTCAGCTTGGCCAGTATCCTCCATTAAAGCACAAGATCCATCAGCCCCAGATTCTGTGCCTTGTCACATAACTATCCATACATGCAGGCTGCTTCCAGGCATGGTGCTCCCAGCTCTAACCGTCATTGCTCTTCACTGGTGAATGTAAGAATTTAAGATTTTCCTTGTTGTTGGAGGTATCACACTTTCCTTGTATGTTCATGCAACTACATTGTGTCCACACCAAGGTCAATGAAAAGAGCTTGGAAAAGATACTTTTTCAATGACCATTCCCAGAATTCTCCATGGAATGGTCCATGCAGGCTGTGGACATGACACAGGCCATTTCCACACTAGCCTGTTATAGCGCGATGATTCCACTTCCAACGTCCTCTGGAATCCTGGGGTTTGCAGTTTCGGGAGGGGCCGTCAGGATGTTGAAAGTGGAATCATTGCACTATAACAGGCTAGTGTGGAAATGGCCACAGGCAAGGGAGGGAGGAAGAAGGACAGTCACCCGTGGAGCTCAGAATACACAGATTTACTGGTAAAACTCAGCAGACATTCCCTATAATCTAGTGTTCCCAGCTGCTGTACTTTCTGTTCCTTATTTCTCTGCTAGCTGGGAAACTGAAGATAGGTAGCACTGCTTTTCAAACATTGGACCATACAGAAAACATACAAACGGAATTATAAAACATACAAAAACAAAGTCAATATTAAAATGACATGACCCACAGAATTAAAACAATAGCAGTGTAGAAGAGGGAATTTCATAAGACAAAGCCCACAATCTGTCCTCTTTTTTATGTGGCCTCCCTGTTTGTACTCACCATAGTGCATCTCACTGAAATCTGTGCAATGGCCAATGCCCAGACCAGCTGGAGGATTGTGGGAGTTGTAGTCCCACAAAGTAACTTTTTTGAACAATAAATCAAAGCAGCAAAGCAAAAATACAGAGTGATTCCCTGTGCTTGATGAGGCACTTACTGTGTGCATCTCAGTGTACAACTACAAATGCTTTCAATCGAGATGAAACAGACCCTTATTTTGATCTAATTTATTATGGGGGGTAGATGATTACATGTTTTCCTTTCATCTTTCTCCTCCTTTTATTTCCTGCCTATCTCTTTCCAATCTGTTTGACCTTCCTTGGGTTCCACAGTCCCCCACCCTCCAGTTTCTGAACAGTTTCACACTGAGTTGCCTCTCAGGAATTTAGGCATGTGTGCCGGTGGCTCAGGGAATACCAGGAACATTTGTGACATGACATCCTTTTCTTAGCCAGCGCCTAATATCCTTGCTCCCCCTACTGGAAGCATGATTATATTGAAGCACATTACATTCATTTCTGCTCTTGGTGGCTGTTCTTTCAAAGGAAGCAATATTTATTGACAGGGTTGCATTTTTAACAGAAATAAGAATATGCAAACTAATCGTACCTAGGAGAGGGAGGTTGAACTCTGCAGGGCTTAATTTTTTAAAATCATGGTAAAGAAAGGGAGGAAGAGGAGGAGAATCTAGCAGTGTCTTTGAGAGTGATCTATTTCAGCATGAGCCTTTTTGGTTATCAGCCCACTTCTTCAGATGCAATCTCTCTTTAAAAACTACTGAAATCATGGTGTTAGTGCCCTCCTTGGATGCTTCATCTTCAAGTCAGCATTCTCTGCTTAAATCCATGGATTGGCTTGGTAGCCAGATCTCATGATCTGGCCCCAGTTTCCAGTTTTTATGGATTATCTCCAAGTGGGACAGAAGGGTACAGATACTCTGCCTCAGCTCTGGGTTGTGTGCAAATGTCCATCTCAGCTAGGAAAGCAGCATCTTGATACAATTTCCAAAGCTTAATTGAGTTGGTGCAGCAGTTCACAAAGGCTCTCGGGGGCGGGGTGTATATGTACTTACTTACTTAGCTTCCTCCTTTCCTCCCAATTATTGAGGCACCAGGACTCACCCTCCACACTGCTCTGAGTCCATCTTCTGGCTAGAAGCAAGTAGGCTAGATTAAATGGTCCTCATCTTATCTCCCTGATTATGTGAGGAAGAATCACCTTCTCAGATCACTTTGATCTACAAATAGCCCCTTTAGCTGAGATTTCTGCTTTAATTTACAAACAGAAAAATATGTTCTATCTGCCCACCTGTCACTCTTTTTCTCTGTGCGTTTGAGTGACAAGCTGTGAGCAGTTGTGTTTGGTACTTCATGACATATCCAGGGACCATTCCCAGGACTCCAGTTTGGGCTCAAACACCTCAGAGCTTGGGGATGATCCTGAACTCACAACTCTAATGAGCTATGGTGATGTAAAAGGCACTCTGCACATGCTTATTTGCATTCCTGGGTATGAGATGTGAAACAAGAGTTCTAGCAAGTAAATCAGATGGGAGGCTTTACTGCTCAGTGTGTTGACTTTTGGATTTGGCTCCAATTCTAGGGGGTCTGAGGTAAATTAAGCACTTGGGATGCCTCAGTAAAACTGGATGAATATACTGAGGAAAAGAAGAGTAAAAATTTGTGGTGTAGAATTACTAAATCATGTATAAATAGAAAGTGGGAGTAGTACACTAAAAATGTCCTAGCAATGAGCACTACCTAAAAAATCAACTCTAACACAATCACCTTTTTACTCCTGTATGACAGTCAACAACTTTGTATGATGAAGAAGCTAGTGATGCTTCAAAAACTTGCATAATATGTTTTATGCTTTGGAGTAGGCCGAATAAAGGTGTCACTGCTTTGTGGATTTTGTTGTACCTCCCTAGAGAAGTTTTTTTACCCTGTTGTTATTTGAAAGCACAAGCTGTATTCAAAATGAATGGCACGCCTGAGTAGAACTGTGTGTCAGCTTTCCCCCACTCTTTTTCCATTGGTGTCTGTAACTGGAAATGCTTTATTCTGACTTCTGGAAGTTGATGGAAATTTGGGTGATATGAGTAGCAACTGATGGTACAGTTAGGAAATTTTACACTGTGAACTCAGGGCTCAAGGCATCATTTTTATGGGCAGGGTGGTATCATCATCACCATCATCCTCATTCTCATCATCATCAGTTTCACATTCTGTCAGGTGTTACCAATTGGAGTTTTGTTCCCTCAATGACTGGGAGTCCATCCAAGAATTTAGGAATCAGTGAGGCATCATCAGGTGATGTGGTATGTTCTAATGTGCTATTGTGATCCTATCTATGGTAGTTTCATTCAGATGTTTTGTCAGTTCCATTTGCAATTGTCCCCAGAGCACCTGCCACTACTGGAATCACAGTTGTTTTCTTTTTCCCAGAGGCACTGAATTTCAGTTTGAAGGCCTTGGAATTTTATCATCTTTTCCCTTTCTTTGTCTTCAGTGCTGTTCTCTCCCAAGATTGCCACATCTATAACCCAACTTTTATTGTTCTCAGCCATAGTCCTGTCTGGCATATTATCCTCTTTGGTTGTCCCACAGGATTTTCTGTCACCATTTTCCACAACTTTATCACTTCTTTGAGGACAGTAAACTACTATTTTTTCTCTGCACAGATTCCAATGTATCATCACACCTGCTTTATCATGTCATTTCTTATAGTCAGTCTGTGTTGTTCATCACTACTGCCATCACCATAATAATCTTCAGAAATGTATAACACAAGACTGGTTTGTATACTAACATCACAATCCTGTATGTACAATCATATTAACCACAAAAAAGTTTACTTGAATTTTGAAATTTTTGTTACATATTCTACTTTTCTGAAAAACATCTGCCTTTTGTAATTAATAATTACACCCTATCTGAGAATACTACAAGTTTATTATTTTTTAATTGCTTTGGTCTTTGATAAATGTATTTATTTCATTTTTTAAAAATATATATTCATCAAGACATACTCACCCACAGTGAAATACAATGAATAAGACCATTTAAAACATTAAATACAATATAAAACAAAAAAAACACTCCTAAAAATAATTCAAAACCAGAGCTTGTCCTGTCAGTGCCTCAATTTTTTTATTCTAATTGATCAATGTGGAGGCAAACGTTAAGCCAACTAAATTTGAAGCTGTATTTTTCTGTCCTTTTTCATAGTACAATGATGAATCATTTTCCCAAAGTCAATTGTTCTTGAGTTCTCATACTCACTAGAAAAGATGGCTAGGTGGCTGAACTGGTTTCGCCCTACTGTAGAATGCCTGTAGTTTTTGATGCTGCTAGTTTCCTGAAACTTCTTTCAGTTCTGCCCTGATCACTGACAGTGACAGTGTCAGGGGAAAAAACTATAGGTCTATGCATATGTCACAGAAAATGAGTTAAAGACATTTCCTGTAAATCTCATTTAATGATGTTAATGTATGGTAGTTCATACTCTTTTCCAAAAGCAGATATGAAAGAGGGTTCCTCACCCCACCCTAGATACAACAAACAATACACAAGGAAGATTCTCAGGGGGAAAAAAACGATGGAAGACTAGCGAAGAAGACACTTTAAAGTTTCTTCCAGTTCTCCAGAATCTACCATCATATATTTTAGAACTGTATAACAAACATGTAAAGCAAATGTTACTGGCTTTTTGAATCTGTGCTCTGATAAACAGATGACAGCAGCAATTCTGCAATTAAACCAGGACTGTGTGAAATGGAGAAAATTGTTTTCCTCTATTGGCATGGTCAATAGTATTAAGAACTACAAATGCTGAAGTTCCTTGTATGTAGGCAGAAAAAAGAAACACCTGATAGAAAGGGCAAAGCAAAGCACCGTAAGAAAGAGAAAGCTGCTTGTTCCGGTATATTCTGCAGCCCACTGTGTTTCACTCACAGTCACAGTTTCAATACAGTTTGGACAATATCAATAGGGACACAGAAATGAGGGCAACATTAACATATAGGTAGAGGGTGATACAGAAACATTTGACTAGGAAATAAGATCGCAGGAATTATCACTCACAGAGCTGGGAGCCCCTATATTCATCCACACTATGTTCTTTCTTTTCTGAAAGAATCCATTGCTCATTGGTACAGAGTGTGCTCTTCATGTAACTGGTTCCAAGTTAAATTGCTAGCATTCCATTGCAAGCTCAATCCCTAACATTTAAATAAAATATACTACACCAAGGTTGAGAAAGCTCTATCACTGAGATGCAGAAGACTCAGTTACATAGATCATTAATCAGCATAAGAATTCATCTTCTCGTCTGCTGATTCCTCAAGTGTTAGTGCAAGACTAAAAAGATGAAAGAAAAATTACAACTCAGAGCCACAAGTGTATGGAGAAGGAATGATGTCCCTGTGGAATTCTAAAGCAGCAGCAACAGTAACAGCTGCAACAACAAATGAGAGCTTCAGAAAGTTATATTTTTGGATGACAACTCCCTGCTCCAAACTCAGGGCAGAACACCACCCCTTTCATCCTTCGGGATCAGTGAAAAACCACTGAACTTCGGGGTACTGGGTGCTGTTTTGTGGGCCTGCCCTCAATTCTTTGAAGCGGGAGTATAAGGAGCGGGAAATGGTGCCATAAATAGCTGGCAAAATCAAATGGCAGCCTCACTCACACACATTTGAATTCACGGCTGGGTTAAGGGAACATCTTCTCTAAGCTCCTGAAAGTGAGGACATGTCACATGGGAAGATGACTCTGGGGGAAAGCATTGGAGTCCATGTCTTGTATGAGCAGGAGTGGGTGGAAAGGGATGGAGGGCACATTTATTGCTGCTGCCTGTCATCACCTGCTCCCTCTGCACATATGCTTTGCGGGAACTGCAAGGACCAGCCCGCAACTCCCTGGACTTTTACCCTGCTGTGCAAACAAGGCAGGAACCTGACCAAGTTTCGATTGGAAGTTCATTTGCTCATTATATGACAGGAGCGCAATCTCTTTGTGAGCTATCTCAGCTTGTTCAAGTTTCCACTTTCATGTCAATCCATTCTTGAGGCTGTGTTTTCCCATGTTAGATTACAGTTCCTCCTTGTACCCATAGCCTTGGTTTCCTTCCCACTCTTCCTGCTATCCAAGTTATTTTTATACCACCAAGGATTGAGCAAAGTGCAGTGGCATAGGGACAGGGGGGCAAGGAGTGTGGTGTGCCCTGGGCAGCATTTGGGGGGCTGCCCCCCTGCATGCCATTGCCCCTCCCTCATGTGCCATAGCCCCACCCATGTGCACCGTAGCCTTGCTCACATGCACTGTAGCCCCTCCCCTGCACATCATAGCCCCTCTCTGTGTGCTATAGCCCTGCCCCTGAGCACCGTAGCCCCACCCACATGCACCATGGCCCTGCCCCCACCCCTCCGCCCCCACTACTACCCTCTCGCACCAAGCTACGCCACTGGCAAAGTGTGGTGCTCCTGATGGTGTTGGACTGCAACTCCCAACACAAATGATGGTGAAGAATTCTGAGAACTGGAATTCAACACATGAAAGGCTGCATGCACCTTCTGTGTTGATGCATGAGGAACAGAGAGAGAGACAGAATGTGCTTGCTTCCACCCCCTCATGGGCACTGTTCATGCATAGGCAGATATTTATTACATTTATAGAAATATTTTATTTAATAACATAAATTCAAATATGCAATGATCAGCACTTTCTATGATAATATCCCATTACCTTACCATAGGGAGAAAGATTCAAAAACAGAGCACTCGCATAAAGTTGCCATGGCTAACTTCAGGCCTAGAGCTAAACCTGGACACCAAGCATCAACCTTGTCCTCAAGGTCTTCTCTCAACTTTTCGCTGCAGTTCTGGGCTGAAATTTATGTAGGAAAAATGTGTGTGTTAGGGAAAGTTGCACACTAAAAAATGTACAGATGGAGGAAATGCACATGTTAAGGAAAACTGTGTTTCATATGTTTAAAAAGGCATTATAGCTGTCTTGACAATGATGATGATCAATCCAGAGACTGGATAAAAGTGATTTAGGATTTGTCAGTCCCTTGTCAGCAATATGAACAGCAAGGGAGTACCACATTTTTCCACAGTATCACTGTTCCCTCCCTTGGGAAAGCCAAAAATCAAGTAATAGAGTTGATGTGATGCACAAAAATATAAAAGCCACTGCCCAAGCCCTTGTCTATATTTACACCAGGAGATGGTGTCTGTGTGCCAAAAAAGACCTTTCCTTCTCTATCACCTTCTGGGTAAAACCAGCAACGTTGGGCCTCCAACACTTGCTCACTTAAAAATATGACTCCTGCTGTTAAAAATTAGTTGCTGACCAGGGTCACATAGCCTTTGAAGACATTGTTTGTGAGTGAGAGAGACTGAGACTGAAACAGAGATAGGCTCTTGCTTGTAGAGCTCAGCTGATACGTTTGTCAACCAGGTAGAATCACAGCATTGGTTCACTGCCCTGCACCCAGCTTTAGCAGGAGAGAGGGAGATATGGCCTTTGAAATGAGCATAAGAGAAAACCTGACACATCCAGAACTTGGATTTGGTGCTTATTGGGACTATAAGTCCTCCAACGTTTCTCCCAGAAGTGTGGTTGCACTTGCCACAGGGAAGACAGGGCTTTGAGAGAACAAGAGGGATCAAGGAAGATTCCACCTGGTCAAAGTGCATGTTATGTTCATCATGTGCAAACATCTGTTGTACAGAGCTTATTTCTTTTAAAAAATAGCTCGCAGTGGGAGGGAGTGTTTAAACCCTTGCCCCTTCACAACTTCTAAAAACCCTGAGGAGAGACACAGGGTTAAAAGGCAGAGCTTGGTGAAGTTACTTTCTTTAACAATAATTTCCAGAGTTGTAGCCAGTGGCTATAGTGCCAAGGGTTTCTGGGAGTTTTAGTTCAAAAAGATAACTTTGCTAAGTTCTGGTAAAAAGGCCTTCTCTCAACTTAGAGAGAGCAAGAGGTGCTTCCCAAATGTTGGCAGGACATTGGCTCTGGCTGGGCAAACTGAATGGCAATGTAAGAAAAAGTTAACATTTGATCCATTCGTACACTTAGTTTCCCCCATCCAAGGGCTTACAGGGACTTCGCAGTATCTCTGAGGAGCTGTGATTACTACATCTGACATAAAGAAGCACTGGCCATCAAGAATATGTTTTGCTTTGGATCACGTTGCACTGCCATAAGTCTCCAAGAGGATTCAAGTCCATATCTCCACCTACCACCATATGTGAGAGGTGCCACCTATAAAGTGACTCCTGTGAGTCATAGGGCATTTTTGCACTAGGCTGTTATAGCGCTATTATTCCACACACAACATCCTGTGGAATCCAGTTTCGGGAGAGGCCACTCCCAAAACTGCAAACCCCAGGATTCCATAGGATGTTGCAAGTGGAGTAATAGCGCTGTAACAATCTACTGCGGAAATGGCCATAGAGCAGCTAAACAGAGCAATGAAGAGTAGCCAAAAAGCACTGTTCATGTCTTCCCTAGCAGTTCCAAAAGTACCAGCAGCAGCTGTCCCACCTACTATTGCATGCCTTGCTTCTATGTTTGTTGTTCTTGGATGGGAGGCTTGTCAGCTCATGGACAGCCATAAACCAAGATTAGAAGCCCAGAGTAACTGATAGTTTATGGCTTGCTGGCCTTGGTCTTTGGCCCTAGGAAAGCAAGCCCCTCCCAACTCTTGCTTCCCTCAGCTGCCCCCTGCATTAAGATTATATATTTACAACAGCCCAGAAGAGCTCCTTGTCCAAAGCCTCAAAGCAAAGCAAACTGCTCCCCAGCTCCTAAACCAGTTTAAAAACACAAAATCATCAAATCTTCAGGGTATATGAAGGAATGGCAATTCTTTTCCAGATTTGGCATCTGGTGAAATCAATAGGAAACAGGTTTACAAGTACTGGAGTGTAACTTTACACACATTATGAAACTGTGGAACTTATTGCCACATGACATTGGGTGCGATTTGACCTGACTTACCTTAAAGACAGATTTGATAAAATTATGGGAAATGACCCTTATCAATCACCACACATCACAAAGATTATTAAGTTTATTCTTAAAGTATACATGACCTAAGATTCCAAAGGATGGGAATGAATAATAAAAGAATAGATGACTTGCCTCATAATAGGCCTTCCACCCCTCTTCATTTTCTCTGTAACAGGTGCCTTTAGTTATTTACAGCAGTAGTATGCTGGGCAAAATGACCCATCTGTCAAGCCCAACATGAGGATGTTGTGTTCATAGAACTGCAGGGTTAGGAAGGGAATTAAAGTGGTGTAATGTTAAAGGAGGATTCTTGGTGCAACCGCATGGGAAATACACTACATACTTGGTATGCACAGGCAAAACATTATCTGCAGGGCCCAGGTGGTCTTCTGCCCACTTTTCCAGCCCCCAGATCACCCCTGGAACAGCAACTGTCCTTGAAGACAAGACACTGAGCCTTCCTTAGCAATGAGATTTTTTTCCCCTCGTTGTCCTGCCCACCCACCCTCCACTCCATGCTGAAAGTGAACTTTCCGTTTTCCAGTTTAGGGGCTAGAAAACAAGCAAAAAACACATTTTCCACAGGAATGTGCCTACAAACAAAACACATGTGCATGCACATGCCAGATTTAACCTCTAGACTTATCTCTGCCCTACCCACTAATCTATGAGAGCTTCCAGTTGAGGCTTTCACCCTGTACCCTCCTTATGTCAATGCTGGAATTTTACAGACGGTCCAGATGACATTGTTTTCCACTTGTGACCCTTCTATATTTTCCCACTTCTGCTTCTATCTTCCTTTTTACCAGAATTAAAAAAAAAATTAAGGTGAAAAAGACTAAACAATTTCACCATGTCTTTTGATGGATAGCAAAAAAGCAGCCCTCCATCCAGAAGCTCCCATAACAAAGTGTGGCGGAAGCCAGGAGACATGAAATTGGTCAAGATCCAATGTGTGATTCAATGCAGAGTTTAAGAGAAGAATCCCAACAAGTCAGTCGAACGACACACAGTGAGACTGAGACCCAGAACTTTCCTAGCTTAAAAACATAGATTAGGCTAAATCTCAAAGCTTGCCCACCAACACTCAAACTGCCATCACCATCCTTCACACACATCAGGGGGAATGCGTATTTCCTAATATCAGTCAAATGTAGCTTGGAGATGCAAAAGAATATGTAATAACTGAAGGGAGAAAAACCATTTATGATTCTAACAGACTACAAATGAGACTGTGCTTGCAACAACTCAACATGGCAAATCCCTTTATAGCTCTATCAGAGTACACTTCTGTTGACTAGCCCTGCAAGTCTAGAAAGGGATAGTAATAATTGCGTTCATATTGAATTACAGGTTAAGTAACCATAAACACTCAAGAAAAGGATTCAGATTATCACACTGGAGTACACAATTTCAAAAATAAAAGATCAAGCTAGGCAAAAGAACACTGTTCAAACAAACACCAGCATCTTGTTAAAATTGTAAAAGTGAGGCCATCTAAGGGACAAACCTAGCTGAAAATGTCTCCCTGGCAGCCACTTAAACCACAGTCAGCTAAGAATATAGAGGGAAAGCTGCTGCCTGAAAGCATTTCTGAAGCATGGAGTACAATAGTAGTTCCAACATCACAGGAAAATGTGACATGGGTGCAGCGAACTAGGACTGCCTTCACTTTGAGTTCTGAAAAGTTCTGTTTTTGGGACTACAACTCCCACAACCACTCCAAGCTAGAAAGACCAAAAAAGCAAAGTTTCCAAGCTCAGGTTTGCACCTTGGTGGCACACAGTCTGAATGGGATGAGGTATCACACACAGTGAGGGGATAAGCAACCCTGCCCCCTGCTCAGGGCTACAGGTTGCCACACTGACCTTGTAGAACAACAGGTTCCTTATGCCCTTGGTTGCTCTAAGACAAAAAAACATGCATCATAGTTTGGCCAATGGCCAAAAAGATGAAAGGCAGGACACATAGAGTTGGCAGGTATTTGGATTCCCAATTTATATAGCATCTCATCAGATCATTGATTCAGTGCTCTTGCCTACAGTAGTGAGTTAAATGATGGTGATGTAGCTCCTGCCTGTAAAAAAAAATCAGTGATTTTTCAGGTACTTCCATTTTTTGGATTTGCGCCCCACCCCTACAACCCATATGCTATGCATGTGTGTGTGCACCTTCAAGCTGTCTTTCAACTTATGGTGATCCCATGAATTTCATAGGGTTTATTAGGCAAGGAATACTCAGAGGTTGTTTTGCCAGCATCTAGTATTAGTTGGCAGTCTTTCATACAAGTATTCATAGAATCATAGAAATTCAGAGTTGGAAGAGACCACACAGGCCATCCAGTCCAACCCCCTGCCATGCAGGAACACCCTCAAATCAATCCCGACAGATGGCCATCAAGCCTCTGCTTAAAAACCTCCAAGGAAGGAGACTCTATTAAAAAGGGCTGATCCTGCTTAGCTTCCAAGATAAGATAGGATCTGCTGCTTTTAGGGTATCCTTTTAGACTAATTTAACTGACAACAGAAGTAACATCTGAAACAAATGGTTGCCCTGTGGCTCTAACATCTTCTTGCATGATTTTGAACATCTTTGCTTAATAAAGAAGCCACTGAAGCTACAGAAGTTTGCATGATGTATTTTGTGCTTTTTATTTGGCCCAATAAATCTATCATTTGTTCTGTGTATATGCTAGGCCAATTTTCTTGTAGATTGTCTGCCCTCCAACTTCAAACCGTGGAAATCACAAACCTATGACATTTTAATAAAGGATGAAAGAATAATCATTATCTAAAAGATAATTTTTTATTTTTGAAGAGGCTTTTAAAAATATTACCTTAAATAAAAAAAAAAAACCCAGCCTACATCATGAAGAACTACAAACATCAATATTCTGTCTAAGTACCACAGGTACTAGTGCCAGGAAAAAGTAATTCGATACCTTATTATAAGGAGAGGAGAACTACAAGTTGAAAGCCAAATATGCATCAGAGGTGTGGGCTGGAAGCATCTAGATCTGATGCTCAGCCACCTGTTCAAGGTCTTTAACAAGAGAGAAAGGAACATCACTTCTACCTCCCTGCCTTGGCTTTCTAGATTAAAAGGTCACATTTGACACAAATCATACAAACTAAATGGCTTATATTCAAACAGAAAGAAAAGGAAAAGATCCATGAAGTTTTGTGGCAAGTCAAAGGAAGAAATATAGTCAAAAATGAAAAGGGGAAATTTAAATTTCCCTGGAATGTTTTTATTTACTTCTATTGGTGCTGCAAATTGGAGACACCCATGCTCCAAATACCCTTTTCATCAGTCTCTTGCAATTATGAGTGGATGCTATTTTTATTTTTAACAGATTAGTCCTTTCATTCATCCATTCTTTCACTCTTCCTTCAAGGTTTCAACCATTTAGGTGCAGAAGCAGTAGGGTGGTGGTAAACCAAAGTGCAGGTGGTTGAGGTGACACTCCCTCAAGAAGAGTCCAACAATTCAGTCTGCTGTATTGATTCATTCATCTCCACCTGTGTTGAGCCCAATATCCAACTGATTAAGATCTACTGAATCTCATGTAATAGTGAGCTGGCAAAGAGCACTGTCATGATAAGCATGCTGGACTTTGTTGGAGAGAACTGAGACTGCATGAGAAAGGCAGAAAGGGGGACCTAGGATGAGCCTCAGCTATCATACAACTGTGAGCTCAAGGTTTTCCATGACCTTCTTTTCTCAGCATCAGGTAGAAACATATTATCTCACAGTCAAACAAGCCATTTCTGGCAGTTTTGATCTTCATCAGTAGCAAGCGTTTTGTAAAATCTTGATGTGTCCCATTGAAGACCATGCCATCCCAAAATATATTGCATTACAACAAGCATCTCTCACAATATCTTCTTGCAAGGGACTCACACCCTCCAGCATTTCACAGATGAAAACCAGGATACCTGTGGCCAATCAACATCAGAATGTAGTCAAGATGGCAAAAGTAATGAATACGGAAAAACTCACAAGCGAGGAGAAACTGCATCATTTTGCTTTTGCGTTAGTGTGCAAGGAATGGCAAGATTGCAGGAAAACTACTTTTGCTCTTTGAACTCCATTTGCAGCAAGCTAAGGACAAAGGTGGAACATGAGAGAAAGGGTGAAACTGGGACATTTTAAAAGCAGCTGAAAAAGTAGGATGACAAAAGTTGAATTGGTACTGTCCTTGACAAATTGGGATTGTTGGAAGTTACCCGCTATTTACCTCTCATCCCGAGCCGTGAGCATTGCAGCTAAGTTCAGAGAGAATAGGTAAGCCTGGGAAAGGGTAGGGTGACAGCCAACATCTGGCACTTCCCTGGCAAGTCCTGACTCCATGATGACAGTGAACAGAAAGAGGACATTGGTAGTTCAGTGGTAAAACATGTATTTTGTATGCAGAACAACCTAGACATGTCTGGCTAGAAAGATAAGATAGTAGGTGTTGGAAAGACATCTTTCTGACTCAGATCCCTGAAAGTTTTTGCCAGTCAGAGGGTGGGAAAAAATGGGTGTAAAGTCTGATCTATATCCCTAGTGCCACATCCTATGCAGCATGTGAGTGTATTTCTGGTCTATCTGTGTGGCTGACATAGCAAGCATTGCTAACCATGCACTTAATGGCCACATGCAGGTAGCACTATTAACCACACTTAGTGTTTCTAGCCCTCCTCCCGCAAAGACAGTGGCTCTTGCTTTTGGTCCTTCAGATGTTTTGGACTTCTCTCCCTAGAATTCCTGAACACTGGCCATGCTGGTTGAGACTTCTGAAAAGTTAAGATCTAGGATTACCACCACTGCCCATCTGAATTATTTGCAAATAAACACATATATCAAAACACAAGTACAGACTAATAAAGTAAATCAGGATGGAATAAACAAATCACTTGTTGGGCCAGAATCCCCTCACCTTCCTAAACATCCTGGAAGAGCCATGATACGAAATAGAGGAGTCAACAGAAGCCTGTAAATTACGAGGTGGTTGTTCTAAAATCTACTGTCCTACCTCCAGGAACTAATTTGAAATGTTTGTGCTGGTTAGAGAATTTTGGGAGCTGTAGTCCAAAAAAATAACCTTTTCCAAGCTTTCACAGAAAGTGAGCCATGTTAGTACTGAGGACCACTATGATCCTGTGTAGCATATATGGACTATTAAAACTCTTCTTAATTTTCTCTAAGAAACTATAATGTCTGTCAGCTCGCTTTCTTCCCTGCCTGCTTTGTTGTCTGATTTGGAATTCTCTGCTTTTCCTTATAGTAGGATTTTAACTATCTCTGCTTTGTTTTGCTCTTACCTACTAGGCTTCATTTTATTGACTTTCTGAATGACTTTAGCTCCTACTGCTACAAATACCAGAGCAATTTAAGCTTGGCCTCTTATGTGAGCCAGCTAAGCTTCCATCATGGCTTGGATTTTATTTGGGATGTTTAGTCTCACAAACTCAATCCTGGCTTTTCCTTTCTGACCCAGGTCTGAGTGCTGACTATGGCTCAGAACAGATCCTGAGAACTGATCCTGGAACAATTCTTGTGTACCCTAGTTCTCTATTTCTCCCTGCCTTCCACTATGGCCAAGCATTCAGGCAGCAAGTCTTTTCTTTAAGTAAAATAAAAATTAATCCTTAGGAATGAGTCCATGAAATTTGTCCAGCAGTATCATATAAAACAACACACTGGGAGCAAAGGGAGTGACTTCCTTGGTTTAGCAATGACAACATTCCTGCTGGGTCTCAGGAATCTGCCAACTAGTTTGGTTCTCGTGGTTAAGCCATACTTTTTTCTATACACATTTACTGGCAGGTCAAATGGAAGGGCTAAACTTAAGGCATAAATTCTTCCTTGATAGTCATTGGTGATGAGGAAACCAGGTTGGTGGTACTGCTGCAGATGCCTCCAATTGGACCTGGAGTGCCAACGGCTGGTGGGGTGGGAGTGGTTGTACTGGCAGGCTGTGTTTGCTGCTGCATCTTCTTCTTGTTCACTTTCCTCTCTTTTGCTCTCCGATTCTGGAACCATATTTTCACCTGCAGAAACAAAGGCAGAAGAAACCAAAAAGAAGAAAATAGGCATGAACAAGGGGCAGGGGGAAATCAGAAGAGAGAAAAAGAAAAGTGGAAGGGTGTTTAGAGTGAGTTTGTTCAAATGAAAGAAAGTGGGGGAGAGATGAAGCATATTGGGATAAATAAAAGGCATGGAAGAGAAGGAATTGGGGGTAAGAAGGAGCAAGGCAAGATTCAGAATATGAGTGGGTTGTGTCAAGGGGAGGGTGGGGAAAGAAAGCAAACCAGATACAGTAACTGTTAGAATTTATTAGGCTGGGTTCTTTTTCCTGATACCTGCTTTGCGCAATCTATCTTTTCAGGTGCAGTGAGTTCTTACGCTTCCTATCAGTTTCCTTGATCTTATCCTTGGTCTTCTGTTTCATATAAACCTCAGCACTAAACACTGTTGCTGAGAATGAATAAATATGCAGTTAGGTGATGCTAAAATTGATTCATCACTCCCCCCTGCCCGTCACCACTGGCCTATAACCTGTCCTTTGTTTTGTTATTGAAGAATCTAGAGATGATCCATCAGCACAAAAGGATAATTGTGTAGCTGTCACTCCCAGAATCTGTTTTATGCCAAGGGAGAGAAAAAATGAAATCCAGCTGGCTATACTTTTAAGAGCCTGATCCTATGCATATTTACACAAAAGTAAATGTCCAACAGGGTGCATTCATTAGTAAATGTATATGTATGGCTATGATCTTTGTCCCTAAAATTTGCACTGACATCTCAACCTGAGATGCCCGTGTAGCAGTCACTTTTAAGCTGTAATAGTCTGCAATCCTGCCACACCACCTGATCCTGCAGCACCAACCTGCCGCTCAGTGAGTCCTAGCGTAGCTGCCAGCTCTGCTTTCCGCCGGATGGTGATGTAGCGGCTGTAGTGAAATTCCTTCTCTAGTTCCAAACGTTGATGGTCTGTATACACAACACGGTACTTGTCTTTTGTTCTGGTCTTGCCTAATAAACAGTGAACAGTAAAGTACTGAATTAAACACCTGAGTGTGAAATATCTGGAACTCATTGTTATGATGGATTACTGCAAAACATGAAAGAATGGAATGATGGGGAAAGAAAGGACATATGTGGGAAGGCAGAATCGTGGTCCACTAGAGAGTGATAGCAGTGGCAGGGCAGGCTGGACTGATTTACTATGGGTAAGTGTTAATATAGAATATTATTCATTTTTAAAAACTCTGCTAAATATTTCCCTTTCTCTCTTTTTTTTTAAACTTTTAAAAGAATTTATTAAATGAAAAAAGCACAATGTGCACATACAAAAGAACAAGACAACAAAAAAATCCATACAAATATAAACAGGCATCAACACATAACTAAAATAAATACTAACAAAACATAACTAAGATTTGTTCCTGCTCTTGTTGCAAACAGTTGATATTACTTAAAATTTCACATCTATTAAGTCATGCATTTCATCCCATAATTATTATTGCTTATCACTTATCATTTTAATTACTTACTTACCTAATTTCTCAAGTTTATAATTACCTATTAACTTATTATGGATTACTTTATACTAGTGATAATTCATCTAATCATCATCATCATCTATATAAAAACATTTTGAAACAACAAACAGAATATATCTTTTAAATCTACTTTTAAACTTCGCAGTTAATAATAGTGATTTTAATTATCAAAACCAACTGTCATCAGATCACCTTCATTCAGACAAAAAATCATTGTGTATTCTGCCCTTCAGCCTGTGTGCTTATTCATGTCTACAATTCCCATCAGTCTGCTTAGCCATTCATCCATTGTTGGCAAATCTGATTTTTTTCCAATGCTTTGCATACACTAACCTTGCTGCAAAAAACATATTAAATATTTCCTTTTCTCAAAGTTAAGCCAAACTCATTCTCACATTATGTTTCTTCTAATTTTCACTAAAAAAGATAACATATGTCTTGACTGCTACAAAACTATCTCATTGCTGGTACTGACATTTTTTCAATGCTGTGTTCCATTTCAATTCAGGTTTCCATCTTAATACCAACAACTTTTAATTTCTTTGCAGTTCACTCAGTTCACTCTGTACACATTTAAGCCTCATTACAGAGTTAGATGTTTGACCTAGTAATTACCATTGCCATTAGAAGCACTATTTCCATGGTCAGGTTTACTTTTACAAAGAACCTGCATCTATAATTCCCACATATTTTGTGCAAGACAACAGTTTCCTTCCTCATAGTAACAAGGAATGTCTGAAGTTGTAAACTCCTCTGACCAGTTGCACATTATCGCTGCACCATGTCCTTTTTCCTCACAAACAGGTCAGGGCTTTTCCTATACAGTTAAAATATGTATACCCCAATCACACGTTATCCCTTTCAATACTCTTGAAAGTCTCCCTCTGTTGGGGTATGGGGTAGCAGAGTCATGAAAAGTTAGCTTCAAGAGGCATACACAGTTCTGTAGCTGTAGGGGACACAGTACAGGTTAATGCTTGTTTTTAAAAGTCTGAATGGGACTGTGCACTCCTTTGTAGGAATATGGTGTACTTAGCTTGTACTTCCTGCATTTAATTTCTCTGTGTCTACAGCCCCATCACACAAATACACCCACCCACTCAGAGATTGTATATATACTTGAAATCCTGGATAACCATGCATCTGATGAAGTGGTCTAAGTCCATGAAGGCTAATGCTATAATGCAAGAGTTAGAATAATATCAGTAGTGTCATTCAACTAATGTAAATGATGTTGCCTTCATGGATGCTTAGTTCTGGACCAAGCCCAAGGAGGGAATCCAACCATTTCTGGTTGCACAGACCAGGGACAACAACTTGTGCTTGTGTAACTGGAAAAGCCAACAAAAGTCTTCTGCCACATTGTTTTTCTTTGCTAATACTATGTTGGATTTAGGCCCCAATCTTTAGGATTCCACAGGCTTTTTTCCACAGGAGGGAAGACCCCCAAAAGAGTTAAAAGTGGTATTATGAGGCTTCTCCAGACCACACTTCAGAACCTTCTCATATAAACCAACATGGCTGGTTTAACTTCGGTCCACACAGAATCCACTATCCCTAGTGATAGTAGGGTCAAAGTAGGGTTAAAGTAGAATTACCAGAGTGAAAACTGGAGAGGGCTACTGAATCATGCAACCAGGTACCAATCAATACCTGCTTAAGTTCCTTACACAACATTAAAACCACAGGAGCCTTTTCCAGATTTCAGTATGGCAACCCTAAAGACATTCCAAACCAATTCAGAAATTCATCCCCATACAATCAGAATGAAGGGGCCTGCAGCCTGTTGGCCACTTATTGCATACCCACAGTCTCTACACACGGAGAGAATGGTGGTATTCTACAGCATGGAGTCTTCTCTAGTTGTGTAGCCTCTGCACAGAACCCTAATCCCAATAACAATCAATATGTTGAACATAAGAAATGATCTGCATATCATGTCATAGTGTTTTTTAAAAAAATCTTTTTAATGAAAAGGCAGGCCACTGAGCCAAAGCTGATGCTTTTAATAGGAAAAAACTAAAGACTTTCATTTAAGTCAATTAGACTTAAAATGTCTTGACGTTAGCTATGGTGTTATAATTATTAGTATCATTGTGTTATGAATACCGTTGTGAATTAAGAAACTGATTTGAATAAATGCAGGCATATTCTCATATTTCCTCTGAGTTAGGCTCTTGATTCTTTGTGTGAGAACTTATGCTTCTAAATTAGGAAAGGTGGGAGGAAAGGAAGAAAAAAAAAGAAAATCTGAACATGGTTTCATTTGCATTGATTTATCTGCCAATGCACTTTCTGTTTTCCATTTCCGTCCTGAATTCTGTTCACAGACACATACCAGACAAGATCTAAAAAATGCTTTCCAACAGCAGCAACACTGAAACAATCACCTAGATCTGTATCATTCTTTTTGACATCAGCATGCCTATCTCACTGATGCACAATATATGCTTAATCCAATCATTATTTCCAGGTAAAGTAGACCCATCAGAGCAATGGGATTTACATATGTGTTGCAAGAATTTATTTAGTGGTTTTACTTGGATTTAGGCTATCGTATACACTGTTATACTCCCTTATTCTTGAAGCTGAAGCAGACTAAGATAGTGTCTTCTGAAAACCCATCTCTTTCATTTACCATTGTGGCACTTCCCAGTAACTCTGGAGTTAACATTTAACACGAAATTCACTTTAAATCCTGCACAAACGAACTGAACAAAGCTCTTCGTGAAACTTTACACTAGCAACTCAAATCCCAGCATACTAATTATGAGCTGTACAGAAGACAAATCTTGTTAATGGCTGGGCAAGGAACAAAATACAAATGAAGCAATATAAAACACCCTGCAGCCACCCTTACATTTAATTTTAAAATAATTTCCAATATTATATTTGCATCTTTTCATTCAAGACCTTGTAACTACATGAAGGAAATAGAGGCTTATGGTTTGTTGTTGTGTGTCCTCAAGTTGGTTAGTTATGGCAACCCTAAGGCAAACTTATTACAGGGGGGTGGTTTGGCAAGATTTGTTCCGAGGGGGGTTGTCTTTGTCTTCCTCTAAGGCTGAGAGTATGTGATTTGCCCAAGATCAATCAGCAGGTTTCCATGGCTGACTGGGGAATCAAACTCTGCTCTCCAGAGTCATAGTCCAGTGCTCAAACCACTATACCATGTTGGTTTTACTCATGAATAATCCAATATATGAGTACCATGTGAGGATTCACTCTCTTCCACAGATAAATAAATTGGCTGGCATTCTGTTCTTTAGTCTCAATTCTATCAACTGTTGAACAGTGAGTGAACATGTAGGTAAATCCCATTGAGTCAATGGGATTATTCTTGTCAGAATTAAATTCCAGAATGTAAAGTGGGGCAGCCAAAATGGCTGAATAAGAATCATTCTGGCTGAATAAGAATCAGGGCAGATCACGGAATAGGAACTGGTCCAAAATAACACAAATGTCCTTGAGGTGTTTTTCCCCCCTTAAACTTTGTTCATGAGATTGGAACTTAAACAGTAACCAAATGCATTCAGCTCATTCATTTTGTACTCTGAAAACTTGTCAGTGGAAATTTAGTTTGGCCACATCTCCAACAGACGTTGAAACACTAGTAAGTAGCAGGTATTTTGATCCTGGAGCTGTTAAAGTATAGTGTATAGTGAAAGCAGACCAAATTCCATTCTTCATATAAATACTAATAAATATTTCTGAACTGAAGTCAAAGAAGTATGTTATGAGGTCTTTGAGAATCACAGTGTGGTATAATACTATTTTGTAAGTTTAAAGGACTGGAATAGAATGTTTCTTATCTGGAGGGATGAAACAGACAGACATCTGAAGGAGCCTGGCACAGCTGTAGAACTGAAGGTATGCGGGTTGGGGTTTTTAAGGCCATTTCCGCACGAGATTGTTATAGCGCAATGATTCCACTTTCAACCTCCTATGGAATCCTAGGGTTTGCAGTTTTGGGAGGGGTCAGCTGGCCACTCCCGAAACTGCAAACCCCAGGATTCCATAGGAGGTTGAAAGTGAAATCATCGCACTATAACAGACTCGTGCGGAAATGGCCTAAGTCCTTGACGGGCAGCTCACCATAGAGACCATATGCAATTCTCTCTGACCTTTTGGAAAGAAAAGCAGGCTATTTGTGAAATAAACACAATGGAAGAATTACTGGCCTCTTTACAGAACTCTTTCCTTGCAACTTTATTTCTGCTCTATTACTCAGGTTCACCTTCACAGCATTCTTAATACGCTGATATGCTCCTCAGCAGGAAAGCCATCTCCACTAACCTCACAAGCTAGTACGCAAAAGCAAATCCTCTGGTCACACTCCAAGATACAGGGATTGTGCGGAGAAATGTTTTGTGAAACAGTGGTCTACATATGCACCCTCCATGAATGCACATCCCTGCTGTTAATGACTGAAATCACAGCAAGAGGTTTTGCATGAAGTGCCTCTTCTTGAGAGGCCTCAACCAGGAATATACCTGCATGGAATTCAATCTGCTGTTTGAAAGCCCCATTGATGATTTCCACAACATCAAGCCACGTGCAAGCAGTTCACAGAGTGGCCAAGTGCACAACGTGGGAGCAAAATCTGGCGTGAATATTGGGGAAATTTTAAGTTAAACAGAAGAAGTGAAGCAGTTGAAATACAGACCTTTACTAAGAAGGTGAAACAGAAAATGCTCCTGTGTACACGTACATACACACACACACTCTTATGCACACACAGAGGAAAAAAGTGTCCAAAATCACATTGCAGTCTAGTCATATTTTTTAATATTTGTCCTCTTCAACCATACTTCTAGGGCAGTTTAGAAAAACAAGTATAAAGTACTATGATTTTCACACAACATAGTTCAGTGATTAAATCATTGAACAGTTAGCTAAAGTAATGGTAAAAACAGTTACTGAAACAATAAAATAAAAACACAAAAGACCTAAGAAAATAAGAAAAATGTTGCCTGTATCTGAAAGAACAAGACTGCCTTCTTCCCTTCTATGCAGCCCTTCCATCTCTTTCCCAGTTCTTCTTTCCTCAGCTCCTTTAAAGGCCTGTATCTTCTTGCTTATCACTGCTAGCACCCACACCTAGACACTGGGTGAACCTGCTCTGGAACAAAATCTACAAAGTGCCACAACATGAAATCTCTCTGGTTGTCACATGTTCCAGATCAGATGGAAGGGACACTGAGGCCACTTCTGCACTAGCCTGTTCTAGTGCTATTATTCCACTTTCAACATCCTCAAAGGCCCCTCCCTAAACTGCAAACCCCAGGATTCCATAGGATGTTGAAAATGGAATAATAGCACTAGAACAGGCTAGTGCAGAAATGGTTTGAGAGGAGAAAAGTGAACAGACTGGCTGATCCAAGAACACACCTGTGTCCCCAAAAAATAGAAGGCTCAAAAGGAACGGCTCAGAAGGAAACCAAAATCCATTGAATCTATCTGAACACCAGCAAGGTATGTTCCCAATGCTGACATGTTAGTATCTTAGCAACCACAATTTCTAAGTGCAGGAATAACTAACTACCTCTTTATCCAGCAGCCAGTTAATCCACAAGCCTGGTGGAAGGTACCCACATCTCTCAAATAAAGTCGCTCTTTCATGACACACCACATCCCTAGACTGTGAACCTGATCCTTAAGAAGGAGTTTAACTCCATCTAGAACAGGTTAAGTGATATTACCTTGAAAAAGATAAAGTCTCTACTCGGTGTCAGGAAACTTATATATTTGGATTCCAACTTCAAAAATCCCCCAGCTAGCATGTATGTAGGCCAAAAAAGTAAATTTTCCAGGCTCTATTGCTCCTTACAAAACCTCTTTCATCTCAGGAATGAGGTTCAGTTTATTGACCCTTATTCTGTGTGCTCTGTGTGCACAGAAAATCCCAGCTGTAATCCTCAGCATTTCAAGTTAAAAAGATCAGATAGCAGAAGATGGGGAGGGTCCCTATTTGAGACCCTAAAGAGGCACTACTGTTCACAGCAGATGTCCATGAACTATATACAGGAGCAACCTTCTGACTCAGGAAATGACAAAATGTTAGGACATTAGTTATTTTATATAAGCTAACTACACTGTTTCTGTACTAAGAGACATAACTCACCATGAGCCAACCCAGCAAATACTTGAGAGGCCATAAGGGACTTGTATCATTTGCTGCTCTTAATTCCAGGGCAGGAAGTAAAATTATGTTATTTCAAGTTAGGAAAGCTTCAGGAGTTAGTAACAGGTTATCAAAGCTCATAGTATGCTATTTCATGCAAAGTATTTTGTATAGCATATGCAAAGGGTGATAGTGGAGAAACAACCCACATTCTTATTATATATTTCAGCTGAAAGGTTAACAGAGGAATTGCAATGGAGCCTGCATGGCTTCAGGCATCTCCCAGAATCACTGACCTAAATAGAGCTGCACTACTGACGCAAGCCATGTCATTATATTTTGAGATGTGCGCTTTGCAAACAGGGAGATCCATCATTTTTCAGACCTGACAGTCTCAGACTCTCCCAGGGGTCTGGGTCCAATACATTTTAGGATAGAATCCTGTAACTACTGTTCTGCAAGCAAGCCTACTGAAATTCAATAGGCTTGCAAATGCATTCTGTATCACACATGTATAAAATTGAATTCAGCGTCCAAATAGCGATCTTCCTAACTCAAGTTGAGCACCCTTGAACAGGATCAGAAAGGGTAAGGACAGTGAGAGAGAATTACCGGTACCACTTCACCTGATGCCCTGTCAGCTCTCTCCAGCTAGAACAGAAGGTGAATGGGTATGTGGGTGGCATTTACCCACACACAGGCCTGCATGCACACATACACATGCACGTGCGCAAACACACACATGCACACAGGAGATCCAGGCTAGGGCATAGAAAAGGTGTCTGAATCAAGCCCCTACTGCAAATTGCTTCAGATCTGGTGGAGCCAGTGCAAGCTCCAAATTTCCCCCACCCCATAGCCCTCTGAACACACTTGATTTCATCTGATTTCAGAAGCTAAGCAAGGTTGGGCCTGGTTGTTACTTGCATGGGAGATCACCAGTAGCAAATAACAAGGATGCTTAGATAGGGTTAGGAAGGAGTCCTGACTGAAACAAAATGCTAGAAAGCTGCTGCCAAGTAAAATTTACAGTACTAGGTGCAACAGACGTACAGTCTGATGTTGTATACAGCCATGTCCTATTGCTCTTATGTTGTTAGATTATAACTCCCATTTTCTGGGTAGGGCTAGGAAAGAATCCTACCTAAAACCCTGGAGACACTGCCACTTGACAAAACCGAACCAGACTGATCAATGGCCTGAACTCTTACTAATGTTTCTGCAGTGTCCCATCTTGAAGTCATCTGGTTACCACTCCCAGTGGGAAAACTGCTGAAGATGCAGAGGTAGTCTCTATCATGCCAAATCCCCTCCTCTTGCCAACTGCCAGGACTTCTCTATGTCAGAAGAGCATGTCCACCAGGCTAGAACCAACCACACTGCACTCTTAGTCCTTCAAGCCTTTGTAATATTGAGTAATTTTAAGGGAAATTCTTCTAGTAAAATGTAATGAAAGTATTGTACGGTGACACTGATTCTTTACATTTTAGGAGAGAAGAAAGCTGTATTGGAAAACACTGTTGAATCTAAAGGTCGATACAATAAATTTGGAAAAAAAAAATTGATCAAGCCTCATTCCAATTGTTACCATCACTGTAGCAAATGTAAATGTCATGGATGCCTTGTTACATAATTATTTAAAATATTTACCAGTACATCTTAAGGAATTACTACTAACTGCAAAGAATGGTTCAATCTTATTTCATTCACTGATAAATGTCAGCATTTAAGGAGATATATTAAGATGTTTTCCTGCAAAAAAAAAAAAAAAAGATTTTATTTACCACCATTAAAAGAAGTTTTAGTTATTTCAAAAGACATTATACTACAAGTATTTTACGATTAGCACTTTGAATTGTCCCCGAAATAGAGAAGTATCCAATGGAGCAAAGTCCTGTCCTGGGGTTGGTGTCATTCACCACATCTATACCTGATAATTAGAGGAAATGTTTATCAGATTTGCAGATGACACCAAACTGAGAGGACTGCCTAATATCCTAGAGGTATTCAAAATGACTTCAACATATAGGAGTACTGAGCCACAAATAACAAAATACAAGATGTTTCATTTACCCAAGAAAAAACAGGTGTGCCTGACTGACAACAGTATGCATGAAAAGTATCTAGGGGTCTTAGAAGACCACAAGTTAAACATGAGCCAGCATTCTGTAGCCCCCCAAAAAATGGTAATGCGGTTTTAGGATTGCATGGTCAGAACTGTAGTGCCCAGGTAAAATAACGGCAGCTCTCCATTCTGCTTTGGTCAGAGCCCACCTGGAGATCCTGCCTTGGGTACAACTTCTAAAAGGCTATATGGACCATCTGGCCATATTCATGATGGTAAGGCTCTGGAAACCAACCCCTAAGAGGAACAGACGGGCAAGTTGGGTACACTGAATGTAGAAAAGAGAAGACTGAGAAGCAAAATGATAACCATCTTCAAATATTTGAAGGGAAGTCATGTGAAAGTCTTCTGCTGCTTCAGTGAATAGGGCCCAAACCAATAGTTTCAAATTACAAGAAGGAATGTTTTGATTAAACTTCATGAGCATAAGGTGGACTCTTTATCTGTGGAATTTTCTAAAAAGAGACTGAGTGGCTATCTTTTGGAAACAATTTAGGTGTTGATTCCTTCCCTTGCTAGTGTTGTACTAGATGACCTTTAGGGTGCTTCCAGATCTACAGTTCTCTGATTCTATGCAAAATCTTCATACGGAGTATGATCCCAACCAAAACAGGTGATTCCCTAATCTGCCTTTCAGCTGAGCACTCTTGGACTGAGCCTCAATTTGTTTAGCCTTATCCAGTGATGTAGACTCAAGTCGATAGACTCGGACTCAAGTCGGACTTAAGTCACTTCAGTGACTCAACTCAGACTCAACTCAGCCATAAATGATGCACTCACTTGACTCGAGACTTGTATATTTTTAATGACTGACTTGCTGCCCTTGGTTCAGTAACACAACACATTCATCCAGAAACCCTGCAACTTTGAACAACGCCTCCATCTCTTTTTGCCTACTAGTCACATGACAATCTTTCCTGAGCCCAAAGTGTGGGCGCATTGAGGGAACAGCAAACAGGTTAGGCAATGAGCTTGAAGCAGGCCTGCTCAGCAGCCTATCCCTGCTGCATACTGGAGGAGCCTTCTAAAAAATTTCCTAAGAGCAAAAGACAAGACTCACCCCCAGAGTATAGGGTGCATTTCTCAGAGAACAGCAAACGTGTTATGCAATGAGCTTGAGGAAGAAGGATCCTTCCTTCTAAAGCTTTTGAATCTTCAGTAATGGGGAGTAAGATAGGATCCCATTCCTCACTTCCAAAGCTGCAGAAGGCAAAATTGCAAATGTGGAGAGCTGACTCTGCTTAAATTGTTAAAACTGACTTTATTTCACTCTATCCAATAATTCTGGAATTTTGGTTGGGGTATAAAGTTGGCTTCCAGACTTGAGACTCTTGACTTGAGACGTGACTTGAAAGTATCTTCAAGGACTTGAGACTTGACTTGAAACTTGCAGAAAAAGACTTAAACAGGCCACTGGTTTATCCAGCTCATTACTGGTATGAGTAACTGGTTTAGGACCAGATTGGCTGCCTTGGATTTAGATGGATAGATTCCAGTTTCATCAGGATCGAGAAGGCATTAAAATCTCACAATGACCTCTCCCAGCAGTTGCATGTATATGTTAACTAGCATGACAGACTAGATGGAACCCTGAGAGATCATATAAGCCAACAGCTATAACACTGGAGTCTCTCCAGTGTCTGCTCTAGAGATTAGGACATAGAGCAACTTCAGAATTCCATCTAAACATTAGGATGAACTTCCTGACAGTAAGAGCAGTTCAACAGTGGAATGTGCTGCCATGGAGGGTGGTAGAGGCTCCTTCTTTGGAGGTTTTGAAACAGAAGTTGGATGGCCATCAGTTTGGAATGCTTTGCTGGTGTGTTCCTGCATGACAGGGCATTGGACTCAATGGTTCTTGTGCTCTCTTCCAACTCTACAAATCTATGATTCTCAGTAAGGGTCATTTCAAACTATGCTATTATAGCACTATGATTCCGCTCTAATTGCTATAGCAGAATCCTATGGAGTCAGACTTTGTAGTATGGTCAGAGTCACTAGAGGAACTCTTTGGCTGAGAATTCTAAATGTCCCTCCTTCAACTGCTACTCCCAGGATTCTGCAGGATAGATCCATGATAGCAAAAGTGAAATCACAGAGCTCACCCTCCACAAAGGACTAGTGCCTTCAGTCCTCTCCAAATATATAAGAATTTAATGCAAAATCTCATTGAGTTGTGGACTTTATGTACTAAAACTCTGTGCTTAACCAAATTATGTGAGCTCAGCATGTATTAAATTTCCAGTTTTCTCCTCACAAATCATGAAATATGCAGGACTAGGAAAGATATTGTACGATATCAAGAAACCAAGAGATCAGTACCAACGCAAGGAATAAGCATGGTGTTCTGATTTGAGTTCAACCATGGAAAGCCATTGTGTGACCCTGGGCAAGTCACACTCTCTCTGCTTCAGAGAAATGCAATGATAAACCCACTCTGAACAAATATTGCTGAGAAAACTCTAGATAGGGTTGCATTAGGTTTACCATAATTTAGGAACAATTGGAAGCACACAACAATAGCAAAAGCAAGAACAAAAAGTCATCTCTGAAATTTTCAAAAGGTTCAAACACTTCGGGCACCTACAAAGAGAAAATAAAATGCCAAGCTGAGAACAGGACAACAGATATTGTTCCAGTTCCATCTGCTTGGAACTGAAGTCTTCTACAGCAGAGATGAGCCCAGGCAGCACCTACAGGCCACCAGTCAAGTAAAGAAATGTCTGTTCATAAAGACAGTCTTCCAAATGAGTGACCCTATGCTCCAGAAGAGTCTTGTTCCTGAGGAGAGCAAGGCTTCATCTGGTGGGTACTGAGCCTTCACCTTTAGCACTGCACTCTCTCAGGTTAGACAGTAGCTCAGTATCTGCCCCTTAGTTAGAAAGGAAGTTCTCCGCATTTTGAGGAGCTGATCTGGATGCTGCCTCTCTTGAGAGCCCAGAATTCCCCTGATCTGTCTCATGGCCCCTTCAACTAATGGAGTATGTTGCCTTCCCAATATGAGTTCTCTGCCGCGGGAGGTAGGATGACAGGCAAGAAAAGAATCGTGGCATAGCAAAAGAGGCATACTGATATGTAAGAAGTTACATTTACAGCCTCCAGAACTCTAGATTACTTATGGACAGGATGAGCTCTGAATTTTGTATTCTGCTTACCAGAAATCTTGAGCACAGCCCTTTGGGAACTCATCTAGACTCTATTGACAGTATACTATTGTCTCCCTTCCTTCAGGTTCTGTAAGTTGAAGGGTTTTGTACTGTAAAGCACACGGCTATTTTTTCCTATTTTCTTCTTCTTCTTTTTTTTGGATAGCATTTTTTTAAAAAAAAAATACAAAGAATAAACAAGGGAGGGGTATCATTAAATGTGAGAAAGTCACTGAGCCAGCTCTTTGTACTAGCTTGTGCCCTGGTACAGTCTCCCAGCCCTAGATTGTGTGCCTACAGGGGCAAGTTGCTACACTCAATGATTTATGATTAGCCCATTGGCAATAAAAACTTCAGCAACAACAGGTGGCATGTGAGCACCTCGAAAAATTCCAAGTTGCTTTCTAATTAACAACTAAGCCCAAGAGCCTACATTCATATCTTTTGCTTCTCATCAACGAGTGTGTATGTGTGCCTCTGTATGTAAAACCACATGTATATAGGTTTATGTTTGCGTATGTGATTGATACATGTATAGTGCATGTGTGATAAAATATCACAAGGCTAGGATTTTATCTCAGGATACAAAAGCTACAGTTCTTTGGTTTGAGTAGTGATTTTCTAATAGGTACCATACAGCAAATGGCTGTTACATCCTCTTTTGAACCCTCACATAAGACTATTAAAGAACACCTAGGGTAGGCAAGCATGGAATTATGTAAATCTGCACAGAAAATACACACACACATTTCAATAAATGCACATTACTTATATATATATTCTGTATACATGGACCTTGGCTGCATACACCCACTTACTCCAGAGTAAGCCCGAATGAACTCAGTGGAATCTACTCCTAAGCAGACACATACAGAATTATGTTGTTAAGTGTTTCTACCATGCAGATGATGCTAATCTGCTTCAGTAAAATGAACAAAGAATCCTGAAGCAACTTAGAGATTTGGTTTAAGTTTCTGCCCACTGCATCTAATAAAGCAGAACGAAGTCTACAAAAGTCTGTTTGCTTGTTTATTTGTTTATGCCAAAGAAAACTTATTCATCATTATACATCTCAAGACATATAGCTGACCCTCCATATGCGCAAATTCTAATTCAAAATCAAACTTTGGATTCTGCCATTTTATATAATGCATGCCATTTCACTACACCATTGTAAATAATGGGATTTGAGCATCCACAAATTTTGGTATCCACAGGGGGTCCTGGAACCAAACCCTAATGGATGCCGGGGGGCACTGTTTAACTGCTCAGTGTATAAACAGTATAATTATTAATTTCCTGAGCAACTTCATCCTTTAAACAGATCCACTTATCTCACTGAGAGACCTTTACATAAAATAATATTAAACTCATTTGTTTCTCAGTGCATCCACGGAGCAATAAAAAGCATATATAAATCAAGCTGAAAGTATTAGCCTGACCTACATAGCCAAGCTGCAATCACTACAACTGTTCCTTAGTAAGTTTTTTTTCAGCCCTGTGTGGGTCCATTACCAAGAAACAATCCATAGGTATAGCCTCTATATTTCATCACTGCTTTGGAAATATTAAAGATACACAGGTCTCATCTCTATTTTGGCCATTTCCGCACTAGACTGTTATAGTGCTATTATTTCACTTTCCACATCCTATGGAATCCTGGGGCTTGCAGTTTAGTGTTAAAAGTGGAATAATAGCACTATAACAGTCTAGTGTGGAAACGGCCTTTGAATGTTGCAATGGGATGTGGTTCAAGCCACCCATGAACCATAATACTCATTGGGTGTCCTTGGGTCAGTCAGTCTATCTTTCAGCCTCCCAAGGATATTAAAAGGATAAAATGTTACACACAAAGCTGTATATGTCAACTCAACCTCAATGGAAGATAATAAATATAAACAATACATACATGAATTATGCTCCTGTGTTATAGAATAGCTGCTGCTGAATATTGGCTCCTTTTATGATCATAGTAAGCAAAAACTTGTTCCCTTTAGTCATACCCTGTCACTCCAGCAGGACATCACAAATGAAATTTGATTTATTATCAAAGAGCACCCTTCCCATTTCCCACAGCAAGGTCTTTTCCCCTCTTGGAGAAGAAGGAGGGGGGCTTGTGTGTGAGGGAATGACGTAGTGAGTCCAGGATAGTGAACTGATTGGCTATCTACAATGAACAACCAAACAAATGAAAGGTTTCAACTTTCAGATTTGACCAGTTGAGTAACCGCATTGAATTTTGGACTGAATAGGGGCCTAAATAGCTTAAAGACACCAGATCCCATCTAATCTTGGAAGCTAAGCAAGGTCAGCCCTGGTTAGTACTTGGATGGAAGACTGCTAATGAATACCATTTTTGGAGTAGTATGGGCAAGGAATACACAGAGATATTTTTACAAGTCCCTCCCCCTGAAATATAGCACTGTAGGCTATATTTCAGGGGAAGGGACTTGTAAAAATATCTCTGCGTATTCCTTGCCCATACAACTCCAAAAATTCATGGAGTTGCTGTAAGTTGACAGGCGAGTTGAAGACGCACACACACACACAAAGAGGCATTCTCCTGTTTCTAGTGCACATTCATTCTCTTCTCCGCAATTTTTCACAGAATTAAAGGCTTATAAAATTGCATAAATTTCATAAATTTAAGGGGAAAGCAACACCTGTGGTATTTCTGCTTGACCATGCTGCTGTTAACAACAACAAAAAATCCCATCAGAAGAAAACAGCATACTGAAAGAAGCACAAGAAAGGGACCAAAACCCTAACCTGAAAAGAAGATAACATTACATACTCACCTTCTCTCTGATATACGGCCCGTACATACAAACATGTTTTCAAAAATATTCCCTTCCCATCTAAACAGTATCTCACTAACTCATTTCTAACAATACCGTTTAAATTTCAAATATTCCATGACCATAAAACTTTCCCCCAGTTATCAGGAAATTTAGAGTTCGTTTTCCTAAACAATGCACTCAGATTGTCATTAATGACTCATAATTGCTAACTCATTATCTGTTAGATTTGTTTTATCAAGCCAATCAAGAAGATGATTAACAGTCCTATCCCATGGAAATTTAGGCAGACCTAACAATATTAGAATCAAGGAGCTTAAGGAACTCTAACTGAAAATAGGATCAGGACAGGAACGCATCAGAGATAAGAACCCACCAAAAAAAAGTGCAGCCTCAATGTTGTTTAGTTGCATTACTCATGCTGTTCTGACCACTATCACACATACCTGTAGAGCTCAGAAGTGCATGTGATTCCTGAATCAGAAGGGGGGAAACAGCATCAGCTAAGGGGACAATGCTCACAATTACTTTATCAGTTTCATGAGTCTTTTTTTTTATCTTTCACAGGAGTTTGGAGGGTAGGGACAGAGCCACTTGAAAGACAAGAAAATGGAAAATGTCATACACAGATACTTAAATACGCAACATTTTCTGACATGCTTGTTTAAATATATTGGTGCTTACCAAGAAGGAAAAAAAGAAACAGAATGTTTCTAAAGAAACATTAGATACAAGTGATTTTCTAGCATGGACCTCTATTGTCTGTTAACAGGGTGGGTTTGGTGGTTTGTTTATTTTTTCTTTTTGTTCTTTTTTTGGTCAATTCTGGATAATAGAAAAAGGATTAATATACCAGTGATCTCATTAAAACCCTTTAGATGGCTTTACTGGTACTGCTCTATTTCAGGTCACAATTAAGAGTTCTGGTTTAAATGAAACCTATATCACACGAGTCTAAGCCATCTGATGGATCATAATGGTACATGGGCATGCACATACATGGACGTGCATGTGTAGAGAGTCACAGGGGAAGTCTTTGCCTTGTTCCTGCCACCCTTGCTCCTACATTTGATGAAGAAATGAGAAAGGGTTTTCATGGAGGGTTGTTCTCAGTTCCGGAATCTGCCTTCACAGGAAGCTAATCTGACCCCCTCCCTGTTGACTTGTGACTGCTATGCAAACACCTTTTCATTCTGGCAGGCTTTTGAGAAACAGGCTTTGAAAGCAGATTGCTATACTTTTTAAAACAGTACAATTAGTTTTTCAACAGTATAATCTGCTGAACTGTGTTTTAAGGGTTGTCAGAAGAAAAACTGGAGATGGCTCATACTTTTAATAATTGTGTAGTAAAGGTATTTCAGCAGCTATTAGTTGTTTCCTGACTACTTGACAAGCAATATTTGTTGAAATTCCCGCTTTTAATACAACTATTAATGGTAAAGGAGCAACCCTGGTTATAATAATTTACTGTTAGCTATATCTGCCTTTTAACTATGCAGTGATCTATACTGAGTCCCAGACTTCACAGAAATGTGAGGTATAAAGTTATATTAAATAACTACCTATCTAACTAACTAAATAGGCAAGTCAACTCTTACTTTACATAAGTATTCAAGAACTCCTGCTAAAGGCAAATAAAGACAATCAAATTTAAACAATGATCAACTTTGTAATATATATATATATATATATATATAAATATGGCTATCTGAACACAAGATTTCATGTGGGCATTTTTTTCCTGTGATGAAAGGAATATTGAAGGAAGTAGACCCATTAACTAAATTTTGCTGTAAATAATTTTCTCTGAAGTTATCATCTGAACAAAGTTGCAATTTCCTCTGATAACAATGACATGTTCAGGATTCCACAAATATTTTTGAAAGGAAGCAAAATGTAAAAAGTGCTTGCTAAAAATTTTCTATGGATTTTTCCTGTCTGTAGGCATCTGAAACACCATCAGAATTAAATCACTTTCCCAACACTTTTAACAAAATGACCCTGCATATGAGAGTGCAATTCAAATTAGAACTCCTGTCTAGATGATTACAACCATAAACTACCTCATGCTTACTGACTTCAAAGACAGCTTCCTGCTATATTTGCTTTCCAATTAAATCTTATTCTTTATTCATTAAACCACTCTTTCCTGAGAGCAGGTCTTGAGCCTAATTGTCATTTTTTTTCATTATTTGAAAACTTTATTGCCAGCACCTGATTATCTTCAGATAAGTCAGGCTCACTTATTTTGATTCCTTGCTCCCGAGTCCTGTCACACATATATAAGGTAAATGACCTCCTTGATCAGTCCAAATAAACCCACTGATGAGGCCAGAAACAAGTTCAAAATGGAGAATCGTATCTCTGTGGAGAGAAGCTATCACTGCCTTTGTTAATGAGTAACCCTAATTAGTGCTCAACTCAACTATCATTCGATAATGGAGCTGTTTTAATATGCTGAATGACCTATGAAAGGAATCACCCCTGTGTACATGCAGAGGTATGGTTGCACACTAGTACCCATTCAGGTTCTCTTACCTATTCATGACAAAGAACTGATATTTGCCAAGGTCAAAGGTATAGTCTACTGTTCTATCCCAAGTAACCCATATCAAATAAATTACCTTTTGCTGCCTGTTGTTGTGTGCCTTCAAGTTGTTTCCGACTCATGGTGAGCCTAAGGTCAGACTATCATGGGGTATTCTGGGGCTGAGAGTGTACCACACACCCAAGATCACCCAGTGAGTTTCCATGGCTGATCTGGGCTTTGGACACTGGTCTCTAGGGTCATAGTCAAATCCTCAAACCACTACACCATGCTGGCTGTACCCATGCCTAAAAAACCCAAAAGGGATCAAATGAGTGGCCCTTTGATGACATATCAAGGTACAAATCAATCATATCAAAACTGGAACAGATCATGGATGTCCAAAAAACTGACTTAATTGTGGTAATCCAAATATTTTCATTTTAATTAAATGTTCTTGCCCATTAATCTGTTTATATTCACATTTAATTGGGTCTGGATTGCCACACAACAGTTTCATTGGATCACTGTGATTTATTTACTTATCTAGATTATATTAGTTATCTAGATTATAGCTGTCATGAAGATGGAACATCTTTTTCCTTCCTTACCCCAGTCCAGTGGGGATGAGTCACAATGTGCAGGGAGATGCACGTCTAGATGCTCCAACTGTATATTGCATTGAATGTAATGTAGTGTAGACAGATATAACATCCCCATTTAGACGACAGCTGTTCACCATACGTGAGTCAAAGCTTTGAAAAGGTACTTTTGAAGCTGGAACTTTCAGAATTCCCCAGCCAGTATGGTTAGTAGGATGAAAATTCTATGTAACATTTAGCATAGCACTAGTTTATGTGATACAAATTGGATTTAAAATGCCCCAAATGTGATATATTCAGTGAGAATTGCTTAAGTATCTATGCTCCCTGGTAAATACGAATTCATGGCAATAAGATGCCAAGCAAATAAGTTAGAACACATATGATTACAACTGCACATCTTTCTGAAATAGAACTGGGGAACCTTTTATCCTTTAGACAGATTGCACATCATCTCCTATAACTGCTAGCCACTCAGTGTGCTAGGAAAATGTGATGGTACCTGAAATAAAAAATATGAGGGCTGTAGTTTCCCTACCTATCCTAAAAAGATAGCAGCACCAATACGCGGAGAAAATTACACTGCTGAGGATTACAAGAACTATTTTAAGCTTGTGGGATTTTTTTTCTCCATTAAGAAGCTTGAGGATCTTTACATCCCTTTCCCCCAATGTTTCAAACGTCATTTACCATGTGGCATGGGACGAAGCAGACTGATAAGGAGTCCTTTTACTTCTCAATCTCTTACTCACAGTTCCAGGTAGTTAGAGAATAGCATCACATGCATGTGAGTTCATCATCGCTGACCAAAACAAAACAAAACAAAAACCTTTAAACACATAAGTTAAAAATAATTATTAAGAGAAACATCTCCAAACTGACACATCAAAGAGAGTGCCTTGCTATCTTTTTTTCAGCAGGATTTTCTCATGAAGTAAGGAGATCATTGCAAAGCTGTTTGTGTGAAATCACCAAAACCAATTGTGCTATTCAGAGGCACTTTTCTAGGCAAGTGCTGCAGTGGTCTTCTCAACCTGATGTCCTCAAGATGTTTTTGATTATTGCTCCTACAAGCCCCCTCCAACTTGGCCTGAAATTCCAAACACATGGAAGGCACCAGGCTCACGAAGGCTGTGCTGTCAAAAAAGGGAAATATGTGGGATTTATCAAAACATACAACTCCAAATGCTAAATGATTCCAAAGAAGGCAGCAGGCACACCTATTTTTTTCTATTGGAAAGCACTGAGACTACAATGCTATATACAATCTGCTGTAACACTTGTTTGCGAGTACGCCCAACTGAAAACAGTAGGGCCTGTTTCCAAATAAGCATGTACAGGTTTATTCCAAAACCTGAAATAAATCAGGGATTAAAAAATCAATTGCTAGGTGCATAGTTAGTTAACCTGATATCTGAAATCAATGTTAGTTAGGGTATGGGAGGGGGGAGGTAGAATTTATTTGGCACAAAAGAAGAGCACATTACTTAGAGTATGTGACAAAATGGATGGCATTGTGGGTAGGTGAGGGGAAAACTGAGGAGGGACAAATAAAGTGGAGTCACTCACAAGCAGTGCAATTCCCTGTGCCAGGTCTGCTCCCTGTGCCTTTGAAGCACCTCACATCTCAAACCGCTGCAATTTTTTCCCACTTTTCAGAACAAAGAGCCATCTTCTCAACTGTGAATTCTAAAATTGTAGTAGAGTTTCCCAGAATAATAAGCAGCATAAATTAGACCGGAGAAGCAAGGAAAAATATAGGTTAACACGTGAATTCACAGGGACACACAAGAAACTAGAGCAAAAGTTCTTACAATGTGGTTTGCATAATTTGTTGGGTTTTTTTTTTCTAACAACGGAAACTGAGACCATTTTAATCAGATTATAAAACAGTCAAAACAAGACCTTGGTTTAGTACTTATGGATCTCCACAACACTGGAACACTGTACTACTTTTTCTGTGAAATTTTACCACTTAACAGGTCCCTTCTCAAAGGCCATCTTTTTTATAATATGGTCCTGCTTTTGATACTGAAAATGATACTGAAGGGCGGGGGGAGGGAGTTACAATTAGAAAATCAGTTGTGTTTGTACTTTGATTTGTAAAACCAAAAAAGAAGATTCTTGATTGGTGCACTAAAAGACACACAGGCATACAATTTCATGTGGTCCATGAAAAAGAAAGGTATTTCAGACACGAGTATAAATTATTATTAATTACAGAGATGCAGTGGGTGTTTGACCAGAACACACTCTTTTAGGCAATACTGCTGATGTTTACCATCAGCTATTAAAATGATGATGATGGTGATATCTGATTATCAATTACTGAGATGCAGCAGGTATTTGAGCACAGAACACTATTTTATCTGATGCTTACTTCACAGCACAAAAGTGCCAGGAATTATGAAAAGCTTCAGAAGCTTTTGATAACAAGATAGTGTACTTAGGACCAAACTAAATGTAAAGTGGGAAGCACAACTGCATGGCTTAAGCTCCAACAGTTTTCTTTTTATCTGAATGCAACTGCAGATGGGTTCCAAGCTTCTGAATCAGGTGGTAGAAGTGGGAATAGAGTGGGAGTAAGCCAGAATGCTTTGATTTATTCTTTGTAGGCCAGTTTTCACTGACCAAAATGTCCCCATCACAAGCAGCTTTTCTCCATTCATAGGGGAAGTCAGTATGACTTTTTTGTACACACAAAAGAAATGCTCAACATGATCCCCAAATAGTTAAGTATTCTTGCATATCAGTGATTTCAGAATGAGAAGTAACACCCATCAAAGTATGCACGCGCAAAGTAGACTACAGCTCCCACAAATCCTAGCCAGCATCATCAATAGTGAGGACTGATAGCAGCTGCAGTCCATCAATGTCTGTTGGGCTGCACTTTGCCCACCCCCATATTAAAATAAAAAAAGTCTCAAAATATTTAATGCTGGTTGGAACATGCCCAGTGTCAGCTTACTTAAAGTGGTGATACATCTACATTCAAATTCTTTATCTAGGAAGTAGGGTCTGTACTGCTTAACTTTCAGTGAAAATCTGATATGTTCACTAAAAAATAAGTTGTAATGAATTAAGTGCGTCCTACTGCCAGGTAAGTAGTTGTAGTATTTTACTCTAGTAATCTTAGACCAGGAACCCGCTATTAGCCACAACATTCTGAAAGAACCTACTTTTAACATTTTTAAACTCTATTTGTCAACCTGTCTTTCTCTTCTCTGTTTTTATCTTTGTTTTCCAATGGTGTTGGCAGGAGTTTCAGCTCGTTTGGAAAGCATGTTTCTCTTGCATTAATATGGACATGAACAACTCAGGACAAACTCATCTCAGAAAAGTAATATATTCTCATAAGAACCAGCCAAGTCTTTGTGTCTCTGAAACCAGCAGATAAATATAGTGATTCATTATAATATAATTGTATTAGTATAGAACAAAAGATCATTTAAAAAGAATATACAGTGATCACAAGAAGATGATAAACAATGATTAAATAGCCATTATAGATAGGGAAACCAGTGCAAATGTTAAGGACAAAAATTGCAATCCCAGTGTACGGTTGAGGGTTAGCACTACTGAATTCAAAGGAATACACTCCCAAAGATACACACATAAGAAACTGACTAGAACAAAATTTGTTTCTTGCAGACACAGTAGTGCAGATCTCTATGAAAGAAAAACCCTGTAACCACTTTAAAAAAAGAAAGAATTAGACCCATTTCCCTTATCGTGCAAAATGCGGACAGCAATCCAGAATGTTCCTTTAAAGGTCTTTTCTCTGTGAGAGATATGTCTGCCACCACTGTGCATTTAGATCTCTAATTTTGCTGCTCTTAATGTCTAGTGAACATAGACACATAGAATAAATATACATGTATGTTTAAATTTTACCATTTTCCTGGTATGCTTCAAGGAATATATTAAGGCTGTATGTTGGACAAAAGGCTGATGGCTTGTCAACAAATCTTATGAGATCAGCAGCATGCCATGGTTAATAATTTAAGAAATAGCCGTGTGTGTAAGTGCATAGTTTTTTGTATATTTAGTATGCCTTTTTGTCTATCCCTGAAATGCAGATCAAAAGCTGTCAGTGTTCAGAGCTTTGACCATGCTCTGTTCTATACTGAAAACCAACACCAAATGTTCATCATTCTGGAAAATCCACAATGAAATAAGATTTCAAAATATACAGTTTAAAAATCAGCCTATTAAACAATCCACTAACACTCTGAAATGAACTATAAAGCAGCATTTGGAAAATAACACATTCCCACCTGCCAAGATTTGAATGAATCCAAATTTTCACAGAAACTTAGCAATAAAATGAGTCTGAGAATATTAATTTGGATTCTAATCAAATATATTCATCAATATGAGAACATTGGTTTGTGACTAATCGTCAGATCTTCCATAACTACCATTGTCTGCTTAGCAACAGCAAAACTAGAATCAGATTATGATGATGACGATAATGATGAACCCCCCCCCATCCACAAGCAATGTACAAAAAGGCTAAATATATTCTCCAAGCAATGGATAAAAAGAGAGATAAAAACATTCTCCTATACTATAAAAGTCAAGTCCTAAAAACGAAAGACCAGGTGCAAATACACCATTTTAACTGCCCGCAGGAAGCTCAACAGAGATGGAGCCAGCCTGACTTTTCACACAGAAGTTCACCACTGAGGTGCTGCCACAGGGAAAAACTTGTTTCATATGTTCTCCAAGATTGAATCTGGTGAGACATGCTGCATGAACTCTGCTGCAGTTCTCCAATCCCGTGCAGGTTCATCCAGGGGGAAGCAATATCCTGGTCTCAACTGGCTTAGACCTTGGTAAGTCAAAACTAGAACCTTCAATTGAGCCAAAAAACAAATCGGAAGCTACACATTTGCTTTATGACTAGTGATGCAGGGTCCCTAATGTATGTCTGGAAAATGATGTAGCAACATTTTGCACCATAGCATCTGGAGACCTTTTTTCAAGACAGCCTCACCTAGAGCAAATTATAATAATTTAACAACAAAATGTGTTTGTGTATGTGTTGGCAAGTCACTTATTGATTTACAGTGACTTCATGAATTTCATAGGCATTTCTTAGGCAAAACATACTTAGAGGCAGTTTGCCAATTTCTTTCTCTAAAATATAGCCTACAGCACCTGCTATTCCTTGGTGATCTGTTATCCAAGTACTAACCAGGCCTGATCCTGCTTAGCTTCAAAATGAGATAGAGTCTGGTGCCTGCTCAACAACAAAGAACCAGAAGTTTTTTAAAAAAATTACCCGATCAACAGGACAAGAACTATGCCATGTAATTTATATAACTACTCAAAGAAGAGTGCGTTTCAAGTTAAATATAAAACACATGCAACAAACTATTCATAGTCTATTTATAAAGGTGAGAAGAAAAAAGAGCCAGAAGGAAATCTGTCAAAAATTGCAATTAGGAAGCGCAAGACTTTCACACATAAAATGTACTATTTTCCTTCTGCTCAGCATACAATACAGCAAAATATACACATACACAAAATATACACATACACATACAATACACAATACATATACAATCCAGCAAAAGTTGGTTGCAACTAAACTCCATTAATTTCTATCTATATTAGTCATCTGTGACAGTGCATTTCATTATTCTGCAAGGCAGTACAAAACGTATTTATTCAAAAACAAATCCCACTGAACTCAATCTTGTGTACTGTCTAGCAAATATGTTTAGAGACCCAGAGTGGTACACTGGTTTGAGAGTTGGATTATGACCCTGGAGGCCAGAGTTCGATTCCCGGCTCAGCCATAGAAACCCACCGGGGAACCTTGGGCACATCACACACTATCAGCCCCCAGAAAACACAGTGATAGGTTCACCTTAGGGTCACTGCAAGTCATTATAGGTTTGTTTTAGGGTCACTATAAGTTGAAAATGACTTTGGAGGCACACAACAACAACAACAACAACAACAACAACAACAGTATCATCCTGCTATCTCCCAAACAACTTAACTTCTGCTTTTGTGTGGACACGTTTGCTGTATCACTGTATAACACCAAAAGGTACAGGCCAGGCAAAATGTTCAAGTAGGAAACTATTGGAAGGCACACCACAACGACAGCAATAGTAGCAGCAACAACAAACATGTTTAGAATTGCAGTCTTTGTCTCACATTTACACATACATTTGCAGGCTTACAGGAACACTTGTCAAGATGAAGATGAACTATAAAGCACAACGGGCATCTCTATAGATTTTTTAAATATTCTTGCAAAGGATGAGGGTGAGTTTTAGTCATAAAACCTCATTCTTTTATATACTGTCAGTAACTTTATCAGGCACTGTTATATGTAGAATTGCAGAATTAAGTTTAATTAAAAATATGAGAAATGCAGTTACTTTACTTCTTGCAGTTTCCTGCCCATAGCCAATAGATCACACTATTAAAATCTCCAACTTAATGCTTTCTTCCTTAATGCCAAATTAACAATGGGGAGGAAAAAGAATTTGAATTCACACAGGAATGAAGTCACTGGGAAAGGGGGAATAAGCTTTTTCCCAGCTCCATTTCCCTATTTCTGATACTTCCCCAAAGTTGCTATTTACTTTGCATGACAAGCAGTATACATATGGGGTGGAGTGACTGCAACTGAGAAAATAGCAGGAAACAGGTTAAAATCTCTAAATCCTCCACCTCTAGCACTACATTCCTAATCTAGATCATTATTAACATTTACTCACACAAGTTAATTTTCACAGATCTTCCACAATGTGCAATTTTTAAGTGTGAAAAATAACACCACTGTTTTAAAAAGATGTTTTATACTGACTTCATTTACTTCTAGGTTAAATTAAATTGCGTGCTGCTTAATATCTTCTAGAAGGATCTTCTGGAAGGAGCAGGTACACTGTTTCAGAATACTTGTGAGTCCAGCATTGGTCTTGACATTAATGGTTGCTGAGAATACCCCTACAGGACTAGAAATTTACCACAGGTGTTCTTCTCGCTGGGATCTTGCTTCAGTCACCCATGCCTTGATAACTCTCACCTAGATTACTCAGAAGATCTGTTCTATGTGGGGATCAGTGGTATGGTTTGGCAATTTTAGAGCTTCAGAGTATCAGCCACTTCATAAGGCAGATTGGGGGGCAGGGTTAGGAGGGAGAAAAAAGTCCTGTAACACAAACAGACAACTGCTTAACATGGTATTTAATGTCACCAGAAGCCCTGCTCATTATAGCTTATGAAGAATAGATTGCTTGTTTATTTATGAGAAGCCAATGAGCACAGCGAGCAATGCTTTCTCTTAAGCATTAGAATGAAGTTTAAAGTCATGGTACTGGCTCTGAAATGCCCCAAACATTCTGGGTCTGGTTTATACATCTTTATCTCTATGTTTGTTGCTGTTCTTGAAGGTCTCAGGGAGAGCGTTGGTCCATATCACAGCAAACACACAGGTTGCTTTTGTACAAACATGGAGCTGGAGGGCTTCTTCTACAGACATACTTACTGCCTGGAATTCTCTTCCAAATGAAATTTCTATTGTACATAGCCTAGATCTAGATTTCTTTTCCTGAAGAAATGATACTTTATGGTGAACATACACCAATCTGTTCTGTACTGTTATGGTCTGGATTTTAAGTGTTATTGTAATTATACACTGATTCTTTAATGTGGTCTTATTCCTTTTGGGAAGGAGTATGGTCTACAAGTGCCACACTAAAAAATAGCATTTGAAATTATTCAGTCTTTTAAATATGACAATGATGCAAAAAAACATACAAAACATTGCATTTGTTTATTTTAGGAACCAAGTGTCCAAACTGGATTACAACCCATTGATCCTGATTTAATAATACAGGACTGAGGAACCTGTAACTTTCCAGATGTTTCTGGACTGCAGCACCCAATATGTCTAGCTATGATGCCTGTGCCTGATAGGAACTGGAGTCCAACATCCAGAGGCCACAGATTCTGAGCCCATGCTGTTAACTTACATTTTAGAAGTTAAATAGTTGTGCTTAACCTTGGTTTTAAGCCAATAAATGACTAGCTGATTGAAACTCCTATGTGGAGTATTAAACCAGTGGAAATCAAATCAATTAAACCAATAGGATTAAATGAGGGTGTAGGACCATATTAATTATGTTATCTTCGGTATCTTAAAAATAATAACAAAAAAAAATCTTTAGAAGCCTCTCTTGTTCCTGATTAGGGATGCAGTTCTCAGAGTACATCATAGTGGCTGTTTGTTCAAAAAGAGACCAAGCAGAACACTTTAATTTACGAATCACTGTTATTCTGATTTATACTTGAATAATTAAACAGTTGATATTTATAAGGGAAATACTAATTTCCTATCCCTGTTGCAGCATGAAACCAAGTGTTAAACTACTGAGATTGATTAGCTGTGTGATTACATCAAGTCGATTTCTGTTTATTAAAAATCTTTTTCAAAATGTTTGACTCTGAAAGAATAGCCACCAACTCAAAATTAGAAAAGACTAGAATAGCCTATCTTTTAAATATGACCAGCAACAGACTTATCCAAGTGAAGTGTCTTGTACTAACAGAATTATTCCCACCTATCTGTCCTAGGTACTGCCTAAGTACATTCAAGGCATCAAATCTCATCTGATTTTGGAAGCTAAGCAGCATAAGGCCTGGTTAATACTTGGAAGAGACACCACCAGGGAGCACCAGATCCTGTGGACTACATTTCAGAGGGAGGAAATGGCAAACCACCTCTTAGTATTTCTTGCCCAAGAAAACTCTATGAAATTCCTGGAGACTTGAAGGCACATGCACATTTCACACATCCTAGAATTTTCTTTCTTTCTTTTAGTAATTTGATTCAAATTTCAACAAATAAAACAAACAATAATTTCTGCACTGTTTAGATGTAATATTTTTCCTTCTTCCTTTCCTTTCTGGATTACAATTATTGATATTCCCTCTATTTATTATATCACGTATCTCAATAAAATGTTAATAATCTATGTTTGTTAGTTCCTGCTATATATCCCTCCTTACTTGTTACACGATATTTCATTAACTGTTAACTGTATAATAATCGTTATCATGAAAAATGTATTACCCTCTGTCTACTCCCAACCCAAATCTGTAACAATCTTCCACTCTTTGTTAATATCCTCATCTGATTTCCCTTTCAATCTTTGTTTAAGTATATCCGCATTTCTCTTTTCCATAAAAGTTGTCCACCACTGTTCAGTTGTGGATGTAATTTCATTTTTCCAAAGTCGTGCATATTCAATACGGGCCATCGTCACCATGTACAATATAATTCTCCAATATCTCTTAGCTGGCGTTTTCACTTCTGAATGTACATTTTTCTGACTGGCACATGGTTTAGTAATTTCTACATCCAATCTTTCTCAAAAGTTAGAGAAAGGCTCCCCCCACCCCCGTTTTGTACCATAAGCGGACAGTTAGTTTCATCTCTTATTACAATTACCTCCTCACCTTGCCTAGTTAGTGATCTTCTAGCTTTTATGTAGCTGTCTTCTTTCCTAATTTCGTATTTTATTAAAACTAGAGTTCCACATCATTTGAATATTCATAAAGTACTGCTGGTTTGCAACCTTCTTTAAATTCTTTCTTCATTTTCTAGTTCTAGTTTTTCAGAAATTTTATGAATAAGATATTACTATGAATAAGATATTATGAAAGATCTGTGAAATCACAAAACACTATGGTTGGCATCCTGCTAGGCAGTTACAAAGTTGCAAGCAACACTTACAAGTTTTGTATTCATGGTTATGATCATGGCACCATTGCAACAACTGCATGATCTCTTTCAACCCAATATTTCATATAACCTAACCATATTTTCCTAGGCTTAGAAAGGACGATAGCCAAGGTCCTGCACAGAACATGCAACTATGATGTCTTAGTTATACTTCTCCAGATCTGATCCCCCTAAAAAAACACTAAAAAGCCAGGCAGCCATACTGAGAGGAAGAGTTCTGTGGCTTTGGAAAGCATGGCACTGAAGGACAATGCATCCAGCCCCCTCCTGCCCGTGACCTGAAGTTCAACAAGAAGTTCCAAAATTATCCTGCGGGGTTCCTATTAATGCTCACCAGTGGGTGGAAGCTGAGCACATCATCCTTCAGCGCCCCACCTCCTAGTGCCAGAAAAAGTTGTTGATCTTGATAACAAGAATATGTTTTAAAGTAACTATTTTCAAAATAATTTAAAGCTATTTGTTTTTCTGTCACTGTTATAGGCACCAGATAAATGTGCATATATCCTTCTGTAATTTTATTTTATTATAAAGTCTATCTATATGTAGTATAACAGTTATATAACAATAATATATATTTAAAATTAATTCATAATTATTATATTATTATCAATATCATTATTATTTACTTTGTATTATCTATGTATACAGCATTTTAGAAATAAAAGACCATACGGCCAGGCTTCTTGTGCTAATTTTCACAATCAAATCATATAATTTAACTTAACTAGCAATGCTTTGACACTACATTTTTTCTTAACACATCTCTAGCATGCAGCATTGTTTTAAGGAAAATTTGGTGACTTTTTTCCTTCCTGCGTTTCTCACTACCACCAAGTAAAGCACCCCCTCTTGCTGCCAAGATCTTAAAATATTATCTGGCTCATGTTTTGATAAACTTAAGATAGTAACTTAAACTTAAGCTAGTATCAAGTCAGAACTGGATTTTAATCTTTCCCTGGTTAGAAGGAGTTCTAAGGATAACCCAACAGATAACAAAAGGGAGGTTCTTTCATTACCTGCTCTCTAGATGTTATCCACTTTGCAGAGTCTTAGGGAAGTAAACAAATCACCAAAATGAAAGATAAAGGCCCCAAATCTGTGTCAAGGGACCAGCATTATCAATCTGAAAATGAACAGAAACTCTGCTCTATTCAGTTATTATTCTCTGGTTTAGTAAATATATGGTTTCTTAAATCACCTACTGTCTGTCTGTCTGTTGTTGCTTATAAGCTTTTCATCAAGAGCTCAAGTGCTGTGCAGGATTCCCCCCTTCTGCCCTCCCCTACAATGCTTCCAACAATACCAGCCAATGCTATGTAGCACTGGGTAGGCTGGAGGATACCAGGGAAAGGAGAGAGAAATCTACATCTACAAATTGTCTTCTGCCAGTGCAACACTGGTTGTATCGTGGAGCCAGTGTGGTTTGCTTGTTGGAGTAGGACCTTAGGATACCAGGGCTCAGCTCCCTACCCAGCCATGCAAATCCACTGGGTAATCTTGGGCAACTCACACTCTCTCAGTCTCAGAGAAAGGCAAACCCTCTTTGAATAAATCTTGCTAAGAAAACCCCCTGATAGGTTCACCTTAAAGTTACCAGAACTCAGAAATAGCTTGAAGGCATGTAACTGCAATCACAGAGCCAGTGTGCTGTAGTGGTTTGAGAAATGGACAACTTTGGAGACCAGGGTTTGATTCCCCGCTTAACCACGGAAACCCACTGGGTGACCCTGGGCATATCACACATTCTCAGCTCCCAGAAAACCTCATGACAGGTTCACCATAGGGTCACTGTAAGTCGGAAAAAAACTGAAGGCACACAACAACAACATCCTGCCATCTCCCAAACCACTTAGCCTCTGCTTTTGTGAGGGTACGTTTGCTGTATTACCACATCACATCAAGAAGGCACAGGCCAGGCAAGTGAAATATTCTGATGTCAACCCACTATGCCAGGACTAGGAGTCACAGGCTTGCCAGCGGCCACATCTGTGGTGGGTAAGTATCCACCAAACAGGGTGCAAGCCAGAGATGGTGGTACAGTTGTTACGCTTGCTCCAGATGTTACTGAAGGAGGGAAGCAAGTACCTGCAAGCCACAAGGCTGTCCACTCCCATTCACTCCACTGAAACATTGCAAAACCTGCCCAAGCAATCAACAGTATTGCCAAAAAGATAATAATTTTATGGTAACGGAAAACATTGCTTACTATGAAAAACAAAAGGTGGGAATAAAATGGGTTTTTTGAGTGAGCCCAGGCTGGGTGTTTTAGAATCTAGCTGATTTCTATAAACACATTTAGAACACTGTTTTACTACTTTCCACAAATCTATTTCAGAATTTGTAAAGATTTCTACTAAACTCATGACCAAAACACTGTTTGAGAAAGGAACAACCCACCTTAGGGAAAATGCCATTTTGGCTAAACTAGGCCCTGAAAGCATAGTTCAAGACTAAGGCAGGCATTCCAAATATTAAGAATTTTCAAAATCAACGGTTCCGCTGAAGTGGAGTTCCAAGGAAACAATCTTCCTCCCGATTTAACCCGCGCTTTGGTATGAGTTAAACGCTGCCACTTGCATCACCCCCCTCAAGGGCAAGGCCTGCGCCAACCTCATGAGGGCATTTCCAAAGAAAGGAAAGAGCCAACAGGCAAAAACCTCCTCTTTACCGCGTGAGCCTCGGAACTTTTAGAGGCCGAAGGACTAGGAGCGAACCGAGACCTAATGGCCCTTTCCCCCCTTTTCCGACTCAAACTAAGGTTAAGCCAGAAACTGCCTGGCGATGCCCCAACTTCAAAGGGCGCCAGGAGTCCCCGCTCGCCAGCCTCCCAGGCGGAGGACAATGAGGCTGCGGGGCGCCCCGCCGCACGCACCGCCCGGCCGTCGCTCTGCATGAGAAAGGGCCACGCTGGCAAATTGGCCCCTCGGCTGCTGAGGGGAGGCGCTTCCAGCAAGGCCTTTCATTACCCTGCTCTCCCGCCCTGCCGCCTTTGAACCGGGGCAGCGCTGCGGGGTCTTTTCCCAGCGTGTTCATTTGCCTTTCCCTGCGGAGAGACTTCCACTTTCCCATCCAGCGGGCCCGCTTTTTTAAAGCCCTCTTTCCGCGCAGAGTTCAAGAGTTCAGCGCGGCCACCGAGCTAAAGGTTACCCGCAAGGGGCGCCCGGCCGCGGAAGGAGGAGGAGGAGAAGCCCCGGGCGGACGGAGGCCGGGCCACGGCCGGTCCGGCTGCCCACAGGGCCGGCCACAAAGAGAGAGTGGCCACAAGAGGCATGGCGGCTGGGCGGGAAAGTTGGCGGGCGGCGCTCTCGCCCGCGTCCTCCTCAGGCAGCCACGCGCGCGTTGGAGCGGGCGGGCTGCCTTACGGGCGCACATACCTGTCCGACCCACCAAAAAAGAAAATTTAAAAAAAGCCACTGGCTTGATTTCGTAATTTGCACTCCAGTTCGGTGGACTGTTGACGTTTTGATATATCAAATCACATTGAAAAAGAAATACAAAACTACTGAGCGATGCCGCGGTCAGAATACCGAGTTCGTCTTGGTCACGAAATTCACCCTGGGCCAGTCACCTGCATTGGCGCAGGATTGTCGAGAATAAAATGAATTAATCTTCGTCTCTATAGTGGTCTGAAATACATGGAGCGCAGATAAATAAAAGCACCTAAAAGGAGAAGGGAACTGAAACTATGAATTATAATTTGGTAAATTTCTTCTGTTTACCATCAAGAGCCAACAGAAATCTACACGACTCCACTGCTGAATGTGAACGTGCTGCCTCACAGCCAACTGACTATCTTTATTTTTTAAGAAATATATATAGGAAATCCTAATACAACTCTCTACAAGTCCCTCAAACATCTATTCAGAAGTAAGTCAGTTGAGTTAAATGAGGCTCACTGCCAGGTAACTGGGCCCAGTATTGCGGCCTTAATCCCATTTACTGCTGGAGAAATGAAGTTTGGCCTGTGGGAAATTATGACACAGATAAATTTTTAAGTTAAACCAAATTATTAAGGCATAAATTTAAGAGGTCTCATAGGACTTTGTGATGTTTCTACATCTTACAGTGATAAGCAACTCGTCCATTTTGTATAGTTCCCTTTAATTTCTCACAGAAAATGCACAACTGCCCTATGTCACAGACAAAGCATTAATTAACAGTGTAACTAACACTCCACACTTTTGTGCTCACACACATTAATGTGGATTAGAGAATTCCCACTTCACCTATAACCATAAATTAAAAGGTGATTATGAATACAATCAGTTGATTAAAGAGTGTCAAAGCTAACTAATGTGCGGTACCTTATGCACATGTGTGTACCCACAGAAATGTATGTACACACATTATAGCAGCATATATTGAATTTCCTTTTTTTCAAAAAGCATACATCAGATTCATTGAATATGGCCTTTCCTACACAAATGTATTCAGATTTTCAATAAGACTTTGCCCAATCTTCTCTTGCTTCCTTGTATACAAAGCCATCACACATCCAGCATATGTACACCAGAGTGTTTGCCAACTAAGCAGTCCAAGGAGTTAGTGCTTTAACCATTTATCACTGAATTAGTAGGGAAGGGACGGTGATAATGAAGATCATGGTTAATGTAATCTTAGGTTCTTTACTTATATTAGAATACAGTCTGAAGGTGCATGATGCAATAACCATGCTGAAGGTAAACAAGCATGAATAGTAAGCAGTTAGGCTAGAAGTTATCTGGGGCCCCTATGTAGACTGCACTGAGTTCTATTGGTGATAGTAGAATATAAATACAATGAATACATACATATTACAACCCACTCTTACATCTCAGTGAGAGCCACCATGGTGTAGTGGTTTCAGTGTTAGACTACAACTCTGGAAACCAGGGCTCAAATCCCTACTCGGCCATCAAAACCCAATGGTTGATATTGGGCTACACATACTCTCAGCCTCAGTGGAAGGTAAAGGCAAAGCCCCTCTGAACAAATCCTGCCAAGACCCCCCCCCACACACACACAGATTTGCCTTAGTGTTGCCATAAATTGAAAAAAGACTTGAAGGTACATAACAGCTCACCTCTCATTCCACTCGCCTGCTTTTCATATGTTAATATACAGCATCTTCACTACTTCATATGATACCAACAGTTCATGATTATTCGACAGAAATGCCAGTGTAGTGAGGTTCCAAGTTTTACACAACATTTTCAAACAGAATTAGAAAATGCCACCTGGTTTTACCCATCTGCCTATGTAGAAAGTGCTGGTTTGCCATTCCCACAAACTACCATTAGGAAAGAACAAAAAAATTTCCACAACCTGAGTTCATAATCAATGAGTGGAATACAACAGCTTCACAGTAATAGCCTCTGAATAAATAAACTAAATAATTTTTTCTGAAAGAGCATCTCAATCTAAAAATCTCAGAAGTCTGTCTGAATTTCTAATAATGGAACAAGAAGAAATTGGATAGTCAAGACTATGTCTCTCCTCATCACTAGGCATTTTGTTTTTTTCTGGTGCAGAAGTTAAATGTACACATCTTTTGACAGTGTGAGCAAAAACCAGTACCATTTCTTACCCAGCAAGAATCAAAAATGTATATTTCAAAGGTGTATATAATGTTGCATGAAACTGGAACATGGACACTTTTATTTCAAGAGTAAGCATCTTTCAATATACCTGTTAAGCTCAAATATTGTCCTTATAAGAGGAACTCCGTAAAGCCAGTGTGGTGTAGTGGTTGGCACATTGGACTATAACTATGAAGACCAGGGTCCAGGGCTCATGGAAACCCACTAGATAACTTTGTGCAAGTTATACTCTCTCAGACTCAGAGGAGGGCAATGGCAAAGCTCTTCTGAACAAATCTTGCCAAGAAAACCCTGTGATAGGTTTGCCTTAGGGTCTCTATAAATCAGAAATGACTTGAAGGACTCAACGACAAGAATGCTGAACTCCCAAACAAATCAATTAGTATCAATGCAGTCACCAAGTGTATTCCAAAAACATGAAGTATGAAATACTGCACGAACTGGAGAAGCTGATAAACACTACAGGCCATTCATTTTGGGACAAAAGTTCATAAAAGACACCCATTCGTTCTTTCCCCTTATACCACCATTATTTTCTTATTTTAAGTAACAAAACAGCGGGTCTTTACATATGGCAATATGTTGATGAGACAAGAAAGGATTCTTTACCATCTTCTTCTACTGATATTGGAGAAATTATTAAATCACTCAGCCCATACAAGTGCTAGCCTTCCAAAAACTGCAGAATGCCCCCTTGCTCAAGTTCAGGATTTCTTTCCTGTTTTCCAAAAATGTTGTAATCAGCGTGATTTGATTTTCTTTTCTCTGTCACTAAAGCTTTTAACAAGCTAACCCTTTAAAAAATGCAGTTGGCTGCCATTTGACTAAACAAGAGAAAAATTAACTTGTGACTCAGTGCCAGAATCTGGGCGAAGTGTTTGACAACTTAATAAAATATAGTTCTTAGAAAGCTGTAATCATACCTCTTAGTGCAGATGAGAAAGAAAAATAAAATATATAACCAGCTGAAATCCATAAACCGTATCCAATTACGTATTAATGTTACTGCCATCTTGTTTCCTTAAAATTCTCCCTTGAATGCAGTTCCATACTGAAATGGTGGTAGCATTAAGCTGAGTACTGTCCTTTCAATGAAGCTGGCTAGAACTTCAGCACGGGATGCCTAATTCAAGGTAAATGTGTTCATAGACACTGTGAGTGTGAGAGACAATGATCCAATGAAGAGTTATACACATGTAAGTCACACTGAACTCAGTGGGTTTTAACTGTGCCTTTCTCATAAACTATGTCCTGTGACTCTAGACTTGGATGTAGCGAAGCTGGTGTTGAACATGCTCAAATCCCAGTCAGTTTGAGAATGGCACTATAACAAATTATAACATTTTAATTAATGTGCAGTTACTCTACATGGATCAGACACATGCACAAGCTTAGAAGGCTGTGGTCAGTGGCATATGAATGTATCAAGCAACCTTACACCAAGTCAGGTCCATCTAAGTCCAGCATTGGTGACTCACACTGATAGCCTTATACTGTTTCCCCACCTAACCTAGCATTATCTGTTCTGACAGCCCATGCTTCCACCATGTCTCAAAGAGGGAATTGTTCCCATTTCTTGCAGCTTCCCCTTGTAGCTGGAAATGCATGGGACTGTAATGATATATCCCCTCCATGTAGTGGGTTGAGTGTCCGACTACAAGCCTGGAGACCAGGGTTCAATTCCCTGCTCGGCCATGGAAACCCACCTTGGTCACATCCCACACTCTGGGCTCCTAGAAAACTCCACCATAGGTTCACCTTAGGGTCACCGTAAGTCAGAAACGACTTGAAGGCACACAACAACAAGAACAACAACGAATGTTAAGCGTGCCAGTTTTCACACCATTCATACAACTCTCGAGTTCGTCCCTACACGGATTTTCCTTCTGAGTTGGAACTCTCTCAGCTGAAAGGGGCCCCGGCTTCTCAGCCAATCCCTTACGGTAAGTAGTCAAACTCTTAAAACTCTTGTGTCCACAAGTTGACGTGCGGAAGATAATGAAAAGCAAATCGTATAAAGTTGCCAGCTCAATCCTGACCGCGGCTAACTGAAACTAACGATGGGACTGCTGAGGTTAGGAACTGAGGTTAGGTGCTGAAGTTAGGGCAGCACAAGAGGAGCGGGTCCCCCTTCCGAGGCCTAAACCAGCGGGGCGCCCTTCTGGAGGGCCCGGGAGGCTTCCTTACCGCTGTTGCTGCTGGTGGGAACGTTGCGCCTCATCCACTCGTAAGGCGTGCGCCTTTGGGAGTTGGGGGAGAGCTGAGGCACCGAGGCGCTCATGGGCGGAGGCAGCAGTCCAGAGCCTGGGGGCTGCATGGGATTGAAATCAGCCGGGCTGTATCCTAGCTGCCCGGGGTTGGCCACAGCCGAGGGGGCTCCCGCGCCGTAGGAGTGCCAGTCCTCTTTGGTGGGGGTGTACGGAGAGGCCCAGGCGCCCGCCGGTTGCCCATGGTGGGGGTCGCTGTTAATCCCTGGCACGTGATGGTAGCTGGCAAAATCCGAGTACTGGGGGGGCACGGGCACGTAATTCTGGGGGGTGAGGTTCAGGCTGGAGTGCCTGACTGGGTTGGGGTACATGTTGGTGTCCTTATCCAACACATAGCCCACATACATCCTCCCCGCGTGGCCGTGCGTGCATAATGCGCCCGGTGCCTGGGCGGCCGCCGCCTTCGCCTCCTCCTCCGCCGCTTCGCCTTCTCCCGGCCTGCCCTCGCCCCGACAGCTCTCAGTCTCTTCCTGATTAGCTGTTCACCTGAACTTCTTGGGCAGGTTCTTTCTTTCTTTTTTTCCTTCCCTTCTTCTTCTTCTTCTTCTTCCCGCACTTTGCCAAAGCACCTCCCTGGGGAAAGGCTCTGTCTTTTTTTTATTGGGCCAAGCGCTCGGAGCATTTGCATTGAAAGGCCGGTTTGCATTTCAAAGTACAGGAATCAAAGTGGAAGCCACTGGGGCGAAATTCAAACGGGACAAATTACTCAACAGATAGACGTGCCGGGGGTGGGGGAAGCCAAGGCCCTTGGAGAGGGTAAGGAGGGCTGAGAAATTCCCAGGGAAGACAAAGCATTCCAGGCACAATAGGGTCATCAGGTGGATGGGCCAGGAAGAGAAGAAAGGGATGCGGGGGCTGGGGGTGTGTGTGTGTGTGTGGAACACGTCAGGAAGGTTTTCCAGACCGGGCACAGGCATTGGCCCCGCGTAGCCACACCGGGGGCAAGCTAGAAACTCCCTGTTAGGCTCCATTTGTCGGAGCACCTGATCGAAAGGCTACTATCGCTGATTCTAAAAGGAGAAACGTCATGGGGCTGGGGGTCTTTTCCTTTTGTCCTTTCAGTTCGTCACTCCCAGCTCGTCATTGGCATTAACATTTGTCGTGTGAAAGATCTGCCCCAGATGCGTCTGTCCTCCTTTGACGGAAAACCGACCCTACTTTTAAGATTCTCTTTTCTGACATGCGAGCCCCCAGGGAACACAGGGACAGCTTAGAAGTGACGGTGTGTCCCTGATTATTTTAGAGAGCAGGCAGGCTGGGTAGCTGAGCAGTTTTCTCCCCACCCCTCCGCACATTCTACAAACTTCGACTTGGTTGAGAGGATCTGATGAGTGCGGGGGCCTTTATAAGGCCATTTCCGCACTAGCCTGTTCTAGCGCGATGATTCCACTTTCAACCGCCTCTGGCATCCTGGGGTTTGCAGTTTCGGGAGGGGCCGGCCGGCCCCTCCCGAAACTGCAAACCCCAGGATGCCAGAGGCGGTTGAAAGTGGAATCATCGCGCTAGAACAGGCTAGTGCGGAAATGGCCCAAATCTCAAGTTGCAACTCTCATCGCTACAGTATTCTACATTTCCCAGAAAGACTTTCTTTTTCTACTTTTCTAACACCTTGCTCAATTTTCTCCCCTTTCAACAAACTCGCTTACTTAAAAACAAAACAAAGCAGATTTTTAAGTCGAAGAAACGGACTTCATTGTTTCAGAAGATTTCTTTTAAAGAAAGTCGGCCTTTAGGGGAAAAAAAGCAAACGAGAAAAACTGTTAAATTTTTATTGGTTATCGGAAGTGCCCAAAGAATGAACGCAGCTTGTAAAAGACCCAACCCTCTTCCAGTCTGTCTTTCCAACACCTCCTCGGTGTATATTCAAGAAAAGACTGGTGCTGATCCCAAACCCTAATAGCCGTGATGATGATGATGATGACGATGATGGGGCGCTTTTCTCCCAAACTTGGGGTTCAAGGCGGCTTACAGTTGAAAAATACTACTTTGTGCCACACTTTGAAGTAGTTCGTGCGAGGGATCGTTTAATCGCCATTGTAGAAAACAACAGAAATCAAAATCGGGCAAAAAAAAAAAAACGGGGGAAGGGAATAGAGAAGACAAGGGCCATTTCCGCACTAGCCTGTTCTAGCGCGATGATTTCACTTTCAACCTCCTCTGAAATCCTGGGGTTTGCAGTTTCGGGAGGGGCCGGCGGGCCCCTCCCGAAACTGCAAACCCCAGGATTCCAGAGGAGGTTGAAAGTGGAATCATCGCGCTAGAACAGGCTAGTGCGGAAACGGCCAAGGAGAGCTCCAGTTTAGCTGCCCCTAGAGTGGATTTCAGCTCGGGAAACGCTACTACCTCTGTTGCAGTTGGCAGGCGCGGCGTGGCCTTCCAAACTTAAGGTTTCTTGAGACGAGGCTGGAGTGAGTTCCTTGTTCGCAAGAGTCCAAGGAACCAATGCCCTACCCCTGGTTTTCCTGAGAACCTGCAGGTGTCTCCTAGCACATCCCTGTTAACAACGGATGTTCTCTATTTGAGGGATGGAAAGCGTTTCCTTTTATACAGGTTGAATAAAATGCCAAAAAATCCTGTACTTTGAGATGAGGGCCTTTTATAAAGACAGAAATGTCTGCATCATGTGATGTATGATTGTGGGCAATACGTAAATTTTACAGAGAACTACAGGGCTAAGCGAACTGAAATCAAGACTTTCCTTTTGTGTTTCGGTAGAACAGAAACTTGTGCGTGCCTGCTTCCTGCCTGTCAACCATACAAGTCATGAATTTCGAGTGTCCCTTATTGCTCTCCTGAAAACCCGGCAACGCACCAGCTTCACGTGTCCTCAGTTTAGACACAGAGACAGAGGGGGAGAGACCCGTTCTGGTTTTAACGTTAGATCGAAAAATGCTGGGCGGATGTTAAGTGCCGGTATTGCTGTGATGACCCAGGGCTGCGTGGGGCATTGGTGTGTCTCATCAAATGAACAGTGAGTGGGCTTATTGAGATGACAACCAGTGACTGGAGCTATGAATTGGGACTCCTGGAGACCAGGCTGCTCGGTCTTTGCAAACCACCGGCTGACCTTGGGCAAGTCACACTCTCTCAGCCTCAGAAGAAGGCAATGGCAACCGCCCCCGAACAAATTCTGCCGAGAAAAACCTCTGATTGGGTCGCCATAGGTCAAAAACGACTTGAAGGCACACGACAACAACAGAGGCCATTTCCGCACTAGCCTGTTCTAGCGCGATGATTCCACTTTCAACCTCCTCTGGAATCCTGGGGTTTGCAGCCGGCGGGCCCCTCCCGAAACTGCAAATCCCAGGATTCCAGAGGAGGTTGAAAGTGGAATCATCGCGCTATAACAGGCTAGTGCGGAAATGGCCAGTGTTATTGGTACGGGGTCAAAGAGTAGGAGAGCCCTTTCTCTTTGTTCCTGGGCAAGGAAGAGGGTCTGATTCCTGTTCTAACATTCCTGAAATAGTGCGGTGTTGCGTCAATATGCTTTCGACGAGGGCTGCCCAAAGTGGTGGCGGCCCCTGGACTGCCGGTCCCTCACCTCAGATACCTTCGGAAGCCCAGTTTTAGAGGGCACTCCTCGGGGCGCTCGAGGGCTGGCAGGAAGGCCGACGTGAAACCACACGGGCCGTGAAATGCGTGGAACGACAGGCGTGGAAGACTGGGTGGGGGTGGTTACTGACATCAGGCAGGAGATGGGATGAACGACTCGGCTGCTCCAGAGCCTAGAACACGAACCAATGGATCCGAATGGCAATAAAAGGGATTCTGCCTAAGCATCAAGGACCTCTTTACTGCGAGAACAGTGGAGCAGAGTGCCTCTCCTTAGAGACCTCCTTCGGGGGTCTTGCACGAGAGGCTAGGTGGGCAACCTCTTTCGGGAGTGCTGCGGTTGTGTATTCCTGCCTGGCTGAGATCGGACCGCAGGCCCTGGCGGCCCCTTCCAGCTCCAAGAATACGTGAAACTCTCCCCTCTTCCTGATGACCCAGATTATCCAAGTGGAGGAAGGCTGGGCTCTGCGGCCGGGAGCGGCTCTGGGACCCCCCTCGCGGAAAGGCTCCCCCTTTCTCTTTGGCCGCGCCTGCCTCCGGACGCTCCGCAGCCCCTCCAGTCCTTTTACCCTTTGGATGCCATCTCGCACCTACCCGTCGCTGGAAGCCCAGCCACTGGCCCAGAGGAAGAGCGGGGGGGGAGTCTTCCTTCCTGGCAGGAAAAGGATCGCTAACGAAAGAAAAGGTGGAGGGTGGGGGTATAGGGAAGCGTGACAAGATCCCCCTCTCTCTCCCCGGTTTGTTGGTTTAATGTGGGGCAAAAGAGGGGCAGCCTCCGCGGTTGGCCGCTCCAGCGTGAGCGCCCTTCCTCGCCAGGCGCAGGGCCTGCGGATCGCCAAACGCCTTGCGCGAATTGCTCTCTTAGACCCGCAGCCGCCGCTGAAGCCGTCTTCGCCAGGGCCAATGGCTCCCTGCCAAAGTTTCCAGGATGTCCACCCCACCAGGAACATTTCCGCACTACACTCTTATAGCGCGATGATTCCACTCTCAACATCCTATGGAATCCTGGGGTTTGCAGTTTAGGGAGAGGCCACCGGACTGAAGCCGATCCCAAAGGGAATAAAGTAAACACTTAGCGCCCTCCCCACCTCCCCGAAAAGGAGACACCGTCCCCTCTCCCCCTCTGTTCCAAAGTTCGCCTTTGCCAAACCATTACTCCTATTTCTTGCCCGCATAAATTTTCTCCTCCGAGGGAACAAACGGAGTACCTCTACGGTTATATTCTGGGAGCGGGACAGGAGTGATGGTAAATTCTTAGCCGTCAGCAGTCTGATCAATATTTTTCCCCCTAACAGCGCACGGTGAAAGTATTCTTAGTTCTGTTCACGTTAGTTTAGGAGTCGGATCTTTAACCGACGGCGTTCGGGTCTCTTCTGGCGAGAGTTGCTTCAGGTTTGGTTCCAGCAACATTTCCTCGCGGAGGGAGAAAACTCCGAAAAGTATATCTGGGGGAGAAGTGCTAATTTATCTCCAATATTACAGAGTTATCTCTCTGATGACAGCAAATAAATAATCATGGAGAAAAGGGAGTGCCCAAGCACTTCTCCAGTGCAATACAGTGAGGTAATTTTCATGGTTATTTTCTCACCGAGGATCCTCATTTTTCAATGGCGGGGGAGAATTATTTAGCTTTAAATTGCTCTCTTTTAAAGCAATGAGAGAAGCAGAAGTACTTAAATCTGACCGGAGTTTGCACCATCTTCATAACTGTGAATCCTACAGTATCCACTAATTTTAATTATTTTATGGAGGGTCTCTCTGGTATACAAAACAAAAAAAGAAATTAATTGTTTTGGAACTTCTACATAGCTTTTAAAAGGCAGAAGAAGTCCAAATGCTATATATGGCGGTTGTCAAGACAATTGCTAAAGTCCCAAAGAAAATTCAAAGATTTATCCTTTTAAAGGCAAACCATTTTTACAGTGACTTATTATTTGAAATTACTATACAAGGGTGCTATTTATACTTTTGTCCCCTTTTTTTAAAGAATCAATTGTGTTACCCTTTGCAGGTAACAGTAAACATCATCATCAATACCAGCAACACTGGAGTGTTGCATATGCAGGCATTACATATGTGAAGATAATACATGTACTTAATAGAAATTATTTATTTATTTATTTATTTATTTATTTATTTGTATCCCGCCTCTCCATATGGATCGATTATATATAGGTTATCTATTAAGTGCAACAGAATATTATTTTAATATCAAAATACGCACATGAAGTACTGGAACTAGCATTCCAGTTTAAGCAGGAATAAGGACATTTATTTCAGTGGATTCTAACTGCAGCTAATGCAAAGACACTTGCAAGGGTCAAATCTGGATTATACAAATCATGGTTCTCCCGCTACCTGTGAATGTGAATTCAGTCTTTCATCCCATGCCTGCCACTAGCATTGAGGTGAAACTTGGATAGCTGAATGTTTTCACACTTCCCAAGTTCTTTCTGTAAAGAGTGTTATGCTATAAAATTTAATTCAAAGCCAAAGCAAAGTCACATTTCCTAAAACCACCAATTTGATACAAAGCCTTTCACAATGAATTGACCTAATGCTACAGGTAGCCAGAAGTAATAAGAATGATATGAGTTATAGAAAAGCACAACAGCAACAGATAACAGGGAATCTGAAAAATAGTAAAGCACCCCCTGAGGGCTCTACTTTTTTTCCCCTGAGGGTAGAAGATGTTACCTTGTGAATACAAACGTAACAGAAATTTCTCAAACAAGTAGATTAGAACAGAAACTCAAAGGCAACGGGGAGGAGAAATGAAGGTAATTAATATGTTCTCTTTAATGATGAACATTATTAAGATCAAACAACTTTTAGCATTTGTGGTGCTGGATTAACTGAGATGAGACATTATGGCCTGTATTCTAAAATAAATTGAGGAAGTTCACAGAAGGAACTTTTCCAGACACTTTGGCCTTGCATGCAGTTCCTTAAAACTTTATTGTTGTGTGCATTCAAGTCATTACTGATTTACGGTGACCCTAAGGTGAATCTATTACAGGGTTTTCTCGGCAGAATTTACTCAGAAGGGGTTTGCCTTTGCCTTCCTCTGAGGCTGAGAGAATGTGACTTGCCCAAGGTTGAGCAAAAAGCTTTTCAGGAGTTTGGAAGCTGCTCCTGAATAATGTAGAGTCTGTGATGAGAGGGTTGCTGGGGAACATCTAGGTTTATAAACTGAATTAACTTTGAAAGGTTTCACAGAATAAAACTTTTCCATTCTCCTCTCCTCTGCTACTCTCACATCTTGCCCTGTGTAGTTCAGGAGAAATTCCTCACCCTCTGATGAGAGCTTTTTCAAAGATCATTGGTAGCTGCAGGATGGAGGGAATGGCAGGTTATTTTGCTTCTATGCTTCCCTGCATTAATTTATCTTGCAATCCGAGTCACTAGGACCTAGATGAAAAGCACACTAAAGATGCCTGTGCTACAGCAAGAGAAAAACAGCAACCACTTTGCTAAAAATCAGACAGAGAATGAAAATGAATTATTAGTTAGTGCATAAAATCACTACAGTATACTGCCATGGTCAAAATACTGTGCCCGTCTTAAAGGAGATCACAGGCAGGGACAATACAGTCATGAAAAGGCTTGGAACATCTCCCTTATCAGGAATGCCTGAAATGGTCTGATGCTTTCCAATTTGGGGGGGGGGAAGTAAAATGACATTTTGTAAAATAGATGAATGGTAAAGAAGGAATTTATCCCTTACATCTTCAGTCTTTCATAACACTATTAATTAATCTTAATCAAAATGACTGGCATCTTATGTTCAGGACTGAGAAAAAGAAGTATCTGTTCAAATGATGTGTAACTTCTGTAATTCACTGCAAAATGTAGTAGTGGCTACTAGCTCAGATAGGATCTAAAAGAGTTAGGAAATGACCTAATGGATGAGTGTGTGTGTGTGTGTGCACATCTTCGAGCTGTCTGTTGACTTAGGGCAACTCCATGAATTTCATAGGCTTTTCTTAGGCAAGGAATACTTAGAGGTGATTTGCCATTGTCTTCCTCTGAAATATAGCCCAACCAATAGCTTTAAACCTTATTTGCTAGTTAGTACTTCCTTGTTTGGTGATGATATGCCTCTGAATTAATGCAGAAGCGCTAAGTTAACTTGAAATGTTCTCAGTGTTAATTCTTCTATAGCTATATCTCTGTGCAACAAGTTTAGGATCAACTATGATACACTGAATTACTGTAAACTACAAATGAGGATTCAATAGGTAAATACTGTGGCAAATGTTTGCATCCAACAATTATTTTATTAGCTTCTGCTTAGACTAGAAAAAGATTTCATGTTAGAGAGGAATCTTCAGGATTATCATGGCCCAACATTTATTTAACTTGATGGGAGAGCTTCTTCATCCAAGCCAAGACCTCCCAAGTTTCCAACAAAGTTTAACCATTATTTGAGGCTATAAATTAATTTGTACAACTTGTGAATCACCACGCTGCATGGAGCTGGTCAGCCACAGATCCAGTTGTCCAGATAGCTTGGTTTTGTTTACCTGCTGAGGACTGCAAAAAATAAAACTCTAAGTGATTGTCAAGCATGGAGCAGTCCACAATGGATAGCTGATGGAATGCAGCCACCCTGATGGATCTCAAGTCACTCAGACCCACTATAGGTATTTCTTGAAAGTCAATGCAGAAAATCCAGGAAAATGCTTCACTTAAAAATGTAAAAATTAGATGATGATGATGATGATGATGATGATGATGATGATTCAAGCCATTATATTTATTGCCTCTTACCCTAGAAGGGGCCCTGAGGCAGGGATAATAATCATAATCAAAATCAGAATAGCAGGAGCTTAGGCCAGATGTGATGGAAATTGTAGTCCACCAATACAGTTATTGATGGAGCTATACATTTTCCTCTGAAAGTTTAAAGATGTGCACATTACAAATGACACTGGCACTAAAGTTAGTATATCTGCTTTTCTGCTCTCTACTGTCCATTTTGCTGGCAAAAAGAAATACAGCGTCGGGGCCATGCATGACTCTTCTCTGAGCAGTGGATAGCAAGCATTCCACAAGACACCGCTGCCTCTCTTTATTTGTTCCTTTTCACTCTCTCCGGCACAACTGTGCACACATTCCTGCTTGTACAACCTAACACTATCCTAGATTAGGCCTTCCACTATCCACTGAAGTATTTCTTCTCACAAAATTAATATCACCACCATTATGCATTGCCTTCTTTTTCCTGTCCACAGCAGGCCCAATCAAAGAACTACCTTACTTCACAATGTGTCCCTCATCCATTGCTGAAACAAGCTTCTTTTTTAAGGGGGAGTGACAGGGAGTCAAGGGGTGGTCAGCTCAACGAGCTTCACTAGAGAATCCGCAATTACACAAAATGGGAGGAACTTTTTACATACATAGTGTATGTCAGTATTGTACATACGATATATAGAGTTATCAGGCAACTTTTTCATTCAAGAACTTTCAAAATTTCAAACACATAACATCCACTATCAAAACAGTAAAAAAAAATATACAAATAATGTAGACTCAAGCATAACAATTAACTCATTTTTTTCTTCTTATGTAGCAATGTATGCTGCTATCTTAAACACTATAGTAAGCTGCTTTGGGCACAAACGGGGATTACTTTTGAGTAAACAGATGTAGGATTGCACTGTTATCACTCACATTTCTGAAATTTTTCTAGATCTTATTCTGTAACCAGCTTGAAACTGAGTGGAAATATTTTGGGTGCTTGGAAACACACTTGCTCAGTTTTGCCCTTCCCATCGCCTCCCCCCACCTACCAATTCCCCCGACACTCCCTAAGCTGCTTGTTGTGTTCCCTTTGTAGTGGGGTGAAAGGTCCAATCTGAGGCTGTGCGGGAAAGGAGAACAAGATAAAGGAATGTTTCTGAAAGCAAAGTAAAAGACCGGTCTTTCAGCAAAACTGCAGTTGTCAATGAAGAAAATAAATACATGGAGAAAACACAAGAAGAGCAGAAATCTGCTTGGGCAAGAGCACTGTTTGGTTAAATAAGACTTAAATTCAAGCCTGACTAAACACAGAATAGCAAACACCAAGCTCTTGGGGCCAAAAGACTAACCTGAACAAATTATTTAAAACTGAAGTCCTTTTTGGTACATCTTAGCTCTCCTGCTTTCAGGTGTACCCTTTCCATCCACCAAGACACAAAACAAGTATCTTTTCAAAGGCATAACAAGATTTTTCCCCCAACCACCCAGCTCAACACATCCAGTTCTAATGCCATGTAAATCAGGGTTGATAAATAAATGATACCTGTAATGGCACCAAACTGCCAGTTGATAAACAGGGGAGGCAGAAAGAATCGTGGGAATGGATGGAATGTTACAGATGAAACTGAGTAATACAGGCTCTGTGTAAATCAGTTGCACATAGTATTAGATTAAGTGGAGCCCCTGACTCTTCTTGGATCCTTTCCACATCATACAATTATTGCATAATGATTCAGCTTTAACTGTCATGGCTGCATCCTATGGAATCCTGAGTTTGCAGTTTGGGGAGTCACTTGAACTTTCTGGATAAGAATTCTAAACACCCCTCCCTAAACTGCAGTTCTCAAAATTCTAAAGGATGCAGCCATGACAGTTCAAGCAGAATCAAAGTGCTATTACTATCTGCTCAAAATGCTTATCCTACTGCAGCTTTTTTCCCCCTGAGAGATAATATATACATTTTCACATATTTTATTGGAAGGGAGAGTTCCTCTTGCCCCATGGATCTTTTATTAACTCTAAGGCTACTTTTAGCTGCTTCACCAGATGAAACATAGGGGCATTTGAGGAAGATCTTTCTGTAAGACTGACTGTGAGCATGAAAATCCTTAGCTCCAATCTTACCACAGCTGTGGCTTTACTAAGTGGTCTTAGGGAGCACAGCATGACATTTTAGCCTCCACTGCAAAAATACCAATAATATTACCAGGTTATTTTAGAATTAGCAAGATTATTAGTTCATTCATTCATTCATTCATTCAATTAATTAATTAATTTTGTAAGTACCGTAATTTCTAAAAGGCTTTGACAAATTTCTGCTCTCTGGGCACTGTACAGATTAGAGTACAAGTCCACAAAGAATTAAGGAGAAGTATAAATAAAAAGTCCAATAGACCCATACGAGTATAATACCATACAATACACTAAGGATTACAAAAGCCAAACTGTCCAGAAAGTACAGAAGCTGAAACCAAATGCAGCAGTGAAAGAGGAAGGATTTGGCTTTGCTGGTACCCAAAAACTCGCCCAGTTAATGAGTAATATAGGTGCCAGAAGAATTTCCCTAGGAAGAGCAATTCAAAATGGAGATGGTGGACATGGAGGGTAGGACCACTGAGGATGTTGTCTTTTTCATGGCCAGTTTCTGCATTTCAGATACAATGGTAACAGAGAGAAGGGCTTCTGAATTACACAGTGTCATGGCCAGGTATATGTAGAAGAAAATGTTCTATCACATCCCAAACTGTGTAGACCTTTCAGAGTTAAAACCAACACTTTGACTTGATCTTGGGAATGAACTGGAACTCAATTTCAATACTCCCTGGTCAAGGTTAAAACCTTCACAGACTTATTTTGCACTAGTTTAAGTTTCCAGATCACCTTCAAAGACAGCCCCCACATCAAACTGAAATTCATACAGGAAGTTCCCAGAGCCTAGATCACTGCAGCCAAATTATTCACCCCCATTTATGACCATGGCTGTGATATCATTTGAAGCTGGGTGAAAAATAATACTACAAAGCCACTTAAGCTTCTAATGATGGCGATTGATTCAAGAGCATCCTGAAGTCACAAACCTGGCCTTTCAGGAAGAGTGCAACCCACTGAATAAATATGGAACACTTTACAAAAAAGTGCCACTGGCTTGAGCCTCTACGTGCTCACCTGGGTTCAGTCTTGGTGCTCTTCATGCAATCCATTTCGATAGCCAGTCATGATTTGATCATGGCCACTGCCACACTTGGCTCTGAATATGAGCTTCATTTCATCTGCTTTCTGGTAATGAAACAGTCCAAATAGTCAAATGACCCTGTTTGGTACTTTATAGTTGTTGAATAGTATGAGGATAAGCTGGATACGCTTTTGAAGATGCCATAGTATTGAGTAGCAGAGCTCAGCACCATCTTCTAAAAATAGCTGTCAAAGAGCCTCGCCATCTGTTACAGGAGGATATAATGACTGATGTATTGACAGCTGCCAATAAACATAGAACCAGTTTCCCATATTTTGCTCTCTGCAAAAGCCACTCCACAGTGTGATTAAAACTGTTGGCTACTCAACAGTGTAACACATTATTGATATGGACTTAAAAAATCAGCGTGTCATCCAAGAGAACTTGAATCTATTCCATTACCATACAACTGAGTTCCTTGCCCAAGTGACATTTGTCCTGTCAATGATTCCTCTAAGTCCACAGGAATGGCCATATTTCTGTCTCCTTTAAGGCAGGCTATAGCTATTCCTTTTCTTAAAGAGGAAGAAGTGGCAATCTCCTAGACCTAGCAAATTGTCCTACCCCTTACCAAACAGAATTCACCACCAGGGCTGAACAAATACATGGTTGGCCAAATTCATCCATATCATCTTGTCCATATTACTGAGCCTCACAAACTGAAATCTGTCCAAGTGCAGAGATAGACATCTTTGAGAAAGCTGTCTGTCTTGTTCATTGTTCTTTTCTGTGAAGTGAAATGTTATAAAAATGAATGCTATGGAAATAAATTATGATAATAAAGAATGTGATGCTTTTACAAAATGAGACCAAAAGACTCAGCAATGCGAAAGATGAGCGTGCCATATTACAGTGCAGAAAAGAAATGAAAACGAGACCACGTTTAAAAAGTAGAATATTTATTCAGAAAGGTGACCCATTTCTAGCTGGTAATGAATTGGCAAAGGAAGATGAGTAATGTATAAACATCTAATAAGAGACTATTAATATTCAGTAAAAATGAAAGTGTTGCATGGCACCTTAAAGCTTAACCCACACTTATTATGACTTCAGCTATTGCTGGTCATAGATGCAATCTCTTTTTGAATACTCCACCATTTTCATAAGACTGTGACTCAAGGTAGCATTTTTGAGAAAGAGAATGAGGACAGGAAGGAAAGGAAAGGAAAAAAGGGAAAAGGAAAGGAAAGGAAAGGAAAGGAAAGGAAAGTCTTACTAGAAGTGAGACTCAAGTGGCAATGAAATGTAAACAAACAAATGAACAAACAAACAAAAATCCAGTCTGTCACAATTCAGTTAAAACATAAAATGTATGCAAAATAAGCCTAGTGACTACTAGCCAAACTAGTTTTGGTGATAACAAAATCATCCTAGCATTCCTAAGATAACAGCTGTAGTGGGGCAGGAAACTATTGTCTCTATTCATACCCAAACAGATGGTATCAAACTTTTTGATAAGTTCTATTTAGCAGTTTCATGCTGGAACTTCCCTTCAAGATTCCTTATTTTCTGTAAACATTTCTGCATGAATTGGGGAGCCTTGTTCTTCTATTCTGACAAAAACCAACTTAGAATCTAATAGACAAAGGGTCTACAAGCACTTTGAAGATTAAAATTGAGCATAAGCTTTTTGTGAAAGCTTTTTCCAAATCAAATTTGTCCACTAGACTCATCTCTGATGTTTTCCATAGCAAGCACCAGCCACTCACTGCAGACACATCTAAACTTGATAAGGAAACCCACATGCCCCAGCATATACCCCATCTCATAGGTTGTAAGAGATACTCTCACAGTCATATAAAAAGTATGGAGTACTAGTTCTGCCCTTGGTTTTTGCAGGTGCCACACAGATAGCCCTCAGTACCTCAAAGGGCAGTCATTTTCATAACACCAAAAAAAGTGCACATTCTCCAAGTTCTGCTTTTGGATTTTGCAACTGACACACAGATAGCCCTCAGTACCACAAGGGGCAGTCATTCTCATGACACTCAAATGTCTACATTCTCCAAGATAAAGAAAAGGGAACCCAATAGCCAATAGAAAACAGATACTTAGATTCCTCTCTCCCACCCCTGCCACACCTACAGGGGGCACATCCAGGAGGGAAGACTTCAAGGAGAGTTAAGCATACTATGGGCAAGTGATCATAGGAATTTGCCTATGCATCATCAGGGTATGGTCACATTCCAGCCATGCTTATCTCAGACTAGTAATTCCTTTGTTCTAACCTGAATCTCTCCCATTCTCAGAACACAGACCAATGGAAAAATCTAGAGAGGACAGAGTATCAGCAAAAGCACAGGCCTTGCACTGAGGATAACGTTATCAATACCTACTTGTTTTGATGGCTACATAGTTCCCCCAGCAACAGAATCAGCATGGCTCTCGATACAGGGTGGGTGGGAGGAGGATTGTGGAGAGCGTTGTTACATCATCTTATGCTTGGCTTCTGGTTGACCAATGGGGAAACAGAATGCTGGACTAGAGAGGCCATTGGTTTAATTTAGTCTGGCTCTTACTTCTATTCCAGGGGCTAGGAAGTCACATGAACCTCCACAGAAGACATTGGATGGCTGTATCTCCCAGCCAAACAAACAAACAAAAAAAGTTCACAAATGCCTTTTATGGCTATGGGGTCAGTTTTATCATGTTTGTGGGCATTCTTGTAGAATTTTAGACCCAGAAGAACTCTTTAGCTTTATTTCCTGTTTTAGAAAAATATCTCTCTTGGGCCTAAAATGGCAGCGGGAGGGGAGGAGGAATGAGGCCAAAAATACCTCCTAGCCTCATGAGGACATGGAAGGGGATTATTTAAAATATATATATATATATATATATATATATATATATATGGCTGTATTTCATCCATCCTGTCCTGTTTTGTTCACCCTGCCACTGTATAACACCACTGTCTTTCTGTTGATGGCACTGGAAGAAGCAGAAGAAATGGGACATCACAACTATTCATTCTTACTTTTTTGACCATTGCTACAGTCAGAAGGATGAGCTATAATAAGCTACTGGTTTATTATAGTTCATCCTTCTGACTGTAGCAGTGGCTTATTATGCTGTACTTGCTAAGCAGGGATGGGAATCACGTGGCTTTCCAGATGCTGTTGAACTGCAAATCCCAGAATTTCTTATCATTGATTATGCTGGTGAGAACTGCTGTATTAAAAAATAATAATATTAATAAAAAAAATCCAGCAACCACTGGAAGGCTTGTTGTTTCCTGTACCTGTGCTAAAATTGTATGTGAAATATAACCTTAGCTCAATAATATGAAATTAAACTGAACTGCAAGACAGTAGTGTGTTTGTGAAAGAAAAGAAAAAAAATACTCTTGTATTTCTTTGCATTTATAGGATACTATGCTGAACTCTAGGCTACAATCTCTGAGGTCATCCTGTTAATGTAAATAGGACTGAACTCAGATTTTAAAGGTTAATCAGTTGTTTTCACATGTTACCATTCTAAGGCCAGAATCCCCAAGACAAGAACATGAAATCCCCAAATGTTTTTGTGTTTCTTGACACAAGAAACATTTCTTGTGTGGCATATTGTAACAATATAATATAAGTTTGCTGATTTGGATTAATGTGGAATAATGGTTTCTGCTGCTGGGTGCATCTGCTTAGGGACATGAAGGTATGTGCATGTTTAATTTTTTTGTTTAATATCCGGCCCTGCTGACACTGGAACACAGGGGAGCTAACAATACAATACAAATCACCAACTGTCAAGTAAAAATATGGGCAGTCTTAAACTGAGAGTACAATAGACCCTCCCTATCTGTGGGGATTCTGTTCCATAACCCCCATTAATAGGAAGAATGGATGGTCATGTCCCATATTATTAAATGGCAGCAACATGCATGTGGACATTTCATTGGGTGCACATCACTGCCATTTTTGGTAGTGGATGTGACATTCCATAATTACTTCAATTTGCAGATCCAGAGGTGACTTATAGGGAGGGTCCACTGTACCTAAAATGCAATAAGATATCATTCTAAATGCATCAAAGTCCTGGAGCCAGAACAAATCAAAATCTTAATCTGTGTGACTGAACTGAGGAGACGGACCCAATGCCACCTGGGAAGCAGTTCCACAAATGACGTGCCACAACATAGTATGCCATGTCTCCTGCCAACTCCCTCCTATCTCAGCTATTGATGACAGCAAGCAAAACATCTCCTGCTTATTGGAAGGCTCTCAAGTACGTGAGTCTCAAGTTGTTCAGGGCTTTAAATGGTAGAAAACCTTGACCAGGCTTCGTGATTCAGTGATATTTTCTGAGGATTAGGATGTTAGGATCTCTTCTTGCTGCTCTTGATAACAGGTGTCCTGCAGTATTCTGCATTACTTTCAGTTTCCAAATCATCTTCAAGGATGGTCCCACACAGAAAATTTTGCAGTACTCGGTCAGACATGTTAATAGAGCAGAGATCACTGAGGTCTATGTATACCAGTTCAGGAGCAGTCCTAGCTTGTAAACAACTATCCACTCAGACTATAGACATCCTGAAAATTTTTATGCAGTAGGTTTTGTTTTGTTTCATTCTGCTCTTTCATATCCTAATTCTATTCTAATATTGTTTTTGATAAATGGATGTTGCAAACCACTCACAAAACAATGCACATTGTGAACCATTCAAGCAGGACTATAGACATGCTGGCATAAAGCAAACAGCACAAAATGCATTACATCTTGAGCACCAGATAGGAGAGGATGGCACAGAGTATACACAATCCTGAATAAAGGAAATCAAGGAAATATACAACTGTTAAATGGTTGGCATCAAAGGAGGATATGTATTAATAACAGAACTTTGAAGAGAATAGTAATATCTAATTAAACAGAAGGGTAATATATGTGCTAAACCTTCTAAATCAAAGCTGAATCACAGATTCCAAAAATTTGAAGAAGGGGAAGAAGAAAGAACAGACTGTTACCACATTTCCAAAAATGTTCAGGCAAAGTTTTTGATAAGGTTCTAGATAGAGAGACAATCACAGTTGTGGGGCAACCACCAATCATGTTCATGTATACCTCCCACAGTCTCATCTTTAAATGCATTCAAAGTACCAGTCATAATGCAAAAAATTCAATTATTTTCAAAGTCTTTCATGTGCCCAGAAGGACACTAAACTTTTCATTCAACAACATTTCACAGAAAAGCTTCCCTTGGTAGCATGGGGAGCTGTAAAACTCTAATGCAGCTTTCCCCAATTTGGTGTTCGCCAGATTAATTGGATACAAAGTCCATCATCCTCAGCACATCCATGTTGGTTGTTGATGATTTCATTTGTAGGCAAACTCATCTAGAGGACACCAGGTTGAGAAAGGGCAGATATCCCTCTGCAGAGAATTTCATTCCAGGAACCATAATCTTCCTGGTTCTAGTGTTTAGTGAAGCAGGTTAAGACCTAAAATGTAGTACCCAGTTGCCAGCTGCTTGCTTAGGTTTTAAGTGAATTCTCTCTGTGGTGAAAGTTTACTTTGGTGGGAAGGGTTAGATGGGATAAGAGAGATGAGCTGGAAACACAATAGAGCCATAAAGATCTACTGATAACATTTCCTTTTGGTTTCTTTTATGACAGAAGAGAGAATTATGTTTGGAAAAGTTTGTTCATGAAAAACACATATACCCTTTGTCATCCTACCACAGAGCATCTTACATTATTGTTGCCTCCACAGAAAAGGCCCCACAAGGCTAAGGTTGGCCATTTTGTAAATTTCCCTTCCTGGTTGAATGATGCAACTCCACCACAATGTTCGCCTCATATCCAACTCCACTTTTTTGATGTAGGAAAAATCAAATAACTGTTACAAGAAGATCAAAGTGTGTTTGATCTGGGAGAAGCTGCTATTTGAATGTCATTCTAAGTTTGGGATATAATTGCTTTGCTCCCTATCCAAGGATCTTTTAAAATCCCCTGATAGAATTGCTGTCACTTCCTGATCCTGTTGTTCTGCTCATAAGATCAGCAGTGGTAAATCTAAAGTGCTTCTAACCTCACTCCCAGATAGCAGTCATTTATAAACTGCCCTATATCACACAATCTCAAGGTGATGTACAGTGAAAGCAGTTTTAACCAAGTTAAAACCATAATAATTTAAACAGGCTTAAGGCATATTAAACAACCTGACAAGTTAAAATAGGACAATTAGCATCAGTTAAAAGAGTTTTAAAAACTAAAACATGTTGAAAATTAGATCAACTCAGTAAGGCCTCAGGAGTCTTTAAAAAAGAAGGAAAAGTCGTGCATGGTTTACTTGATCCTGGAATATCACCAGTTGGTGCTAATCAGGCCTTTAAGAGGAGGGTATTCTACAACTGGCATATACAATCTGTAATTAAGAGAAGAGTGTCTGGCTTACTGTGGACCTTTACAGCTGCCCCATGTGTTCAGGGAAATAGTACAGGCAGAGCAGTAGAACAACCAGGGTAAATATGAGGGCTCTCAAAAGACTGTTTAGCTTCTTTTTCTTTTTGTCCTTCTCTGAGGCACCTTACACACTAATAGTGTTGCTTCTCGGTGGATGCTAGGTACTTAAGAGCATAGGCTCTTAATAGGTTTCTGTGTAGGATGTCTGATCTTGATTATAATAAACCTTAATTTTTGATACACTCAGAAATACTGCACTTACTTCAAGTGCAGTAGCAGAATGTATATAAAAACGACACATTTCCTCTAGATTGTTCCCACCAAAGACTTGCAAAATAACCTGGGAGAAAGAGAGATTTTATATGACACATCAAAGAACTCCAGATTCCTGGATGGAAAAAATAGCTGGATTTGTCATATTTCCAAAGCAAAGGCCCTCTAGTGGCAGTATAGTGGAGCAACCAGGTCAAATAAGGAGCAGATATTGCTAGCTGTAGCTATTACGGTCAGCTCTCCACATTTGCAGGTTTCACTTTTGCGGATATGATTATTCATGGATTATTTGCTTTCACCTCTGCTGCCTCCCTTTGCTATTTTTAATAGGGATTGCAAGCTTCGTGAGACTGAGAAACTGTGAACAAAGCTTGTAAGTCCCTATTAAAAATGGTGTGGGGCGGCAGCAGAGGTGGCAGTAAGCCCCACCAGCCACCCACTTCTGCCTTGTGAAGGAACCCTGATGCCTCAAAGGAATCCATAGTGGGTTGAATATGGTGATCATACTTTTTTTGTGTGTTAAATACAGTTTGGGAGGGCCTAGAGTTATTCATAGTTTTTCTACTTTCATGAAGGTTCTGTACTCCCAACCCTAGTGAATATGGAGGGAGGACTGTAGTCATTTCAAGCACAACTAGTCTTGCCTGACAGATGGTTTGTTGTAGTTCTGTGCAGATTTTTGGAAGCACCTGTAACTCATCCCTAGTCAGTATCTTTGCCATTGGAGCATTTTTGGTATTGGTTGTCATGCAGTGTTTCCATGGGGGGCATGGTATGGCCAGTCCCCTTAGTTTCATACCCTCCAATCTGTTGCAAAATACAATAAGGCACAGGGCTACAACTGGAAGGAAGAACAAGTTTTTACCCTTCCCCCTCTTCCCAACCTCCTTTTTGTGACTAAATCAGCTCAAATCCGTTTGTGTATTTGAACTGAGAAGGATGAAAGTTCTTTGCTGCATTCCACCAAATTGCAAATGTGCTTTACCTCCAGTACTTTTCCAGCAGTGTAGTCACGGCAGATTCAGTACAAGGCCTACCAGCCTTTCCACAAACTTCTCTAGCCAAACCCCATTGCAAACAATGTCTACTTTGGAATACCCTCCAAAAGTCCTTGAACAACTCTTCTCCTTACCTCTATCCAAGCCACCTGATTACAGCTAACTGAATCAAGAGGTAGTAGGAAACTAAGTAGTTTATTGTCCCCCAGTCAGATGCATCAGACCCTAATCTTTTAGAGCCAGTCAAGGGCAGATTAAAGAACAGTTTTAGAGCCTTTGGTTCTATAATCCCTTGCAGTCTAGATGCAAGAGCATGGATCGAAGGAGTAAGAGATCAAAGCAAGTACCAGAACAAAGATAGAAAAGGCAGGGACGTGTATTTGTTTGCTTTGAGTTAGTTATAACTCAATGTCTGAAAGAGTTATCACAATGGTTCACATAACAAGATTAAAATATCTTAACAATAAAACACAGAAAAGTTAACAAGTACTAACATATGAAAAGAAACCATCTAACCTAAATCTGGAAAAAAGACATTTTCAACATAGAAAAACATAGAAAAACAGGAGTGAGGAAATGTTCTGGATCTCCTCAGAGACACAGTTCCAGAGCCCTGGTACTACTACTGAAAAGGCCCTGTCCCTCTTGTCTCCCAACTGGATAAATCTTAAAGCTGAGCTAGAAAGCAGGCCTCCAGTGGCCATCCTAAGGCTTAGGCAGTTTCATATGGGTTGAGGCAGCCCTTTGGACCATCCATTCAGGACTTTAAATGTTGCCAGCAGAAACAAGCTTGTAACAGTTAGTGTAAATGGTGGAAATTGTCCCCTACCATTTTGCTTCTGTCAAGATCTTCATGGCTTGATTGTGTACCAACTGCTTTTTAACCATCTTTAAAGGCAGACCCACACAGGAAGCATTACAGTGGTCTATTCTGAAGGGAAAACAAATGTGATCGACATTCTCCAGGTAAGGTTGCAGTTGTGAATGGAACTAAAGGTAGTAAAAGATTATCTTAGTCATAGATGGATCCAGATCGAGATGCAGTACAGTTCCAAAGCTCAAATCCATTCCTTTAATGTGCACTTCATTTATCAGGGAAAGTGAAAATCCACTTAGGACGTACTGCACACTTCCATCCAGACCATGAAAAACTCCCCATATAAGAGAATGCTAAGCTCTGCTTTGGGTTGACTGGCTGGCTAACATGCAAAGCAGCTGAGGGACTATGAGGCACATGCATGTTGCTTCACGGAATGCTTTCTTAAAAAAAAAAATTACCAAACATCTTAAGGGGCTTCTTATTAGAGCTCCATGTTGTTACAGAAGGTGGTATCTAGCTGTGTCATTCCAATAGTGCAGGGATGGGCAAAGTACAGCCCATGGGGCTGCATATGGCTATTGGAACCCTCTAAGTGTGGCTCCAGAAGGCCCTCAAAGGCCTCAGACCCCCCAACTTTAAAAAATGGGGCCAATTTTCAGACTAATTGGGAGACAATGGCCCTTTCCACACCCTACCTTCTTATGTGGTCCTCTGGTGGTGATCCTGGCACAGGCTCTGCCGGGAAGGGAGCGTAACAAGAGTGCTCTCCCCGCCCCCCGCCGGACCAACTACCTGTGTGTGGACATGCCTCTTCTTTCCGCAGCTCAGCCAGGTACTTTCCCAATCTGCACTGGGACAGGAAGCACCTCCATTTCACTTCCATCCACAGGACAAGTACGTGCGGAATGGTGGCGCAATTGTGGGTCATTGATGAGGAAAGCCCATCAATGATTTAATCCACGATCACGCCGCCTGGGGATGGAAGGCTACTGTGGAAAGGGCCAATTGTTTGTCTCCAAATCCCCTTAACTACTCACAATATGGCAGTTTGGTTTCCCCAACCTCCCAGAGACCCCTACCCAAGAACTTAAATAAATAAATAAGCAAGCCAAAATTTGGCCAAAATGATGTCTGGACATGATGTCACATCACTACTGGTGTACAGAAACATGCTGAAGCAGCCCACTGGGTGGATGGGGGTAGGATGGCTCCCACCTCTTTTGTAGTTGCCTACTTCTGCCCCAGTGAAAGTAATGTAAGGCCAGTAGAACTCTAGTTCTATACAGTGCATACACCAACAGGGGAATCCAATGGTGCATTTGCTTGTGCAACTTTCATACAGTGTATATACACATACATATAAACATGCTTGGAATTCTCTTGCAGATAGGAACAAAGATAATTATGGAAACAAATGACACAGATGATTTTTGTCCAGCAACACCAGGCCCACTATTGCACGCGTGTATAACTGACAAAATCCAACAGAACTCCATATGTATGCTGTTTTCTTCTGCTGATGGTACTTTGGATTCAGGCCATAGTGTAACTGAATGTATCTGAATGACTATCCCTCCCTAAACTGCAAACCCCAGGATTCCATAGGATGTTGAAAGTGGAATAACAGCATTATAACAGACTACTGCAGAAATAGCCTAAGCTACCTTTGTTATCTCTGATACAACAGTGCCGCCTTGTGGGACATGAGAACAAAAGGTTCCTAAGTCCATGCCTGATGATACATACATGGAATGAAGACACTGAAAATAGTAAGGAAGTCATTAGTGCAGGATTGCAACAGCTGTCATGGAATCAGATTCCCACCCTAGACTCTGTTAGGTTTTTGTTTTGTTTTGTTTTTTTGTTTTTTTTAAATGAGTCATAGAACAAAAGATCTGAAGCTTATTCTACCTAATACTATTATTGGTTTGTTTGAAAATTATGCCCTGTATTTTCAATGTAAGTAAATATTCAAAGTAGCTTGTTAATCAAATTAGTAAAAACATATTTAAAGATCAACCCTGTGTATCTGAACTCAGACAGAAGCTTCATTGAGTTAAATGGGACTTTTGCTGTTATTACTTGACTTTGACTTACAGCTGCCCTTGAAAGAAAGAACTTGAAGTCACCCTGTCATCAACAGTCCTGCTCAGATCTTGCACTTCAGAGCTGTAGCTTCCTTAATTGAGTCACCCATCTGTAAGGTGGGCTTTCTGTTTTCCTACTGCCTTTTACCTTACCAAGCACTATTGCCTTTTGTCAGTCACGTCTTCTCATGATAAGTCCAAAGTTCAACTGTCTCAGTTTAGTCATTTTGGCTTCTCGGAAGAGTTCAGGCATGAGTGGCTCTAAGATCCATGCATTTGTCTTTTTAGAATCCAGACTATCCACAGAACTCCTCTCCAGCACCACATTTCAGATGAGTTGATTCTTTTCCTATCAACTTTCTTCACAGTCCAGCTTTCCCAACCATAGATAGAAATCAGAAATAGTATTTAATTTAGTATTTAATCTTTCCACATGAAGATCTTTTCTAGTTCTTTCTTAGGACTTAACATATAGGGATGTAACTGTAGCCATCTTTGCTCAAAATAACCAAGGCAATGTACAATTTAAAAAGAAACACTTGACAGAGGGGATAATTATTTGCAAGGCTTAATCTATAGAGACATCCAAAGGAGTCCAATTGCATTATATTATGTACTCCACTCCAAAGTTCAAGCACATCTCTGCTACACAAAGCCACAAGAAAGTAATACAGTAGCCCGCAAGAAAAGACTTTCTCAGTGGCTGGCCCTACCAACAGACCGAGTAGTGTGGTCACCTGAGGCAGAAGATTTAGGGTTGGCAGAGTGAAAACTGAAGAGGGTTCCTGTATCTTTAATGGTTGTGTGGAGGCAGGGATTTCAGCAGGAGTTGCTTGTTACCTGGTTGTGTGACAAGCAACACCTGCTGAAATTCCCTTTTTGACAGTAAACGGACAAGAGCAGCCCCCAGTTTTTACTCCGGCAATGCTAATTTAGATGTCATGAAATACTAGCAAACTGGGTTTTTTAAAATTTTATTTTACCAAGAAGGATGAGGTGGCTGCAGGTGGTGCTTGATTTCGTTTTGTCTCACAGGTGAGCTTAACACATTGACTTGGGTCAGTAGGGGACCTTATTTGCTTCTGTACCTCAGGCAGCAAAATGGCTCAGGCTGATCCTGCCTTTCAAATTCTGGAAATCTCTCTGGCAAAGAAGGCTAGGAGGGTTCCTTCTCTGTTGTCTTTCCACTAGTACGCAAAGACCTTTTTAAAATTCCGACAGGCCTCCAGCATATAAGCTAGGTTGCTCTTGAAAAGGTTTTAACTGATTAACTGCTGTTATTTCTTTTTAGTGAGGCTTTTTTTTGTTTTGTTTTAAAATGTGATAAAATGTTTTAATGGTGTTTATTTTATTTGATGATGATGATGATGATTGGCTATGAATGCAATTTTTAGAAAAATAAAAATGGGATGCTATTCTTTTAAAAATCCTAACACAGTAGTGCACCCTATTGTAATGTAAGTACTCTAAGAGGTTCTTTTTTTTTTCAATGATAGGAGAAGAGATATTTTTGCGGTTTCCCTGATCTCTCCTCATCCACTCCAAAAATCCTCTAAAAACTCGATCATAATGTGGAAGAATATTTATTTAATATCTTGCCTTGCTTCCAGTATAGGCCCATGGCAACTCACAATTTGAGCTAAAACCAAAACAGTCAAAACATTGGACCATAGAAAATTTAAAAAGCAACTAAATAAACAGCCATATTAAAAACATTAATTTTTGTATTTGAAAGACATTATTGAAAGTTTGGTTACAAATAAAGCATAAATTTTATAGAAGACTTCCAATGTGGACTTCACCCCAAGAAGCATATAAAATTGCCCTAACAAAACAAGGAAATCTATTAACTTATAAAGAGTTGTTGAAATGGGAAGGGGATAAGCCAAGAATGCATACAGAAGAAGAACTAAAAGTTTTAGGACATGAATTTAATTGGTTCCCATGGAGACAACTGAAAGAGAGATTTAAAATGGATCAAGAATTATATGGATTTGAAATAAAAGAAAATAGATGTGTTGATGAAGGGGAACCAGAAGAAGAGAATCTTCAAACTTCATAAATAATTGTTGCAAAGAGAAATGGAACCAGAGACTGTCAAAGATGATATGATCAGATGGGCACAAAATATTGAACAGCCAGTTGAGTTGGATACATGGGTGAGGGCATGGAAAACAGATATAAAATTTACACCAAGTCTAAATTTAAGAGAAAATTTTTATAAAATACTATACAGATGGTATATGACACCTGAAAGGTTGCAAAAAATAACTAAAAATGGAAATGTAAGATGTTGGAAATGTGATGAAAAGGTGGGGTCATTTTTTCATATGTGGTGGACCAGTAAGATAGCAAGGAAATTTTGGAAGGAAATACATGACAAAATTCAGAGAATTCATAGTTTAAATTTTGAAATGAAGCCAGAGTTTTATTTGTTGAATATGCTTGGGCAACAAAGAGAAAGAAGATGTTACCAGGAGACATAGTTATATTTGATAACTGCTGCAAGACTGACATATGTGCAATACTGGAAAGAAAGGAATTGTGTTGATATAAAAGAATGGAAATTAAAAGTCCTGGATATGGTAGAGATAGAAAAGTTAACATTTTCATTGAAAAATAAGCCTTTCCAGAACTTTGAAAGGGAATGGAGAGAAGTCTTGAATTGGATGAAGATATAGTAATAAGAAAAGGAAAAGAATAAAGCAAGATTGTATGTAATGTAGGGTAACAATGTAATAAGGTAATGTAACAAAGCAGCAATATAACAAAGTAAGATGGAACAATGTAAGATTATACTTTAAGCAGAAACTATGTATGAATGGAATGTAAACAAGCAGATTCAATTGGGGAAAAAAGCTTGGAAGTGGGGAAGGGTTTTTCTTATTTATTTTCAATTTAAACTTTAATAACAATATTCCTAAAAAAATAAAAAAAAATAAAAACATTAATTTAAAACAGTTTTTAAAAGACGGTTGAGTCATCATAATAATGATAAGTTTAAGGTGGCAGGGCACCTGACATAGACTAAGATACAAAAGAAGACCCTGGCAATCAGTAAGACCCTAGCAAACAGTAAGGTCAGAGTTGCTTTGTTAATCAAAATGGAGAAGTGAGTTTTATATAAATAGGATAATCCTGATTGTAGAGTCTGGACAAACGGATTCTATTTCTATATATGATTCAATCCATAAGGTATCTCTCAGGCTATTTCCGCACTGGACAGCCAGCCCCTCCTGGAACTGCAAACCCCAGGATTCCGTAGGATGTTGAATGTGGAATCAAAGCGCTATAACAGTCTAGTGCGGAAATGGCCTCAGCCTCCAAAATCTGCCTGGGCAGAAGCACTTGCACTTACATCTTTTGGTCAGTAGGTGGTGCTGGGAGGAAAGATTTGACATTTGACCCCCACTTTTTACAGCAAGCTGAACAGGAAACTACTGACAGATGCTCCACAAGCATTTATTTTAATTATTTTTAGTTCTGAAAATATCTATATCCCAGCCTTTATCCAGAGAGCTCGGGCCAGCACACAGTAAGTCTAACAAATTTAAAACAGTAAGAACAACTAAAGTGATTCTTAAAAAGCAAAAAAGTATTAAACAATTAACAAACTAAAAGAGTTTAAAATGAGTTAAAATCACATATATGGGAGGATTTTTTTGTGTGAAATCAGTTAGGGCCCAAGAGCATTCATCAATAACCAATGTTGGCCCCAATCAGTCCTCCAAGGGGAGGGCATTCCATAACTGGGGTGCCATCACAGAGATGGCCCTCTCCTGCTTCCTCCCACATCATATTGCCCTTACTGATGGGTCAGAGAGGAAAGCCCCTTCAGCAGACCTTACACCTCAGGCAGGTGGAGAGGTGCTCCTTCGAGTATCAAGGTCCCAAGTCACTTAGGTTTTAAATGTCATTAAAACACCTCACATTCATACAGGAAGAGCCCTGGCAGCCAGTGCAATTCCTTTAAAGCTGGTGTTATATGGTTCTTGTATGACGTTACAGAAAGCAGTCTAGCTGCTCCATTTTTCACCTACTAGAGTTTCCAAGTTCTCTTCAAGGGCAGTCTCATGGAGAATGCATTGCAGTAGTCTCACTGGGAAGTTACCATAGGCTACTATGGCCAAGTTATCCCCGTTCAGGAAAAGCTATATCTAGAGATGTAGCTGGCAAATCAGTTGAAGCTGGCCCCAAGTGATCTGGCCCCAAGTGTCACCTGGTTCTGCAGTGACAAAGATGGATCTGAGAGTACTGCCAAACTGCATATCTGCAACCTCATCTAGAGTAGGTACTTAAGCCAGTTCCTTACACAAGAGCCACCAATCCACAGTCCCCATCTTACCCTGATTCAGATTATTCAGTTTCATTTTATTGACCCTCATCTAGCCCTTTGCAGCACTCAAGCATTGGTCTAGGACTTGCACAGCATCAGCCAACTCCAATGACAAGGAGGAGCAGAAATGTCTTCAGCATATTGATAGCATTCCACCCCAGATATCCTTATATTCTTTCCCAGGAACTTCCTACAGCTACTAAACAACACGGGGGACAAGATGGAGCCCTGTGGCACCCCACAAGTTAATGGCCATGTGACGGAAGAAGAATCCCTTGATGTTGTGCTCTGGAACGGGGCCTACGGACAGGGATGGAGCCACTGTAGAACCATGTCTCCTATTCCGATCTGTTGGAGCTGGTTCACCAGGATTCCATGGTCAGTGGTGGGAGATCCAGGAAGATCAGTAGGATCAATAGGAAGATCAACTCTTCATCTTTCACCTAGAGTCATCAGTCAAAGTGACTAAGGCTGTTTAAGTGCTGTGCCCTTGGCTGAAACCACACTAATTTGGTGCTGCAAAGTTGCAAAGACAATTGGGAGGGGGTTTGTGATGTATTTGCTTTCACTATTTCCAAACAGGAAAATATGTTAGTTTGTGTTTGAATGATAATCTGTGAGCAAATGCATACTTAATACATAATGCATGCTTCATACATTATGCTTAATAATATTATTGGAGTCCCTCTCTTAAATCTCAGGTTTTGGCCCAGAAATTTCAGGGCCTGGGACAATTCTGAACAGGCAGCCCTAAATGCTACTGTTAGCACTGCCTGTTGCTGTAACCCACTGTGCTCATGGTGTCATGAAGAAAAGCCACCAGTACCACCAGCAGATCTTCTGTTAGTTTTTCCTCAATAGGTTTAGGGAGCTTATGCTAGCGGGATTCTGAAAGCATGAGTTGACCACAAAGCAGCAATACCATTGTCAACATGGCCTTCTCCACAGGCAAGGCCCCCACATATGTGAGGCCTGGCCTATTGGTTTTGAACACATTTACACATAAATGGAGGGAGAGTGAATACAGCAAAGAGCATTTGCTGTACTTTCTTTTAAAATATGTCTCATTATAGCTACAGAGACATCACTGTTTGAGTAGTAATTACATGTGAGCTGAAACACTTTTCTAAGTGCCACTACATGCAAGAGAAGCATCATTTATGTTTTTATTAGTTACATTTATATCCTACATTTGCTTCAGTGAGCCCAATGTGATTGTACACTCCAACTTTTCCTCCAACTAACCTGTGATATAGGCCAGGCTGAGGGAAGGAAGGGGGACCCAAGAGTTTCCCATCTCAAGGAGGAATTGCACCTTGATCTCCCAAATTCCGGTCCCACACTGTAACCACACTGGCCTTTGCCTTTTCCCTTCCCTTTTATGTCCAAAACTTCAGTCTAAAGCCAGCAGCTGGTGACACAGTTGTTTGGTTTGACATTTCAAGACCTTTATTTTTGTCACTTACCATCAGCAGACTGGGTCCCTTGCAAAGGGATAAGCAGCAGGATTGATTTCTGAACAACAAACATACTGATGAATAACAGATTTCCTAACAATAAGCATTGTTACTATCTCCTCCACCATTTATATGAATCACATGTCCAGTCCTTGTAGTTATATCACACAACAGCAGCTCCTCAAACTTTTCTCCCAGATTGCTTTTTGCTTTTGCTTTTGCTTTTGATATGAGCCTGGAGTTTAGAAATTCAGCTGGGTGGAAAACAGAGACTATTTATTTGTTCATTCCAAGCATTTTCTTTATATGCAGGCTTAGATGAAGAAATACAGGCAAGGATAAAGGGAAAAGGAGAGAGATAAGAAGACAGAATGCAATAATATCCACACTGAATGTAGTGCCAGTGTGTTTGGTCTCATCTCCTGGATTTTTGCTTGGTGGGAGCCTCTGCCCCATGCCAGCACATTCCAGGACATGCTGGCAAACAGTTTGTCCCCCTGATGTGCTGGTGACCATCAGGGATGCAGCATTTCCACCCCAGTCTAAGTAATGCCAAGTATTTAGTGCACATTGTTTTCATTCCTGAAAACGTCTGATGAACACCTCCTGTCCTTCTTCTTAAGGGAACCACAGCAAACAAGGAAAAACCAGAAGACATTCCCAAGAATGTATATATGTTTAATTATTTATTTGTTCATTTGTTTGTTTAATGTGTGTCCCATCTTTCTCCTACAAATAAGACTCTAACCAGTTTCCAATAAAATGGTACAAATGTGTAAAATGAAAAAAAAAGTTGGTTTTTTTTTTTTTATAGCAACATTAAAAGTAGCTTCATGAGGGGAAGGGACATGATGGAGCAGTGAAATGGCACACTGACCTCCTGCTCCACCTCCCATTTTTCTGCTCTAAATCTCCCCACATCCATTTGAAATCCTACAAAGAGGCTCTCTAGGATGGGGGAGAGGTATCAGACAAGTAAAATATTAAATACGTCTAGAGTTACTGTTTTGGATTACAGGTTCCCATGTTCCTCAGCCAGGATGGCCAATGTCTACAGTGGCTGGGAGACTGGGAGAATTTTAATCCAACAATATTGCCTCCCTGCTTCTTTACTCAAATTTTCTCTCTTTCAACATGACTTTTCCTTTTAAAGCAGGCTGGTGTAATTCTCCCTCTCATCCATCCCCAGCTTCTTTCATAGCTGTCATCACCTTACCCAAGCAAGGGATATTTCTGTCATTGTATGATCAAAAACAAAAGCTTCTCAATGTTCAACAATGAAAAGAGCTTCCTTTTTTATTGCTGAGTGGTAAAATCAGCTCACCTCTTCAGCTGATCTGTATCGATCAGTGATTAGCAAGGTGAGGAAAATATGTGCTCTTACACTTTGTGAATAATATAAGAACTTTGGCCAATCTCCTTTGGACTCTGCCAGGTATGCAGATCCTTCTGGAGATTTATCAGCTTGCAATCTGATCCTTAACTCAAAAGGGGTGAGGTTCAGCCCACTGCACAGATCTTTTTAAAACAAAGTTTGCTGACCTGTTTGTGTGAATAGGTGGCAACAGGGATGCCACTGAAGCACTGAATCCTTTCCAGGGTCTGGATGAGCCTGAAAGGAGCAGTCAAAGGTGCTGAACCATTTTGCCAAAAGAGTTCAGCACCTTGGACAGCTCTTTTCATGTTAAAACCAGAACCTAGAGAAGATTCACTGCTCCACAGACATCAGAGCCACTAGCCTTCTCTGGTTATGAAAATCTTGCTGCATTCTAAAATTTCATTTCAAATACCCTATATACGTTAAGTAGCTTCTATGTGATTTATAAATCCACCCTAAAGGATATGATTCAAGAAGACATAAAATGGAAACCATTCTTTCCCAATTATAGCTCCTGAAGGAAAGATAAAAGCAAAGAGTCCTATGGCACACTGTGTAGGCTGGATAATGAATTGTAGCAGGCACTTTCATAGACTCATCTTTTATAAGTAAAATGAACCTACTTTATCAGAAGCATGAAGGAGGCTGTGAAGATGCTGAACATTATATGCACACCAAAAGCCTGTGTGGCTTTTTAGTGAAAGGGGTTACTTGAGTGTTTTAACCTTTGGCTGGCAGGTGAAGACAGTTTTGTTAGACATTTTACATATAGACCTTTGATCCCAAACAGCCTTATAATTTTGTTGCAGTTGGATTTAACTGGTTGCTTTTGTTGGTATTTACTTGCCTTGTTTTTATATTTTAACTTTGTACTTTATTGCTGTTTTATTAGGTAGTGTGATCCAATGCTCTGTAAACAGATTTTAAGCAGCAGTTTTTTCCCTTCTTCCCTCCCCCCAAATCCTCATGTAATAATGTTCCCCAGCCTTCTAGAGCAGATTTGATGGAGGCAGAAGCTTTAGGGTTTGTGGGGAAATCTGCCACTAATGCATGCTGGAAGGCATTGGTTGGATGCATACCACTGCTTGCTGTATTTTTATTATTGCTGTTAGCTTCCTTGGAAAATATTTCATCCAAAAGCAGGATCCAGTGTTAACAAACCAATAAAACCAATGTCCTGAGAAGAGAGCAACCAAGCAATTGAATGCCTAATAGGCCATTCAGAAGCCACAAGTTTCAAGCACTGAACAAGAGTTTGGAGACTGGGGAGGTATGAACTCTCCTGCCCCCATTCCTGCTTCCTCCCACACTTCCCACTCACATTTTAAAGTTTATAAATGAATACACTTTTTAAAAATACAGACGGTTGGGCTTCTCTGAGGCCCTGCTTGTCTTATGTGATTGGACAATTTATCTGAGATGAGAAAAGTGGTGTATGATGTCTGCCATAATCCTCCATGCTGGGCTTACATGAAGCTTCAGCAGCTTTAGCCAGCAAATGGTTAAATCTGCCCAGAATTGTAAGTGGCTCCAGATGTGCTGAAATGACTGGGTGACCGGAAGGCACTGATATTATTATTCACACTGCAATTGGACTGTTGCCCCTGAGAACATGGATTCTCCCACCAAGTTTGTTATGAAAAGTCCTCAAGTGAAGAAAAGTTCAGGAAGCAGGAGAATCCATAGGTGAAATACCAGTTCTATCTGGTGCTTTGCAGCAATCTATTATTGTTGTTGTTATAGTTGTTGTCATTGTCATAGTAAACAATATCATTGTGGAAGCATAGCACATTTATGTTCTCTGCTGCATTGGGATCCATATCTTTGAAGCATTCATGTTCTACTCAGACAGAATGAGCCCTTCCTCTTACCTTCCCTCTCACATAAGGAAAGAGAAACCATTAAGCTGCCTATTCATGGGACAGGCACTTTCCAAAAGGATAGCATTGCTAATCAGTGAGAGCAGAGAGGACAAAGTGTCCTGTGACAAAAGAAAAAGAATTATCATGTTCATTCAAGAGAGGCTCCAATGTCAGTTTGAAGGCAAATCTGTTCTGGATTTTAGTCCAGACTTTAAGGAAGCTAGTCAAGGTGAAGAAGCCTCTGTCTGCTCCCTCTAAAAGTTCAGCACCTTGGAGAGTTTCATTAGAATCTGGTTATTGTTCTGCATCTTCAAGCTGACCCCAGCTAATGGCAGCCCTGCCACAGGGTTTTCCAGATTCACAGACTTACTCAGAGAAGGTTTGTCATTGCATTCCTCTTAGTCTGAGACAGTGTGACTTGGTCACTAAGGTCACCTCAGAAGTTTCCATGGCTGAGCAGGAATTTGAACCCTAGTCTCTCAAAGCCCTAGTCCATTGTTCAAACCACAACAGTGGCCCCTCAACTTTTCTGAGGGTTTGGGGTGCAGAACCTCATGAAAATAAAAAGAAATACAAATAACTCCTCACTACCCAAGTGAGCACTCCCCTCCCCCTCCCTTCCAGGGGTGTCCCCCACCCTCCACCCTCCTGCGTTTGTCTGCATTTTGCCTGGGTGTGCTACCTTCCTTCCAAGCACCCAGGCGATAGGCAAGTGAATGAGAGGGGAAAGCAATGTGCCCAGAGAAGGTGTGCGCATGTGCCTTTCCTCTATTGAGTGGGTGCGCTGCCTTTCAGACAAGTGAATGGGAGGGGGCAGCCACATGCCTAGAGAAGGCATGACCAGAGAAGGGATGAGCATGGGGCTGTCTCCTATCATTCATTTGCATTTTGCCCAGGTCTGCGGAAGGAAGATGCACGCACCTAAGCAAAAGGCAGAAGAATGGGAGGGGGAGAATGGGGGAAGTGGGCCCCTTGCAAATAATCGAAATCCACAAAGGTCAAACCTACAAACATGGAGGAACGATTGTATACTTCACTGACTTTATGTCATGGACTAGCATCTCATGATCCTTTGCCATTGGCCATGCTGGGAGCAAAATTCCAAAACACCTGGAGGTCTAGAAAATTCCTAATCCCAACATTACTCCATCACTCCAAAGGGAGGTGCATTAGGATGTGAATTCAAATGTGCATCTCTACTATGTCTGAACTTGTCATATCTTGAGGATGCACAATTAGAGCTAGCCTGCTAGTCATATCTTGAGGATGCACAATTAGAGCTAGCTATCTTGCTTTTCAGTGAAGACATCCCAGTGTGGTGCAGCAAAGCATGGAGTGTTGAACAACAGGGTTGTATTTTGTCTTTCCAGTCGTGCTGAGACAGCAAAGGGGATGGCTTTGGCTACACTCAGTGACACAATTTTGTAGTAGGACCTGCCTTGCTGAAATCATTGTGTTCACTATCTGATCCCTGATTGGGTCTGATCTTACAATAAAAATAATTGTGCTGTAGTAACAACAAATCAAAAGTGAACCAAGTGTTGCAAACTCATGTGAGAAGATGTGTAAAAGATAAAGCTCACACACCTATATGCATCCACCCCAGCTTTCATATCAAAAATTGAATTAGGCAAAGCGCAAACAAATTACTAGCTACCTTGTATATTACAAATTACAGTATTTGGGGAATGATATAGAGTCCTGGGATGAATCACATCCTGAATCAGTGTTACGTAGAAACCTTCATCCTTGTAAAGATAAATGTCTACAACCCTTTTGAAGTTGCACTTGGAGCTACATAACTTTATAAAACACAAAGAACAATGACTTTAATAGATGCCTCAGTTTCATGAATTCTTATTACAAATCTCTAATCAACTTCTCTTTTAATATCTGTTCATGTTTGTGTTACATATAAAACTTGTTCTAATTATCTTCATGTCTTCCTGAGTTTTACATAAAATATTTGAATTTTAATAAGAATTGAATCCAGCTCAGAGTTCATTCTGTTACACTATAATCCTGACAGTTATGAAATTGTGATGATCACAGGAATATTTCCTTAAAAAGGACAGAACAAACCCACAGTAAGGAACAAAGGAGCAAGAGTGCAGATAAAGGAAATGATTCATTAAGATATATATTAAGTTAAACAGTGTTATATGTGTCCCAGGAGACTGACTACTTTTTCATTTGTTGATCATAGAGGTAAAATAGATGCAACTGCTTCACCAGTTTTAATATCCAAGGGGCAGTTTACATGATCTTTGCAAAATAGCTGAACCCTCACAGTGAGTCAGTTTTCTCAAATGTTTTGTCATGAGTACAAACCGCAGTTTGGCATAATAGGGCTGAATAGTTTGGGTTGGATGGCTGCCCAAATGCAAATTGTGTCCATGAGAAACAGTTCAAACACACACACACACACACAACTGGAGTACAAGGCGTGACTTCAAGTCAGCCTTGAGCCTCAGAATCTCTAGTCTCAAAATTTACTATTTATCCTTAATAGATGGTGTCAGGTATCATATTTGCTGGCATATAAGACTCACTGGCATATAAGACGCACCCCATTTTCAAACAGTATTTTTCAGGGAAAAAAGCGAGTCCTATACACCAGCAAATACAGTAATTTGAGCCAAATGTGAGTAAACTAGAGTTAGATCCATTGAATTAATGGCATTTATGTAAGTATTGACATTCCATTTAGCAGCTGATTCAGTCAAGCTATTTTACCCAGGGCTAGTACCTGGATTTGGGCTTCAGACACTGATGTTGGATGGCCTTCCTCTGATCCATACAGAACAGGGGTAAGCAACTATGGCCTTCCAAATGTTTTTGGCATGCAACTTCTTTTAGATAGCATAAGCAATGGTGATGGATTCTGGGAGCTGCAGTCCCAAAACATCTGGAGGGCTACTCAATTTCCACCCCTCCTATTGAACGTTAAAAAAGCTGTGCCCTCCTTTAAAAAAAAAAGAAAGAGAGAGAATACTCTCAGCTGTACAAAATTATATAATCTAAGAAATGTATAATATAAAAAGGCTTTCATGTGAGCCCCATGCCATGGATTCTTAGTGCGGGGTCTGCATATTTTCAGCCTTTCTCTTCTTAAAAGAGGAAGGGTCCAGAAAGGAAACCATAGGCATTGGGGGAGGGCTCTACAGAGCAGTTACTCACTGCCTGGATATGTGATATCTCCTGACATCATTCCAGAACTTCCTGCCTCTCTCTGGGCTCCATTTCAGAATTTGCTGCTATCATAGCAGATAAAATAAACCACTTTCATCTGGGGACCATATTGCGTGCATTTCCAGTCTGCTAAAATGGCTCAAGATGCATTATTCTCAGAGCTCCTAAAGGCATTCTTCTCCAGCAGTACAACCTGTCTTTCCAAAGCCAACAGAAAAACCTCTGCCCCCATCCCACCACTACCCTCACCAGCAGGGCTATTGTTGTGCTCTCTGTTGTTGCTGTTTGAGATGCCATCCAAGTTCAGTCATAGGCATTCATACATCAAACCAACATTGCATCCTCTTTGGGATCCTTACGCTGTAATTCCACAAACTCTTTTCCCACTCAGTATTCTGAATAATGTTAGCACTTTTATGGTATATGCAGCTTATACAGTAAAATGAGCTGAGTTTCTATTTTCCTCTGTGTCTGTCAGTATTTCCCCTCCCCTGCTCTGCTCTCTTTTTACAGCCAAATTGGACACGTGATGATTGTGAGCAGCAGATGTGGTCTTGAAACAATTTTACCTGGCCTCTGGATGCCCCCACTGAAAATGTCCTCAAGGTGCAAAAATCAGATTACACACATCACTGTCACATCATTTTCATACCTTTGTGTAATATGTAACTATTCTTATTTCTGTACAATGCTGGGCTTGGGTGCGCATACACTTGTGTTGCTATGAAGCTTTTACTGCTAGTAAATGATGACTTCTGACCCTTCCTAGTTTGGAGACCAGAGTGACCTTTGTTCATACAAAAAAAAGCCATTTTTTTAAAAAGATAAAACTCCTTGGATTCACTAATAAAAGTGGTGGTGCTACTGAATTCTCTGTGCTTGGATATCTATGAGTTCATACTTGCCTGCTGCAATCACGTGTAGGCAATAGCAAGCAGTGAACTTACAGTACACATGTACGCATTTGCACACAATTGCTGTGATAGCCTCAGAGATCATAAAGTATGTCATGTTTTCAATGAACTTCCTTACTTACTACCTCTATCAGCGGCATTAGCATCCCTTGCTACTCTTTTCCTTTTAACCAAAAATCCATGTTCCCTCTTTCCACACATGCAGGGCATAACATGCCATTAATTCCAGCAGATGTCCAGGGCCCCATGGCCTGGGCATGCCTTCCAGTCTGCCAAAGACAGGCATTCTTAGAGGACCAAGGATTATTCTGTCTGGGCAATGGCCATTTCTGCACGAGTCTGTTATAGTGCGATGATTCCACTTTCAACCTCCTCCACCTGGCCCCTCCCGAAACTGCAAACCCCAGGATTCCATAGGAGGTTGAAAGTGGAATCATCGCACTATAACAGACTCGTGCGGAAATGGCCAATGACAATGTTGCCAAGTGAGTACATTCAACTAGACTCAGTCCATAAGTGCTTTGCTAAAGCAGCATGCTTGTTGCTACGTTCTTTCTTTAAGGAAAAAAAGAAGGCTTTGCCAATGTTGCCGGATAAGAAGGGCAATAATAATAATAATTAAAAAAGACAAGGGCAAAGCCAGAATTCACACTACCATTTGAGCTCCCCCCAGCCCGCCAGACAATACTGAAAAGGGGCTCATTTAAAGGAGGAGGAGGGGGGGAGGAATTATTGTTGTTATCACAAGGTGGCAGATGTACTGTACATCCACATGGCAACTCAGACTTCTTAACTGTAGAGAAGTTGGGGAAATACTTGGGGCCCCTAGAAAACCCTTCAGAACTAACACTGCCACCGTGGATTGTCCCAGAGACATTTGGCAACTTGTAACTTGGGAAAATGGTGGCAGTCAAAGGCAACTAGATACCCATACACTTGTGGCTCACAGAGTTTCCCTTAGGGATGTCCTTCAGGTTTGGTTGAAGTTTGAGCAGGGGATGATCCCTTTGGACTGGTCTGGGTGCTTCCTGAGGTGAAATGGCCTTCTCTTCCCAGCTAAAGCTGGACTCCACTCAAAGCATTGTTCAGGCTTCAGGCTTCTGAAAGGTAGGCAGAATGTCATCAAAAACAGAGTAGGAAGCAGCCAGGAGATAGGAGAAGAGAAACAGGTTGAGTGACTGAGGTCCTTTCCACAGCTTACTGTGTTCTGGAGACATTTGGTATGGGTCCTGGTGTTATCAGTGCCGCGAAGGGAGTGTAAAAGGAGCACTCCCTTCTGCACTGGCTGCCTCCCTGAATGGAGGAAATGCAATGGTGCCACCTCTTCCTTCCATAGTGCATCTGGGTACTGTCCCGGGCTGTGCTGAGGCAGGAAGTGCAGCCATTGCACTTCCAGGACCTTCGCACACCAGGTAAGTGCAGGCTGGTGGTGGGAGGGCTATGCAGTTGCCTGTCATTGATGGGGAAAGCCCATCAATGATTTGTGGCATGATCATGCCACCTGGGGACGGGAGAAGGACAAGACCTAATCAACGTCATGCAGAACTGTTGTCCAGATCCTGTCCTTTTCTTATCCCCAAGTGGAGGATGATCACATCCTGTGGAAAGGGCCTGACTAGTCTGCTTTCTGTTCTTGGGGCACATTTTATGAGTCGCTCTCCAGTTATTGTGCTTTGAGAGAGGGACAGAGATTTTCATAAAAGAGGCATATATTAATTATCTTTCACAATTTTTTTTTTAAATGAAAAGTCTAAAACTGGTTTTCAAACTTTGTAACTCCCTATTCTGGCTCCTATGCCTCTGAAACCTTGCAACTTTCTGACCTGGGGTCACCTCTATGATATATTTTGTTTTCATACACACTGCCCCAAAATCTGATGCACTAGCAAATGGAAAACAAATTACTCCCTGCCCCCAAATTTTTAGGACTCTTATTTCTGATGTACTTACCCTTCTGAACTGCTTCATGTTTCTTCTTAGGGTAATTCTGTTTGTTTGTCATAACAGTGGTACAGAAGAAAGTTAATGAAATTAAATTTGTTGTTTTTCTGGATAGTGTACATAAAAAGACTACTCTTGCACAAGTATCTTTCCACTCAGCCATCTGAAACTTCATAGTCTTAATCCTTTGAAAAGCCAACAATTCGTGCAAATTTTTTCCAATTCTGGCAAAAAATAAGGAATTAGTTGGCAATTCCATTTAAAAAAACCCAAAAGAACACATGTTAAAGCTGTGTAGCAAAAACACACATGCACCTATGTGACTATAGCTTACTGGGCACATTCACTTCTAGGCCTGCCACTTTTATCCAATTCTGAGAAAGTGGGGTGGGTGGGTGGGTAGAGGAAGCTTTTGTATTTCCTATGATAGCCAAAAGAAGCTGGAAACTTTGGATTTCTGAATCTCAGTTTAAGTTCAGAACCCAGTTTGGTGCAAACTGGCATCATATCTGTCCAAGGAGAAGGAGACCACATTCTAAAGTCCCAAATTGGAACCCAAGTTGAAAGGAGGGGTTGGTTCTACCCCTTGTTTCTATGTGAATGTAGACAAAATTAAGCCCAAGAACATTATATATACCAAATTCAGCAGTGCCAACACTAACATGTGTGCAGACCAGTTCATTTTTAAAAAATTGTCATGATATGAATTGCATCAGTCACTTGTAGTCCTGTACATCTGTATGTCACATTTTTTTCCCACATACTGTTGGAGACTGACATGAACAGAGAATATTTGTATGTAGAGAATCTGTCAGTGCTCTTACATGTGATCCTCATGTCTATTATAACCCTGCCTGTTACTACCTGTAACAATGCATGTGTGTATTTTACATACGCATGTATACCTGCTCTTCATAGAAGAAACCTATGATTTCTTGAAGTATTCTGGTCTCTTTCTTTCTTCCATTTATCAATTTTCTCTAAACTGAAATACTAAAAACTAAAAAAAAAAAAAAAGCTAAAAAAAACAACTAACATCAGTCACAGAATTCTCCAAGGCTTTCATGCTGATTGTTGTTTCCTTCCTTGTTCAGACATCATGGCCCCAAGGTATTTTGGTTTTCTGTGACCTTGTTCTTGGTGCTGCTGAAAGCAGACTGTTCCCTGAAGAGGTCTCTGGGGACTAAACGCCATTTGCAAAATGGGTAAATTTGTAATATTGTTTATTCCCATAAAAAGACTCAAGTTCAGCTGAGTTCAACATCTGCTTCAGAAAGTGATACCAGTCCTGTGACAAACTCATTTGCGCCCATTCATAGCTGACTTACAAGAACCATTCACAGCAAGGACTAGTCCATTTTTGGCAATATATAAAGGACTAGAGAGAGAATGAAGATCCAAGGCTGTGTTCCCTGTCCTGAGACCCATCCTTTGTCTTGTAGGATGGGTGGAAAGAAAAGAGTTAAACTGCCTTTCCTGGAAACTTCGGGGCAACACTTTACCTTTTCTACAGGTTGCACCTTCCCCTGAACTAGTCTTGTGTGCCTTCAAGTTGTTTCCAATTTATGGCAATCCTATGACAGTGGTTTCCAGACATATTACCCCTGGGACCACCTTTAGATATACAGGTGGATGTTGCGCCTCCTACTTGACATTGCACCCCCCTTGTCCTATCATACATCTCTCTCTCTCTCTCTCTCTCTCTCTCTCTCAATCTCATAGGCACCTGGTGCCTTAACACTGAGTATTGGCATTCTCTGCCTCCTCTCTTCACTCCCCTCCACCCACCTGAGAAACTGCCTTGGGGTTGCTAAGTTGCATGAACCTGCTGCGGAAAGGATGGAACATTTGGAGAAACTGAGTGGGAAAAGCATGGAAAAAGGAAGACAGTTTTTGCTACATCCAAGGTTGGAGGATGGTATAACAGAGGAGAACACTTTGCATCACTCCTGTAGAGAGGCCAGTCAGTCCTCAATGGTGTATGCATACACACACACACACACACACCCTGGGGGGTGGAGAGAGAGAAAGAAAGAGAGGCTTGTCTTCTTCTTCACATCTGCTGTACTTGCAGACTGACTTTTCTTATACCCCCCTTCTGCAACTATTGGACATCCCTTAAGGTCCCACCTTACTGTATTACAGGATTTTTCTTAGTAACATTTGCCTTTGCCTTCCTCTGTGGCCAAGAGCAGGACATGTTCTAGGTGACCCACTGGGCTTCCATGGCTGAGCAGGGATTCAAGCTCTGTTCCCCAGAATCATAGTCTAACACTCAAACTACTAGACCACACAGGCTCTCCTCTCCTGATCTATTTAACATCAAATATTACCTGTTTTTCAAAATCAGAAGAGGACTTCTAGTCATCTAGGTCTTTCTTTCTTTCTTTCCTTCTTTCTTTCTTTCTTTCAAACTGTTTTGAAAGTCCACGAGGCCCTAGAATATCCCATCAATAGAAAATCATCCAACAGATCAATTGGGGTTGCCCATCTCCATTTGCTTTAGAGAAAATGGAGTTAGGGTCAAAAAGAAATGATGAAAGAAGCTTATGATTTTGTTAGAGAATGGTAGCCCGCTGCATGGTCCTACATGTAACTGAGATGATGTTGGGATGCTGCCAAATATATTCAAGGTTTTTCTGAGTGAAAATTTTATTCCTTAATGAATATATATATATATTTAAAACAGATTCATCAAGGGCTTAGTTTGAACCAGTGTTCAAATGTTTCAGCTCCAGTACTTGTGAGTCATTGAACATTAGTGAAAGGCTTTTTCCAGAAGACAGGAAAATACCCTGTGTGTGTGTGTGGTCACACCTGCTTTTAATTTTGTCTTCTCCCCTCCACCTCATCCTATTGCTCACAACTTCAAGCCTCTATCCTTTCCCCTCCTCCATCCATATTAGCGCATATGGAAAAGAGGTGGTGCTCATGTGTTTCCATCTGTCCTCAAAAACTTGTCATCACACAGAGATGGGAACTTTTTCTTCTCACGTCCCACAGTGGGCAGAACCTTGCCACTGGGGGAGAATAGCTCCCAAAAGGATTGCCACCACACAGGCCAACTGTAACATATGTAAATTGCTTCTTCCCACACGGGGACTACACAAGTGATCACGAATGGCTGCTTTTCATCCTGGAGAGAAGGGACTAGTGGGGTGCCACAGGGTTCCGTCCTGGGCCCAGTGCTGTTCAATATTTTTATCAATGACTTGGATGAAGGAATAGAGGGCATGCTCATCAAATTTGCAGATGACACCAAATTGGGAGGGGTTACTAATATGCCGGAGGACAGGATCAAAATTCAAAATGACCTGGATAGATTGGAGAGCTGGGCCAAGGCGAACAAAATGAAATTCAACAGAGAGAAGTGTAAGGTCCTACACTTAGGTAGAAAAAATGGAATACAGAAATATAGGATGGGGGACACGTGGCTGGATAGCAGTACGTGTGAAAGGGATCTAGGAGTCTTCATAGATCACAAGCTGAACATGAGTCAGCAGTGTGATGCGGCAGACAAGAAAGCCAATGCAATTCTTGGCTGCATCAATAGGAGTATGGTGTCTAGATCGAGAGAGGTACTGGTACCACTCTACTCTGCTTTGGTTAGACCCCATCTTGAACACCATGTCCAGTTCTGGGCACCCCAATTCAAGAAGGATATTGACAAGCTGGAGCAAGTCCAGAGGAGGGCGACCAAAATGGTGAGAGGCCTGGAAGCCATGCCCTATGAGGATAGACTTAGAGAGCCGGGTATGTTTAGTCTACAGAAGAGAAGGTTAAGAGGGGACATGAAAGCCATGTTTAAATATTTGAAGGGATGCCACGTAGAGGAGAGAGAGGGCTTGTTTTCTGCTGCTCCAGAGACCAGGACAAGGAGCAATGGATTCAAGCTGCAGGAAAGGAGATTCCACCTGAACCTCAGGAAGAACTTCCTGACAGTCAGGGCTGTCCGGCAGTGGAATCTGCTGCCTCGGAGTGTAGTGGAGTCTCCTTCCTTGGAGGTTTTTAAGCAGAGGCTGGATGGCCATCTGTCAGGAGTGCTTTGAGGGTGTTCCTGCATGGCAGGGGGTTGGACTGGATGGCCCCTGTGGTCTCTTCCAACTCTACATTTCTATGATTCTATGATACTCTGTCTCGCTCCCATGCCATCAATCCTCTGAAGATGCCAGCCACAGATGCAGGTGAAACGTCAGGAGCAAATACTAACAGAACACGGCTTCAAAGCCCGGAAAACCCACAACAACCTATGGATTCCGGCCGTGAAAGCCTTCGACTTTACATTAAATTGAACACTGGCCACTAACCACTACACCACATTCAAACCACTGCACCACGCTGGCTCACAGAAGGGGGTTAGCCTACCTTTTTCCAGCATAATCCCCCCTGTGCTGCAAGAAGGCTTTTAAACCTCCTTTGGCTACAGTCAACTGAGTCACAGAATCATATAGTTGGAAGGGACTGCATCTAGTTCAACCAGGAACTGACAGCTAAAGTGCTCGGGAAAGATGGCCATCCAATGTGATACTTGCCCAAACATCTTTAATCCATGGCTCCAAATTACAATTGTTCCATTAAAATTAGCAAAACCTCCCAGCATGTTCCCTTGGAGTGATGAGTTACCTACTATGGGTTTCAACATCCATATCCTGGTAATAACTTCATCAGGCCAACTGAAACAGTACAAAGTTATCATTCACAACACACATTTCCTCATCAGGTAAGGATGGCCTTAAAAAAGAATGCTGAGGAAAGGAGGAGGGGAAGCAGCAAAGTTAGCTTCATGTAATTGACATGATGTTTTGAGTCACTGTGGAGGAAAGGTCTGCAGGCTATCAAAGTCATAGGCTATTTCTGCACTAGACTGTTATAGCGCTATTATTCCACTTTCAACATCCTGTGGAATCCTGGGGTTTGCAATTAAGGAAGGGGATGACCCCTCTCTAAACTGCAAACCCCAGGATTACATAGGATGTTGAAAGTGGAATAATAGCACTATAACAGTCTAGTGAGGAAACGGCCATAGTCTCAGCAGGGCACACACCAATGACACCTGAAGCGGACTGGGGAACATCAAAGGCAATAAAAGAAGAGCAATAAAATTTGGTTGCCTATTTGAAAATAGTAGCTTCCCTACTCCTTCGAAAGTCAATTTTTTCTCTATTGCAGGGAGGGGAAAGTGTGACCAGGTAGCCACTAGGACCTGTTTAGGGGGTCTCTATCCCTTCAGGAGACCTCTCAAAACCCTCAGGCCATCCTACATGTAAGAAAACATTTTCAGTGTGACTTTCCACACAAAACCAGCTAGAGTTGTCTGAAAACTGCTGTGGCCCCTCAACCCCAGAACAGCAAAAATGGCAGGAAAATCAACCAAAGATAAGACGAAACAAATCTGGAAGAGACGTGACATCTCTTTCTGCTGAGTCGGGAGTGGTGGCATGACTTGGGGGAGGAATTGCCTCTTTTGCAGTTGCCCACCCCTGCTCTAGCCAGGGTAGTGCTGGCCAGGTTTTTTAAACAGAAATAAGGAACAGGAGACATTCGTGATACGCAGCGTTGCCAGTCTACTGACTACCGAAATGCCAAATGAAAGTATTGATTTCAGTTAACCTAGCCATGTATTTCTTTGCAAAATTGACACATTGCCTACATTCATAAATTACATGGTACACACATTTCTGTCTGTGAGAAGGGGCAGTAACCTTTTGGTAATTAATTCCACTTGCATAAAAGGAAAATCTTCCCTCAAATAGGGAACATCCTTTATAACAAGGTATACTTGTCAGCCCTGTGAGAGATTAGATTTCTGGCCCTCCAGTAAGGGTCATCCCACATAGTATGGGACACCTGGCAATGCTAACCCAGTATTGTTTATTTTTATTTATTATTTATTTGTATCCCGCCTCTCCATATGGATCGAGGCGGTGAACAACTTACAAATAGCATGTATTTCGATACATTTTTCTATACATACCCCCAACAAGCTGGGTACTCATTTTACCGACCTGCGGAAGGATGGAAGGCTGAGTCAACCTTGGAGCCTGGCAGGATCGAACTCACAACCTTGTGGCTTGCAGTACTGGCATTTAACCACTGTGCCACCAGGGCTCCCAGTACAAAGCTCACACTTTATAGAAAGAAAGCAATGAGTTCCTTAGGAAGTCCCTGCATCATCAGGACTGGAGATAGATTTAGGTGCTGGATGAGGCAAAGATTGTTGCTGGCAACCAAACTAGATAGCTTTGGCTTTGGATGGAAGGAGTAAACCTTCAGAGGCTCAAGCATCCAACTTAAGATGGTATTAAGTCCTGAGTGTAATGTCCTATTGCTCTTACCATTACTCAAACCATTATGTTTTGAGTACAAAACCCACCAAATGGAAGTGCTTTTTCCAGAAAAAACATTTGGCTCCCATGTTAACAAATGAGCAACAACATTCCTCATTAAAAAGAAAACAAAGTCAGCTCTAAAAGTCCTCAGATAATTTTTATAAATAAGCCAGTCAGCTGAATAATATCACAAATGCACAGTAAAATGGCTAAAATGCCAGAAAGGGAGTCCCAAGAAAGCTTTAAAACAGTTCATAATTTTTTTCCAAGCAGTAATACTTTCTTCTTCTTTGATATGAAATAAAGAACATTGCAACTACAAATTTGTGAATTTTAGATGGCAAATCCAGTGTCCAGAAAAGGTGTCATAGATACGGGACAGACTGACGGCTGTCATCATCCACTCCTATAAAAATGACAAAAACCTCCAAAGAACTCAGTATTTTGTGGCATTGTAGTTGGTCATAGTAAGTGAGTTGCCTTACTGAAGGTTTTGGAATTCTTCTCTATAACTGGGATAAAGATGATACACTTTATTACCCTGGACTCCTTTTCTGTCACGGTTGTTTCACATATTAAGCAAGGATCTGCCAGTGAGTCAGCTAAGCCTGGTCCCGTAGGGAGTGTTGTACCTGCCAGTAGTGAAGTAGTATGCTTGCGAATGGAAGTTTAATGGAAAGGAATGTAGCATATATGTTTTTGCCAGATACACTATTTTACACTATTGTGTACTTTAACATATAGTGGATGAAGACAATGTAGGTGAATACTCCAAGATTCATGGTGTTACTCTTTAAGAAATTTTATTTTCAAATTTTAGTAACAATACAAAAAAGCTGTGCATCAAGACTTATGCGGAGCTCTTAATACCAACTGTAAACAATACAGTATTTGTCTTGGTTCCTTTTCTTCTTGTCATTTTTCTTTGCACCTTTGATGCAGGATCAATGTTTCTGAGTATTTTGTTTGACTTCAAAGTTAATATTATCAACTATTGTATATCCAGTACCCAAAATACCAGCTGGTTTCATTGTGGATTCCATGGGGATGATTTGTCATATGCAAACACCACAAATTTATACCACACTGAGCAAAGTTGTGGCACTGGCTTTCATTATTGAAGACCTTACAGTACTTTTAAACAATGATGTAGGCTCCAGTTGACTGACTCACTCTTGAGTTCGACTTAAGTCGACTTGGACTTGATTAAGCAATAAATGATGCACTGACTCGGCTTGACTCGAGACTTCTATACTTTTAGTGACTGGCTGGCTGTCCTTGGTTCAGTAACATAACACATTCATCCAGAAACCTTATGACTTGGAACAAAGCTTCCATCTCTTTTTGCCTACTGGTCACATGACAATCTGTCTCAAGCCCAAAGTGTGGGTGCACTTCTCAGAGGGGAACAGCAAATGGGTTAGGCAATGGGCTTGAGGTGGGCTTGAGGTCTGCTCAGCAGTTTGTCCCTGAAGCATATCAGAGGGGCCTTCTAATTTTTTCCCTAAGAGCAGAAGACTCGTCCCCAGAGTGCAGGGTGCATTTCTCAGAAGAGAAACAGCAGATGTGTCAACAGGCTTGAAGAAGGAGGATCATTCCTTCTAAAGCTTTTGAAGCTTGAGTAATGGGGAGTAAGAAGGATCCTATTCTGAAAAATCCTCCAGCTTCAGAAATGGGAAGTAAGAAGGATCTTATTCACCACTTCTGAAGCTGCAGACTCTCTTATGCCTTTTGACACAAAAACCTCCAGCTTCAGGAAGGGGCAGTTAAGTAGGATCCTACTCCTCACTTTCAAAGCTGCAGATGGCAAAATTGCAAATGTGGAAGGCCAACTCTGCTTAAATTGTTAAAACTGACTTTATTTGACTCTGTCCAGAAATTCTGGAATATAGGTTGGGGTATAAAGTTGGGTCCCAGACTTGACTTGACGTATCTTCAAGGACTTGAGACTTGGAGGTGGAGACTTGAGACTTGACTTAAGACTTGGAGTAAAAGACTTCAATACATCACTGCTTTTAAATGCCAACTTTTCAAGTAGGGCACTGCACCATACCTTGTTAAGCCAGGTTCTTTAGCACTGCTTGTTCAGCACTTGGTCATCTCCATTCTGGCAGCCACTAAGAACTTTGAGATTGATGGTGTTGGTGTGTGCGTGCGTGTGTGTTCATGTGTGTGTTTGAATGCATACTTATGAATCCAGAGGTGACTTGTGACCCTCTAGATGCAGCCAGGTGTGACTCCCATCCACCCTACCCAGTGATGAGGGATGATGAGAGTTTCAATGAAAAACATCTGGGGAGCCCCAAGTCGCTTACTCCTGCATATAAATCCTGGTACTGCGCTCAGGTTAGCCTGTGGCCTACTTGGGATTGTGGAGAAATCTGCCTGCGCATAGTCAAGAGTTCTTTTCTCTTTCATGCCTCTTGGAGGAAATACAATCACCGAGGGCCGTGTGTTAATTGGCGCAGGAGGGGCTGGCAGCTTGGCTGGATAAACAGCCTCCTCTTGGCCTCCTGTGGCTGGGAAGCGGACAATGCTGATACGCACACGCGCGCCCGTTCGTCCCACTCGGGCCTGCGAACCCTTCCTTCCACAGCCCTATTGTTCGAGAAAGCCCCTTTGAAAGAAGCTGGTAAACAGCGGCTCCGCCCAGCAAACAAAGCCGCCCTTCAGCTCGCAGCGTTATCATCTCCGGCGATAAGGAGCGGAGCGCCGCGTCTGCCGCCTGCCGGGACCCCAGCGGCGCAACCCCCTCCTCCCGCTCCCGGCCCCCTGTGAGCAGAGGGTGCCAGGAAGGGGGCCGGGGGGGCGCGCGCGGCGAGAGGCAGGCGCGCGCAGTGATTGTAATATGTGGCCTCGCTTTAAGGCCCCGGCCTCCTTCTTTCTTTAATAAAAACATGAGTCAGCGGCTGGCGTGGGCAGCGGATTTTCTAAACATCCCCTCATATCCTGAGAAAGGGGAGAACAGAGAGAGGAGGGGAGAGGATGGAGGCTTGAGGCGGGGGGGGGGAGAAAGCAGAATCGAAAGCAGGCGCGTCCACACGCACAGAAACAGACGCAGGGCAAGGGCGAACGGCGGTTCTGAGGTGAAAGGTGGAAACCAAACGTTCGGTTCCTCTCGTTCTTGTTTGGCTCTGCCCAGGGGAGGGGGCTCGGGCCTTCAGCAGGGCTTTCCCTCACCCTCTCCCCGCCCAAATTCGCCCAAGCGAGGGGCTGCTTCTCCCTCGACCCGCTTGGGCCACCGCCGTCTTTTGTGGCGCCGACCAGCTGGAGCTGTTTTCGGCTCCCTCACAACTCCCTCCAAAATAAATTTAAAAAGCAAAGGCGCCAGCTTTTTTGTTCTTCTTCTGTTCCAAAGTTGACCAAAAAGTTGGAGCCAAGCGGGATTTAAAAACAACGACACTAAACCACCACGGCACAAACCCCGCTCCTGGCTCAGGGCTGTTGCTCCAAAAGGAAAGCGGCCGAGCGGCCAGCGACCAGCCCAGCGTCGGACGCGGGAGCGAATCCTCGGAGGGGCAATCAAGGCACGAACGGCACCGGCCAGCCCGCGGGCGCGCCGGTCAGCGGGACAACCTCTCCCCCCCCGCTCCCCGCCTTTCCAGCAGGCGTCCCGCCTCTCTGGGCTGCAGGCATCCCGCTCTCTCCCTCCTTCAGTTTTGGGAAAGGGCTGCAGAGCGCCGCGGAGGGAGAGCCCCGTCGCGTTACTCGAGGAGACCGGAGAAACTTCAGAGGAAAGCGAGCGGGAGCGGGGAAAGTTGCGGGCGCTCTTTGACGAAAGCGGCTGCGCGCTTGGCCCCCGCCCCCGCCCCATTTTGCAGAGTAAGGTAAGCTCCGAGCCGTCTCCTTTTGCTCTGATCCATTGACCTCCCCTTTGCTTTTTCAGCCTGAGAGCGGTCCGCAAATGGAAACTCTTTTTAACAAATCCAGATGTGGAGAGAGAGCCCACAATGCCGTTCCTTTTCCATGTCCCTTTCCAACAAGCGAAACCAAGCCAGTTTCCTTTGCATGCACGATTCTGGCTCTTCTGGGGTTTTTTTTGTTCTTTTTACTTTCTTTCGCTCCTTTCCAAAAGGCACTGCACGTATTAAGTGGATACAGGACCTCTTACGAGTTCTGGGGCTGTTTCTGAAGTGATTTGCCGGAGGGATGGGGTAAGACTTAAAAACTCTATCCTAATAAGCCTAATAGAACAATGAAGACAGTTGGAGAGACCAAAATCGGGTCTTCTCCCTTCCTATCTTGCCCTTCCTGCTTCGAAAATGCCCCTTCAAGAAGCAACGGGTGGCATTTAAGCAAACGAATGGTTGACAGCATCCTGTAGGCTCCAGAAAAGGCTGGGAAGGTAGCCTGTTGCTCCTGGCAAGGGTTTGATAACAAGAGTGAACAGTGTTCTGGCCCCTCCCTCTATAGACCATCTGTGTAACAGCCCAGCACCTTTTGAAGATGAAGGATACAAAATGCATTGGATTTACCTTTGTGAATTCAAAGATAATGCTCACAATTCTGGTGCGTGAAGCTCAGATCGTCAGTATTACCAAAAGAAGTGCATATTAATCACACATGCTCCTTTTCAGGCAGTGACTGCTAACTGGACAGAGGTTGTTCAGCATTTCCCATAGCTGTTGCTGCTGGTGTAGTCTACACAGGAAACTCAGGAAGCTGCCTCCTGCTAGATTACACTGTGTGTCCACCTGAGTAGCTGTCCAGAGTCTGAGGCTCAGTTTCTCACACCTCCTGCAACCTGATCCTCCTGTCTTCTTTCTTTTAATAAGAGGTGTTCGAGACTGAACCTAGCATTTTTGTGCATGCAAGTGACCTGACTCGCACATCATGCATTAATGTTTCTCATGGTGCAAAAGGGATACCCAGTGTACAATAAAAGATATCAGCTGCTGTTCCCATGCTTTGAGTCTCTTTTTCCAGAGCAGAAGTACTGCTGTAGCAAAGTGGTTAAGAAAGAGAGCTATCTACCAGGAACCCTCTTTGATTCCAGCTCATTCATCATCTCACTAGCCAGTTTTGGACAAACCCCATTATGTCAGTCTCATGCTGTAATATGGCAACAATATTGCCCTAGTTTGCTGTGATGATTATTGAGATAATATATGTGAGATGCATGGGGCACCTAGAGTGGTAATAGGTAAGGTGTGTCCCCACAGCTTCCATGCGCTTCTCAAGATTCATAGCCCTTAGTTCCTTTGTTTGCCTTCTGCAAAGGATAAAATTGTCTCTTCCAGAAGCCTCAGGAACAGCAATTCATCTTTTAAATATGTTGCAGTCGCTCTGTACTCTTTAACATTTTTTTTAAAAAACAAAACAAAAGTAGACTTCCAGCCACTTAGGGGTGTGTGGTTTCTGGTGTCTTGACAGAGAGGCTTTTTGAGGGTTCCAGGGGCAGAAAACTGTCCCCAGACCCATTGCAGTTGTCTGTGGTCAGTGGAAGGAGAGTATTTCTCACGTATACTCCTTCCCCTCCCACCATGCCCTGCTCCCCTCTGTTTCCCAATGTACATTCCCAACCTCAGCCCTGTTCCATTTTTTCCCTGATGCTGCAACTGGAAGAATGTCATCCACTTATTAAATATCATGGTACTGTTGTTACTGGGGTGGGGGGGAAGGGGCCTAGGCTAGGGCTTGGATGATTTGTGGCCCAGTGTTTCTGTATTTTCTCATAGCATCCTAATTCAGTCATCTCTCCTCACTGTTTCTTTAAAGATTTCTTTTAAAAAAAGAAGAAATTATTCAATAGTAATGTAGATAGCTTCTTTCTGGAACTTGATAATATTTAAGAAACACATGCAGAAGTAGCTGTATTGACCATGCCCCAAAACACCACAACATTCAAAATCCACAAAACAGTGATACTGTTATTGGCCAACCAAAATGCAGAAAATACATCATGCAAGCTTTCGAATCTTCACTGGCTTCTTTTGTAGATTTTGGATTTTGTTGATAACATTTACTGGTTTTATATTCAGCAGTTCAGACAAGACCTTTTTTTTTAAGCACTAGAAAACTTACTGATGATTTGCATATAATCTCAAATGATACTTAGCATTGTTTGAGATAGAAACTCATTGTGATCCTTATCAGAAAAGAAATCACTTCTGTCTGTAGGGTGTTATGTCACAAAGGTACAGGTATGAAACATTCTGAGGTTTCCTGTTTTCAGATCACAAAAATAAAGAAAAGACTAAGCTCATGTAAGAGTATATGCTATAATACTGTCTACTGTTACTACGTATTCTTAAGAGCAATAGCAATATGAAAGTGGTAATCAGCTGATGCTCCTGTTGGGTGAAGTCCTCAGAATTGAAGCAATGAACTTGAGTAAGCCTAAGCCTAGTTGGGTGTTTATGTAAGGATGGAAAAGAATATAATACAGCTTCAGCAACACTATTCATCATACTAAAGTTCCAAATCTGATGGATAAGAAGAACCCAATCAATATGTTGAAAAGCAGATAGATTTTAAATGCAAGGCCTTGGTGTGTTTGTGTATGTGTCTTCAAATCGCCTGTCAACTTAGGATGATCCCATGAATTTCCTAGAGTTTTCTTAGACAAGGAGTACTCAGAGGTACTTTTGCTGGTTCTTTCCTCTGAAATATAGTTACAGGCTTTGGTGAAGTCAGTACAGTTGGCCCTCCACATTTGCTAGGGTTTGGGGTGCAGGACCCTTGCAAAAGTGGAAAAATTGCAACTATCAAAATTCGTGTGTGTGTCTGTGGAAAGGAGGCTGAGGCATGGTGCAGAAAATGGGCACCCAGTGTCCAAACCAGGTCAAGGAATGGGATCGGGTCAGCCTGGTGGCCCTACACTTCCTCTCTTACATCCATCTCCTTCCTTGGGCATGGGAGAGCACTGGGAGAGGGTTTGTGGTGCTGAGAAATTGGGCTGTGATCCTTCCTCCTCTCACTAGGTAGTGGCTATTGGAGGAGTAGAGGGGGCTTGACCTGATTGGAGCCACCATGAGGGAAGATTTCCTCCCTGAAAAGAAGCACATGAGGTAAGGGGGAGAGGTTGGAGAAACCTGCAAATAGTCAAATCTGTGAAAGTCAAACCCATGAATGTGGAGGTACAACTGTAAAAGTTTAGGCTATTCTACTCTTCACTTCTGTTACTCCAACAGAGACCCCTCAGTGGTCTTATGTTGCCTCTCTTAGGAACATAGGCAGACGCCTTAGACTGGTCAATCTGGCCCAAGGTTGCCAACTCTAACTGGCAGCCAGGGTTCTTAGGAGTTTCAGGCAGGGTCTTTCTATCAGGTCTACCTGGTGTTCCCTCACAGTTACCCATCTACATTCTTATCAGGCAGGAACCTGTTTAGCTTCTGAAATTGGTTGGTTGTATTCAGAATGGTATGGTATAAAGTTGCCAAGTTATCCTCAGGGAGATTATGCCAAACACAGGCTGCACTTCGTGTTTTCTATCCACCACAGCAGGGCTTCCTTCTAAGGAAACACACAGAGGGTCAGGCTACCCCCGGCCTCCTCCATAGCTGGACATACTGGGGGAGGGGAATGCTGTGCTCCCAATTTCCGCTTGCTCATTGTCACTGCTGACACCACAGGGACTGGCAGTGCCCAGCACTTTGGCTTGAGCTGTGGTGTACTTCTTGTGATCTTGGGCACTGGTGAAGAGTGCCTGATAGTCTCAGCTGCATGCCATGAATACATAATTTAAAGCCTCAGATGACTATGGGAATCTATGGTACATGAGTATGTGCCTCTGTTTCTCTTCCCAGAGAAATCACATGAAGAATTAAATGGCTGCTCCTTGGGCATTTGAGGCTTCTGTTTCTGGTGCTAACTTGCCTTTAAACTAAAGTTTTTACTAAGGTAGGAAAAGGAAATTCCAGTATTGGACATGCAAGACAGCAAACTGCCTTGGGTTGGATGGCACTTGATTGGGTTGGATGACACTTGAAATGCTACATTGTCCTGTATGAAAAATACACCCAACTGTTTCTCCAGAGCCACCAGCAGGAGGTCTTCAAGTCAATCTAGATGATACCATTAGCATATATTTTTGGCAGAGGTGCTCCTCCAAGTAATGAAGAACATCTGTCATAGCACATGATTTTCCTCAACTGCATGTATGTTGCATTTAGTGTGTTTAGTTTTGTGATTGGTAACATAAGTTTAATTTGCCAGTCTAATTGCCAACATCTATATCATTCTGTAAATCCCACTGTCGCTGGGCAAAGTGGTTAAACAAAGGATATATGCATTCCTTTAAATTCCTAGTTTGACCCTGTATCTTAGAGAAAAGAATATCTTCTAGGCTGCAATTGCAACATGAAGAAGGCCAGATAATGCCAATTGGGGTGTGTCGCTCCATAGAAAACCCTTGTAGTCAAGCCACCTTGACTCCAGCATGAATGAATTTGTTGGGCGTAATGGGGAGTCCAGTCCCCGTCAATCTTTTATGGGGACTAAAAGGTAGGATATAAATATTTTTTTATAAAGAAATCATTAACGCTCGTCTTGAATATGAGGACTCTGCTGACCCAATTTCTCTTCCTGCTACCCTGGTTTGTGATACCTGCCCAGAGTTTGTATCTGTTTTCAGTTCCCCCAACAATCCATTGCTGGCTTGGAACTCAGCCTTCTAGCTGGTTTACACTAGTCTCTAGGCTATTATTCCTTATCTAATGGTTGATTTCCTGCTCTCTCTGACCACATCCCTTTTTATTCTGATTGCCATTTGATTGTCCTTTAACTGGATCCCAGTTGCAGTCCCATTTTAGAACTAAGCCAAGACCATTTTTCACCCCCACACAGATGTACACATGCGCGCTCTCTCTCTCTCTCTCACACACACACACACATATACTATTTGCCTTATATCAGAGAAGCCTGGCGAGGATCATTTGACATGGGTAGGTCATCCCACCACATGTACTGTAAAGCACCAGCATTTAGCAAGGGTGGTCTATGCATGAAGAAAAGACATCAGTATATACAGGAACTTCTGTATTGAGCCCCATGTGTTAAAGAATAAAAAAGAACATGACAGAAGTACATAAACATGAGGAAAAAACAGTGTTGCATATGCAGTACTCCTTGTTGTATTAGAACATGTAAGTATCCTGTATACAAGTTAAATATTGTTGTCGGCTCTGAGGGAGACTATTGGTGGTTTTAAGGTTGAAAAGAGCAATTGATTCTAGCTCTTCTGGTAGTGTCACTTGTCTGTTCAGAAGAGAGCAGCATATTCCTTGCATGGGGACCTCTGGTTTATGACCAGCATATTGTTCAAAGCATTGGAACAAATTTCAGAAATGTCAAACTGTCTTCTTTCTACCATTTTTTTTAAAGATGAAAAAATATTCCCCACTGTTGCCTTGTATTATCTATTCTGCTTTTATATGTTAGCATTGCCAAATTCAGTGCCATAATCCATTGGCATAATCCATTCGGTCATTCATTCATTTCTAAGACTTGTATCTCATCTTTCCAGTAAAGCATTGAAAGCAATTTACATTTCAAAACATTAAAAAATCACTTATCTACAAATACTAGCAGTTTAAGAATATGTTACTAGAAGAGATGGTAGGAGAGGAAATAAATGGAGTCAACAGAAGAAATAATAAAATTGCAATGGAGTGTATGGACTAGCTGGAATGGCCAGATGAGTTAAGAGAGCATAACGTGTTGACATGCAGAAAAATAATAATGTGCTGCTAGGTAAACATTCAGCTGAGGTCAGAGGCCTAAGTCCAGTTGTTAATCCCAAATTAATGGAACTTGGGTAAATCAAGTCAAAGCAGTTCCATTGATTTAATGGCTGTACTCTAGTTGGAACTAACAATTGGGTTGAGGACAGAAAGTAAGAGTTTGTTCCTGGTAAGAAAGAGTAAAAAAAATCCAATTGAATTTATAACACTGAGATTCTTAACTTTCTTTTAACATTTTCTTATCTCAGGTCACCAGTTTTTATAATGGAATTAAAAATGAAGAAATATTGGATTTTTTAAAAAAGCAATTTAAAGTGTGGCATATTTTCTTTACTATTTTACTCCATCCTTGGTTAAATCCCATTTTGTTGTTGTTAACTACTGTCAAGTCTACTTTGACTTATGGAGACCCTTTCTGTGATATACCTCCAAGTCACCTTGTCATCAGGTCTTGCAAACTCAGTGCTATGGCTTCCTTCATTGAGTCTATTCACCTGTGATATGGTCTTCCTCTTTTACTACTGTCTTCTGCCTTACCAAGCATTATTATTATTTCTAGTGAGTCATGTCTTCTCATGATACAGCCAAAGTGCGACAACCTCAGTTTAGTTGTCTTGCCTTCTAGAGAGATTTCACGCTTGATTTGTGATAGGACCCATTCATTTGTCTTTACAGTGCAGGGTATCCACAGAACTCTTCTCCAGCACCGCATTTCAAATGAGTTGATTTCCTGCCTATCCAGCTTTCACAACCATACACAGAAATTAGAAACACGAGGGCATGGACAATCCTAGCTTTAGTACTGAATGACATATCTTTACATTTGTGGATCTTGTCTAATTCCTACAGAGTTGCCCTTCCAAGTCCTAATCTTTTTCTGATTTCTTGACTGCAGTATTACTGTGCATGAAAACCCAAGGTAGGAGTTATTCCAGGTTCATTAAGAATTAGTGAACACAAGATGACCTTGTGTGTGGTATAAGACTGTTCTTAGCATTTCGGGGGGAGGGGCGGTGAGTTCCTATAATGGGTGGGGAAAGTGGCGGCCTTTGAGATGTTGTGGGACTGCAACCCCGCTCAGACTTAGCAAGCATAGCCAGTGGTGGGGAATGCTGGAAGTTGCAGTCCAGCAGCATCTAGGGAGCCATACTCTGGCCATCCATGGTTTATACCAGGGTGGACAAAGTTAGGTCCTCCAGGTGTTGTTGGACTACAGGTCCCAGCATTCCTCACTACTGGCTATGCTGGGACTTGGGAATCCAACAACATCTGCAGGTCTGCATGATCTTCACACCCTCATTTATACAGTGCTTCTTCTCCACATGTGAACAGACTTCTCACAGAAGAACGCGACATACGATCATGAACATGGTCTGAAACATTCTCTGTGACAGCACTGTTCTTTGCAATCATGGAGCTATGTATGTTGTGCCTTATATGTAGAAGAAACTCTGTTGTTTCATAAAGTTCATGAGGCTTTTTCCCAAATGAATTGACTGTGTACTGATTGGCCGATTGATTCTAGTGTGACTTGGACTCTCTGTCTCTAATGTGAAAGTTCACATGGTTTTATAGCCCCCCTACTGCTGTTAAAGATTCCCCCCCCTCATGTTCTCAAAACAGAAACACCAAGCTGTGGCTCTGTGACCTGAGAGTTGTGGTTTGCCTCCTTTCTGTTTCTGAGAATGTTCTCATTAATTTAACGGATGAGGGCTTTGTTCAACTTGGAATGGTTGTGAGCCAGCTTGTCCCAAGGAGAAACAACATGGAGGCAAATGGTGCTGGGATTTTGTTTTGCTTAAGCAAGGCCCGGGGGATATCAAAAGAGAGTTTTGGAAGAGAGCTATGAATTGTGGATTGATTTTTAAGATGGATACTGAAACGACCATTTCTGAACATAACAAAGGTTATGGTTCTTATATTCTCTGAAACTGCCGTTCAGTCCTTTGCCTTTCTTACATGCATGTTGATATTTCTAAGCATGCATATACATCCTGTGCAACTCAAAGAGCCATTTGTAAAAATCATGCCTCCCCCTGTAAAAGTGGCATCTGGGGCAGTGCAAACAGCTGTAGCTAGAAGAGGAAATTGCAGCAGCTTTTATGGTCAAGCTGGAATGTTTGTGCATGGAGAGTTGGATCCTAGCATTGTTCAAAGATTGTTTAAAAGTTTTGATATAAAGGAAAATTCCTCCTCAAAATAAAGTGCTGCTGAAAGGTTGTCAGCATTAGCTGGTAGTAACTCTCAGGTGTGTTGTAGTGGTTTGAGTGTTTGACTGTGACCCTAGAGATCAGGGTTTGATTCCCCACTCAGCCATGGAAACCCACTAAGTGGCCTTGGACATGTTGCACACTTTCAGCCTTAGAAAACTCTGTGACAGGCTTGCCTTAGGGCCACCATAAGTGAGAAACGACTTGAAGGCACACAACAACAACAACAACAACAACAACAACTGTTCAAGTGTTATGCATCAGAAATGCTAGATTTACACATAAGATAATTACAATACAGTGTATGTGCTCAGATTATGAACAGTCTTGAAATAAAATATACAAAAATACGTTAGAATAATGTACAATTTTTGTAATGCTTTGGGCCCTCTAGAGAAAATTTAAGACAAAAGTGGGTAAATTGAAGCTTTCCAAATGTTGTTGCATTGCAACTGTCATCAGCCCTGAGAGCTGCAGTCAAGAGTATATGGCAGGTCACATTGTACGTTTCAGGTTTAGGTCCTCAGCTTGTGTATCAGTATCCATTTCAGCTTTGTTTGTCTATCGGGTCCTGCTTTGGGGTTGTTGCTCTGGATGAGGTTGAGAGCTGTTAGACCTGAAGCAGGGCTTTTACATCAGTTGTTCCAAGATTGTAGAATAATCTCTACCTGAAACAGCATAATCTTCTTTCTGTAGTGGCCTTCTAGGGATGAGGGCACTGTTCCAAACTATCTTTTTCATTGTTCTTTTTTCTTATTCACTAGTTCACAGGCAGCTTGTAGTTTGAGCAGAGTGGGCACCTTGCCTCAACATTTTACATGGATCCTTGCTTGGGCTGTGACCCACCGCGGATGAGTCTGTATAATTTCTTGCTTGATTGCAATAAATCTTGATTACAAGAACATTTTTTTCTTTTGCTATTTTAACATTTTTGAAAGTGCAGTTTAGGACAATAGCATAGAAATGGTTGAAATAAATAAATAGAAAATTTATCTGTACAGATGGACTACCAGTTTTAGTATCTAAAGCAAGAGAAATAGTATCCCTGTTACATATGCAGGAATCATTTTTTCAAAGATTCACAGAACTGTTCTTTTTTCAGAACAAAAGCAGGTTAACTAAGGCTATTTCCACCCTAAACTGTTACAGTGCTATTATTCCACTTTCAGGATCTGGTGGAATTCTGGGGTTTGTAGTCTACTGAGGCCAAAGAGCTCTCTACCTGAGAACTCTAAATGCCCTTCCCTAAAATGCAAACCCCAGGATTCCATAGGCTGTTAAAAGTGGAATAATAGCACTATAACAATATAGTGCAGAAATGGCCCAAGAAAGCACACATCATCTGAACCATGCATTATTTTCCCTACTCCGCTCCACATAAATCCACAGCTCTGAATAAAGAGTTCTGTCCCTTAGAAGAAATGTTTTCAGCATTTTTTTTTTTTTTTGGAGTGTCAGATCTAATTAAATTATTTCTTCATTCGTTCTGGCATACTGGTGCAGTATGCTAGTGTAAGAACAGTTTGTGACCAATCACGTAGGCCCCAGGACAACTAATCACTCTACAAACAATACATACATGACTCCCACCCCTGTCTCTTTTAATTTGGTGGCTGAGGAGCCATCTGACTATTGCACAACTGCTGAGCTCAGGGCCTTAGTGTACATTATGCAGTTGGTTGCACAACTGTAAGATCCAGTGTTACAATACTAGGATATATTTCCCCAGTGCAAAAAGTATACAGAGAGCCAGCATGGTGTAGCAGTTCGAGCACTGGACTGTGACCCTTGGAGACCAGCGTTCAGTTCCCCAATTGGCCATGGGAACCCACTGTCTGACCTTGGGTGCATCACATACTCTCAGCCCCAGAAAACCCTCTTGATAGGTTTGCCTTAGGGTTGCCATAAATCAGAAATGACTTGAAGGCACACAACAATAACAATAACAACAACAAAAATGTGTAGATCTGTGGTCTTTGCCTTTTTTGTAATAATACATTAAATCATTCAGAAAAAGCAAATGATATACTGACTCATGGGCTACCTAGGAAAGTGAGAGATGCCCTGAAGTAGTATATTCATAGTTGTTTCAAAATACTGCAGGGCCATGTTCATCATATGTGTTTTAATACCTTCCAAAGGGGCAGCCACGTGAGTCTGTTGCAGAAAAAAACAACCCAGAGTTCTGTTACACTAATATTACACTAACACTAAGATTAAAAGTCAAAAATTTGAAGACCAACAAATTTATTTCACGGTGAGCCTTTTCTATACGTCTGATGAAGTCAACTATAGTGGAAGTCATGGGACAGAAAATAAAGATTAGACCAAAATCTGAGATCCAGTATCATTTTTAAAAAGCTTTTAATTGTTTTGAAAGTTAATCAGTTTTGAAATTCGTTTCTGTAAGGGAGCAGAGTTCTAATATTCTGGTTTCTGTCCTGAGGAGAAGGTAATCTGAGAATGGAGAATTTTTCACTGGAATGGAATGAGTACTAGCTAATTGCTGATTCTTGTAACACCTTGCAGTGTTCTGGTTTTCATGCTTGGATAAGCTTTTCCTCTTGTATCTGCTTGTGTGGTGGGAACCATAGACAGTAGATATGGTGCCAGACTAATAGTGCTAATCGTTTGTACAGCACCACTTTTCTGAGCACTACCTTCATTCTCTTCATGCATGCAGGATTTTAAGGAGCTGTGACTGAATTCTTAATGCTTCTGAGACACAGTAATTGGCACCAATTAAATTGCTACATTCATGTTTGAATTGCTTTAACTGGCGCGACACACTGTCTTATTTATACTGAAAATATGTTTGCTTGTGGTTTGCTTTGAATCAGGGCCAGGAGAAACTAAACCATCTTGAGCCTCTTTCTCTGAAGGCAACATTCAAACATTTGCAAACTGGGCATCTCCTCAATTTCAGGGTATTGATCTTTTTTAAAATATATATATATATTTTTGGGACTTTGACAAGCTGTAAAATAGAAGACCTGCTTGTCTGAGACTTGAGAATGCATTTTTATGCCTGTATGTGCTGCCCTCATTCCTTAAAGAACTGCAGATTTTTCTTTTCCAAACTTGGGAATTTTCCAAGACGTAGTTGCAGCAAAAAGAATTCTTTCAAGTTGGGGAAATCAAAACACTAACTGTTCAGTCCTCAGAGATCCAAATATCGCATCTTGACGTAAAATCTCCACATCGAATATACACAGTGGGCAAGAATGCACTTTATGCATTAGGGAAGAAAGAATAACTTGAGATCTGATCAGGTGTGGATTATGTTCTGGGTACTCACTGAGAAGCAAAGCAGGTTTTGCTCCTCTAGGGATGCTGTATGAGCAGATTAAATGAGAAAGTTTGCAGAGTTTTGGTTGTGTATAGTTGATAAAAGATGAGAGTGGACTGGGGCAACTGAAGGGCCAACTATGTGATACAGTGGTCCCTTGACTTTTGCGAGGGTTTGGAGTGCAGAACCCTCACGAAAGTAAAAACAACAACAACTGCGAATAATTCCTTCCTCATGAGTGTTTCACTCTCCCTCCTCCTGCCTTCTTTCTGCAGCTGGCCTGGCAGAAAGGCAAGAGGGTGCAGGGCGAAAACCCTTTCCCCACCCAGCCTGGTGCCTTCTTCCTGTGTGCCCACATGGGTGAGGGTCAGGAGAGTGAAGGGGAGAGGAGGTCTTTCCCCTGCACTCTCCTGCCCACTGTCCTTGTACTTTGCCTGTGCAGGTGCACAGAAAGAAAACAATGGGCAGACATTGGAGGGAGGGAGGATCTTTCCCTCTGTATTCCCCTGTATTTTGCCTGCATGCACTGGCTTCTCTCAGCACACCTGCAAGGTGAAAGGCTGAAGAGTTAAGAGGGTCCTGCATGTCCATAAACCTTTCCCTCTCCTGTTTGTTTGCCTTTTGCCAAGGTAGTGCACCTGGGCAAAAGGCCAGAGAGTGGGAGTCGGAGAATGGGGAGAGGCAAGCGCGCACCTCGCAAATAATCAGATTCACAAAGGTCAAACCCAAATGTTAGAGGAGAACCATATATCAAGCATCCTTGTCCCACATTTCGGGGAAAGGCAGGGAATACATAAAATTGTTAAGAAGAATAAGAATGATAAGCAGTGGCAGCAGCAGTATTGTGCAGCTGAGATTCCTTTCCCAGGTTTAAAGGCTTTTCTTTCTAATGGACGTTCTCTCCTCACCGATTGCCCTGCCCCTCCTCAATCCTTGGCTTTCTACAGTTTTATAACATTTTCTATTTCTAGTGTTTTGTTGTGATTGTCTCACTGCCTGCCAGTTTTTGGACAGAATCCAAAGTTAAGTTCATGTTGTGTTGTGCTATTCCTTTGTCAATTTCCCCATGACTCTCCCAGAGTATTTTTCTTCCTTGAAGAATTAGTATTCACATCAGTCTGGAGCACCCGTCAAAAGAGTTGCGCTTCTGCTTCAATTTCCCTTTCAAAATCATTCTCAGAGCTACTTCCACATATACCTATGGGAAAAAAGAGAGAAGTACTATTATCTAGTTACTGTATCCTATTATTTTGATTTCAATTTGGAGCAAAACATGACAGAAAGTATTCTGCTTGACATTTTACAAGAAAGCTAGAATTTCTTTGAGTGTGGCTGATGATATGCCAGGCTGGGAATAAGTATGTCTTGGCTTGTTTCCCTCTTTTCTTCTTGTAGTTTCATATCCCTGAAGGACTGAGAGGCATATGGAACTAACAGAATCTTGTTCTGTGTAGCACCTTGAAGGCAGGCATACCCCCACACACATGCACACATGCACATACACACAGTGCCAGCTATTGCTGATATGGAGAAATGAGTTTTGGTAGAATGGGGCTGCTAACAAACTGGTTGGTTCAGCAGCATGTGCATTTTCTGTGCCACAGAAAAAGTGGAGACACTTTTATTTTTTTCCATAGCAAGTCAGGTATTATCACGAACTGTATGATGGATATACCTGTTCTAATGAGGTAAGCATGAAAAATGTAGGATGGAAGAAAAAGAGAAGAAGTAGATAATATTTACTTAGAAAAGTGAAGCAAGGACCCCAAAAGCCACTGTAGACTCAATTTGGTCTTATTTCGTCCAAATTTATGTAGACAATAGCAGCTAATTAAAAAACATGTTTGTTGTCACCATGGTTATCCTACAGTATCTGAGTGCATTACTGAAGCTGTAAACAAAAAAGGTTGTATGTTACAACAATTTCAGAAGGATTTCCCTCTCACTATTATAGTGGAGACACGGATTCTGTTGTATGCATTTGTGTTGAGAATTTGAATTTGTGTTGCATGGATGTGTAAGAGAGATACCAAAGGTATGGGTGAGAGTGGGAGACTACAGCTTTATTGTACACAAAGAAAAAAGGATACTACCTGCCATTGGGAGCTCACAAGAACAGAGCAGGGAGAGGTTATGTATCAAATTGCCCAGACAGTGCTACAGACAAGCTGGGAGTCCAAGATGATGTCCAGGCCAAAATTAGTCCATGCTTGAGCTGGGTTGGTCAATCCACAAAAGACTGCTCAGGTAATCAGTGTATCTGTGCAGATGCCCAAGTTTGTGGAGTTCTCCTACCTGAAAATCAGATCTGCACCACGGTTCCCCTTGATATTTTAGAATGTTCCACTCTTCTTCACATTTGCTAGCTGTGACAAAGCAGCATGTAAGAGGGCAGAGACTGAACACAAAGAGTGGATACTCTTACAGTAAACCAAAATGGGGCACATGGGGCACTTTTCAACACAGATGTGAGATGAAAAGAAAAATAAGGGAAGATGAAGAATCATGCTGTGATAACAAAGGAGAAAATTCCTTGCTCCCAAATGGACAATGGGCATGTACCTGGGAAAGTAGCAGGGTGGGTTAGAGGAGGGTGGGTTAGATTGTACTGAAGACCAAGGCCATTTCTGCACTAGCCTGTTATAGCACGATGATACCACTTTCAACATCCTCTGGAATCCTGGGGTTTGCAGTTTAGAGAGGGCCGTCCCTCTCTTAATTGCAAACCCCAGGATTCCAGAGGATGTTGAAAGTGGAATCATTGCACTATAACAGGAAGTGCAGAAATGGCCCGAGTGTGTGGGTCTTTATAAGGCCTGCCAGAGACTCATAGCATCTTACAAGACTTTGGCATCTAATCAGATTTTCCCCTAAGTTTCATACAGGGAAATCTCATCCCATCCATCTGAAGACTTTGTGCCTGGGCCCAAACCAGCAGGAAGTGCACTGGCTCCCCCTGTGCATTTTGTAGTGGAGGTGGACTTTTGCACAATTAGATAAGTAAACAAAACATAAAGAAGGAAAAAGACAGGCTGTAGGATTATTGGTATTTTAATTTGGAGCATATCATTGAGCAGTCAGTTTCTAATCATTTAGAACGCAACGCGGTAATCACGAGAAGTCAACATGGATTTCTCAAAAATAAGGCCATTTCCACACGGGGGTAAAACTGTGCGTCCAGACGATCGGAGACGGAGGTCGTTCACACCGCGGGGCGATCTAGTGCGGTTGGAAAAGGTGAGGCTCCACACCTCCAACCGCTCTAGTGCAGCCGCAAGGGTGGCGCTGCGAGTTTTTTAAAAACCACCTTCCCAGGTGGTTTTTATGAAACTCGCCTGCACAAATCCGCGGCTGCTCCCGGTGTGAATCTGCAGAGCCGCATTAGTGCGTCTCTGCAGATCTGCCCAGGGGCGGGCTTTCGGCTGGTGCGCTGCCCTGATTGGCAGAGCGCCACCGGAAGCCGCCAGCCGCCATTTTGGGCGGCGCCAAACACCGCCGAAATTCGGCGGCATGTGGAGCGACGGAGCCGCGCTTCCCGCAGGGACGGAGCAAAACGCACGCAGGTAATCTCCGCCCCTGTGTGTGCCGCCCTGTTTCGGCTCCCCACGTGTGAAAAGGGCCTAAGTCATGCCAGACTAATCTTATCTATTTTTATGATAGAGTTACTAGCTTGATAGCTGAAGGAAATGCTGTGGATGTACCATATCTCAATTTCAGTAAGGCCTTTGACAAAGTTCCCCATGACATTCTTGCAATGAAGCTGGTAAAATGTGGGCTGGACAGGGCTACTGTTAGTTGGATTTGTAATTGGTTGACCGACCGAACCCAAAGGGTAATCACGAATGGCTGCTTTTCATCCTGGAGAGAAGTGACTAGTGGGGTGCCACAGGGTTCTGTCCTGGGCCCAGTGCTGTTCAATATTTTTATCAATGACTTGGATGAAGGAATAGAGGGCATGCTCATCAAATTTGCAGATGACACCAAATTGGGAGGGGTTACTAATACGCCGGAGGACAGGATCAAAATTCAAAATGACCTGGATAGATTGGAGAGCTGGGCCAAGGCGAACAAAATGAAATTCAACAGAGAGAAGTGTAAGGTCCTACACTTAGGTAGAAAAAATGGAATACAGAAATATAGGATGGGGGACACGTGGCTGGATAGCAGTACGTGTGAAAGGGATCTAGGAGTCTTCATAGATCACAAGCTGAACATGAGTCAGCAGTGTGATGCGGTAGCCAAGAAAGCCAATGCAATTCTCGGCTGCATCAATAGGAGTATGGTGTCTAGATCAAGGGAGGTACTGGCAACACTCTACTCTGCTTTGGTTAGACCTCATCTTGAATACTGTGTCCAGTTCTGGGTACCCCAGTTCAAGAAGGATATTGACAAGCTGGAGCAAGTCCAGAGGAGGGCGACCAAAATGGTGAGAGGCCTGGAAGCCATGCCCTATGAGGATAGACTTAGAGAGCTGGGTATGTTTAGTCTGCAGAAGAGAAGGTTAAGAGGGGACATGATAGCCATGTTTAAATATTTGAAGGTATGCCATATAGAGAGGGAGAGGGCTTGTTTTCTGCTGCTCCAGAGACCAGGACAAGGAGCAATGGATTCAAGCTGCAGGAAAGGAGATTCCACCTGAACCTCAGGAAGAACTTCCTGACAGTCAGGGCTGTCCGGCAGTGGAATGTGGTGCCTCGGAGTGTAGTGGAGTCTCCTACCTTGGAGGTTTTTAAGCAGAGGCTGGATGGCCATCTGTCGGGAGTGCTTTGAGGGTGTTCCTGCATGGCAGGGGGTTGGACTGGATGGCCCCTGTGGTCTCTTCCAACTCTACATTTCTATGATTCTATGATTCTGTGATTTTCATAATTTGATTTCATAACTTTTATATTTATCTACAGTAGTGTTGATATATATGTTGTATCATGTTTTACTATGTGAGATGCTTTGAGTTCACTATGAGAAGAAAAAAGGGATATAAACTATGGACATAAACAAGCTTGCTTTGTGGCAGAACATGCATGTCTTTGTAGGGAAAATGCTGCTTGCTCATCTAAAGACATTTTAGGATATGTTAGCTCTGGTGCTGGAGAGGATCAATATCCTGTGTTTAAATAACAAAAGTAGTAGCAGCAATATTAGTAGTTATGAATAACAACAATAATAAATTCATTTATTTATATCCTACCCCTTCACCAGCCCTGGGACTTAAGATAGCTTATACAATTGAGAAAGATACTGGTAAAACTACCTGTTAGGGCATTGATGGGACACAGAAAGCAGGTACTTGTGTGCTATTTTCTTCTTCTTTAAAAAAAACATGTCTATTGGCACCAGATTAGGAGTCAGACTCACTTGACTTCAGATCCGTTGCTCTACTCACTGAAGCAAACTGTGCAGAAATAAAATAATTCTATTCATGTTTACATGTTTGTGAATGTGGCATGCATATGGGAAGGTGAGGTAATGCACAATGAGCCTGACTCCTCCTATGAAGATTTATCTGCATGTTTGAATAGGATCTTCTCTGTAGAAGTTGTATGCATCTAAGATGTGTCCACATAATCATGGACCCTGAAACAGGCAAAGTGCTTGCTTACTTGTACAGATATAGGTTCCCTCCCTTTCATCTGAAGTTAAGATGGTTAAAATATCTGAACACTGTAGAATCATAGACAGAAAAGGGGTTTCCCATGTATCAGGAAACCCAGATAAGGAGAATCCCAGATGGACCAGAATCTTCTCAGTCTGGGACTGTGCAAACAAGCAATAAAATTACTGTTCTGCTCAGAAAAGAACATTTCTGTATAGAAAATGACTTTACAGTAAGTCCCAAACTGTGAAGAATCTGCACCCAAGACTTTGTGGGAGCAGGGAAAAGAATGGTTAAGTTACCCAGTCTATTTTTAATTGTACTTTTAATTGTACTTCTACTTTCAATGTACTTTTGATTATGATATATTTTAATTATGGTATCTTTGTATTCTAAATGGTTTGTTTTTTAGTGTATTTTAACCATGATTTGTTTTTAGTTGTATCTATCCTGTACTCCACCTCAAGCCCTGGGTACAAATAATTGATTGTTGTTGTTGTTTAATGCCTAGGAGAACAAAAATTGACAAAGATCAACATTCTTAATTTCTGAGTTCACAGAGGTGAGGGCAGGGCCAGCAAGCACAAACTTCTTCCAGACCATTCATACATACCACAAACATATGAACAGGTTTTCACAGAACCTGAAGTTTAGAAATCAGTTTGTTACTTATGATTTGTTAACAGTTTCCAACAACCATTTAAAATTTATATTTTTCATGATTACAATCAGTGACATTACTGTTGAATAATGATGAACATTTCGTGATGTTTTAATTCATTAAATAACTGTTTTTGTAATTCTAATTTTTTAAACGTGTAATTATTAGACAAGTGAATGAATGAATTTTCTTAATGTTTAACATATAATGTAAAGAAATTTGTTTTTTTAATGATTAACACTAGCATGCTAAAGCTAATACTAACATTTTCAGTCTCTTAGGCCCTTTCCACAAGTGGAGGAAGAAACGGGGTAAAACGTCCTGAAATGGAGCTTACCTGAAACCGGGAAGTCCGTCGCCATGTGGAGCAGTGCGAGCTCGCTGTTCCACACTCCTCAGTGTCCTGCGGCGTCCAAAATGGTGGCTTACGACTGGCGGAGGCTCTCCACCAACTGGAGAAGCTTGCCAGCCAGAAAGCCCGCCCCCGGCAGATTTGCAGGCATGCACTTGCATGCGCCTGCAAATCTACACCGGGCGCTGCGACGGGGCTGCACGCGGCTGCACGCCCCATGCTTTTTAAAAACCTCCTCAAAAGTGGTTTTTAAAAAGCATGTGGTGCCACCACTTCCGGTCGCTCTAGCACGGATTGGGATGTGGAACTACGCTAAAGTAGTCCGCCCCAATCCACTTTACAGTGTAACGACCTCCGTCAGAGGTCGCGCTACACCGTTTTATTACCCCCGTGTGGAAAGGGCCTTAGAGATATATTTCATAACTTGGACCTTTTACAGTCTTAGAGGCACTAACATAAACTACTATATTTACTGTAATTGTTTAAGAACAACAAAGTGTCTTTTTCCAGTCTAGATAAAGAAAGGCTTGTTTAAGTTTACAATGCATACAATGAGCTTCATGGTGCTAAAGAGACTATTATTTTCTAGGATTCCCAGGTGCATTGGCAGAGTGCAACAGACACAATTTGTACATATACAGCCTCTGTATAGAAGCTGTGCTGCATATACTTAGTGTAAGTGGTAGGGCTGGCATACACTGTTCTCCTCTCACACTCTGTCTGTCCAGCAACCTTGTCTATGGCCATTTCCGCATGGGCTTAAAGAAACTTTGCAGAGCGTCCCCACTTGGGAGAGGACTGGGTCAGACCTACTTATTGTAGATCCGCACCTCAGCCTGCTCCCGAACGACCTGAAATGGTCGTCCAGCATGCTTCTGAAAGACCGCTTGAAAGGGGTCTTTCAAAAGCATGGGGCGCACCACTCCATGCCCATGCTCTGGTGCAGATTTGCAGGCTCACACCCGTGCGAGCCTGTGATCTTCCGGGGGTGGGCTTTAGGCTGGAGAGCTTCAGTGGTTGGAGAGCCTCCACCAACTGGAAGCTGACATTTTCGTCCCCAGAGCAGTGCGGAGCGGCGGCCACACACTGCTCCAGACCAGCCTGGACCCAAGCGTCGAGCCCAAAGGTTCGGTAAATATCGGTACGGGATGATTCCCTTGCCCTGTGCGGAAATAGCCTATTATGTCTTCACAGTCTTTGAGAAGAATGCCAATTGACTTGCTTCTCAACAAGTTAAAATCTAGTCCTTATTTTGGATATAATGGGAAACTTGGTTTGTGTTTGTTAATCATGGTTAGTGTCTGCACAGCTGTAATATGAAACTATGGTTGAGTTCAGCAAGGGATATGAGAAGGGAAACTGGTATGGGAGAGTAGGCAGAGAAATAAAAGAAAAGTGCAGAAGTAAATGTTTCCAAGTTTGGTTCCTGGCTTCCAAAGCAGCATTTGCAAATATATTTGCAATAGGCCAGTGATGTAGTGAGACAGACCTATCCTGGTAAAAGATTTTCAGCTGTGCTCCCTTTAGCTGGACTTTGAATTAATTTGCTCCTGTTTGTGCTTTTAAAAGGTATTTTAAAAGACAGAAAAATTATTCTTGCATACAGAAATTCAGAAGGCGAATGTTTTCCCCCAGAAAATTGTCTCTTATTCCACTAACTTTGCAAAGAGATCCCTCTCTTGCTTGCCCTTCACAAGATTTATCATTAGGGAATAAATGCAGTTGGTTCATGTCTGGAACGCTGTTGGAATTTGCTCTTAGTTTAGTCTTTACTACAGTGGCAAAACTTAAGTGATCATAACCAAGCACATAAAGGAAGCATCACTCCTACTCACCAGCAGTATATTGGCCTCTCTCTCCCCACTCCTTTTTCCCCAAGTATTTCTTAGGAAAACATTTTCCTTTAATTAATCAAGGATGATGGATCACAGCCTCCTAACAGTTACAGATTTATCTTACAGCATGAAAAAGTTTTTCTTCCCTTAAGAAGTGGATACTTCACAACCATATGAACACATTTTTCAATCCAAATATATAGATTATTTTGCGCTCTCTCTCTCTTTTTTTTTTTTTAAAAAAAACCTTTTCTCATGGAATGAATCTGCCTTAATGCCCTTTCTCTGCAATGGGTGAAAAATTGCTGGGAGGAAAAAAAAGTGAAAATAAGGATTTTCTGCTCTTGGAAACTAATTTCTGCTCCTAGAAACTTGCAGGAATGGCAGGTTTTCCGTCAAAAGCAAACAAACATCACCAAATATGACTGAAACCACAGACATTTTAAATGGGAGTGACTTATAGTTGTAATTTCTGGCCAATTTTTGGCCTGAAACTTTCAAGATGCATCCCAATATTCATAATGCATAAGGCTAACTAAGGTTATTTTCATGCCACACCATTCTACCATCGTGGCAATGGTTTGGTCTCACTTTTGTCGCAGCTTTATCACACAATGTTGTGGTTCTCATGGTGCTGTTGTGCTATACAGTCATTGATAATGAGACTTTTTTTTCATGCTGAAAAAAAATGATCTGTTAATATTCCATTTCCAGCCATGTTCAGTAGCCAGTTTGAGTGTGGATGTCTCATTCCACTTCACTGCAAGAATGATCAATTAGTGGGTGAGGTTGTGGGTGTGGCCTTGTTGTTCCTCAGACTACTTCTGCTGTTTGGGCAGGAAGGACAAAACCTCCCAAGAAAATAACTGTGTTTTCTGTGGTCTGCACTCTTGAAACTCTTTTCAGTTTTTTCCCTATTTTTTTATATAAATGATTTGCTGTTATAGTGCAATAACACTAGGGTCCAGACCAGTTCACCGCCTACACCATAATGGCTGTGGGTGATGGGAGGAGTAGAGCAATATAGTGAAAGACGCCATTTCAGAGCCTGCTATAAGAGATGGTCAGCATGAGACAGTTTATAAGAGTTGATTCCTGTTTGTCCCTTCAATCCTTTTTATCTGTGTCTTGAAATTGATCATGTTGATAAATCTGTGTGTGCAAATGCTCGTGTGCCTTCAATCCTGTGCTTCTGCTGTGTTCCAAGATCTTCGGAACTGTGCCCAAAACAAGATAAAGCCATTTTATGGCCATATGTTTGGTCACCTTAAGCTGTGAAAGGGTTGACAGGGAATAGAATCCAGGCATTTGAATTCATGGAGCCTACATTAGTATGGGCAACAAGCAGGGATTATTTTGATTGAAGATGGGTGGGTTCCTTAATTTCTTGTTAGATTAAGAGCAGGTTTGCTTTGTTTCTTTTCCTACCTTTGTGGGGAGGGAAACCCTTTGCAGCTGTTCTTATTTTTGATGAGGAGAAGAGATTGAGCTAGAACTGCATACACAGATCACAATTTTCAAAGAGAGAGCCATGTCACCCTATTTCTGTGTAAGAAGCAAAGAAAAAGGAGTCTGGCACCACATTTAAGACTAAACAAAATATTTCAGCATATGGTTTTGTGGGGTACAGGCCATTCTATGTCTCCAAAGGCATGCACTGCATTTCATGAAAACTTATGCTAAAACAAACTGGTTAGACTTAAAGGTGCCACAAGACTACTTTTTTCTTCCCTTTGTGTATACAAATACAGTTAACTATGAAAAAGAGCTTTTGCAACCATAGACATTGTTCCTGGCTGTTTTGTTGCACAGTCCAGTGTGTGCCAACTTTATCTCATTCCATTGGGGGCTTCCTCATGATTCAGGATGGTTCTTGGCTGCTTGCACGCAGAGACAAGCAACAGCCTCCATTGGTCCAAAGTTATTGCCCTGCTTCCTGCTATTCATCAGTTGGTAGCTGAGGAAGAGGAAGCAGTTGAGAGTCTATAGTGCAGACTTTGTTGAATGCTGCAAAACGGAAGCTCACAGGCCATTTGGAACTGGGCCAATACATCTTGAAGTAGAGTGGCATATTGAGTTAAGGTGCATGGTAGTACTCTAGGCCGGTCAAATAATTTGGTGCCTGATGTTGAAAATCCACAAGAAGCTTTCTTCATCTCTGGCAGTATACAGACAAAAATGCTGCCCTTCCACACCACCCCCATGAAGGGCTGTCCAGGATGATGCGGAGATGCAAATGGGCAGAAAAATTGCTCCAGACCAGCACCGGTTTGTGTGGATTCATGAGCGGGAACATTAGGAAACACAGGTTTACTTTTGAGACTCAAAGAATAAGAGATGAGATTTATGTTAGAAGAGATGAGTTGTAGAAGAGCTGCATGTGTGCTAGGCAGAAGAATGAGAACAAGAGGTTGCACACACCTATAGTAAGCATCACATGGACGGACTTTAGGAGCAGAAGCTGCTGTGCTGTGCCGTGATCAGTCCAGTTCCTCCCTCCTGTTCCCCTGCCCCTGCTCTGTCTTCAGACCCATCAGTTTGCATCCTCTGTACTTGTCCCTTCCAGATATGCAGAACTATTTTCCCATGAACAGTTCCAAGATTTCTTGCTATTAAGAAGCAACCAGAATGCACTATGGGGCTGTTCTTTAATATGAAACTGGGGGCAGAGGAAGCAAGAGCAGCAACTGGGGTGAGTGCTCTAAGAGTTATTTATAACACTGGCACTTTGCCAAACAGATGTTTTGTTTTATTTTTAACTTAACATTGGGAGCTTCTTTTTTCTGATTCTTCCACATACCCCCAAATAGGATGGTTGTGAGGTGGTGGGCACAAGACAGCGTGCTATAGACTTGGTCATATATCCTCCTCCTTTCAAAGCTGGGAATAGGGATGCTTTGTGTTCTCCTAAAGAAATGTGGTGAATAAACTTATCAGCACATTCTCAGGGGACCATACATGACTATCTCCATTCAAAAGTCCAGCTGTGCACTCATGCCCCCCTTTCCTCCCTTTGCAGTGCACAGACCAGATTTGGGAGGCTGACCAGGGGTGTAGCTACAGGGTGGTGGCGGCGGCAGAATGAGGTCGTTGTCACCTCCAACAAGAACTCTGGTCCTCCAAATGGAATTTTTCTCCAGTGCCCAAATTACTAGCATTGCAGTAACTTAACGCTTCAGTTGAGCACTTAGAAACGTAATTTAGGCATTCAGATAAAATGGTCAGGCAAAATAACGTAGGGAATGTGAACACAGCAAATACAAGAATCCTGGGTGGGAAGAATTTTCAGTGTCTCACTCACTGCAGTGCTAGATATTTGGAAACTGAAGAAAAATTTCATGAGGGGAGCAGAATTTTTATTTGGGGGCAGTGACCTCATTTGCCCTTCTGTCATTGGTACAACCCTGCTGACCCAGAATGTGGCACTGATATGCCTAAAAGCAGAAGAACAAAAAAGGTAATTCTGTAAACACAGATGTATAGTGAGCCTCTGTGAACCTCAGAGACAGCCTGTTTTGTTATGAGAAAATAAGATCAGAAGTGCTGAGTCACACAACTGGAGCAACGCGTACTGCAGAAAAGTACCCATAATTGTTTCCAATAGTCATTTCCGCTATTGTATCTGTGTTGCTCATTACTCACATTTGCAAAGGTCAGACACCCTGCAATGAGCAATGAACATCTGGAAAACTGCAGCTGTTTCACATAGAGATCTCTTCATATAGCATGTGAAAGTATGTACTCACATAGGGCCTCTCCAAATAGCATGTGAATGCTCACATCTCTCGCTTTTTTGGTTCATTGCCCTCTAGTTCTTTGGTTCATTAAAATTGTGGTTATCAATTATTGTAGTCAAAACTCAGTGGCATCATTCACAACTTCATAGGCCATGTAGTTGCCTGGAATGAATCTTACTTCAATAGTATAATAGGAGAGTATCTTCTACCTTACCACCAGATTAGGAGGCAGAGGTTGGACCGTGTGGATCACATGACTCTATCTCTCACCAAAGAGGAACATCCCAATCAGCTTGAGAGGAACAGGCCAAGAAAAAAGCAGCTGAGGCACTCCACTCCTAATGATAGGGCCAGCCTTGACACTGATTTTTTTTTTTTAAATTGATCTGGAGTATTGATTCCATGAGGCATGAAGTGTTTTCCCCAGAGTGAAGTGCAGGTTCAGATTATCAAGTGAAATCCATCTTGGCCGTAGATCCTTGTGCCAGTCAGTAATACAAATGAAGAAAAGAGTAGTTTGTGCCAATCCAGATCTTTCTTCTGTTGATCCAGAAGTCACATGTTGTGGGCCTGACCCACAGTTCCTTATTGCCAGCAAAACCTGTTGTGGGCCAGGACTAAGGATTATCTATCAGCAAGCACATTCTTGTGCAACCTCTCATCCTCATGATTCATCACTACATTTAGTTAAATGAACAAAGTTGTTTCTTTTGTTTCATACTGCTAGCCTTTGTCTATAGGTAGTGATATTATGATATTTTATATTCTAAGCATCACTTATACTTGCTGTAATTCTTCCACATTCATAGGTTTGACCTTCGCAAAATTTATTATTTTCGAGGTGTACTTGCCTTCCCCCCATTCTCCTCCTCCCATTCCCTTGCATTTTGCTGGGCATGGAGAAGGAAGGCAAGCTCTTGAACAAAAGGCAAGGAAATGTGGGGAGAAGAGGCACGCATATGCCTTTCTTCTGCCCTCTGGAGCTCCCCCTCCCATTCCATTGCCTCTGGCCCTGGTGCTGAGAACATGCGCTGAGGCAAAAAGCAAGGGAAATGGCGGTGGGAGGGAGGCACATGTAAGCCTTCCTTCTCGCCTCTGGTGCTCCCCCACCCATCCTCTTGCCTCTGGCCCTGGCACTGAGAACTTGTGCCATGGCAATAGGCAACGGAATGGAGGGGGTAGGCTCACATGAGCCTTCCTTCTCCCCTCTCTTTCTCTTGCCCCTGGCTCTGGCACACAAAAGGCAAGGGAATGCGAAGGGGATTGTGGCGGGGAGTTATTCATGGCTTTTCCACTTTTGTGAGAGTTTTGTGCCCCAAATCCTCATGATAGCGGAGGAGCCACTGTGTACACACACACACACATGGTATAACGCAACCAAATGATATGACAGAGTGAGTTTCAAACAAGGGCTAGATTCACTCTGATGCTGGACAAGAACATTTTTCTTCCTACCAATGTTTAGGTCAAACTCTGTGTCAGTGAGTTTACTAACCTGTGGGTAGAGGGGTCAGAGCTGATGCTGCAGTTATACTCTGCTGCACACACTTGTTGCTGTTTTGAAGCTCTGCTGTGTTTATGCTTGCCTCTGAGACGCTTTTTGTCCAGAGAGCAGCAGTTCCAAGGAGGATTTTGTGCTGTAAATCATCTCCCCTCATATCAGGCTGTTATCTGCATTATCTGGGTTATAAATCCTTGAGCTGCTCTTCCCATGTTCTTATTCCTTCTATTCTCCTTCCCTCCTCTAGAACTTTCTGCTTTTTTTCATTCTCAGTGGTTTTCTCTTTCTCTCCATTCAGGTTCACACGTTCCCTCACTCTTTTCTCCCCTTGTATGAGGCAGCAAGAATTCTATCCTCTCTATCTCAGAATCATTTGAAGAGTTCTAGATCCTGTGGAAGAGTGGAGAACCTGGAGTTGTCTAGAGGCTCTATGCAGAAATGAATCTCCAAAACCTAATATCTAAATACAGTATAATAGGCTACATACAGATTTCAGTGAACTAAAAATTCATTAAACTGTTGTTTAAAAAAATAACCTTGAGATGTGCACCCCTGGGATTCCGAAAATATTCACACAAAAGCTCAGTGGCTAGTTGGCATGGACTTGGAGTTATGGCAGACACATGCACACACTTTTATTAGGATAGAAGATACATTAAAACTTTTATGTTCTTTCCTGCTGGTGCTGAAGCACTTCTTATTACAAACAATTTCCTTTAAAACAAAACACAACATAAAACAGTTGACAAATGAGACCTAAAGCCAAAATATTGGCTGGAATCATTTTGGTTACTTCCGGCTGGAGTAGGGCCATTGAATCAATTGTTGGATGATGAGTCAACGTGTAGGTAAACCCAATTGATTCAAAGAGTCTAGTCTAGTCAGGACTAACAATGAGATTTAGGCATTTAATTTGCCACAGCTAGTGAAACAGAGTAAGACAGCCTTTAACCAAGAAAAATGGGGAAGAGGGTAAGTCTGACCTCATAGGTCAAGGTGTTCCATAGATGGGTATATATACTGAGAACACCCTCTGTCCTGTCTCATTCATACATGCTTCTATCTGAGATGGAATACAAACAAGAACATCTCCAGATTTTAGAGAGTGAGCAGGGTGGGCTCTGCTCTCCTGGACTCTAAGCTATTTAGGATTGTAAACATTATGATTAAAACTTTAATTGTGCCTGTAAATTGATTAGTGTTTAGTGCAACACTCCAGTGGCTGATGGTCCAGGGAAGGAAATATATTGCCTCTCAATTTAACGGTAAGCTATCCTTCCTGCTTCAAAACCACAGACTTCCCTGGCATACCATGCTTGCACAAATGTGTTCCAGAGGAACTGAAGCTTCAGAAGGCAATTCAAATGTAACTATAATTCAGCCTGGATTTAACTACGGCATGTGTTACCATGGCCAACTCTAATATATTCTTCCTTTTAGGAGAAATTCGTGGTGTGATAGAGTGAGTCTCTTTCATAATGACAAATATCTGAGTTAGAACAATCCTCCCTGCTGGTTGAGGCAGCTGAACTTCTCGACTGATTCCAAAAGTTTTTTAAAAAATTAATGTGGGCATGATACCTAATAATTGGTCTGGTTTCCTTTGTTTTCCCCTCTTCTGCCTGCAGCCCCACAAGTATGTCATGTATACACACTGGGTAAAAGCTTCATTGGACCCAGATGGCAACATTTTCCTCTTTTGGGGATCTATAAGGGTCCCAAGATAAGTAAGATAAAAAGGATTATCACTCTAAGCTAAAGCTAACAAGAGAAAGCATCCTGAGACTCTGTGCTTCGATACACGTGTATACAGAGACCACCAGTCGGGACTTGGTTTTAGATTTCAGGCTTCTGTGTTTTATCATCAACTGTTTATGCAGTTTCAGAGTCGCCCATATGTCTATACTCTTTTTGACTTCAGCTAGGGGATGGGAAAATGGCTTTCTAATGATAATCTGGGCTATGAGTAAACATGGTGTCATGGGACTCAGAAGACCCTAGAGGAGAGATGTTGCAATAACGGATGTTTCCAGCCTGAGAGAGAGAGAGAGAAGTGGAGGGAGAGAAGAATGCTTTGATTTATTTACATTCTAGAATGGGAAATAGATGGACTCACAGAGTTCAGGTTGACAGGAAGAGGGATGATTGCTACTGCATTGCAAAGGCAGATCCTTACATGAGAAGGGATTATTACAGTTTAGCTTGGCTTGTTCCAGGAAGACTAATTGGTCTCCCAAAGGTGTGAAACGCTTCCACCTTTGTACTGTAATCAAACCAGAGCCGGACTTGAGTTTTTGGTAGATGCCAAAATAATACTAGGGTTCCTGCAGTGTTTCCTTATTACACGTAGGCATCTATGATCTCACTTAATGACTCAGATCCAATTTTTTGAAAGGAGAAATAAAATGTATTTTTATTTTCTCCTAATTTGCAACAGCTGTGCTTTGCTTGCCTGGCAGAGTTTCAGTATAGCAAAGCATTGTGGGATATCCTGAAAGCACAGGCTGGCTGAACCCTCATAAAATAAGAAAAGGGCCATAAGCGGGAACAAAGTATTTAAAACTTGAGTGTGAAACATCTGACTTGCTAGAAATGCTTTAGGAATATTTTATGATCTCTGATTACTGATGTTCTAAACTTGTTTGTTTTTTGCTGGAAATACTCATTTAATTTCTGTGGCCATTTCAAATCAGTGTGAGAAAGGGAAGATGATCCTACCTCCTTTTGTAAGAATTCAGAGTAAATTAAAACATTTGGTAAAGTTTATCCAGCTGATCAGTAGTGAAATCTCAGATGAGATTGAGCATTTGTTTTTATTGTGTGAGTTTTATGGAGAGTAGCATTAAATCAATTAAAAATATAGTTATTACAGAAATAAGAGGGCACATTAAAGTGTATAAGTTTATCCCTTTTATGCAGAAATGTTTCCTCTTTTGTGGGGTGTGGGGTGGTGTCATTAATTCTTATTCCATTGGATTTCCATTATTCTTTTTCATTTGAGTGTTCATTGCCCCCCTTTTTTGGTACGTTGCTAAGGGTGCTGGCAAAGCTGACTAATGTTTTATGCTGTGGAATTCATCAAAACCTGCATACTTTATACTAGATTGGGCAGGACTGGTTAAGCCACCTATCCTGAATTTGCAAGAGAAATTAACTCTGTGAACATAGTTCATTATTTTGTGATAAGAAAAGAAGAGAAAAATAAATTTTCCGACTAAATCGGTCTATTTATAAATGTTTGCAGCAGTGTTGGATAAAAATATCAGCAAGATAATTGACAATGATGTGAGTGTGTGTGTGTGTGTGTGCGCGCGCATGCACACACACACACACACACACATCTTCAAGCCACCTGTCAGTTTATAGCAATACTATGACATTTAGGACAAACAAAAAAATTACTAAAGAGCCAGCAAACTTGATAGGACTCTTCTTCAGTCTGGGGATTATCTTAAACAAAAACAGTTGTCTACTCCAAGGTGGGGTATTAGTACAAAAGTCACCAGTGTAAACCCAATATTATAGAAAATGCAGCTATTGAAAATAGTTAATATAAAATTTAGGGTATGACTAAATATCAGCCATCTAGTGACACTGCATCAGTATTTTTGAAAAAGGTTATTAGTTCTGTTGTTTTCTCATTGATAAAGTAAACTAGAAATGAATTAATGCTTTACCTCTCTGATGTAAATAGAAACAAATGCAGTGAGGCAAGAGGCAAATACAAATTCATGCATTAAAGTTTAAGTCAGTTAAAGAATGCCATTTAGCTAACTATAAAATTCTGCAGGCCCACAAGATTCCTGCATTTACTTATCTCAGTAAATGCCCTGGACGGTAGCATTTTCTGGATGATTAACAATAGCAGAAAGACCAATGTGTTATCTAGAGTTTAGAGTTAACAAACATTGTAGACTTGTGAAAATGGATGGATCAAAGTTCAGCTTTTAGGCTAGCTGATTCCATTGGTTCCTGGCTTCTACATCTACAAGAGCTGAAACTTCGAAATGAATGAAGTTACTAAAGGAGCCCACATATGGGAGAGGGACTAGGGTATACTTTATTGAGCTCCAGAAGCCCAGAGGAACTAACTATTCCAGAAGTGCCTGCAGTCCCCATTACTGAAGATAAACTGTAGAACATGCCTGTAGGTATTTACAGAAACTTTTTTTTCCTTGTATGTCTGTAGCTATTATCTAAATCTTGTGAGATTTGCAGGACCCAATCAGGAGTAAAATCTCAGGGGGGATTCTGAATCACTGGTCTCCTGGCCAAGCCTCAGACTGAAGCCCTTAATGTAGTGTTTTTGTGTTAAAAAAAGGACTCTGCAAGACTGTAAGAAAGAGAGATTTCTCTTCCTTTATTTGACATGAGCTGTAATCCTGTATGACTCAGCATAGCATAGTAGTTCCACACATGAGTGTACACTGGACTGAACCAAACATCACCACTCCAAACTTACTGAACTTAGCCCCCCACATTGCCACATTTTGTGCCTCATGGAGAGTGGGCAGGATCTGAGAAACATCTGGCTATGTCCCTGTAGTCAGATGTGGAATGATCATTTCAGTGCTGAGATCTGCCAGGGTCCCCTGGAAGTTTCAATACCATGTCACTTCTGGCTATGAGGACATAACCAGGTGCTTCTCTGATCCTGCCTATGATGCTGACAGGATGCTAGCCAATGTCTGTTATATCAAGAATTATAAGTCTTGTGCATAGACGGGAGGGGGCAACTCTTGGAAAGGGCAAAGCAAAGTACCATAAGACAGTGGAAACAAGTGCTGGCAGTGTTCTTGTTGGTGGGATTTCCAGGTCCCTGAGTAAGGGTCTAATTTATTTACAGTCGCAGATTTGATCCACTAGTGGACAATGTCATCTGCATTTTAGGGTATAGAGTCCAAGCAACGAATAGCATTTTTTTACATTCCCTAAAACTCTATGGCACTACTGAGGAAATGTAAAGAGTTTTAGAATATATACTTCATATTTATTCTACAGATCTTTCTGTGAAATGTTACAACTAGAAAAAAACACATACACACAAAAGTCCATTTTTAGCAAAGAACATGAAATTGCACCCCAGTTTTATTTTTCATGAGATTTACAATGAACAAATGCAACTAATTCAGCAAAATGTTCACAGCCCTATAGATCTCCTCTCCTATGACAGAATCTGTTGCACAAGCTGAAAGTGGTTTCAACAATCCAGCAGTCATCAAAACCTGCATGCCTTCTACAGGCATGAATGAACCATGCTGTTGGGCCTGGAGCTGTGTCACTCAGGTTGATCCTACTAAACCAAAGGACTTTTTCATCAGTTACCCCAAAATTGTGGAATGACCTGCCAGCAGAGATCCAGCAGCTGGATATACTGTCTGTGTTTTAAAACAGAATTAAAGACCAATCTCTTCCAGCAAGCCTGGTTTTTAAATTATGAATTGATTGTTCATAATGCGTATGCTTTTTAAAACTGATGTTATGTCCTTTTAACTGATTATATATTTTTAACTGATATTCATGTTTTCAACTGTTATGTGTGTGTTGGTATTTTAATCTGTTGTTCCCCACCTTCATCCATAGGGCAAGATGGGAAAGAAATAAATATTATTAATTATATTGTTGTCGTAATTCCCATTTCATTAGCAGGGATAAATAAGGGATAGGCACAAGAGCTGGCAGTGTTTCCATTTGGCATAGAGGTCTCAGGCAAGCTGAAACAGCCTGCCTGATATTTGGAAGTACTTCCGCCTGGAAGTGCCTTTCAAGTGGATTCTTTCAGCCACTCCACCACAAATATGCATATGTATATCAGACTTGTCAGTAGTTGAGCAAATGCTCTGACTCTGGATGAATCCATATTTGTAAATATTTAATATTCTTGTTCTTGGAAACAATTGCTCACAAGCAGAATCCACATTAAACTGTTTAAAAAACCCAGGAATGCAGATGAATACCAAACAGAAGATAGTTGAAAAGAATGGCCTTGGTCAATGGAGTAATCTAATTCAGGGCTCACACTTTTCCATTTGTGTGAATGTAGTATGGTTTGATGAAGACAGATCTGGATTTGTACCTATAGAGTCAATCTTGACCTCTGGTATGGGCTTAAATTGGCCTCAGACAATGAATTGGTCTTAGATATGAAGATCAGAAATAGAAATAATATTAGCATTATAGTGCTGTGACTATATAGAACAGAAAATTATGGTGAACTATTGTGCCCTGTTAAAATGTCAGCTATGTGGCTATTTGTACAAGATAATAAATTGTAATATAAAAGCTTAGAGCAAAACTATTTTAAATTTTGTGGTTATCACATAGTGAAGCATTCTGCTACAGAATGCAATTCTGAATGAATCCTTGATGTTATTAAAACAGAAAATAAGTGTCAGAAGTCCAGAAAAGCCAGTATCATTTCCATTGCCTCAATATGTGCCACAGCAGAAGCATTTTGCCTGTTGTACCTAAACTCACAATGCCTGTTTTGAGCATTAGCAAGATCACTGTAAACAGCAGGGAATGATAGATGTTCAGTTGGTACATGTAATTTATCAGTATTATTTAGTGATAATATTTGTTATATATTTAACTTATTTTGATAATGCTTTATGTAACTGCCTAATACTTAATGTATTACTCAAAATGTAACAGTTAAAATATCAAGTGTCAAGACAAAACTATCAATACAAACATAACAGAAGCAGGCACAGAAGATTTCAAAGGGTAAAACATCTACCTCATAAGGCAGAAGCCTCCCTCCCACAACAAAAAGTCTTCTTTAACCAATGAAAACTATCTAGAGATGAGTCTCCATGAACATAATGCACATTCTAATAGCACTTTAGAGCAGCCATGGAGAAGCTCTTTTTCCTTTGTCCCGGATATATTATAAGTGGGACAGATTGACTGGATTTGGATGTCCCAATGAGTTAAGTGAGAACTGAGGTTTACTATCACAATTTAAGCACTAGACTGTTATAGTGCTGTTATTCCAATTTCAACATCCTATGGAATCCTGGGCTTTGTGGTCTAAGGAGGGCCCTCAAAGGCCCCTCCCTAAACTGCAAGCCCCAGGATTCCATAGGATGTTGAAAATGGAATAATAGCACTATAACAGTCTAGTGCGGAAATGGCCTATGAACATGCAGCATGGTGGTGCACGTTTGCATTGAGAGAGGCCCTTCTATAGGAGTGCCAGAGGGTAAGGCAGAGTGTTGGTGGACACTAGTTAATTGATGCCCACTGCAGTTTTCCATCTTGTGTTTGTTTATTGTCATGTCCCAACCCTGCAGAGCCATCTCTCTTGTTTCTTTCCCTGCCCAAATCAGAGAATCATAGGACAAAACTTTATTCATTTATTTATTTCCCAGTGTTTTTATTCAAATTGCTACTCACAAAATGGTTATATCCCTGGCTTTTTGGGGGAAAGGCAAGCCAGAGCTCTGGATCTTGCTGCACGTTGGGTAATTCTTGGCAAGCTAGCATTCTGTTGTACTTGGACTTTTCCTAATAGCTTACTGTGCCCATCAAAGAACCATTCCATTTGTGCTTAAATAAGATGAATCAGAATAAGATAGAAAGAGGCAGTCTGCTGGTAATAACTATCCATTTTTATGCTTCAACAGTGGGATTAGAAAAATCTCTGATGAGAAAGAAGGCGCAGAATTAAGTATATGGCTCAGACAGATGTCCTGACATTTGAGTTTAGGACTGTAATCTTCAGAATAGACACACCCCAGGAATTATTGCAGCACAGTTATAATGTGTAACTGTGATGTGAGCAGTGTGCCACACAAACACATAATAAAATGCAAAAAATGAGCTGCTCGTGCTCAGCATCTGCCCACCCTTCGCCTACTTTGAACCAGAATAATCTGTCCTTTGTTTACATTAGTGCTGGAAGGGAAAGGCTCTTTGCGAGCAAAACAAGACCCCTTGGGCATTATTTATCAGAGGGGAAACGTTCCTGAATGGTTTGTCTATTTATCCAATTAGTTTATGTGTTACATACAATTGTAAATTGTGCATGACAGACTGATAGTGAAATGAGGGGAAAAAATCATTGTGGTTATTTATAAAAATATATGAAGAACTTTGGTTCATATCCATATTTTTATCCTGATATAGATTATGTGTCTGAGAGCCACCATGGTGTAGTGATTTGACCATTGAACTCTGGAGACAAGAATTTGACTCTCCACACAGCTATGGAAACCCACTGCATGGCCTTGGGCAGATTCTCTTAGCCTTAAGGGAAGGCAAAGGCAAACCCCCTCTAAACAGATCTTGCCAGTAAAACCCTGTGATAGGTTTACTTTATGGTTGCCATAAGTTGGAAATGACTTGAAGTCACACAACAACAAGGGGTTTTGTAGTACCACTCCCTAAGTCTCCCAAGGAACACCCATGATATCTTTAAGTGCTTTTTTTAGAATCCACTCTGACAAAAGGAAATTGTTAAGTATATGTCCCTCATTGTTCCATGGATGTATGTGAAAACTTGATAATGTCAAATATAACAGATACTGTCAGCTTAAACTGGAAGAAAGTAATGAATCATAAAAATTTTTTAAAAATAATTTATTTTTATTTCTTTCTGATTTATATCCCATTTATATTAAAGTCAGGATTGTCCATGGCATATTTCCAGTTTCTATGTACAGTTGTGGAAGCTGGGCAGAGAAGAAACAGGAAGATAGGAAGAAAATCAACTCATTTGAAATGTGATGCTGGAGGAGAGTCCCGTGGATACCCTGGGCTGCTAAAAAGACAAATACAGTTGGCCCTGGTAGGGTGAGAGGCACAGGATCCGCCACAAAAGTAGAAAAAACACAAATATCAAAATGTGTGGGTGTCTGTGGGAAGAGAGCCAAGGCATGGTTGGGGCAGAGCAGGCACCCAGGGTCCAAGCCCAGGCCATTTCCGCACTAGACAGTTATAGTGCTATGATGCCACTTTCAACATCCTATGGAATCCTGGGGTTTGCAGTTTAGGGAGGGGCCAGCCAGCTGCAAACCCCAGGATTCCATAGAAATTCTGCAGGTCAGGGAAAGAAGAGGGAAAAGGGGTGAGTCAGCATGGTGGTCCTTTACTTCCTTTCTCTTCCCCATCTCCTTCCTTGGTAGTGGAGGACATTGAGAGGGGGTTTGTGGTGCTGGGAAATGAGGCTCAATCCATCCTTGGCTGGCCAGGCAGCAGCTGGTGGAAGAGGAGAAGGAGGAGGAGGAGGGGAGGGGAGGACAACGACCAGAGGATGACAACGACAACGACCAGAGGAAGGTTTTTAAAGGGCTGCACAGCCTGGTCGGAGCCTCCAAGAGGGAGGATTCCCCCAGAAAAGTACTTGAGGTGGAAGAGGCAGGGATTGATGAAACTCACACATTATCAAATCCATGAAAGAGAAGCCCTCAAATGTGGAAGGTTGACTGTAAATGGGTTGTAGATCAAATCAAGCCTGAACTTTCCCTAAAAGCCACAACTTTTGTACTTTGCCCATATCATGAGAAGGTATGACTCACTAGAAAAGACAATAATGATTCGTAAAAGATAGAATGCAGTAGGAAAAGAGGAAGACCCCATTACAGATGGGTAGACTCAATCAAGGAAGCCGTGGCTCTGAGTCTGCAAAGGTCTGCTGATGACAGGGTGACTTGATGGTCTCATTCATAAGGTTGCCATAAGGGTTGCCTCAAAGACACCTCCCTAAACTGCAAACCCCAGGATTCCATAGGATGTTGAAAGTGGAATAATAGCACCATAACAGTCTAGTGTGGAAATGGCCAAAGTCAACTTGATGGCAATTAAGAACAGAAACATTTAAAGCAGTAAATACAGTAATGCTCCTTTATCCACAGTCTTGCTTTCTTCAGTACCTACAGTCTGAAAAAGTAAAATATTTAAATGGAAAATATTAAATTAAAAACACTGGCTTCCAGGTGATGGCACCCATGTGGCCTATATTACCAGACAGTATGTATAAAGCTTCTCTGTGGTCCCTGCAAAGCTAGAGAAGCACCAGAGATGTTCCTAGTTTCTCAGAGGCCATAGAGAAGCTTCATGCTGTCTAGTAATATGAAGCCCCTCTGTGGACCCTGTGAAGCTGAGGGACTACTTCTGATGATGCCAGAGCTGTTTCTAGCTTCATACTGTCTGGGTATTATGAAGCCTCTTTATAGCCCCTGTGAAGCTAGAGGCTTCTGTATCCCTGGAGTGTGTGTATGCCTTGGAACATATCCTCACAGACCAAGGGAACTTAATATAATGCAAAAGTAAAAAAACAAAAAAAAGTTAAATAAGCAACTATACCAAAAACAATAGTTTAAAACTATTGAAAAGGTGACTACATTATTATAATAATGCTGATAAAAATTCAGTACACTATGCCTAAAAGAGCTTCTGAAATGGGCAGTTAACAATAAAAAGGATAAGTAAATAAGAAAGTCTTTGCCTGATGGTGGATAGAAAAGAGGGGATCAACTTGAATCCCATGGGAGGGAATTTCACAGCCTGGGGGCAGCTGCTCTAAAGTCTCTGTTCTGTGTTCTCACCAAACATAACAGTGATGATGATGGAACTGAGAGAAAGCCCTTCTCTGCAGATCTTAAAATTCACACAGGCTCATAGGCCATTTCTGAACTACACTGTTATAGTGCTATTATTCCACTTTCAACATCCTATGGCATCCTGGGGTTTGCAGTTTAGGGAGGGGCAATTAGAATTCTCAGCCAGGGAGCTCTTTGGCCTCAGGAAACTACAAACTCCAGAATTCCACAGGATGTTGTAAGTGGAATAATAGCACTATAACAGTGTAGTGCAGAAATGGCCATAATTGGGTGATAATGGTTTTTCATATAAGCTGGTCCTAAGTCGTGCAGGGCTTTAAAGACCATAACAGGCATGTTTGAATTGTGCCCATAACAAAACTGGTAGCCAGTAAAGCTGTTTCAGCATGGAGTTATTCATTCCCTGTAACTGGCCCTACTTAGCAGTCTAGCTCCACTGGAGTCTCCAAGCCCTTTCCAACGGCAGCCCCACACAGACTGTGTTACAGTAATCTAAATGAGATACAATCAAGGCATATGTCACCATAGCTAGATTTGACATCTTTAGGAAGAAGTGTAGCTGGCACACTAGCTTTAACTGTGCAAATCCACCCCGGCCTCTTCTGACAACTGGTTCTATAGGCTCAGGACTGAATATAAATGTATGCTCAAGGTACAAACCCAAGACTTCAATGGAAGTGTAACTTCATCCAGTATAGTATGCTACTTGACTGATGTTGCTGCTTGATAACTGATGTTGCTGCTTGATGACAACATTTTTAACTGTCTTGATTCCAAAGGCAATATGATACAAGGCTGAATCACTTATTTCACATTACAAGGTTTGGTTTGGTTTGGTTTTTGGTATACATGCAGAACTTAAATAAAATTGCTAGGCCCCACCAGAGGACACCCACTGAATCAATGGAATTTCTTTAAGTGTTGATTTACTCAGGGCCCATTCACACTATAGAATTATGGTGCTATTTTTCCATTTTAATGGTCATGGTTCCATCCTGTGCAATTTTGGGATTGGCAATTGAAGGAGGAGCCCTTAGAATTCTCTCCCAGGGAGCTGCTCCTCTGGTACCTCTGACCAAACTAGAAATCTCAGGATTCCACAGGATGCAACCATGGCAGTTAAAATGGGGTCAGAGTGCTATAATTCTGTAGTGTGAATGGGCCTTCTGTTTCAATTGGTTAAACTGGTCTGCATTTCCTGGGACTAAGGGTCTTTCCACACTCCACTGTTATAGTGCTACAATTCTACTTTCAACACCCTGTGAAATTCTGGGGCTTGTAGTTTACTGAGACCAAAAAGCTCTCTGAGAATTTTAAAGGCCCCTCCCTAACCTACAAACCCCAGAATTCCATAGGATGTTGGAAGTAGAATTATAGCACTATAACAGTGTAGTAGTGTGGAAAGGCTCTAAGAGATGGATTTAGGCCAGTATTGTCAAGCGTCACATATTGAGCTACTATAGTTCATATTCATGTAGTAACATGCACTAGTTTAACTGTGTAACTGAGCAGTAGTAATCCTATTAATGGTATATTCCAAGTGTTACTGCCAGAGTTAAACAAGCTGTCCAATAAAGGGGATCCTAGAATAAAGACGTAACTAACTTCTGTGGCTAGGTTGGTTATTGACATACAATCTGCAAGACAGATACACACACACACACACACACACACAGGGACTTTTATTGATTTTATGCTGTAACATTATCCATAACACACACACACACACACACCCCTGATACATTGCTAGGAATATGTAACCTCAGAGTGCACAGTCAGCCAAGCTGGCACAATGTTTATAATCAGTATGCAAATAGGGCCCATGGCATGCAATCAAAATGCTAGCCAGGGGATTCTGTGAGTTGTAGTCCAAAAATATCTTTTTTACGAGCTCTGGTATGGTTGCAGAGGGAGGAATGTTGACTGCAGCTATTGCTAAGAGGGTGCAAAATGAATTTAAGCCATTTGTAGCAGTTACATCTCTCAGTGTGGTTTTCAGGGACAGAAGTGTTCTGTTTCCCTTTGAGACCAGTCTCTACCTCAGCGAAGTGACCTCTCCTCTTCTAATCACATTCTTTAAAAAATAATAATAAACAAATCTTGGTTTTTTTAAAGCTTTTCCCATGATACTCTGCTAACTATTTCCTGTTGTGCAGTCCTGTTGCAAGGGCAAAAAAAGAGACAGTCTGTATTTATCAGAAATGTTTATATTGCAGTATTATAAATCCTGCAAGAATATGATGTGATGTGGTATGAGAGAGAAAGCATATAACTGTCACTGGACTATCGTAGGGGCTGTGCCAAGATTTGGAAACTTCATTTGGGTTCTATTTGGATGTCCCCATAGCTTTTACTGAGATGTGTGGTGAAGAAAGGGATATTTACTTGCATAAAGAAGTTGAAAAGAGGATGTGAACAGGACTCTTTAGATATCACTGTTCAATACGCTTGTCAGGGAGTAAGGCAATTTGGCACACAGCCTATTAAAAGCTTTAAACTGTTTGTTCAAGCCCCTGTTTTTTCTTTTCCAGATCAGTACTTTTCTACTTTTAATCCTTTTAGTAAGGATAGAACAGAAAATTCTGTTGAACATAGTTTTGAAAAACATATTTATCCAATTTGTGGTCTACATGACTGTTAGTGGAAGTGCATGCATATCTTTTGATTTTCATCATTGGGAGGAAACAATGAATGTCAAATTCTTTCCCTCCATCAAAAGCAAGTAAATACATAAAGGAAAAAATTAATAATTTGAAAAATATATCCAAACACACACTTTGGTCAGTGGGAATGAAAAATGCATTTACTGCTGCTGTTATATGTCTTCAGATCAGCCATAACTTATGGTGTCACTATATATGAGAGATCTCTGATAGTCCAACTATCAACAGCTCTGCTCAGATCCCACAAACTCAGATGGATTCTTTAACTGAGTGAAGCCACCTATAATGTGGTCTTCTTCTTTTTTCTGACTGATTTCTATTTTACTTAGCATTGTCATCTTTGCCAGTGTGTCATGTTTTCTCATGATGGCTGGCATGTTGGTTAATCTCAGCTAAAGCAGACCTATTCAAAGGTGAGTCAAAACCAAGGTAAATCCCATTGATTCAGTGAGTCTGTTCTAGTGAGGAGTAACAACAAGATTTAGGCGGAAGTGTCAAAAGTACAATAGTTTCAGTTTACTCATCTTGGTTTCTGGTGAGAGTTCAGGTCTGTTTTGCTCTTGGATTCACTTATTTGTCTTTTTAGCCATCCAGGATATCTGTAGAACTCTCTTTCAGCATCACATTTCAAAGGGGTTGGTTATCCTCCTGTCAGCTTTCTTCACTGTCCAAACTTTCACAACCATACATAGTGTGGCTCTGGAGGCTCCGCATGCCAGGTAAATGCATGCAGGGCCCGGGAGCAATGCGCGATCGTGCACCATTTTCGGCTTCCAGCCGAAAATGAAAAGGTGCACAATCAGCACCTTCTGGCCCCTGAAGCGTTGCATGATTGTGAGTACATTGTGCAGATTGCTCCTCACAATTGCGCAACACTCCAGGCGCCCTTTCACTTGGAGAATGCCATGCAGAAAGGGCCTCAGTGTGGAACTTGGATGGAACAAGAATGTTGTGGGATTCTGATAAGTGTAATGAAAAGGATGCTAACAGGTTTTCACATCCTTGCTTCAGGTTTGGTCTGAATGATAGCTGCAGCAGACTACCCTGGCTATTTAGGACTCGGGCGTTGCACAATTCACATTCCTGAGACGTATGTGGAAAGGGCTTTGAACCTCCATTTAGTTTCACTCAGTCAATAGGCAAGAAGAGGTGAGGCAGACTGGGTCTTTGTGACAGAGGCTAGTCATTCTGCCATCGCACAGCTCTTCCTGTTTTTAGTGGCAACTATTTATGTAATTGGATGATGGGTAGACCCTGGAAAAGTTACTTTTTCATACTACATTTCCCAGAGTTCCCCAGCCAGTGGTTATGTTAGCTGGGGGATTCAGGGTATTGTGGGATTCTGGAAAAGTAAAAATCTAAGCTTTGGTAATCACGTGTAATAGAAGGTATTCAGGCTCTAATCTATACTAGCTGAACTACTGAAACAGGTATTTTAGAAGAGGAGTCTGCATGAGTGAACAGGAGCAACAGAAGAAGACAGGACTGCTATGACTTTTTACTAATTAGGTAGAAAAGGTGCATGCTGCAGTGGGGAGAACAGTTACAAAAATCATGGCTTTGTTCTCTCCTGCAAAGCCTTTGCCCAACAGAATGGATGATGCATCTGTTCCAAATGTGATTGTGCTCTTTAATAAGGATGGCTTCTTAATTATTTTATACTCATCCTTACTTCTTAAAGAACCCATGGGAAGGAAATACAAACACCAAACAAGACACATGGTGTTAGTACCTGAAATATCAAACTGGATTTTGCTCTAAACAAATAGTGTAGATCAGGCTCTTGAAATCCACAAGAGTCATGTGACCTATTCAGAGTTGTCCTTTTGGTTGTTAAACAAAAGACAGACTTCTGTTTCTCCTTTCAACTGCTTATCTCTCTTGGCTTTTGATAAGAGTACTGAGAAGTCGCATTGAAGAATGCCTAAAGAAATCAAAGGATACACACTTTCTTGCAGCTCTGTTTCAGCAAGGTGCAGTACGATAGATATGTACATGTTTCTGTGTTGCCCTGTTATCCTTAGACACTTAAAGATATAGTGTCCTTGCCCTACTGGACAGTTTTCACAGGATTTGGCTTTTTCATAGTAGTCCCTTTCTAGCTCTCCCCCTCTTCCGTTTTCCAGCCTGATTCAATTACATTTTCTCACTTTAATCTTTTTTTTATCAGCCCTTACTCATCTACAGACACCTTCCCCCAGTCTCTTGATATGCCTTCGTATCTGCAGATGCAAATATGTGATGTTAATTATTTGTATTTCATCTGGCAAAAGCAACCAAGTGACATGTGATGGAATCCACATGGCTTTTGAATGGAACTTTTTTTTTTTTAGTAAGCGTTACAGTTGTTTCTATGAGTAAAGGGCGAAAAGAGCCAAGGTTTAATGAGTGACAGAAATATTTGCCGAGTCTGGATGATGTGACGCCTTTCTGGGAAGGGGCCACATGGGATAATGATCCCTTTCAAGGCGTGAGCTTCTTCTTTGCTTACTTTTTGTCTCAGTTCACTATGTTAAAACTTAAAGGAGAATGTGATGGAAGCAGCAATCACAGTGACCAAAGAGTTCAGATTGGAAAACTGCAAATTTTTTTTAGGTACAACGGAACCCACTGAGGTACATTGCAATAGGGAGAAAGTGAAGAGTCCCAGAGAGGTGCCACCACCGTCTGACATTGTAAGCAGCACTCTCTCTGTATAGTATAGACAACACCCTACTAGGTTTCTCACAGTTTTTAGAGGACTGCTATCGGTGTACTAGATAATCTTCTTTGTCCTTAATTGCAACTGGTTCCAAGTTTGGTATTTGTAATAGGCAGTGATAATTTTACTTGCATGATAGCTTCAATTGCCTAATCTCTTGTTCCAAGGAGCAGGAAAATCTAGGACTTTAGTTGTTGACAGCCATCCACTTTCAAGTTCATGTTGGAGCTAAGCTAACTAAGCAGAGTATACTATACCATTTCGATAATACCTAAATAATGTGTCTGTTCAGGGTATTGTCCTTAAGAGCTGCAATTACCAAGCATTTTGGATCTTAAATGAATGTGGAAAACCCTTAATGTGACACATAAAACGAAAAAGATTTTTCTGTTAACTATTTAAAAGAGCTATGTATGGGAACACTGTAATAATTGTAATGATAGCCTTTTGCACTACTGTTGTTGATTTCAAGCTGCAATTCAAGAATGCTTTTGTATCTAATGCTAAAAAATGCATATGCATCTCATTTGTGGTAGTTGTACAGCATGCATATTAAGGAGGACAGAAATGAGTTGGACAAGGTGAAGAACCAATTTAGGCACCACAGACTTTGCACATTGTAAAACAGATTAGAGCACAAATTGGTTTTAGTCTCAAAAACCAGGTTTAATGCTGATTATTAGAAATAAGCCTTTCTTGACATTTTCTAAGGCTGTTTTCACACTAGCACTCACGACATTTTTCTAATTGGATGTCATTTTCTTTGCCATAGTGTGCCCACTTTATCCTGCAATAGTTTCACTTTCAAGGACTCTTGTTCTTCCAAGATTGCATGTGTGAGTTCCTTAACAAAAAGTATACTTTTAAAGTGGTGTTCAGTCTGTTTGTGGTAGGATATGATATTCTTACTAAAGGATTAAATTAACAGTCTGGAGGAGGACGTGCTTTTAGATCCAGTCTTGTCACTAGCTGCCTGTGCGATGTCCGTGGGCACAGTGGCTTACCCCAACTGCAGCAGTTGAGCCTACTGCAACCCCTCTTGGATAGAGGTAGTCAGACTACAACTACACATACAGTGTAACCTTCTCAGTGTTGTACATGGGGGCTGCTTTTGAAGACTTGTTAGAAATTCAGATAATACAAAACTCCATTACTAGGTTGCTATCCAGAACCAACTGTTGGCAACAACATTTCACTAGCTACACTTATTGGCCATTCCATGCTAGGTACCATTCAAAGTGCTGGCTATTAAGCAAAAACTCCTAAATGACTAGGAGCTGGCTACTTGAGGAACTGTCTTCTTCCATATCAATCTGCCTGAACCCTCCATTCATCATAGGAAAACCTTCTCCATCTGATGTTAGACAGGTGATGACCAAAGAGAGGGTCTTCTCAATCATATGTGATTGCCATTCTCAGTTAAGCTTGTCTGTTACTAACCTGGCCATCATTTCACTGCCAGAGAAAATAAAAAATATTTTTATTTGCCTAGAAAAGCAGCACCTTCCATAATTGTTCTTAGTTTAATGACTAGTATTTATGTGATTTTTCTCCATTTTTGTTTTGCTGCTTTTTACTGTAATGTTACTACCAAGTGTATTGCCTGTGGAGTTTTATACAGAAAGCTGGCCTAGGAAATACCTAAATAAATAGGAAATAAGAAATATCTAAATAAACAGGTCTTGTTTATGACTTTGAATGTTGAGAGTGACACTACTGAATCCCGTGTCTCTTAATTCTGTTAAGAGTCTTCATAAATACTTTCAGTAAGGAAACAGTATCGGTAATATTTGAATGTGTTGTTAGGTAATTAGAAATAATGTCAATTCTTCTGGCAAAGCAGCTCCCTTGTAAACATGATTTCAGGTTTTGTGCCTTTCATCAGGTTTAAAACTAGAACAAGAATGTATAGAATTGGTCAGAAATCTAGAGTGCCATTAAAATAAACTGGAGCTATTACAGACTAAAATCCTTATTTACATTTGTGTTATTTTGTCTTGAAGATATATGTAGATTCAGCTAGAGTACTTGTGGCATATGAAAGCTTCAGAAGCTAAGTAAACAGGAAGTAAATTCTTCATGTGAACAAAACCTGGGAAAGCAGAAAAGAAAGAATCCCATGGCTTTTGGGAAAGTTGCTGAATAAACCAGAAACACATTGGGGTTTACTGGTAAATCAATTAATTCAAGCTGAAGTGAGAGAATAAGAAAAATATCTGATGATCACACGTCACCTAAAAATTCATTTCCCCCTTTGTGCTGACCAGGCAACCATGAGGCCAAGACACAACGTACTGGTTCAATAACAGACAGTTCCTGCAGCCTGCCTGGCACTGTCTTTGGATGCTGTGTGTGCTGAGGCAGCACAAGACTTTGGCATGACTGTGGGACTTCTGTTTTAGTTCTTGCTTCTTTTACCATTACAGAAATGACAAACCCTTTTTGTATTCTTCCAACCATTCTGCCCAGTTTGACAAGGAAAGTGCACTTTATGTTTGGACGAAATAATTGTATTTAGCATTTATAGGACAGGTTTAACAGTAGTCATGAATGACAAGTTCTGTCCTGTGCTAATAGCTTCAGCAGGAGCAATTTTTACTGGGATGCTGGCATGTAGGGCCAAAAGGTCCTGACCCTTATTCTTCCTCCTGATGCCTATTTAAAGCTTGAAAATAACTCCACTGACCTATTGTTTAATGTAACACATAGCTTGTTAGTAAATTATTTCTCACTACAGCTCCAATATTTGTCTCGCAGCCGTAACTCATCAGGACATTATGCTAGCCACCTCAGAATTTGACAGCGTGCTTTTTTATTTCATCCAAGTTGCCAGGTTTCAGGCCAAAATTCCAGATGGAGGTTCACTAGAAACAAAAAGGAAGTCAACTGTAACTCATCAGGAAATTGTGGTAGGTGCCTCAAATTTGACAGAGTCCTTTTGTTCGTCATTCAGGTTGCCTAGTGACAAGTTTCCAGTGAAAATTTCCAAGGGAGTTTGGCTTACTAGAAGCAACCAAGGGAGCCACCCATAATGCATCAGGAAATCATAGTTGATGCCTCAAAATCTGACCAGTGAGTTTTTCATTTTGTCTGCCTTGTCTGATGGACTGAGAATCCAGTCTGAGGCTTCATCCCAACTATAAAAGAGCTTCCAAGATGTGGAAACTATTGTGGGGATAAGATGTTAGGATGCTTTAAAATCCCAGAGTGAATTCAATATGGTTCCCCCATTGAGACAAAAACAAGAAAATAAATAAATGAATTCACTGCCCTGCTGACAAGGTGACCTGAAAGCCCTCAGCTATCATTTCTTTTCATCCAACTACCCAGTTCTAAGTTGAAAATAAAAAATGAGAGCTTTCTTGAAGCCAAAAAGGGAACCTGACATAATCAGGGATTTTTTTAAAAAAATGGCTGACATTCCTCAGACAGCAAAACAAGAGGGGTCTAAGGCACAGCTCCTAAAATTCTTGAGAATATAGATGGGATGGCAAAATGAGAAGAGGGCTTCCTGAGATACTTTTGGTAAAATTTCTGAGCTAGAGAAATTGGTGACCAGTAAAACAGAAAGTCCCATAGACTCCTTTTGGAGTATTAAGTACACTCAGGCCCTTTCCACACAACATCGCTGTCACAGAATGGCAGCCACAGGATGGTAGCGGTCAGCAGGTCGCACTTCCGCATGACGTTGTCGCTGTCCTGCTGCCATCCTGTCACAGAGTGTCGCGCTTGCGCAGTTTTTGCAAAACGGAAAAAATCTGTTTTGCACCTGCAATCACGTGGTGCTCCCATCACTTCTGGCCATGCAGAAGATGTGGAGGCACATTGGTGACGCTTCCTTCCTTAGCTCAGCAATGGATAAAGCCCGGCTGTGCTGCGGAAGGAAGACGTGGTGCTATTGCGTTCTCTTCTGCATGGACTGAGTGGGTGCACAGGGAAGCATTGCTGACGCACTCCCTTCTGGACCTAGGACTGCAGCGAGATGATGCAGAAGAGCTTCGTCATAAGGAAATGGCCTGAGACAGTCCAGGGTATAGTAGTATCAATAGTGATACTGGAGACAGGTGAGTAGCGGCTTCTCTAAGGTTACCGATTCATTGCTGAGATGCAATTTGAACTAGGGACTTCGAAAATTACAGTCCACATGTTTTTTCAGTGTGCAGTAGACTTTGATTTGTTTTGCTAGGTGTAGGAGTGGACATTATCAATAGCATTTTCAAGTGTATCTGACAACTTAATACCCAGTCTAGTCTCACCGGTTGCTTTTCATAAATTAAATGTGCATTTGGTAAGAGCTTTTCAAGCTTATAAGTTAGAGCTGACTGAGAGTGTATTATTCAATCTGAGTTGGGATTTGGTCAATTATATTTATATTCCTAAATCAGGGATAGAAAAATTACTTTTTTTTTTTTGCTTATGTGAGTACTGTAAAATGTACTCTTAGGTCCTAGGAATAAATATTTTTAAATTATCCTGTAAAACTGATGTCTCAAAATTTAACACTGTTTCTAGGTACCTAGGAATTCTGGACTATTGTCCAACCTTATCCTAAACTGACAGACTTTTAATTAATTAATAGTGAATTATATATTCACATATAACAAAATTTATATTTTGGTGAAATTTTGCAGGGCTCCAGCAAAAGCTATTTGCCATCAGCTAGGAATATTCACTGTAGGACTGTGCCTTTACAACTTTTAGGCTCTGCTGCTCTTTGAGTGAATCTTAGCCTGTGTGAGCAAGTCTGTGGCCATTTCCGCCCTACACTGTTATAGTGTTATCATTCCACTTTCAACCTTCTTTGGAATTCTGGGGTTTGTAGTTTACAGAGGCCAAAGACCTCTCTGGCAGAGAATTCTAAAGACCCCTCCGTGAACTACAAACCCCAGGATTCCATAGGATGGTGAGAGTGGAATAATAGCACTAGAACAGTGTAGTCCAGACATGGCCTGAGTCACAACTACAAATGTCTTGAGGGTGCCATAAGACTGTTTGCTGTTTTTGGTATTTCCTATTTGGCATCTGTACGGTGAGGCAGCCCCTCCTCCCATTCTGTTGTGTGGATGAAGACTAGTGAGGGAACTTTCAATCTCAGTCATGGCAAAGAACAATATTTAATTTCTAAAAAGAACTGATCAAGACTCCTTGAAAGTATATCATATAACCTATGGCATAAAAATGTTTGATTTTAGTGTAAGTGTTATTATTATTGTTATTACGTATAACAGAAGCATAGGGAGATGGCCAGAAAAACAATTATTGTTATCATCCTGCTAGCCCAATCTAAACTAGTGGTAACAGCATCTTGGCACCACTTATGTGGCCTTGCTCTGGAGATAGCTGTGCTATCTCTCTGTGCATGTTTTAAAATTTTATTTTTGTTTAAAAACCAAAAGAAAACCCTGATCCTGTGGCCATTATTTAAGAAGAAAAATGCAATTCCAAAAATTAAAGGGAGGAAATATAAGAATGCTCTGAGAAAAGGGCACTCATACTGGTATTCGACAGGATTGCTTTTAAAAGTATGAAAGCTACATGAGACTGCTAAGTGTGACAGAAGAGGGAATGTTCAGCTCCCATAGAAATAAGTTGCAGTTGGACAAATACTTTTTGACAAGGTGTCCTGGAGTTAATATATATTTACTTTTTAATTTTCCACAGCTATCCTCAACCCCATGACTTGCACGTATAACAGAAGCATAGGGAGATGGCCAGAAAAACAGAATATATTTAACCCCAGCACCACTACCCCCTTAATTATGAGCCTGAGAAGTTTGTCCAGACAGATATTTCTGCTTCACTCACAACCATGTATACTGCATGTGTTCCCCAAATTCTGGGTAATACTTCATGAACTCTGTGAAGTGAGCTCACATAATCTCCTGCTGTGACAAGTCTGTTAGCCCTTGTGTTTTCTTCTGTTCTTTCTAAATGGGAGTCACCTTGGACCAGTTCAGGACCTCTGGATATTTAAGACTAAGACCTAGAGCAGATTTACCTTGCCATGGACATAGGAGTCACCAGAGTTCACTGGCTTCTTTTTTTGATGAGTGCCAGCAGATGGCTTTGCAGAGAAGACCCTGGGGAGAGAGTGCCTGTGTCTGTGAAGAAGTGAGCCCTAGGTGGGCAGCACAGTATTCATGAAATCATATTGACAACACACACTTTTTATATATTTGGGGAAGTATTTAAATACACAGAGCTGCTGCTGTCATGTGGTAATGTGGTTCTGAAAACTCATACTTTCTCCAGACAGAGAGAGAATTAGAGCAAGGACTGCTGCTTTCTGACCAAGTTGTTACTCAAAGGCAGTTTTGGTCAATTTTTCACCAAAGCTATTTTCTTTTCCCAGGAATCTGTGGCTGCCTTTTTTGTTGTATGCTTTCAAGTCGTTTCCGACTTACGGCAACCCTAAGGAGAACCTATCATGGGGTTTTCTTGGCGAGATTTGTTCAGAGGGGGTTTGTCTTTGCTTTCCTCTGAGGCTGAGAGCGTGACTTGCCCATGGCCATCCAGTGGGTTTCCATGACCAAGCAGAGATTCAAACTCTGGACTCCAGAGTTGTAGTCCAGCACTCAGACCAGTACACCACATGTACATACACTTTACTGTTGTGAAAAAAGAACAGTTTTTACACATACCCTAATTTTGTATCATTCTTCATTTCTTGTCATTTGCTTCTGTCTAAGTTTGCCCCCAGCACAACAGGATGAAGTGGGACTTTGTTGAGAAAAAGAGGACTGGTTATTAACTAAGCTAAAAGATTTATTTTGCTAACAGAGGATAGCACACTTCGTGATATTCTAATCTGATATATTAACTAATAAAGTATTACTTGAGAGAGAAAAGGAACTTGAAGAAAGATAAAGGTAGAGGAACAGTAAGAGTTAGTAACTTGGACAGTTTATATATTATTTGAAATATCAGGTAAAACAATTTTCTTTAGTCTTTGGGAAAAATGAATACATACAGTTATCTGTATTTGGAATAATGCTTTGAAACCCTTCTTGTTATAGAACAGAACATTTTACAGATCTTGAATGAGTGAGACTGGGTGGGTCTGCATAGAACAATAATCTGAGTGAAATTTATGTTGTGTCATTGATGAGATGTGATGGCTGTCAGATGTTGGCATGCAGTGCAAGATCAGTTTTGCAATGATTTAAAAAGGATTGGGTCCCTGATGGGAACCTCCTTGCATTTTTTTTTTATTTTGTTTTGCTTTTATGCCTGTCTGATCATGAGTTGTTGTGGTCCAATTATTTTTGTCCACCAGTTGTTACGAATAGTCATTACCTAGGGCTTTATTACATGCTCCGTTTGTTACATGATTGTACTGGCTTAGTTCTTTGTTTGATCTCTCCTATCACATGACATTGTCACTCTCCTCTTGTTGGATTGTATTCTCATCACTATTGAGTCATCTCTTTTCATTCATGGGAAGCAGCCATTAATAACTCCAATAACATTGCATTTCTGCAGTGTTGTGGATGGGTCTGATTGCTAAAGTCTCTCTCGCATTATAATATAGGGATAGATAAAATGAGTATTGCATTGTTTGTGTCATAGTGCATCTCCCCTATTGTTTAATAGAAGCTGCAGAAGATTTCACTCTTTCAGATCTCCATAAGATCAAGTGAAAGTGTGATTTGGTATTACTGTGCTGAGAACTCCTTTCTCTTTGCACCACACAATGATCTGCCATAGGCAGGACAGAGAATATGGCAAGGCAGATGGTAATGATGCCATCTTGCACACTGAATTTCATCAGACTTTCTAGGGAAATGAACAGATCTGAACACAAGGCTCCTAAGTGCTGCAGTAGCCACATATTTTAATCCGAGCCAGCTTTAACCCTAATTTAATCACAAATTTAGTGATTTTAGTATGACTGGAAATAGTTTTTGAATGAAAATGGTTATATATTAAATACTTGAATGAATATACAGTCAGCCCTCCACATTCACTGGGGTTAGGTGTTCAGGACCCCTGCAAAAGTGGAAGAACCACAAATTTCATAATGAGTGTGTGTGGGGGGAGCGGACCAAGGCATGGAAGCGGGCCAAGGCATGGTGGGGAGAGAGGGCAGCCAGGGTCCAAACCAGGTCAAGGAAAGGAGAGGGAAAGGGGGTCGGGTTGCATGGTGACCCTATACTTCCTCTCTCTCGCCCGTCTCCTTTGTTGGCTGTGGGGGGGGGCACTAGGAGAGGATTTGTGCTGCTGAGAAATCAGGATGCAATTGTCAATCTGTCGTTAGTTGACCAGGCAGCAGCTGGAGGAGGGGGAGGAGGAGGACCAAAGGCAGGTTTTTAAAGGGGTGTGTGACCTCACCTGAGTCACTGAGAGGGAATGTTCCACCAGAAGCACTTGAGGTGGGCAGGCAGGGATTGGAGAAACTGACAAATAATCAAATCCATGAAAGTGAAACCCGCAACCCTGGAGGGCTGATTATAATACATATCTGAAGATACTATATACTAGTATTTCTCAAAGTGCTGGTCCATGAACTGGTGCTGGTACATGAGGCATTGGCTGCAGGTCCATAGGGAGTTTCCAGGAAAGAAAGAAATTTCTGTAACCAATGGACACAATTATATTGCTTGTCTTTGGCACACTGTGGCAAAAAAACAAGGAAAAGAAAGGCCTAGCTGTCTCTCACCTTAGATAGCTTAAGAAGCACAGCTCTGTACTCTGATCATTTATACTGTTTCTCACTGGAGCAACAACAGCAACTACAATATGATTTTTCTTACTAAAAGTGCCCAGAGCTATATGTAGCATCTTTATAAACTAAGCCATATAGAACAATAAAAAGTACAACTAGTGTAGTTTGGAACAAATTTCTGTCTTCAGGCTCAGTTCTTCATCTATAAAAAAGTGAAGGAGGGGTTCATACTTGAGAGAGCTGTAATTCCTTAAATTACATGCTCTTTGAGAATTTAAATTTCCATATAAATAGTAATCAGTAGGTACAGCAGTGATTTTCTCTCACACAGGAGATGTGTTGTAGCTCAGAAGACATACACATACACAATATAGGTTGTAGCGGTTTCACACATACACACTCCATATGTACACTCTATCCAGTGGGTCAGTATTGGCCCTTAAATGACATAGGAAAGATGGAAGTGGTCACAAGATATTTCTTATCTCATTAAGCTGGAATGTTGCGGTGGACATCCCGTGCCAACAGTGCTCCAAAGCTAAAGTTGAGCAATCAATAGTGATCACTTCAGCATGTTACTTGGATCCTATGGTTCATTCCCATGCCAGTGAGCAGACAGCCAGAAAAAGCTGAATCAATAGTCAGAGTTTGGACTAGTCTTTAGACAGAGCTTGGGTTACAACTATTTGAATACAGCTGGAGTGGGTGGGGAGGGTCTTGAATCTTTAATTTAAAAAAAAGTAAAAGTTCTGGTTATAATTCAGGGCCAAATTATAGCAGAGGTTGCCTGTTCATCAACATCAGACACAAATATTTGCAGTGCACGAGTTTGTGTTGTGCATGGGGCTTACTTCCGTGTTCATTGTCAAAACTGTACCAACCAAAGACAGCCAAAGAGTTTTTTGAAAGTCAAAGTTCCCTTGAATATCCCATGCTCATTTCCTCATATATTTCTTGACCCTATCTGCAGCTGAGGACAGATCTGGTAGTAATCAAGTCTAAAGGAAGGGGATGACTTCTGACACAAGTAGGGAACCTAGTGTCATTCAGGTATTTTGAATGTCAGTACATCTCACATGTGACCATTTTGCATGAAGACAAAGTTTTGGGAAAGCTTTACAGGGAACCCTGGTGGTGCAGTGGTTAAATGCTGGTACTGCAGCCACAAGGTTGTGAGTTCAATCCTGCCGGGCTCCAAGTTGACTCAACTTCCATCCTTCCACAGATCAGTAAAATGAGTACTCAGCTTGTTGGGGGCAATTAGCTAAAACACATTGTAAACCGCTTAAAGAGCACTTAGCAGACAAGCGGCATAGAAATAGACATGCTATTGCTATTGCTCTTTACAGAACATTTTATTCAGCTTGTAAAATATGTGTCCTACTCATCTTTCTTCTGATCATGCATTGTCTCCAGCTTTCTTCTGATCACACTTTGCTTTTTGACAGGGCATTGCGACAGAGTCCCACACTGCTTCATCTGTTTCTGAAGATGCCCATCTCCTTGTTCTTCCTTCTCACTGGTAAGCAAATCCCTTGATGTACACTGAATGTGCAAGTGTGTCCAATTGAATTGCTCATAGCATTCCCACAGTACAACAAGATGGATGAAGAGAAACAGAAGCATAGATGTATTTACTCATATGTGAAACAGTTATTTTCCTTAGCCAGACACATGCCCAGCTATACAGTATTTACACAGTGGCATTCTGGTAGCCTTACCTTTAAAAGAATGCCATTTGTTTTTAGATTGCAGCATGGCCTGTAGGGGAGGCTTGCACAGGAAGCAAACAGCAAAAATGGAAAAATGCCATACAAAAAATGCACCCTACCACACATATAAATTTCAGTTGGGGCAGAAACTTTAATGGAGGTCAGTCCATCTCTGTGTAAAGTGCTTCAGTAAATGCATTGTGTGCAGCATAAAGTCCCTACAGCATTTGGGGGAAAACTTTGACTATTCAGATGTTGTTGGATTTCATCAGCCCTAGCCAGCACAGCCAACACTGAGGGTTGACTGGAAGAGAGAGATTGTTACAGTTCAGCAACAGAGTTAGGGGAAATTTGTGTATATACATTAGGTTTCCAACTTTTCAACTGATTTTCTTTATTTGTGATAGCAGCTTAAAGTGCTGAGACATCATCTTATGCTTACCTTCACCCTGTGACAAACCTTATCTTTTTTGCACCCATTGAGCTCTCATCACATGCCACAAGATGAAGCTATGCCATTTTTTCCCCTGTTCAGTTGGTAAAGCTAGTATACAGCATGGCATGTGGACCAGACTGTCTTCTATCACTTCAATTATTATCTTACTTTCAACATCTATCCCACTCACTAAATAAGGAAAAGAGGAGGAGGGGATTCAGGCACAAAAACCTACTGTTGGCGGACTGTGTTCATCTTGGTGGCTTGCAAGTTGTGTGGGCCTGCTGCAGTGTTTTGCTCCAGATATAGATGATTTCTGCCAGCTGGAGTAGTTGTCCCTCTGACATCCTTCAGTCTGGGGACCTACAGTGCGTTGGCACAAACTGAATCAACACGAGCACCTCCGGCTTCTTTGAGACTGAGAGCAATGCCAAGACTGCTGCCTAGATGCCCAATCCGAAACTTTTCTGCTTCAAAGTCTCTATTGCTAATGCTCAACATCCTGTTTTATTCCTGCAATAGTTACACCTTTTATTCTGTTATTTTATAAACAGCCTCTGAAGCATAATGAGTTTCTGTTTTTCCATTTTGTGGGGAGGGGGACATTTTGTAAACAAGCCAAAGTCTACTTAGAGGTGGAAAATTTACTTAAGATGCTAGTCAGGATGGTTGTTTGTTTAAGTTAAATTTGTTTAAGTTAAAACCAAACAAGAAGTATTTCTGTTCCAAGTCTTACATATTTGGAATCTGTGTACAATTATATTGTATCTGTTGTTAAATCTTAGTATTGCTGTTCTTGTAATTTCATTGGATTTGATCTAGACGCTGTGTAATGTGGAAGTGCAGAAGCGCTTTAGCTTGGGCTAGAAATACATGGGGGTAAAAGAGAGAAATTTTGGATGTTCACAAGATCCTTCAGAACGGTGTGCAAGATGTCACTGTTGGATTTCAGTGAAAACTGGTTAAAATCACTACCCCACTCTTTTCTTCCATTGTGAAGCTTCTGCTAGATCCCATTCTTGCCCTGAATGGAATAAACCCCTGCAGTTTGTGGTGAAACAACCCATTGTTTTTAATATTTGGTCACCTTGAATAGTGAGTGAAATGGAGAATAAATGTTTTAACTATCTAAAGACAAGGTATAAATGACTTAACTAAAATAAAGAAATAAATAAGTCAGTCCTCTGTGTTTTGGAAGCTCAGTTTAATGAGTTTTGAAAACCTGACTTCAGCAGTACCATTTGGAAAGGCCCCCTCTTGATGTTATCTTCAAGAAACGTTCTCTCTTTCTTAAGAGAAGTGACAGACCAGATTTATAACCTGAAATGTTCTGCTTTCCTTCTTCATTGTGCTGCACAAGGAGAAATGGTGTATGGTTGAAAACAGTGCTAGTTTCTTGTCTTGTGAAGAGTACACTGCCTTTGGGAGTAGAATTATACTTTAAGAAGGATAATTAAGCAGTTGCAGTCCTTTACATTCAAGGATGGTCCCTTGAATTTGTGGGACTTAGGATGAACTTATGTAGAAATTACACTGTGAGTGAAATGTATCACATCCTTCCTACATGCCTGTCTCCCTTCTCTGTGGTAACACAGGGAACTCTGTCCAAAAACTAGGAAACTGAAAGCTATGATGGGCTCATAGGAAGCAATACAGGAAACAGTTGTCCACCCTATCATTTCCCAAAGATTTCCTGGCAATTTTATTTTTAGTTATACTGCCACTTTCACATCCTCAGCTGATTAGCTTTCTCCAACACAAATCACATGATAGAAATCTGTGCCATGGTAGCCACCTGAGCTCTTTAAAATGCCCAGTTCAAACCTCTTGGATCAGGATAGGCAGGATGGTAGGCTCATTCCCATAAACCAAGAAAACATTTGTTTGCTGCAGCTCATTCCTTCCTATCTCAGTATAAGAAAGCCAGAATATGGCCATTTCTCAGAAGGAAAGATATCTGTATTATACTGGAGCTTTTCAGTTGTCTGAATTATCGAGTTCCATGATACACTCGTCACTGAGTGCCTATGGAGCCCTTTGTTTCCCTCATAATTATAATGCAAAGGCAGACATGATTGCATTGCTGGAGGAAGTAGCCTTTTCCTCTTGAGGAAGAAAATAAGGTTGAGAACCAGGCTTAATCATTTCATATATGTCTATGAATTTATTTTTCCTGTAACACCTGTAGTTAGACAATCTTGGGTCCACTTTGATACAAGAATTACAATGTTTTGCTTTTCAGGCAGCTCAGCAATTTAATGTTATACAGTTAAAATGTGGTTTGTGTTTCTGAATCCAGTTTGCCATTTATTAGTAAGTGTTCTGCCACTGAACTCTGTGGGGTTTTTGTGTCTTTCTCATGATCTGCTTTTCTGCATATTTTCGCCAAGGACTGTTGGGAGTCAGCTCTCTGGAGATCTCTCCTAGTGACCGTGAAGTCATCCTTAGTCTCTACAGTGATTTTACCCTGACATGCTCTGGGCAGAATGAGCTTTTCTGGAGAAAGGACAGCAAACATGACATAGTAGACACCATCCTGCAGAAAAAGGGTGGCACTTTTTTTAGCACCCTAACACTCAGGAATGTGACTGGATTCTACACGGGTGAATATTCCTGCAATTACATTCAGTCTCCAGAGGGAAAATCCATCTATGTTTTTGTACCAGGTACTGTCAGTTGCATTGCTGTGAGCTGATTCTTGATCTGTGTGCATGTGTAAATCTCTGAAGATAGGAACATGTAGCGTGGAGGAACTCTTGGTCTGTGGGCCAAAAGCAAATGTCCATATATTCCTCAGACTATGCCCAATCTATTCAGGCCACAACCCTCCTCACTCAGAGTTTTAGTTTTGGGTTTTTGCGGGGGTGGTATTTACTTCATCCCACTTTACCCATATGTGCAAAGATGATGAAGGAAACTTTGTACAAACAGGGAAGGCAAATGCCTATATGAAAAAAAAACTTTTTTTTTGTTTAGTGTGCATAACAAAAGGTAAGAACTACAACTATACCTGTACCAACTTTTGGCTCTGAGCCTACCTACTTTGGACAATGCCCTTGACCCTTGATGTATGGACCCCAAGATGTTTTTGTTGCATACTGTCTCTTTTAAGAGGTAGGCTCAGAAGGCTGAATGCTAGCAGGACACCCTAGATTTTAATTAAGAGGAGAACCTAGGAGGAGCTGTAGTTTCAGTCTGTATAGTGTAGTTCTCATCATTGTCATGGTGACGGCAGCAGCCATATTGGTAGTGCCAGCATTCCCTTTTTTACACCCTACCCATTCCCCAAAGCTGGGACTTAATGTGGCTTACAATATAGCCTTCCAACTACCTCAGTTCCTCCAAGGCTAGGATAGTCCTAGACTTCCTTTGGTTCATGTTAATAGGAAGTTAGATGTTGTTGTATGATTTAGGAGATTTTAACAAATGATTGTTAGTGAAAACATCTGTATTTGTTGCAGTGCTGTTTCCCACTTTCAAATGTTTCAGCTGAGCTGAGGCAGACCTTGACAGGGAAAAGGTTCCCCATATCTTCTTTAAAAGAATCACAGTTCCAAAAAGCTGATGGATGATGACTGATGGTTTGGGACCTGGGTTATTTCAAAACCTTTTGCTGCCTATGGCAGGGATTCCATCTGCCCGTTTTATGTACAGAAACCATAGAGCCAGGCAGCTGAATTTTATTTCAACCATGAGTAGTCACAGGCCAACATTCTTTAGTGCCCCTGAGGGAAGCAGGCAAGCCGAGGGAGCCATGGGCCATGGTGTATTACACACATCACTCCCTTCTCTGCCCTCCAGCACCTCACTGTTGCTTTATACTCCTTGCATCTGCCATTTTGTTTAATGGTGAGCCCTGACTATTTGGGAGTGTGTGTGTGGGGGGGATGTCTTTCCCTGAAGTGGTCAGGTGAGATGCCCCATGCTCAAGCTATGCGTACCTCTAATGCAGGCTTATCTTTGTGGTGGACTGATAGTTTTTATTTAACAAGCAGATAATCCAGACTTGCATGTAGTGTGCTTCTAGTTCCATATCCAATTGATACCAGCCCGTGCCATTTAAGTAGGTGCCCCATTTTGATAACTTGTCCAAAGTAGAAAGAAGATTCTGCCTTGCCTGAGCCACAGAAAATGCAGAACTGTTGTATGCTAGTACAGTAACTAAACACTACCATTGACTGTTTCTGGTCACATTGGCCCTGTTTATCTCTCATCCTACACATAAGGAACTGTATGAGCTAAGAATATATTTTGAAATTGTGTGAGATTATTTTCTTAGCTAAACTGTGTCAGAAAGATAGATTACTTTTTATTCTTAATTTCTGTATATCATCCTTGATGTTGTATAACTGAGTTCTCTCCATCTTTTTTTCCCCCTAAAGACCCTTCTTTGCCATTCCTGCCAAACACACAGGAAGACATATTTGTTTTTAGCACTGGCCATGGAGAGGACATTATTCCATGCCGTGTGACAGACCCCAATGCTACAGTGACTTTGTATGAAAAGAGGGGTAATGACCCAGTCCCTGGCACTTATTACCCACAACACGGCTTTAAGGGATACTTTGAAGACACAGCCTACATCTGCAGGGCATCGATAGATGAGCAGGAGTTTGACTCTGAACCGTACTATGTCTATAGCATCCAAGGTGAGCCTTTGCCTCATATTTGCCTGTACCGATATGGGCAAAGGAATCCATCTTCAATGTGAAAACCTAGGTCTGTACTGTAGGAACAGCAGTTTAGCTCTGTATTCACTGAACAACTTAAAAATGAGTTTAAAAATATCCATCTCAGTCCACAAAGTACAAGCTGACTCCTTGAAGTGGATTTAATCAGGAATCAGAGCTGATTCATATGATTTGAAACTGGCCATGTCCTCATGCTGAACAACATATTTTGTGGTTTGGAACAAGTGTCTGGTTATTATTATTCTGCTCTGCACCCATCTGATTGTTATTTTAGCTTCATATTAAATACCTTTCTCTCAGAGCTTTTACCATATTATTAGGTCTCTATGGAATTAATAACTATAGATTATAGTTAATGATTATAGTTATCTTCAGCTAGCTCTTGCAGTTTGTATTTTATTTTATCATGTGCAATGTATTTGATAGGTTAAGATGTGTTACTATCTTTTTATTATATTATCGTCATATTTTAAATTGATTTTAAATGCCCTGAAAAATTGTAATAATACATCTAGACTCATCAGAGAATTATGGGTCTTTCTGCGCTACGCTATTATAATGCTATTATTCCTTTGGAATCCTGGGGTTTTCAGTTTAGGGAGAGGCCTTTCAAATTCTCAGCCAGAGAGCTCTTTGGCCTTAGTAAACTACAAACCTCAGAATTCCCACAGGATATTGAAAGTGAAGTAATAGCACTATAACAGTGTAACGCAGAAAGTCCCAATATCTTCATTGTCACCATCTGCAGAGAACAACTTGGACAGATTTTCGGTCATGTCAGTGGTTAAACCTGTAAGTTGCTGCAATTTGGCTTCTTTGCAGATTAATTTGATTTTTCTTTTCTTTTATAGTTTCTTCTTCACCTACCTCCACTATCAACATTTCTATCAGTGCAGTGCAAACTATTGTGAAGCGTGGTGAAAATATATCTGTGACATGTGCTGTGAGAGGTATTGAGTTGATCAATTACACCTGGAGCTACCCAGGCCAAAACGTAAGCAATTGTGTTTTATTTGTGTTTCCCTGTGTGTGTGTGGGTGCGTGGGTTTCTGTTCCTCATTTGGACCTAAATGTATTTATTTATATGGCCAAGATACAAACAATACTAGACAGTTTAAAACAATGTACCCTGTGGGCCTTTTTATACTATGCAGTTACAATGCTGTGATTTTACTTTAACTTCCAGGGCAATATCCTGTGGCATCTGAGCATTGGCAGTTGAGGGAGGGACATTTTGAATTTTCAACCAGAGAGCTTGAGTGTTTCACCAACCTATGAGCCCCAGGATTCCATTGGATGCAGTCATGGCAACTGAAGTGGAATCATAGTGCTATAGCGGTGTAGTTTGAAAAGACCATGAAGATAAGACTTCACTGGGCTGCAGAAGCTTTGCTGAAAAGCCACATTTTTAGCTAGTGCAAAAACAAAGCCAGCATTGATGCCAATCATCCCTCCAAGGGAAGGGCATCCCACAGCCAGGAAACCATAGCAGAGAAGACCCCTTCTGGTGTCTCCACATTCTGCATTGTTCCCATCCATGGGACATTGAGGAGTGCCTTGCCCACTGATCTCAGTGCATGGACCAATATTTCTTTAAATACTGAGATCCCCAGCCATTTAGAGATTTGCATGTCTTTGGTAGCACCTTGAACCCAGAATGGAAGTATACTGGCAGCCAGTGAAGCTTCCTGACAACTGATGCTATTGGATTCAGTATATTCCTGCCAGTAGTTTAGGTGACACATATTGTATTAGTTGCAGCCTTCATGTTATGTCAGTGATGGTCCCACATAGAAGGCATTGTGGTAGTATTCAGTAGGAAGTCATCAGTGAATAAACTACAGTGGCCAGTGGGCTGTTACTGGATGGGACTGATAATCTGTCTTCAGGTTCTGTTATTAATTAAGATGGCTTTGGGCACCTTGGCAGATGACCTACATGGGGAGCTGGACAGGGGCAATGTGTCACTATTGGTCTTGTTGGATTTCTCAGTGGTTTTTGTTGCCATTCACTGTGGCATCCTTCTGGGCCACCTCTCTTAAGACAGAACCTGGGAACACTGTCTTACAGTGGCTTTGAACCTTTTCAGAGGAGCAAGCTCAGAAGGCAATGCACAGTGATATCTTTTCAATATCCTGGTCATTGGCCTGTAGAGTCCCAAGGGCTCAGTTTTGTCCTCCGTGTTGCTTAAAAAATACATGATACTGCTGGGAGAGTTTGTCCCTAGCTGTAGAATTTGTCATCACCAGTATGCTGGTGACACCCAAACCTATCTCTCTTTTCCACCTAATTTCATGGAAGCTGTTTCAGTTCTAAATCAGTATCTGTTGTCATTAATGTACCATGTGAGAATTAACAAATTGAAGCTTACTCTAGACATAACAGAGGTGCTTCTGTTTAGTAAAAAAGCAAATCAGGGAACAGAGAATCTGTGTTGCATGAGTTTGCATGCACAGTTTGGATGTATTCCTAGACCTAGCCCTGAGTCTGGATGTTCACTTCCAGTGGTTGCCTGGAGCGCATTTGCACAGTTAAATCTGCAAAAATAATTAATGAGTTTTGTTTTTACATAAATAGCAGCCACAGGAAAGTCTGAAGCATCTTAGAACCATGCGAATGGGAAAGGGAGAATTTCAGAACAACAGAAATCTTTTGGAGTTGTGGTTTTAGGAATAAACTGGATATAATATTAAATATGTGAATGCATATATATATGTCACTTCTTAAATTTTCAAAATAAAAGCTGCATGGGAAAGAAGAAAAATAATGGCTCAAAACATGGTGCATAAGAAGAGAAAATGTTTCCTCAAAAACAACATAGTTCCCTTCCTCAAAGAAACCATAAAAATCCTACCCACTTCACTCCTGAATCCTCCCTGTGATGGAAATTGCCATTGTCATCAATGGCAGTTTAACTTCTTAGAAAACAGCAGCAGGGAGTAAGGGGTTAGCAAGACTGTTATGCGAAAAGGGTTAAGTCCATTCACACCCTCTGCTATAATCCTCATCTTGTTTATATTGCACATGCTGCAACTGTTGCTTTTAACATTTAAAAAGACACACTAAATGTGCAAAAATTTGCTGACATGTCAAGTCTGGCCTTTATTACTCTTCCTTTTGCGTAAGGGCAGGAATCATGTGGCCCTCCAGAGGTTGCGGAACTGCAATTCCCAGCAGCGTAGCCCTAGCATGGTCAATGGTGAGGAATTCGAGGAGCAATAGTCCAAATATCTGGAGGACTTTGCAATTCCCACCTCTAGTTTAAAGTCATGGAAATGTCTCTTCAAGGATGGGATGTTGCACCTCTTAGACTGTTGATATTATCCCATAAGGTTGCTTTTGTGATCTTATACTAGAGGAGTCTCGTAACCACCACTTTTAGAAAAGCAGGATTTCTTTTAGAAGTCCCCAAGGAATACAGATATACTCTAGCACCAGATAGAAATACACAGCATTTCATAACTAATAACGAGTTTGTAATGTAACTTTATCATTTCCCCAGGGCTTTTAATCTCTACCTGCTTTACATTTTATATGGAGTATGTTTTTCATGTGATTTGATTTACTGTATCAATTTTCATAATTTATTGTATGCATCTTAAGGCTCCCATACTGGATACTATCCTGGGAGTAAGTCTTCTTGAAGTCAATGGGATTTACTTCAGAGTAGACATGCATAGGACTTTTAAAGATGCCTTGGAATGATTGCTGTAAGGTAACATAAACATTTTTTTAAAAAAGTACTAACAATTTCTGAGCAGCTGGATTAAGCCATGTAACTCTGTGTAACTCAGCTGTCACACATCCAGAAATGAGGCTTTTTCTCACCTTCCTGCTATAGCTGAAGTCTGGTTTCTATTTTATGATTACCATCATTTGTGTTCTCCTATAGTTCACCTTCATGTATGAAAAGGTAGTATAAAAGTTGTAAATCGTACTTAATTGTTTCTGAGAAGGCAGTGCAACTCATGGTGCAGATTATGAGAATTAGGTTTCCATGATTCTCAGACATTATTTCGTGTAGGACAAGCAGTCTGCAAGAGAGAGAAGGCCATTTCTGCTGAAGTAGAAGGACTGGAGTGGGGAAACATGCTGAACCACTTTATCTCATATATTTCAGCTTTCCCCATTGATGTGCTCTCTCCCAAAGACTTTCCATCATCAAAAGTGCTCATTAGTTATATAAGAAACAGATGCTAAATACTAGCAGGGGGCGGGAAGGATTGTCATGTGGATGGTAGAGGAGGAGGGTGCACTTCCTTCCTATCAGTATTCCTAAACATATTTTTAATAATCTGAGCATGGTTTTTGGCCACATTCTTACAAATAGATTAGCAAATGTGTAATGTTATCATCACCACCACCATCTTCATTATCATCATCACTATTCATTATTTAAAAAGTGTACCCTGCCCCCTATCTGTAAACAATAAAGTGATTTTAAAAGGCTAAAGACACATTAAACCATTTATGAGTGTAAAAGAAAGCAAATTAAAACCAGTTAAAATACTTTAAAATAATTCAAAACTATGCACATGTGTAAATCTGTATAAAACCAGTTAGACTCCAAAGACTTTTCTAAGAAACTCTGTTTTTGCTTGGTAATGGAGTGATAGAAATGAAGGTGCCAGTCAGGCTTCTAAGGGGAGTGTATTTCATAACTGACCCTTTTCCTTATTCTCTGACAACATACTGCCTACTCTGATTAGAAACACAGGAGGGCCTCTCCAGCAAACCTCAGGCAGCCAAGTCTGGAGAACACCTTTATTTCTTTTCTATTATTGCTAAGTTCTGCTCTCACGTTTCTTCACTTTTCTCTGCAGGTAGGCAAGGTGGTTAAACCAGTGACATATTTTCTAGCGGGGATTCGCCACTATACTAATTCCACGCTAACCATTCACAATGCTGGGCTGGAGGATGAAGGGTTCTATGTCTGTGAGGCCACTGACACTTACCATGGACAAAAAGAAGAACAAGACATCCATATCAGAGTGATTGGTATGTTGGTGTTTATCATCCATCTAAGAACTTGAAAACCCAAGATTTCCTGGAATAATAAGGCAGTTAAAGCTTCCTGCCCATCATGGAACTGAAGACAATGAATATGCTTCACCACTAGGGCTATTTAATGCTTCTGCGGCACTGCTTTTCTGCAGTTAACTAGAAGATGAATTAGAATGAAGCAGTTACATTACTCCTGCTATAGCACTATGTTCACTAGCAGGCCTCTGGGGCCAAGACTTGTCTGTAGCAGGAGCAGGCAATATGTAGTTGCCTGCTCCCCATCTCTGGCCATTTTTGTATCGCTGCTGCCCCAGCTTCCTCTGCAGCGGAATCTGCTATGTCAAAATGTTTAGCAGGGGAGGAAGGTCTTTTCCCACTTGTTCCTGTTTCTTCTGGCTGGGGAATTAGTAAAGTATCCTTTGAATATCCTTTTTGTGAATTTCTATATCCATTTCTGTTTCTGTAAAGGGAATTACTTCATTTTCTCTCATTAATTGTTCACTTCTTTTGTTTAATGTTTCATTTAACATAATTATGCAATTGCTGACTTGCAGAAATAAGTCTGTGAGTTTTACTTATCTTGCTATACTATGACTGTCTCCAAGCAGTTGCCAAAGGTCCATTGTCAGGATTTGGGATGAAAGGATATAGTGAAACCAAAATCTAGAATGATGTAGTGGTTTCAGCATTGGACTACAACCCTGGAAATCAGCATTCCATTTCCCTCTCAGCCATGGAAGCCCTCCAGGTGACCTTGGGCATGTCACATACTCCCAGCTCCAGAAAACCCTTTGATAGGTTCACCTTAGGGTTGTTGTGAGTCAGAAATTACGTACAACTTCTTCCTGGATTGGGATGGTGAAGCTGAGCTTCAAATTGAAATTCTTTTAAAGAAATAATTCCATATTACAAGAACTGAACTGTCATATTTAAAATAATTGCTCTTGCTTAGACTGATGTAAGATTCTAGATGTGCTCCTCTTCTTCCAGCCATTTCATCTCATCAGTTTCCATATAGAAGCTGAGCCACCTTCTCCCACTGCCATCCTTTATTGCAGATGGAAGGTTTTTCTGGCTCCCTGTGATTTTACTCTTTTGCCTGTTCTTATCTAGATCATGGATTTGTGACGTTCCACACTGTTCTGAACGACACTGTGTTTGCTGAGCTGCACAAAAGCCACACTTTCCGTGTGCTGATTGAGGCCTATCCAAGCCCAACAATCACCTGGTTTCAGAATAATCAGTCTCTGAACTCAGAGAGCAACAGTGAATTTTCCATCAGCAGCAGGAATTTGTCAGAAACCAGGTAACCCCTCTGTTGTGGATCAACTGAAACCTGCTAAACTAATCCTCTCTGAATTTTCTGCCACCCCAGTATTTCTCTTTTCAATGTCTTTCAGAATTAAGCCGTTGATAATTTTTAATTTAGGTATATTTGGCTTTTCTTTTCTTTTGTATTACATTCCTCTAAAAGGAAACACAGCACCCTAGGCTGTTGGGTGTTGGGATACTGTTTGCTAAGGAACCTCTGATTTGGCTCTGCAGCCATTATCTTCATAGTCTTGGCATGCTTTCTAGGCCCATTTCCGCACTACACTGTTATAGTGCCATTATTCCACTTTCAACATCCTGTGGAATTCTGTGATTTGTAGTTTACTGAGGCCAAAGAGCTCTCTGAGAATTCTAAATGCCCCTTCCTAAATTACAAACCCCAGGATTCTGTAGGATGTTGAAAATGGAATAATAGCATTATAACAGTATAGGGCAGAAATGGCCTAAGTTGAATTAAACCAAATTATATGTTATACTGGAAGACCACTTTACACTAGATGTCCTACAGCACCAGCATTCACCACCCCATAACCACCCAAATGGTTGGGAGCTGCTAATTTAATTGGGGAACATACAAGGGATTAGTGGAGTTGAACTCTTGTTTTCTGTGCCATTTTCCTGAACTGCTATTTCTGCCACATGTGCAAAAAAAGAATGGATGCAAAACGAGATGTGATTGATGAGCATATGCTTCTTTTAACAATGTCTGCCCTACTCACAGAAATTGTGCATCTGTCTTTGATCAGAAAAAAAGTACATTGGAGGCATTAAACCCTCCTTCTCTTGTGTCTTAATTCCTGTCTATGGTCAAGCCACTTATCTGTATTTCTGGTTCACTTCTGGTATCAGAAACAGGAAGACAGAAAATTGATTGTAATAACAGAATGAAAAGGGAAGAGGGAGGGGATCCAGCACCCCCTTCTGTGTGCCCATTTTGAAAATAATACACACACACAAATCTTTATATCTTTAAATTTTTATATGTCCACTAGGAAGATGAGAAAATGATAGCCCAGTTATGATTAATTTGGCCAGACTACATCACATGCCAGCACACAGAAATCAACATTCTGAATCTGAAAAAGATTGGCAGACCCTCACAGAGTAGCAGAAAAGAGAGGCAGACCCTCATTTTTGGCTATTGAGGTACCATGAGGGCAGAACAACAACTTACTAGATAAGCATTTACTCTAGTTCTGTAAGATTCATCTGTAGTTGATAGAATGCCTGTGCATGGCTTTCCTTGCTGGATGCACACTAATGGTTCTTACACACACAGATCAATCTGTGTATATAAATTCCTAAAAGGGCACCAGCACAGTCAGCTTTGCATTTTTCACTAGACTGAGAGTAGGTAGGCCTGATCTAATGTGCTCTATTCACGCCTTATTTCAAGGATGTTGTCTGAGTCTGTGCAAGTGGACAACATATGTTGAAGAAGCATGTAGTCTCTTGAAGCATCCATTGATTGGGTGCCTTGTGATTGTGTATATATGTGTGGCAGAGAGCAGTAGATCACCTGTCTGTCTGTCTATCACTTAATTTACAGCCCATGTTTTTCCTGAGACTGGGACTCAAGACAACTGAATTAAAAGTATATATACTATATTTAAAGGACTCATAGCATTTTCCAATTATGAGAGAGATTTCTTGTTGAATACTTGAAAGCAAATTTCTGGATTACCACAAAAGTGCCACAACTCAAAGTAATAAAATCTAGCTTGAGTGAAGAAAATAGTTTTCTTTCTTTGAGTGTAAACTTTCCCTTTTCACAACACATCAGATTTTCTATTTCTTCTGCTTGAGCTAATCTCTTTCTCCAGTATCTTAACTTTTATAAGTTTTTATTTCTTCCAGGTATCAAACTACGCTAACTCTTGTAAGAGTGAAACAGAGTGAAGGAGGTTTATATACTGTCCGAGCATTCCATGATGATGACTCAAAGGACCTCTCATTTTACTTGCAGATTAATGGTGAGCACATCCTTTTGCAATATTATTTTGGACTAAATATGTCCTCACTGAGACCTAGAATATAAAGATATGAAAAATGACATTTCAGTAGTTCAAATCACCCCAATCCACAAGTGTCCCACCACTACAGATGGGTTTGCTTTCGTGCCTTCATTTTTCTGCCACTGAACAAATGAGCCAAACAGATGTAATGGAAGACAGAGGTCAGGAAACTTCAGACTTCAGATCTACTTTGTATTTTTCTAGAACCCCAAATTCTATCAACAGGTTGAAATGACTTTAAATGAACTGAAGAATTATGTGCCTCTGTTGTCAATACCAGAGCTGTTCCAAGACATTTTATGCAAAAGTTCACTCCTTTCTTCATTTCAGTCGTGTAATTATGGTTGAAAAAGTCATATGTTGTTGTTGTTATTGTTGTTCTTAAATAATTGGTTATCCACTTGCAGATCTGCTGCAAACCACTGAGATGTCTGTGTTAGGGTAGACAGAAGATCCTTGCCTATTAAAAAAAATACTTCTCCATCAAAATGGAGGACTCAGATTAAACTGACAGGTTTGTGATTCTGATTAGATGAATAAATAACAGTACTGTTTATAATCTCAATCCGCATTGATCACAATGCTTACTTCTGTCTATGATGAGAACTGCTTATTTCTGCTATCTGCTTCTTGTTTTCTGACCAATTCCTTCTTCTCTTCCATTATTTCTCCAATATACCCAGTCCCAGCTAAAGTGACTGATCTAAGAGAGAACAGCAACACCAGCAGTGAGGAGCAAACAGTGACATGCGTTACAGAAGGAATGCCCCAGCCAGAGATTACTTGGTATACCTGCAATGATGTCAAATGGTAAGGAGATTGATTTTGCACTACAAGTATAGTGCCTTTGTGGTTGAAGCTCTGAGTGGGGAAAGATGGAATTGAAGATGACACAGGACCCTCTGCAATTAATCTCACTAACTGCACTACACAGAGGGCAGATTCCAATCACCGTGCTGCTCCTATCAGCAATATTCAGATGGAAAGTGGAGCCTGAAAGTAAAATGTAGTGTATTTTTAACTCCTAATAGGACTACCACTGTCCAACTAGAAATGTCCTTCTCTTGCAGGCCATCTTGATTTCCTTGTTTTCTGTTTTTCTTTTCCAACAGAAAGTGAAGATGCCATGACCACTGAGCATCCTCAGTCCTGTTTGGATTTGTTTGTTTGTTTTTGCAGGGTGGGGTGCAGAGGCATTATTCTGTCATTTTTTAAAAAAAAGTTGTTTGTACTTTTGCAAACCTTCCTGAGTATCTTGATACTCTTTAGTAGGATGTGTATAATTTATTTGAAGGTGCAGGGGGCATTTTTTTGGCCACTCCTGGACCAGCCACCAGGTCTTAGCCAGCTGCCTGTCCCAGAAATGAATGTCCAATATACTAAGCAACCACACAATGTCTTTCCAGTATGGAAGTCATACTACCATCTTAAGCAGTTTTTTGCATTTTACCTGAATCCATCTTAGTTGCTTTGGCTCTTTCGTTATGGCCTGCTTCATTTCATGATCAGCTACCTCCTCTCACTCCATTAGTACATACAATAAGAGGAACATCAGCTCACAGCTCTCAATTTCAGTCCCACAGACCACTGCTTCCTAGTAATTACTATTAAAGGCCAAACAAATATGTGTGATTGCCTTCAATTTACTTGTTTGTGTTTCTTTCAAATAGCAGCTGCAGAAAAGGTTGGAGGATGATTACAAGCATGGTTTGTTTGTTTGTATATATTTCACTTGTATGCCACTTTTCTACCAAAATGGGACCCACAGTGGCTCCCAAAGAGGGAGTAATACATGGGAATGATTTTTTTAAAACCCAATCACATAATATCACAGTCCTGATGATTCTGTTCTGAAGTTGCTGTTTCTTATGAAGAATTCTCATCTCTCTGCATTTTGGAGTGTGTGTGTGTGTGTGTGTGTGTGTATGGTCCAACACATAACTGGTTCACTCCAAAAGTCTAAACACATCAATAATCGACATCAGTGCCATATTTTGATTACAGAAATATTCTGCCTTCATATCACATGGAACTAAAAGCACAAGATTCAGGATGTCACCCATTGAAGCCCTGACCAGACCCCACCTGACTTAGGTTCAGCAGGGTAGCTGAATTTCATGCTTTCAGATGATGCCCTGGGTTATATTAGTAACCTAGCTGTAAAATGAGATTAGAGACTCAGCATGCAATACTGTGCATCATTGCTTGTGAGTAAACCTCTTTGAATCCAGTAGAATCTCCTCCTGAGTAATTAGGCGCAGGATGGGGCTGCCATAGAGGTGGAGTGTGACTGAATCAGACATCTGAAAATGACATTTAAATTGGTCTGTCTTCCATTGTCTCATGTCTTCTGAAACAGGTGTAATGGCAAGGCCACCAGAATCCTGGGGAATACTTCTGAAGACATGGATCTACAAACAAACTCCATCTACCGAGATGACCTGAAGATTTATGTTGTGACAAGCAAGCTGCGCCTCCACCGAGTAGATGAGCCTGTCTTCATAAGCTGTGATTCTAAAAATCTCTTAGGCACAGATTCTCAGAACATCACTCTGGTCCCACACAGTGAGTTCCACTGCACAGATATTGGGTTATATTTGTGTGAGTGTATATTGCACTGTTTCTGCACTGTCGTGGCAGAAATAATACCAGAATGCATAAACCGAACAGACCTGGTCTCGTATCCTAGTTGATTTTTATTTATTTGTCATGGGATCATAGGGCCATGTGCAATAAACTCAGATCAACCAATTTCAAACAGTAAAAACAAACAAACTATTTTGGATTATACTCCTGTAATCAGATTATAATCTGAGTATAATTTGATAATAAATACAGTAAAAATGTAAAAAAAATTCTAAATTAGTGATTCTTAACCTGGGATCCTCAGAGGCTTCATAGAGGGTCTGTGAAGCCCTGCTGCTGGATACCAACAACAGTTGGTGAGCCAGGACTGGATGGAGCATGAAGCAGGGCCCTGATGTAAAGATGGCTGGTTCTTCAAGGAAATTTGGGTCAGGAAGTGACATCATTGGAGGTCTGTTGCACAGGAGGCTTCTGAAAGGCAGAATCCTGGTGTTTGGCTTGAGTTGCTCACCTGCATGACCTGCAATCTCTTCCTGAATCAATTGGATGCTCCTCCTCAACATTCTAATTACTCGCAGAATCCAGGTTGTGTCAAAGATCCCTTTGTAATTCTTCTACCTTATAATTCTTCTACCTTGGATAAATTCTTTTGCCCTAGGTCATTTCTTACAAAAACCAAGTTCTAGAATATAAGAGGGCAGGGGTTCATCCTGGACATATCTACAGATTTGACACACTGAGAAGGTAGCACAGCCAATCTAATCTAGCAAGATAAGAGAACTTGAGTAAGAGGTTTAAAAATAGAAGACTACATTCTTCTTCTGTATCACTTTCTTTTGATCTCACTTGCTATCTGCAGATGAGACTTGGTTCAAAGAAGGTGTCTCTACAGGCTGTAACAAGAAATGCTCCTCCACCAGTGATGTGATAGGAGGGCATGTGCCTGAGGGCAAAAAAAAAAAAAACCAACCAAGAAAGTTGAAGAGGTGTTGAAGAAGACCTTCTAGCAGTGTCCTCTTGCTGACTATAAAATCTGTTAATATGGAATGAAACACAGCTAGAATTGGTGCACTTTGTTTAACAATCATGTTTTACTATTTGTTTATTGTAATCCTCTTGATCCATGTGGCTAAAAGTGATTTTACAATGCATGCCAATAAAATATATCTGCATATCTGTTAGATATAAACTAACAAGGCGGCTTAATGATTTTGCATATTGTCACCGTTTCAGGTTTGCCCTTTAAAGTGATCCTCATCTCAGTCATCTTGGCCTCACTGGTCCTTTTGGTTCTTTTCTTGGTGATCCTCATCATTTTGTGGCGAAAGGTGAGAGCCTTTCTGCTTCCTTTCTGGGTTTCACTGAAAGATGTAAACAGAGAGGTTGGAAATCATCTCAGTTCCTTGCTCTTAAGCTAGTGCAGATTGAATATCTTTGACAATGACCTGACTGAGCAAATATGAAGCTTTAACTTTTCAATTACAGGATGTTACAGAAAACACGAGTCTTTAGGGATAATAGTTCAGGTGCTATGGGCTGTTGTTTATATTAGGACATAAACACACATGAGCCTGAAATATAAAATGGATCTTTGTCATAAAAATCCACTAATGCAGGAGAAAAACCTACAGTACTATGGGGAATTTTGAGAACTGGTAGGATCCATGCAACATCTTTTCCATTTTGATTTGCCAGCATATTTTGAAATCATTAGTGATAATATCAAGTTTTAGGGAAAGAATGATTGGTTTTTTTTAAAAAAAAATGACTAAAGTACTTCTCTTTTGATATGGCAAAAGCTAGCAAATGAAACAAAGTGCTGTTGCAGGGAGAAGGCAGCCACAATTTAGAACTTCTGTACTCCTTCAAGTGTTATTGACTTTAGTGGGACTTAATTATGCATAATGGTGCAATGGTTTCTATTCATATTGTAATCCTGCGGTCTTTAATTTGTTAGTACGTGGAGATGGACAATACGTGTGGATGTGAGATGTTGTTTGCAAACTAAATAGGGACTTTCCTGATAGGACTGCTGCGTTTATCTCATCTTGTAGCTATAGTACATGCTTCTCTCTCTCCCCGAACCATATATAAACAATATATACTGTTACACTGTAGTAGCTATAATGTCCTACATAGCACAATTGTTTTTTAACACTTTCCTTTTCTCACTGTCCAGAAACCTCGCTATGAAATCCGTTGGAAAGTGATTGAGTCAGTCAGCTCTGATGGACACGAATATATCTATGTGGACCCCATGCAGCTTCCTTATGATTCCAGTTGGGAAGTTCCTAGGGATAAGCTTGTGCTAGGTGAGGGGAAAAGTAGGCTGTTTATTGCCTAAACAGCTGGTACTACTAAGCATGTGTAGGAGAGGTTCATTCTGTGCCTCTTCTTCCGATTGGATAGTCGTATATCTCACTTGTAGTCTTTTCCAATGCAGTGTTAAAGTGGGAGGATTTGTATTTTAATACAAATTGGCCTAAATCTAATTAGTTGTATAGGGACTACAATTTTCCCTGCCCCTGAATTAATGGAAAGAGACCATATATTGGGGGTCTACAAACCTTTAGGGCATAAGTGAGGAACCTGTGGCACTCTTTCCAGATCTTGTTGGGCTCCCATCATCCACCAGTATTGGCTATGCTTCCTGGGATTGATAAGAATTTGAATCTAGCAACCTCTGAAGGTTCAAAATTTCCCATCTTTTGTTTAGGCCAAAGTTGGCTGGGGCTACAAATATCAATCAATAAATATTCATGTTGTTATATAGCTTCAAGTCAACTCTAACTCATGGTAACACTGTCCTAGGGTTTTCATAGCAGGATTTATTCAGAGGTTTGCCATTGCCTTCCTTTAAGGCTGAGAGAGTATGATTTGCCCAAGATTACCCAGTTGGTTTCCGTAGCTGAACAGAGATTGCTACTCATGTCTCCCAGAGTCCTGATCCAAATCTTAAGCCACTATACCACACTGGGTTTCAAATGTTCATAAACTTAACATTTTGTGCTCATATTCCTAGTAATTAATGCTGAAACACTGCAAGGAGCCAATGATGAACCATTTCCTGAACAGCTAAAGTCAGAAGAAACTGCAGTGGAATTTGTAATTAGCTCCCCACCTAGTGGTCATATGGAAAAACTCATGCAGTCTTATTTAGAAGACATCAGCACAACCAACTTATCAGTCAGGCAGAAACCAGCTCTTGTCCAGACATTGTAACTCCCAGTTTTAGTCATTCCTCAAAGGAATAGCTCATACTGTCCAGTTTCTCAAGTAAGGAGCTAAGCATTTTCCACACAGCTGTTCTTTGGGCTCCTCCCATGGTTGTTAACAGTGGATAATTTAGTCTAGAAAAGATGATGATTTCTTATGCTGCTTTTGACTAGAGAAAATACTTATTCATCTCTCTGCTCCAGGACGCACACTGGGCTCTGGGGCCTTTGGCCGTGTAGTGGAAGCAATAGCCCACAGCCTCAGCCATTCTCAGTCTACCATGAGGGTTGCTGTGAAAATGCTCAAGTGTGAGTTTGGAATCTTCTGTATCTCTCCCTGTGCATGAATGTTCAAATGTTCACACTGTTCTCTGCCACCACCTGCCTGTCTTTCTCATTTATATTTTTGTTGTTTTTCCATCTGTTTTTGTCATTCATTCATCACATTTCTGCCAATCTATTCAGTCATTATTGGCCTTGATCACATGACATATTATATAAAGAATGCTTGTTAAGGTAAATGTTTCACAAGGGAAAAACACAAATGCCAGCCACAGTAACCGTTAATATCCTCCTAAATCTAGTGTGATATGGAATCACTCATGGTTTATAGCTGACTTATGTAGTGAACACGCTCTTACACACCATAATGTGAAACACTGCTGTATAGAAATATGTACTCCGTATGTGGCTGACCGGGGCCAGGTGAACTAAGCAATTTCTGAATCAAGCTTCAAGTATAGAATCCAAGTGGACTTTTCCCCATGTCTGTATCCATACTGTGCACTTCTTTCCACTGACAATTTTTGTTTGTCTTTCCAAGTTTACTATTTTTTATGGGTCTTTAAAAGACCAGTTACTCTTCTGCTTTTAAAACTCTCTTGTTCTTATTTTGATCTGTTTACCCTACAGCAACTGCCCGAAGCAGTGAGAAACAGGCACTTATGTCAGAACTGAAGATCATGAGTCACCTTGGGCCTCATCTGAACATTGTTAACTTGCTGGGTGCCTGCACTAAAGGAGGTATACACCTTCTTCCTGCTGTCCTAACCTGCAACATATCCCTTTGCCGCCGCCTCCTCCTCCTAGTGCATATCAAATAATTTTATCTTGCATGGATCTCAGATCTCATTCTCAACAGATCTCATTTTAATATCAATCATACGACCTATCCCATGTTCATATTCTGTGTATCTGTTTTTCTCCTTTTTCTCTTCTTTTTTTGTTTTTTTCTTTGAAATCAGACTTTAAAAATCCAATTTTTTTTTTTAGAAAAAAGTATTATTAAAAACTAGCCTGCATTTTGACAGTCAGAGAGATTGATCTGTACTTTTCTGTTCTTCCAGTTATTTACTGTCTTTGTTTGCCCATATGTTTGTTTCCTGGTGGCAAAAGAAAACTTGCCAGTTCCCCTGTCACAATCCAACTCTCCAAGTGAAAAGAGAAAGCTGTCATCTGCCTTCTCTCTATCTGTATATACCAGTCTGGCGAACAGAACAATAGGCTCCCTCTTGCACATGGAAATTTGTTACATTAATGAAATAACAACATTTATTTAGAATGCTCTTTCCACAAAAAAATGGAACATATACAATCAAAGACAAGGACAATCAAACATAACACTATACATATTCATAAGATCCTCAACATCCAACAAGTCACTACCCAACTCAGCAACCTCAGGCAGAACCCAGCAACTTAATCTCAAACAAGAAGGTCTTCAACCCCTTATTAAAGCAGGTGAGACCCTCCTCCACTTGGAATTCCAAAAGGAGATTGTTACACAGATGCAGAGCCAAGTTTTGGAAGACTTGCAGCTGTGACAGAGTTGTGAACATCAATGGAACAGACAATAGTAACTTGGCTGTACACCTTAAAACTAAGAATCTTAAATTATTAGATGGTACATACCATCCTCACCAGGCTGCTTGTTACTGGGGGAGATTAGAGCACAGAGTCCTAAATACTAGAACCAAAAGTTTGAAAAGGGCCTCGCCCAGACTGGAAGCCAGTGAAGGGATGTATGTCAAGGAGAAACATGTGACTATTTAGTGAGATTTAAAGCAACCTGGATGGCACTGTTCTGAATTAAAACCAGAAGATAAAGAGATCAAGAAGGCAAACCTGCCAGTAAGCTATTACAATAGCCCAGGCATGACATAACCAAAGCCTGGACAAGCAGATGGGCAATCTCAATGGTCAAGAATCTACAGAACCTACAGAGGTTCAAGGATGGAAATTACATGTCTTTGCTTTTACCCCAATAAAGGGGTGCATGGACAAATGGTCATCCATCAGGACTCTGAGATTCCTGGAAAATGAAACAGGAACCACTGTGCAACTCTGTAAACACAGGGAAGGGCGTGAAAGAGGGGCTACTGAATGGCCAGGCTGAAACAGCAAGATCTCAATTTTTTCCATATTTAGCTGAAGGTGATAATGTTTGGCAAGCAGGACATCATGGACTTCCACAAAGAGGCATCAATTCATTTAAAACTCTGGAAAATTGTTGTGTCATCTGCATAAATGTGATACTGAAAACCCAAATCTGGAATAAAAAATCCAAGAGGGAAGGTATATAATGAATAAAAAGAAGACCACAAACTGATCCTTGTGGCACCTCTACAATTACAGGAAAAGCTTTTGATATAGATTCCCAAAATGAAAAATAAGATGAACCATCAAGCAAGATTTAAACTAGAACAAGGCATTCCTCATTATTCCCAATGATGCCAACTATAATAGTAAAATCTGATGATCCAAAGCATCAAAGGCTGCACAAAGATCCAGCGGGATCAACACAGATGTTTGATGCCGAGCCTTAGCCACTAGACTATCATTTACTCTGTGAGTTAAGGCTATTTCATTGGAGCAATCTATACAAACCCTGATTGAAATGGGTCAAGAAGATCCCATGTAGTCAAATAAGGCATCAATTGGGAAAGAATAGCTCTCTCCAAAATTTTGGAAAGAAATGGGAAATGGGACACAGGAGAATAATTAGCACAGAGGGAAGGATCCAGAAAAAGTTTCTTTAATACAGGACACAAATTGGCATGCTTAAAGCCACCTGGAAAAATGCCACTTAAAAAAAAAATAGCCAAATGAGTTATATAAGGCAGAAGGGCTGGATAAAGAAAGGATGGAAAAGGTTCAGTATGGCAGAAAGTGGGGGAATAAGACAATGCAGTCTAACCCATAACTGACTCTGTAACAGGGCTAAAATAAATCTCTGCCTGTGATAGTAAAGACATGGCCTGGGACAATGCTGGTAGTAAATCAGCAGATGGCAGTGGAGGTGAAGATCTCTCCACCAAAAATGAATTAACAATTGAAGCAATCCTCTGATCAAAGAAGGAGGCCAAATCACTTGCAGAGAGGTCCTGAATTAAAGAATTCACTGCTCTCAAAACCACATTTTCCTTTTGTAGACACAGAATACTATAGATGCAGATATTGCAACAGGACAAAGGAGGGGAGAGGTTAGTTTTCTTCTCTTTCTCTGACACCTATACTTACTAAGTTCTCAGGCAATAAAGTATGGGGCCGGCTGTACCATTTCAGACAGCAGGCAACTGCATAAATTGGAAAAAAAAAAACCTGCTTCTACCAAACAAAATGTTTGCTCTACCCAGAAAATGATCATAACAGGAAAAGGGGGCTAATCTAGCTGTTATGTTGTTTTGCAGCGCGGAAGGGTGGGTGCTACTTTTTGGAGGAGCACTCAGCCTTCAGTCTGAAGCATTCTGCCTCCTCAGTGAGGCTAGAGCTGCTTTGTGTTCTGAGCTGCAGGCAAGGGGTTCTTTCACACTAAGCAGTTATAGAGCTGATCTTCTTCTCTGCAGGTCCCATCTACATCATAACAGAGTACTGCCGCTATGGAGACCTGGTGGACTACCTGCACAGGAACAAGCACACCTTCCTACAGTGCTGCAGTGAGAAAGCCAAGGAAGAGACAGAGGTGTATGGGAACGCCCCCACTGAGGAGAGAGTACAAAGGTGCCTGTGAATTAACACTCTCCTCTCACTGCATGCTGCAGCTGTTATTCCATCAGTATCTATGGGGTCATGACCTTTCTAGTTCACTGAAACAGAAACTTGAAGATTATTTCCTTTTTGTAAACAAAATTAAATGAGGGCAAATTCAACACTGAGCTGGCTTTTCCCTGTTTTTGTGGGCTTATGTAATTTTTAGTTTTACATATCTAAGACTTACTTTGTTGCTATCAGTATTAAGGGAGACACTATCTACTACTTTGACAGAGTTATTTGTTTTGCTGAAACAGGGTAACTTAGGCCCTTTCTGCATCTTACCTTTTTCCAGCGCGGGGTGTGGGGATTGTGTGAGCAGCCTCCAGCAAGAGGCTCTTGCATCCCTGCTGCTTCAGCTCCACTCGAGAGCCTCTTCTTTCTGCAGTGCAGCATGGGAGTTTCCCAGGCTGCACTGGGGCAGGAAGTGCGACCAGCGCGGCTCCAGAGGCTCTGCATGCCAGGTAAGTGAGCACAGGGCCTGGGAGCAATGCACGATCGTGCACGATTTTCAGCTTCTAGCCGAAAATGAAAAGGTGCGCGATCGGCACCTGCCAGCCCCTGGAGCGTCGTGCGATTGTGAGTGTGTCATGCAGATCACTCCTCACAATTGCGTGATGCTCCAGGCACCCTTTCTCGTATGGCAAATGCCATGCGGAAAGGGCCTTAGGCACCCTTCCCCCATGATATTTGTAATCACCACCAGTTGGAAGACATTTGAAAATCATTTCACATAACAAGTCCACCCATTCACCCCCACCCCATGTCTGTATGTGTGTATGTACCTTCAAGTTACCTGTTGACTTAGAATGATAAGGAATTTCATGGGGTATTCTTAAGCAAGGAATACTCAGAGAAGGTTTTGCCAGTTACTTCCTGCACCTGGTATTCATCAGCGGTCCACCACCTCACAAATTAATCAGCTGTTTTAGGATTATTAGGAACTAAATCATGCAGAAAATAAATGTGAACTGCTGAGACTGCTCTGTCTGCTTCTTCATAATGCAGGGAATTGCCATTATCAAGATATCTGCAGCAAGTAAGTTAAGACACCAGCTGGATTCAAAGGAAATACACATACAACATACATGCCTATGTATGTATGCACAAAAGTACTCCATTGAACTTGCCAGGTTGTTCGAACTTCAGTAAAATTCTTCCCTGATTTCAAATAATGGTGACCAAATGAAGTCTCAAGATGATACTCCATCCACCGGACACCTTTCTTCACTCTGTGTGTGTGTCCCTTCCACCCTCCGTGCCATAATAAATTATTCCATCTGCTTCAGATGAAAATAAGTCCCAATGATACTAATGTCTGTGAGAGCTTCATAAGGTGAAGACTTCTATTGTGCTTTTATGTTAAAAGAGAAATGGTTAGATATTTCTGGAACAAACTTGAAAGCAGTCCTTATCATAACATCATCCTGTAATGATTGTACCTGCAATGATGCTTTTGGTAGTTAGACTGTTTTCTTTTCACTTGCTTTTCTTCTTTGAGTAGCTCCACTCAGATCTTTTTTAAAGAAATTGTTACTGAGTGTCCTTTCACCCATTCTAAAGGTTCTTGAGTGGAAGCTTTTGCACTACATACAGTCCTGACATTCAGATTGTGTTGAGTTGTTTTTAAACTTTTAGAAAGAGGGGTGTCAACACAGAGCTTCAAATACATTTACATACATCACAGTATCACAGCAGTTTTCATTATCCTGCCCACTACCAGAAAACACCTGAATTAAAAACAAGAAAAAAAATCCTAAAACTCCTACCAAAGCTGATAGAAAACACAACTGTTGTGAATCTGTAAAAGATATGTATAGTTTTTACTTTTGGTTTTGCAGTATCTTGGAGAAACATTGAAATGGGTAGGAATCACTGATTAAATTGTATATGTCCATTTGCCTCCATTAGGTGTCCAAAAACCAGGACTGGGTGTCTGTTTGGACATACAACTTTTACTTAAAAATGCCTTACATTCATGAATTGCATTGTCCTTTGTTTCTGATTGTGTTTGCATTTGAGCAGTTTGGACATTGTTGTAAATGAGTACATAGAGAGAAAGCACAATTGCATGATGTCTCCTCTCTCCCTATTTGTTTTTTATTTGAAGCTAGTCTTTTACCATAGGTCTATCCTGATGGAGCAAGCATGTGGTTTAAATAACTCTTCTCCCTTTTTGCAGCCACACATCCTTATCTGTGGAAAGTGATGGGGGCTACATGGATATGAGTAAGGATGAATCATTGGATTATGTGCCAATGTCAGACATGAAAGGTGAAATCAAGTACGTGGACATTGATGCCTCCAATTATGGTACCACCTATGAACTGGGCACCTATTCACCAACAGGTAAGAGAAGTCATAAGAAGGCAGCACGCACAATTTTCCATGGTTTCATTGTCTGAGGCACCAATGTGCAGAAGTGGCGATTTTGCTTATGGCATTATTGAGTGGTTCAGCTGTTGTCAGGTGAAGGAAGATTCTAAATGGTTTCTCTTTATTTTTTTTGTCTTATGTTCAAACAAAGCTTTCATAGGATAAGTCTAGAATTAGACCAGTCTTATATCACTGGGGTGTTTGGAAACCAAACAACAATAATTGTGTCTCTGTTCTATGTTTACAGTTTCTGAAAAGGTGACACTGATAAATGAGTCCCCTATCCTCAGCTACACAGATCTTGTTGGCGTTAGCTTCCAAGTGGCCAATGGGATGGAATTCCTAGCTTCCAAAAATGTAAATATATTTGTGTATTCAGAATTATGTCATTGTTTTTAGGTGTGACTAGCTTCACAAGAGAAACTGTGAAGCTGTTTGTTTTGTGCACATTTGTGGGACAAGAAAGGCACAGAAGCAGCTGGAGGAGCATAAAGGTGCATCAACTGGTTTTCGTGAAAGAGTTGACAGAGCCTTTGATGCATGGTGTTTTTAGACACTGTTATACTGCCCTTCAGACATTGCCAGTTCTGAGAAAGAAGGAAGCAGTAATGTTTACCTAATCACCCTAGTGTGTGGACCAGAGCTGTACTGGATTATAATAAGTTCTCTTTCCCCTGTTAAGGCAGGCAAGCTTTCAGTCCTACAATATTCAGTCCTTCATTCAATAAATTTCCTGTTTTCTCATTGTTTATGCTGGGAAATTCCATACTCTCCCCTAAATATGGTTCAGTAAAAGAGTCACTGCCTCAGGTTTGCAAGACCTGAGCTGTTGATGATTCTTAAAAGAGTTTCTGTCATAGGATTGCCATAAGTCACATCCAACTTGTTGGCAAATAACACTAACAAAATCTTAATCATAGACTGTTGGTGAACTGCTATTGGAAATACAGCTGCCAGTACTTTTCCTGTGAAAGATCGTCTATAAAGAACTAGAAAATTGCCAGTGAGGAATTAATGCTGTGAGGAATTAATGCTTTCCTATTATTTCTGCAGGGCTTTAACGATAAAGTTTAAACATTTGAGTCAAGGTAACCTGGTGGCACACAATAACAAACAGCCTGGTGGAGAGGCCCTCCTCTGTGTCATCTAGTGGGAGCAGAACACTGTACAGACATAGAACAGGGCCTTGTCTGTTGTGGCACCCCAGTTATGGGTTGCCATTCCCTCAGAGGCTTGATTAGCACCAACACTTATTTATTTTTGGTGTCAAGTTTTTTAAAAATTCTTTTTATTAAATTCTTGTGGAGGGCCTAATGATTTTATCAGAATCTGCACCTATACACAGTTTAAAATTGCTTTAACTTATTTTAAATTGTTAAGTTGTTTGCTATGTTTTTAGATTGCTTGAATTATTTTTTCTTGATTTAATGTTGTTAAATTGTTTAAAACTGTTAAATAGAATTCATTTTGTGCTACCATGTTATCTTATGGTACAGGGTAGGATATAAATATTTTACTAAATAGTCAATAAGTTCTGTGCCCCAAATTTGATGTTGAGGTCAGTATGAACTTTGTATTTGCTTACTGTATATTTTGCATAGCTGATCTTGATTCCAGTAGCCGGTGAGGAAAACAGCAGTGCAGCGACTGCGGTTTCACATCCTGACCATTGCAGATGCTGCTGTAGTCCCTCTGCAACTCCTGTAGATTTTGAAGACTTTTGGTGAAAGCATGAAGAACTAGAAAATTGCCTGCAAGAAATTAATGAAAAAAGCAAGGAAACCTTGGTTTCCATACTTATTAATTTCACTCTGAGTTTATCCACTTGAGCTGCACAATCATGAACATGCCCATAGGAAACAGCACTCATTTTTGGGTTCTTCTGTTAGCCAGCGTAAAGTGGTTGCAGTATAGTGTTTGCTCTTCTTTTGCTGTTTCAGAGGGCTGACTTCAAGGCATAGGCATAGGCTTGAATTGCCCAGTTATATTCAGTGAATCTATATCATCCTTGATAACTGTTAAGAGTAAAGCTCGGGAAAGTGTTGGGTTTTTTTGTTTTGTTTTGTTTTTTTGGTGGGGGATTACTATTCCCAGAATACAGTAGCTCCCTGGCTCTGGGTGAGACAGATTCTTCATAGAAGGAATTTTTACTAATAATAACTGTAGAAAAAAGAAGCATGGTAAATGTGGTGAGCACTTCTGCAGACAAAGTTATTGCTAAGGTTTACCACACAGAAGATCTGTGGCTGTTTTCCAGTCTGAACTCCCACAAGGTACAGTTCACACTTTACAGAACAGGTACTGTGAGTGGTTACCAGAACTTCAGCATAAGTATATTGCTGAAAAGCAGCTCTGTCATAAAACTGAACATTTTTAGGAAATGGGCATATATATGAGAAAAGAGAAATCTGAAACAGCAAGAGAAATGTATATAGGAAAGCTTCAGTCTCTCTTGGGAAATGGTGTCCAACAGTGAGCTCAGAGACTAGAAGATCAACACCTCCAGGTTGCTTTTGGACTTCATCTCTCATAATAGCCAGTCTCACTGACTGTGTTAATGGCTAATGGGAACTGCAGTTCAGTAGTATCTAGAAGGTCACCCTTGCCCACCTCTGCCTTAGTCAATGAAGTTAATAAAGGACATTACAAGACAAAATATTCTTGAACAATAGGCCTTGCACCCAGACTCTCTTTTGGAGAATGTTTGCATGCTTACAGGGATGGATATGTATTCATTTTTTCACATCACTTTAAAATAGCTCTAAATCTGCTTTGAGCAACAGATAAGTATATTAGGTCTCCTTAAAAATAAAACATCTGCATGTCTTTTAGTGCAATGGTGACTACATACCTGAGGGCTTGCTTCAGTTTTTGGTGATGTACCACCAAACAGTGCGAAATGATAGGCCACAGTATGCTAGGAGGAGAAGGATCAGCACAGGCAATAGCTATCATTTGAACACAATTTTAGCTACTGCTGAATTTCCACACAGATTCCTCGTGATGCTTTGCAGGGAAGGGGCTTGCAGCAAAATACCATCAGATTTTTGGGGTGGAGGGAGAAAAAGAAAACTAATAAAAAATTGTCTACAGCATGTTTTTCTCTGCCCTACAGTGTGTACATCGAGACCTGGCTGCAAGAAATGTTCTGATCTGTGAGGGAAAGCTGGTGAAGATCTGTGACTTTGGCTTGGCAAGAGATATCATGAGGGATTCAAATTACATCTCCAAAGGCAACGTGAGTAGCAAGGTTCCCTGGACTCTGGGGATCTTTATGCCTGCACCGCTGTGTCATTTCTAATTATTAGGCAAAGAACAAATTCCTGCAGATCTCAAATTTTAATGTAAATCTTTATCTGGCTGAAGCTTAATAAGTTTAAATAAACACACTAAATGTCAGTTAAAAAAACTCTGGTCATGCCCCAAATGGCAGCATGTTCAAAAGAATATATGATGAGAGCATCTTCATTACTTGATTCCACTGCATTTTTTAGTCAGGCCTAAGCCATGCAAATTAGTTAGTGAAGTAAATCCAGCAGTAGGTTGTTCATTAGGTGTGGAAAACTCTCTTTAAATTTAAATCATCCTTGTTGGTTCCATGTAACATTACCCTAATGCTTGTTTGTCCATAATACTGTATGCTAAGTTCTATATATAACAGGATAATTCACCACTGAGTCCTGATTTCTTTCATGATGTAAAGAGTTTTTGTCTCTTCAGTGTTTAAAAGCAATGCCACCGCCCTGATAGATGTTCCTAAGGAACAAGAGCCACCAGAGTTTTCCCTCTTGAAGCAATTTCCAGTCATTTAAAGATGATAAGAAGCTCTAAGCTTTTCCCAACATATTTTAAACTGAATCCATGGAAAAGAGTGATTTAGCTCAGTGCTACTTAAAATAGTAGTCTCTGGATCAGTGCCTGTTCCTGAGTTATTTGCTGCTCATCCCTGGCAAGCTTTCCAGGAAAGAAAGAAATAATTGTACCCAGTGGGTACAGATTCAAAGCCAGTCTACTGGGGGGGGGAAAGTAACTGAAGGTCCTCCACATCAAATAGCCTGGGACGCACTGATTTAGCTAATGCTGGAGCTGCTGTCATCTACCTATTAGGAACCCAGTATTCATGATCTTGCCAGCCTTTCAAGATTCCTTCTGGTTCTTCTACTTTGCATCCACAGCTTCACTCTGATCTTTAAATCTTGGACTTTCAGCATTTTCCTTCATAATGTTCTTGGTTTTCTCTGTTTCTGGATGGACATGTGCATTCCATCCTTTGAAACTGCACTCCAGATGAGGGTTCTATATACAGTACTTTGGCTGCACCTTCTCTGTCTTTGGTCTCCCCAGAGGCTTTCCACTACAGTCAAAACTACTTTTAACTTCCACTCCTGAATCCAGTGTTGACTTGAGACCCAGTCCAATAGCTATCTACTCACAAATGGGATAAAAGGGGTAGAGGTCAAACAGTGCATAGCCTCCTTTGTTTCATACAGTAAAGGGTCCGCATCTGTTTTCTTGACTCTGCACCTGAGTCCTCACTACCCTAAGGTCAAAAGCTGATGCCTTCACAGTGGCTTATGCATTTCCTCTGTTTTGTTCTAACTCTACAAGTCATCTGAACTATAGTAGACAACAGGACTCCTCACATCCTAAGCAAGTCCATGCTGGTGTCACCTAGCATTTTTTACCCAAATTCTGGTTCTTGCCAAGACAAAAGCATGCCCTCTTCCTCTAAGGCCAGATCAGATCTCAAGATCAAGTCCCACATGCTTTATGCAATGAGGAGTCCCATCAGTCAAGGCACCTTTTGTTTTTGTTTGTTGTTTTTTGCTGCTGAGAATGAGAAAATAAGTGAATGCTCTTTATGTCCCTGTAATAGGCACAGGCTGAGGGATTCAGAGGCTAAAATGAAGGCCCTACTGTGAGTCATTTTGCAAGACTGGAAAGAAAACACACGTCTCTGAATCTCTCTCAGCTGGTCACTCTCCCTGATAAATAGGAAATGAAACCTTGGCCATTCGCAATCCTTCCTGGAAAATATTTTTGGGGCTAGTTGCTCAAAAGACTGCTTTCAACTCAGGGAAAGGTACTAAGAAAGCGGCACGCAAGCTGCTGCAGAGAAAACCAGAAACAAGCTGGTTTCATGTGTCACAAATAAATATGGGCTGAAGACTGAGGAGACAAACACAGGAAATGATGGCTGCAAGAATGAGATCTCTAACTCTCTTTTCAGGGTTTCTTGTGTTCTTCAAGTTCATTTTTTTCCTGTCAGACATAGCTCTCTGCCCAGAGTGCTCTTAAATAAAAGCAGTGGCATATCTAGCATAAACAGTGCCTGAGGCAAGCGTGGAAGTTATGCTCCTACCTTCTTACCCTACCCCTACCTCTCACCTGGGCCTCTTGGCAAAAGTTTTCCATTCTGGCTGTGTTTCCTAGTCCAGACACTTTGGCTACATCAGCTTCCCATCTTCTCCTGTTATTTGGAGGCACCCACATTTATGCCAGCAATGTCTCACCTCTTATTAGTAGATGGTGTTATAAATTGGCACAAAAGGAATGCTGAGCAAACCTGAGCATTTTTGCAATGGTGAGGAGGCAGTGTTTAAGTCATTTGATAATAGGAACAATTTAAAGGAGACATCTCCTGCACCTATATGTAGTTTTTCAGTTCATTCTCTTAAATTCTCTCCAAGCATTCCAAAGGAATGTTCATAGATTTAGCATTTCTAAAAGTCTGGTCAAAAGCAACATGGCAGGGGAAGTCAAGTGCCATTGGCCTGCTGCTTTCAACCAGGTGTCCTAGCTTCCTTTAGATATATTTATATCAAATGACCCTGCACATCCTCCAGTTGCATATGGATGGCTTTTGTTTTTCTGAGACCCACAGATGAAAATTATACAAACTGAAGTATTTGGGTTAAAACTCTTGATGATCCTCCTGAAAATCAGAAGGGCTTTTAGAGAGTCACAGATCCCAGAGACTGTTGTGGTTGTTGCATTTCATAAGTCATTTCTGACTTATGGCCACATGGAGCAAATCCTTTCACGGGCTTTCTTGGCAAGATTTACTCAAAGGAGGTTTGCTATCACCCTCTTTTGAGGCTGAGAGAGTAAGACTTGCCCAGTGGGTTTCCATGGCCAAAAGGAAGATTTGAACCTCATCTCCTGGAGTCCTCCTCCCACATGCAAACCACTTCTCCTTGTTGACTCTTTGTTATATTTATACCCTATCTTTTCCCCAGTCCTGAATGTCAAATGGCTTACGAAAGTTACAAGAAGTTGCATGGAAGTTAGGTCAAGCGCACTCAGAAAGGGGGTCTTTCCAGCATGGACATGTCAGAAAATGGTTTCAAACTGCAGCTATGTGGTTCTGACTGCAACTGAAGCGATCTTCCCCATCTCGGACCTAATTGGAGTGAAGGTCTCTGGCTCACAGAGTTCCTGACATTTGGCTTCATCCAAGTGGAAAAGAACACTCTTGCCCCAACAAAAACCACCTTCTCGGGTAGCCCCTCTGTAGACACTGAAGAATTTAAAACAGGCCATCTTATTTGCATAATGACCTTAACAAAAGTCAGACCAAGGAAAGATTAGTGGGTAGTCTATTGTGTTCTCCTTTCAAAAGGAGAACAGTTTATAGCACCTGAAGTATTCTTCTGTTCACCTTCTCTCCCTTCCAACCCTGTTTGTACAAATGAGAAACAGGCAGGCAGTGCCTCATCTGTGCAGCATTAAAAACTAATTAGCTATTTTCCGCACTCTTTCTCTTTCCTTCTTCCTTCCTTCCTTCCCTCCTTCCTTCCTTCCTCTCTCTTTCTTTTTTGCCAGATCTGCACTTCCAGTTAAATTTTATGACCCTCTCCTTTTATGTCAAACATTTCTTAAACTGAACCAGAGTCATTCTGGATATAAGACTGCACTAAGGGAGTCCTTTTTGAAGGGTTGTGAATTCTTGAGTTCACAGCCAGATTTGAAAGTGCAGGGCGGGTGAGGTTGGCTGGGTGTTTATTACACACGCACACACGTGATCGAGTTTCACAACATCAACAGCAGAACCTCAGTGAAGGAGACTTCATGATCAACCTGGGTAAAAGCAGGACCCCACAAAGTGCATGGGCCATGTCCTGCTGCCTCTCCAGGTTTGATCTGTGGAACCTATCCACTTAAAGTCACAACCTGACCCATCTGAAGTGGTCAGGAAAGTTAGGTTTCTCCCCCCCCTTCCTAAATAAGTGGATCGGAAGGTACAAACGTGAGTGTTGTCCATTGATGCCTCCTTCCCAGAAGTGTGCACCCTCCCAAGGGAGAAAGAAAATACCCACGCACTCCTCACTGACACCACACCCTCACTCATAAGACATTCATCTTGACTTCACATGACTTCTTTCAATCACTGTCAAATGCTTATGATCTTTTTACTAGGGGACAGCAACTGGGATGTAACACATCCCTCATGAGTCCTAGTTGGCTTTGTTGCAGCCCCTGGCATTGGCGCCCAGGATATGTACTGAATTTGCCCCACCCTATATAATGTCTCTGACTAAAGTGTTCATAAATAATGGCTCAAAATCACTATAATCTCATTATTCAACACTACCCTTCATGCATTATACATGCATATGTTCCAATCATTGAAAGGGCAGCAGGGTATGCTCTGCTCCTGCAGTTGCATGGGCTCGTTCTGACACCCAACCCTCAGTAACTCTGCATTGCTCATGGACTTCTGAGCTGTGGAAGCATACACGCATTGATCTGTGTATGTCACTTGCTTGAAAGCCTATTCATGTAGAGGTAGATGTGCATAGGCTTCCTGTGTTCCAGAGAGCTACAGTCAGTAAATAGATGTTAGAAGATGGCAGCAGTGTCAGGGACAATGGAATGGTCCACTGCCACTCCAATGTGTGGCAAGGCCAGCCCTCCCATGAGATGGGCTGAACTGCCTGTCTTAGGCAGGAAACACCAAGTGTTTCCTCTTCTGCCTACCCTCTTGCAGTGGGCCAGCACCACAACCACTTGGAGAACCTTGCTGACTGCTTTCCAGCTGTGGCAAATGCCACAGCAAGGATTCTTTCTCAGTGGGCATGGCTTTTGTCTTACTTGTTGTTGTTGCAGTGTGCCTTCAAATCAACTATAAATTATGGTGATGAGTTGCATACCAAGAGTGGGGTGCTGGGAGTGATCTGCTCTAGGTGCAAGGGATAAAGAGGTGGAGTGGGGGTGAGAGAGAGGAAGGAAAGGGAGGATCTCATGTCAAGGGACATGCAAGACAGCTATAAGTGAATCAAGTAGTCACCTGTAAAGAAAATCCAAGCAATGGTTCACATGTCCCTGCACTGTAACATTTCAGAGAAGAAAAAGGGCAAGCAAGGGAAAAGCACCACTCTGCATTCACCTCCTTTTCCTCTCATCATTCAGCTGAAAATTTGATTGAATTGGCTTGATCCATTCCCCTAGATCAGATCCATTTCCGCACTAGGCTGTTATAGTGCTATGATTCCACTTTCAACATCCTATCGAATCCTGGGGTTTGCAGTTTTGGGAGGGGCCAGCCAACCCCTTCCGAAACTGCAAACTCCAGGATTCCATAGGATTTTGAAAGTGGAATCATAGCGCTATACCAACCTAGTGCAGAAATGGCCCAGGTGTTTACCCAGAAGTGTATGTGTGGGTAGTGGTAGACAGTTGGGTTCTTTCTCCACTATCTCTTACTGGAGTGTTTAAAAATGATCTGCTCCAGGCATCAAATGCTGCTAGGCATCCCACTGGTAGTGACTTTCACCTGGGATTTTCTTGGCAAGGTTTATTTAGAAGAGGTTTGCCACTGTCTTTGTCTTAGCTGCTGTGTTTTTCTAGCTTTGGTGCAGCTTAGTCACACTGTGAGCTCAATTGTTCTACCTAGGACACCTGAAGGTTTCCTATACTGGATGTATTATCATAGTTTTGGGAACCTGTCAACCTTCTGTGAGTTTCTTGGAAGCTCAGAGAGCCAGGCTTCCAGTGTAAGAGAAAGCTGTGTTGCTTTTTAAGAGCTGTGATTCATAAACACAGTTCATGGTGTTTGTTCTTTTGATCTACTCCTTTGGTATATTCCTCTGGTACACAGACTAGAAGACTACAACATAGTCCTGAGGTATTTCAGAGTCTTGAGCCAAGCACACATATGCATGCTTAACAAGAATCCTTTCTTAGGCCATTGCCGCCCTACATTGTTATAGTGCTATTATTCTACTTTCAACTTCCTGTGGAATTCGGGGGTTTGCAGTTTACTGAGGCCAAAGAGCTCTCTGGCTGAGAATTCTAAATGCTCCTCCCTAAGCTACAAACCCCAGGACTCCACAGGATGTTGAAAGTGGAATAATAGCACTATAACAATGTAGTATGGAAACAGCCCTTGTCTCCTTACCCTAAGATCTCTTGCTTTTTCCATGTCCGAGTAAGGATTGTAGTCCCATGTATTACTCCAAAGTTCTCAATTCCATTTTTTAAAAGCTACATTCCAATTTTTGAGGATCCTAAAGATACTAATAAAGGTTCAGCCAAGTAGTCAGACATTCCCTACTATCAGTCAGGTGAGACTGAAGATGGTAATGAGTTTTGGGCTGAGGTGATTGTCTCTCTCTATATCCAAATGTCAGGATAGCATGTGGCTGCGGTGGCTTTCCAAGTGACTATGACTAGACGTGTGTGGGATTCATACCTTCATGTAAGGTCCAGGTCAACACTTAATAGTTTTTGTTCCTTATAATAAGTGGCCTTCGTTGGTGGGACTGATAACAGGACCAGGAAGATCCTGGTGAAGCTTCAGATAATTTCAGTGCTGACTGGAATCATGCTGTGCTTTCATGCTGAACAAGGTTGACAATAGCAGATCATAAACAGGTATTACAATAGCTAAAAATCTTTGCATGCTTCAAATCAAATTCCATTAAAAGCCACAGGGAAGCCCCTCAGTGGTGAGAAGGAAAGGGCAATTCATTGCCACCTACTTGGCCAAAGGCTTGAAAGTATTCCTACTTGTTTTTGATTTCAGACCTTCCTACCCCTGAAATGGATGGCACCTGAGAGCATCTTCAACAATCTGTACACTACCTTGAGTGATGTGTGGTCCTTTGGGATCCTTCTATGGGAAATATTCACTCTGGGTAAGTAACACTGCTCAGTATCATCCAACCTTCTTTTTATGCATACAGCTTTTGGTATTTGCTATTTCAAAATAAAAACAATGTGTGAGACTTTCTGTAATCTACACTGGGGTGCGCAACTATTTGTAGTTAAGGGGCTGAATGGCCACAGCATGGGACTTGAAGGACCTCACCTCTTAAAAAAAAAAAGGAATATTTTCTACCCACCAGGGCCTTCAATTTCAACATAGTATTGGCCCTCTAGATCACTTCCTGTTTGGAACTGAGAATGGAGTTGTGTGGCAGCAGTCCTCTCCTGAGCCTACAGTGTGAGAGTAGGATGCCAAAAGTACTTCCTGTGCTCCATAGGGGCTGTTTGGGGACACACACCTTTTTGGCAAAAATCCAGATGTTGTGGGTCTTCAGGACATAAAAATGGCCCAGGGGCTGCACCTTCTTACCTCTGATCTATTTCTTTTCATGCCTTAAATGTCTTCTTTCAAATCCTGAGCCCTCTGTCTCTCAGATTCTGATGGGCCACCATTACCTCATCCATTAATCACTGCTGCAGTAGAAATGAGGAAGAGTTTGAATAGAGAACTGGCAATCTTGGTAGTATTGGCGTGGAATATAAGTTTTTCTACTACCCATTTTGCTTCATCATTCATTCATTCATTTTGGTGTCTAAACTCCTAGGTGGAACTCCATATCCCGAACTGCCCATGAATGAGCAATTCTACAATGCCATTAAACGTGGTTACCGGATGTCCAAACCAACTCACGCATCTAATGAAATGTGAGCCTATATGTTTATCATTCACATACTGGGAAAATGTTATGCTTTCTCTCAGTACAACATTGTCAAAACTATTTTCTCCTCTTCCTCCTCCTCTTTCTTTCCAGCTATGAAATTATGCAGAAATGCTGGGAGGAAAAATTTGAGATCAGACCATCTTTCTCTCAGCTGGTAGTACTCTTGGGTAATCTGCTGACAGACAGCTATAAGAAGGTAAGATGTTACTGTGTTGAGATGATAAAGAAGCACCATATGAAAGAAAGGCTCTCTTTCAAAAAGATTAGCATTCTTTATTAGCTTCTGAACTTAATAAGTTCATTGTGCTGATGCCTGGCACTACACCATAGAAAGGCTGTTAGAATCACCTCAGACCAGATGGATACTGTTTTTACACAAGCAGCTGACAGCAGGGTTCAACATCAATTTAAAAAAATGGTGCCATGATCATCACTTGTAAATGGGGCCTTCTGTTTGATTGGGATAAGTATAAGTTTGTTTGGCCAGCATTCTCTAATTTGGCACCATCCAAATGTTTTGGCCTACAACTCCCATCATCCTGTCAATGTTAAAACAGTATTAAAAGTATTCCAGTGTGTATTTGGAAAGTTGTGAATTAAGTACTTCCACTGCTTCCTCTATAACCCACCCTGTATATTGAAGCCATATTTGGAGGTTCCCTCCTGGGTGTTTCAGGAGATTGGGTGGGAGATTGTGGAGATTGTGGTGGGAGAACCATCTTAGCCGTATTGTCATACTTGTAGTTTTTTCACCCCATACTGCCACATTGTTGTCTTTTCACTAAACCAGTGGGGTGTTATTCTTCTACACTTTTAAAATACAGCTTATTTGTAGCTGTTTTTTGGTTTTTTTTGTTATGATTGTGGATTTGAATTTTGTATTTCTGTTCTTTTTTCATGCTTATGTAAAGTGCCCTGGAAACAACTCTTGTCATGATTTTGAGAGAAAATTTAGAGGAAAATGATGGCATTTGGGTAGGGGCTGTGTGAGTGTTTTCATGTGTTTTCACACATTTGAGGGATTTTCTACATAGTTTTCAGGCAAAATTCCCAATTCTGGGAGAAAGGCAGCCTACAAATACAATCAATCAATCAATCAATCAATCAATCAAATCTGTCCAAATAGTTCCAAGAAGTGTTTTTTTAAAAGACAAAATGGGAGTGGGTTGGGGTTTTTAAGGGAAATAATGGGAGGGGGGCTTCAGGGTCTGCAAAAATGGAATATTGGAGCTTCATGCAGCCCATGGACCACACATTGCCCACTGTGCCTTTAAAAGAAAATAAGGCATGGGATTTTCAGAATAACCCTGTATAAATACTTGCAGAATTTCTGATGTTATGTTTTCATTTCAAATAGTCAGTCATGCTGCTCACAATTGTCAAATAGTGCAGGAATCATTAAAGAGGGAAGGAAACATTGTATGATGTAAGGAAAGGTTATGAACTGAATACAGTGCAAAGATCTGCACTGTAGTCCCAGATCAAACAACACTTTATTTGGAAATCATCTAAATGAGTATTCTTTTTTCTTGAAAGGTCCCCCAAATATCAGAGAAGAAGGCTGTTTCTAAATAAAACTTTCTCTTTCTACCTGTACTTCCTTAGGAAACTGGCCATACTACAGTTAAACTGTAGAACCAACAGTATTGATGGATGTCCAAAATGAGCTTATACTGCATATTTTAAAATAGGTGAAATCCAACCATGTCTACTTTTACATTCCCTCTAATGAACTGTGTTTAAGACATGAATCCTATACCTGTTAATTCAGATATAAGTTGCATTGAGCTCAATTATGGATATGGATATGATATTGCAACCTTATAGCATGAAACTAAAATCTTGGAAACAAATCTCATCAGTTTGTAATAGAGCTTTAGCAGGTACTTGCAGTTCAGTCCTTAAATGCTCAGAAGTCAAGTCATTGGAGTGTATTACCAGTTAAGTGATTGCAGCATTAATATATTAAAGGTTGTAATGTCATTCAAAATCTACCAGTAAAAAAGAAAAAAATCCAGAATCATAATAATATCTGCTAAAATACCAAGAACTTTTTTTGTATGTAAGACTGAAGTGAAGGTACATGCCATGTGTATGAATGTCTTTGTATCCCCACAATCCCTTTCTGTTCTGTCTTCCCTGCCTGGGAACAGAGATATCAACAGGTTAGCGAAGAATTCTTGAAGAGTGACCACCCTGCTGTTGTGAGAACAAGGCCGAGGAACATGGAACTCAACAATTCCCGGTCCGCTGCCAACTCCAGTGCCAGTTCAAACTCTGTTCTCTATACTGCTGTGGAGCAGAACGGACTAGACAATGATTACATCATTCCTTTGCCTGACCCTAAACCAGAGGGAGTCAGCGACAACCCTCAGGAGGCCTCCAGCAGTCGGACAAGGTTAGAATTTCCTTCGTTAACTCTCCAACTGTGACACCATTTATTCCAAAATGCCAAACTTCCTGAATTCTGAAAATATATTTAGCACACCATATAGGTTTGTAACATAATAGGAAGGAGAAATGTCTGATGAATATGCAATACACTGGAAAAAGATTTCCAAAAATTTTGGAACCACCTTGTTCCGTTTTGAATACCATATGCACTGAACATTCCTTCAAAGATGTCAGCTAGTGCTTGGTATATTTTCTCTATTTTGGAGGCTAGGATGTGACTTTTTGAAGTTTATTAGTAATTCATTCAAAATGACAGTGCTTTTCACTAGACAGTGCATGGCATCTAGTTACAGTGTGTCTTTCATAATAAACTGACTCTAGCTTAGGGCTGAAATTTACTTCTCTTTTTCCTCCCTTTTTATCTTTAGTTCTACACTGAATGAAGCAAATACATCATCTACTCTATCCTGCGACAGCCCTCTATCCCATCAGCAAGATGAAGGAGAAGAAGGAGGACAAGAACTAAAGCCAGACTGCTAGGGTCACACTAGAGCTCTCTCTCCCTCTCCCTCTCCTCCCCACCCCGTCTCTCTCTCTCTCTCTCTCTCTCTCTTTCTCTCTCTCTCTCTCAATCTGTGCACATGTGTTTGTGTCTGTGGCCATCTGGCAGTAGTGCCAGGGAGTTCAAATGAAAAACTGCCACATTCTTTTTCAGCCCTGCCATAGTGCAGTTGTACTCTTCCTTCCTTCTTTTATCTTCAGCCCAAAGCAGAATTCAGAGACTTTAACATGGGACAGACTTTTCTGTAGCTAAGAGTACATCCCTACCTACCAGTAAGTTTGCAGTCTAGATTAACGTAGGCAAGGTCTGTGTCATATCCTAGTTTTCTTGGCTCCTCATATTTCTTAAAGAGAACAGTTTTCATTCCATTACCTAAACTACTGGTGGGCACTTGTTGGTGCTGGGGGCTTCCCCACTACCAGAAGATCTTGGAGGGGCACACTACACAAAAAAAAATGCACCCAAATGCATTTTTGCACCCAAATGACTTCTAAGGCATTTTAGGCCTAGGAAAGGGCTTTAAAAAAAAGTCAGGGCATAACACAATGCCTATGGGTTGTGGGCATTTGGGAACAAGAAAACAGTTTTTAAGTTTTTTTGAAACACAGGATCCACAAACATGGGCTTCAGTGGCTTCATGCAGCCTGCAAGGTTCACTTTGCCCACTCCAGTCTGAAACAAGAATTCATTCTCCATCCACATCCCCCTCAGGATATTGTTAAGACTCTGTTTGAAAGCTCCCACTTCCTTTAACATCTCTCTAACCTTATTGCAGGAGAGGAGCATGTTTATGGATAAAACTAGTCTTTGGTCCCCATGATAAAGTCCATCCTTATTGTATCAAGTGAAAGAGAAGGCATCCAGTGCTTCTGGAAATACCTTTCCCCTTCTTGTTTCAACTTCTATTTCTTGCAAGCTTAGTTTTCATACCAATTACTGGAGGGTCAAATCACACTTTTAAAAAACCTGTCCTGAAAATATGGACAGATTGTGTGTGTGTGTGTGTTGTGTATTTGTATGTGCATGTGTGCATGCATGCATGCATGTGTTTAAAGCTCAGTAATGAGACACAGAGAAGTGCCTTACTCTAAGTTTTGGCCAATTTGCAAGAACTCCTTATTCAGGGCAGTATTATGATGATGACCAACAAAAGAGCAAGCTCAGACATTTAACTCAGGTTGTGTTCTTTCTTTCCTGGATTCTGCAGTGTTTTTGCAGTAGCCCAAGTATCTTGACAATAAGAGTAAAGTGTTGCAGGCACCATGGATTACAGGTACTCAAGGATATCAAGGCTCTGCAGCTGTCTAAACTGGACCTAAAGCAGCATCTTCCTTGCCCAAGGGCATACAGAACAAATGGAGACTGACAGATAATGTTTCAACTGTGGCAACAGCAGGACATCCCACTGCCAAGTTACTTTGTGTTTGATATCTTTTCAGCATATCACTCATTTTACCAGAATCAGTGGAACTATCTGAGGCCAGCAGAAGAATGAAAAATGGCTAGTAAATTATCTCCTTCTGCCTGAACATCTTGTGAAGAAAGGCTTGCTACTTGAATGGCAGCAAACTCTTCCCCTTAAGTGGACATCACTAAATCTTCTGTCAGTTGGTGATTAATCATTTTCTGCTTCTAGTGGTGGGAAGGGGACAGTTGACTGGTCCTTTCTGTGAAGATACCAATCAAGGCTTAAATATTGTAGAAGAAACTTTTTGAGAAATAATCATTTTGGGATGATCTAAATGGTGAGAGGACAGCTATCTCAAGGGCACCCACCCAACCCTCTTTTTTAAAGCAAGTTAATATTTTTAAATGATAGCGTGGGACACTTTCTCTTGCTTTAGTATCTCTTCCATCTTTGCTAATCTTGCTGGGACTATCAGCTTTTGGCATCAAATGTGGCTCCCAATATACGTTATGTGACTGGATCATGACAATTTCTGCCAATGCACCTGAGAGCTAACCTACATATTAGGAAAAATGAGCTAGTGGCAAAATGGGCTAGAGTTTCTTTGCCACCACCATCCCAAGCTGCTGTTCACTCGAAAATGGAAACAGCCACTGGAGTTAGTGGTAGGTTCCTTTTCAAGACAAATAGATTGTGAAATTTTCAAGATGTTGGTAAAGGAGTTAATCCCCTCCCTTCCCCTGCACCATGATTCTAGTCCTGGTGGCTCTCCCTACCAGCTGCTACATGAGTTTTAACAAAATAGAAGAACAAAACAGAGTCACATACTTCATGTGTTGTGTCTGTCAGCTCTCATTCTGTCTAATGTGTAGATCAGCTCCAGTCTTGCCTCGGCCTCAAAGCTATCAGTTAGAAAACTACTTAATGCTAAGGCCTATTCTAGTTTTTTTTGTTTTTTGTTTTGTTTGTTTTTTGTGGCATCAGTGGCTCTTGTATCTCTTCCACTCTGCTCAAGCAGCATTCTGAATGTTGTCCTCAGCATTTTGTTAGCAATATTTTTATTTGATTCAACTGCCTTTCATAGATAAATGTAGGAAGAGGAAAGGATATGCACCAGGCTTCTTTCTCCTGCCAGGGCAGTCTATTTACTGCTGTTGTCACATTTTTTAAAAAATTAGGCCTCTGCAGCTACTACTACCTCTCTCCCAATTTTTTATTAGCTCTTTTTCTAGCCAATATCAGTATTTGTTTATACATTTAGATGAAGCAATAGCAGTAGAACCAGAGAATATTTTCAGAAGAAGTTACCACAGAAAAAGTATCCAGAAGAGACATTCTATAAATCACAGTAAAGATGTGACAAGATTTTGGTGTAACCTCAAACCAGAACTTCGTGTTTTGGACTATAAGTCCCAGAATGGCAGTGCTGCCTGAAGGATCCTGGGAGTGGTAGTCTTTAAAAATTAAGTCTGATTTGATCCAAGTAATTTTCCTATGTTCCACTGCAGAATTTTACTATAACCTGAAAAATATTTCAGCATTTTAAAAGCACAGTTGCTGTTGAAAGGAATATAGTACCCTTAGCTAGATCTGTATCTGGGCAGCTAACTTTTCTGAGGACTGATGAACAACATGATGTGTCTTTGGCTCTACTGAGCTGCATAATCTTTTGGCTTCACATCTTTTTGAGACAGTGCAGCCAGGGCATTCTGGTGCTATAAAAAAAAGTTGACTTCAAGGCCAGTAGGGCAACCAGCACTCCTGGGCTGAAGCAGTATGAGTGGCCCTCCCATAGCTAGTGCAGTGTGGCCTAGAACATTTGAAGTGTCCAAAAATAAGGATTCAGGTGCCCCACAGACAGCAGCTCCTTCTCAGCTTTTTCCGAAAACATCTCCTCAGCCAAAAGCCAAACGGTATGAGATTTGTTGTTAAGAGAACAGGTGGGAAATCCATGGCCACAGGGCATTTCATACAGAAGTATTTCACATGTTTCTGGTCACTCTGATTTGCTGGTCCCCAGCAAATATAGACCATTTCCACACCACACTGTTATAGTGCATTATTCCACTTTCAACATTCTGTGGAATTCTGGGGTTTGTAGTTTACTGAAGCCAAAGAGCTCTCTGGCTGAGAATTCTAAATACCTTTCCCTAAACTACAAACCCCAGAATTCCATAGGATGTTGAAAGTGGAATAATGCACTATAACAGTGTGGTGTGGAAATGGCCATAGATACTGGACATAATGGGTATTATGTTATTAAAATTTCATACTAGTGGAAAGACTCCAAACTGTGCAGGTTAGATTCTGCCATCGGCAAGACTAGGGCATGAGAGACTGGAAGACAATTAAGCAGTGGTCCTTTCTGTTCCTGTAAGTTTTATAGCCACAATTTGGTATGGTTTTTCGTTTCCCCAAAGAGGATCACTCTGTAGTTTTTGTTGTTGTTGTTTTCACATTTTTATGTTGCTACCATGGTGGCTTTCTTCATTTGATTTTGTTTTGTTTTGTTGACAAAAAAACAAACAAACCATGTACAGATGAGTCAAAACTGAATTCTTGCATCCTGACTGAAACATGCTAAACTCTAGAATGTCACAAATCCATTTTTCAAGTTATTTGGGGTATTCTCTTTTCCTTTTTATAACATTTTAATCTACAGCTGTTGCAACATTACCAGCTCAATTGTATGCACCTTCTTTCAGCCAGTCACTATTGCTATGTAGCCAGAGTATACCAGAGAATTATTGTCACACTACAGTGTTACGTTCTGAAATACTTATAAGATTGATGTGTATACAGTGTTTAGTCTTTGTCTTTACCTTTTTGTTTGACTGTTTTATGTTTATTAAGTGAGGGACAGAAAGTAATGCAGAGTTATATTTTTGTTGTTGCTGTATAATCCAGACCATGGCCCTTTTCACACGTTACCTTTTCTCGCTACCATCATGTGGGGATTGTGCAAAAAGCCTCTTGTGAGAGGGAATCGCGTCCCCTGAGCTTCCCTCCACACCAGCTCTGTGCTGGACAGAAGGAAGCGTGATAGCGCTGCCCCTTCCTTCCACAGCGCAGCCGGGTACTTTCCCAGGCTGCACTGGGGGAGAAAGCACAGTCATTGCACTTCCTGAGGTTCCGCATGCCTGGTAAGTGTGGGAGGGATGCGGGAGGAATGCGCAGTTGCGGGTCATTTTCAGCAAAGAGCTGAAAATGATATAATCCGCGATTGTGGCAGGATCTCACGGGAGCGCCACAGGATTGCGAGAACGTCATGCAGAACCGTCCTCGCAATCCCGCAGCACTCCCGTGGCCATTTCACTTGGGAAATGGCATGCGAAAAGGGGCCGTGTTGGGCCTTGCAATAAACAAGTTGCCTTGTCCACTCTTCCAAGGGCCAAAAGGTCCTTCATAGTTGGAAGGACAGGAAACAGAAGTGCAATTAAGCAATAAGGTAGAAATTGGCCAGTACTGGCATGTAAAAGCCCTTATCCACATCCAACCTAGTTTCACCAGCTCCATGAAATGAACAAATCATTCATTAACAGTTTGATATTTGAAATCCAGTGAGCACCTATGTGTTTGTTAAAGTAAGGGGATAAGGATGGATTGGAGAATCAAGCTGGTTCCCTTTGATTTGTAAACTTTCACAGATGTCCAAATGCAATGCTAAGCCTTTCCCAGATAACATACATGGGTAATGATTTGCATTAGGTTGGATCCAGCTTTAGCCATAATTGGAATAGACCCATTAAAGGCTATAGGATTTATGTATTAGTCAAGTCAAGTGAAAGTTCCATTGATTCCAGTGGGTCTATTCTAAGCACATCTAAACTGAGGCCCAACTTTTTGCCATTGCTGATGGACTTGTCTCAAAATCCATTTGTTTTTGTTCTGTGCTTTCAAGTTATTTCCAAATTATGGCAACCCTAAGGTGAACCTGTCAAGGGGTTTTCTGAGTCTGAAAGTGTGTGATGCTCCCAAGGTCACCCAGGAGTGTGAATGTCCATGGCCAAGCAGGGCATTGAACCCTGCTGTCCAGGGTCATAGTCTCAAACCACTGTACCACACTAGTTCTCATACCCAACCAAAATAAGTAGGATCCTTCCATTCTTGTTCATATGACAATTATCTGAAAATGGGTTAAGCGAAGTTTAGAAGGTCACCTGTACAGAGATTAGCTATTTATATATAGCACAGAGGGAATTTGCGTTTGCCTTATCCTGGCTCAATTTCCAGGGTATAATTGGATGCTTGACTTATATGATGGCCCCAAAGAGCTGGTGAAGCATGCAGGAGAATCTTACCAGTCCTTAGGATGTTGCCAGAATGCAACTCCCAGCAGTTCTAGCCAGTGGTAAGGAATACTGGGAGTTACAATCCAACAATATCTGGAGGGCCACATGATTCTCACCCCTGTCCTAAAAAAAAAGACATGGGGATTGTTAAATTACTATTCAGAGAGCAAAGTGGTTTTTGATAGGGGCTTCCTGTAGGTGGCAAATAATGCTGTATGACATTTGTGAATGTTCTGAGGGCATAACCAGACTAGTATTTTTTTCCCATAATTTGTTACTAGCTATTGTTCAAAGAGTTGGAGCTGTCTGCACTTTAATCTCATGATTTGTCCCTGATGGTTGCTATTTATTTTTCTGCCTGCAGATTTTGTACAAAAAGTTAATACCTCATCCAAAATGATTAATTAATCTGGATTAGTGTCATATGAAATTCCTCTTTCCAATCACTGTTGCTCCGCTCCTTCCTCTTTTTTAAAATTTTTGATTTTATAAGCTAATTTTATGCCATTGCATCTCTGAACTCGTTTAACTTGCTTGCAGCTTCATCTCATTTCCATTTTGGAAGAGATAGAGGAAGCGCTTTCTAACTTTGTGTATGTCTAGCTTCATAGTTCTATCTCAACATCTGCACCATCTTTCAAGTTAGTGGAAGTTGAGGGATGAAGGTGAAAACTGCCTACAGAAGAAAATTAGGCTTACATATTTCGTGTATTGCTTCAGAGGCGAAGGGAATAGAGACCATGTGGGTTTCATTCTGCACATTTATCTTGGTGAAGTTGCATTCTTTTTCAGAGAAGTTAACCAATACAATCTTAAATTACTTTAAAGATATGGGCATTATTTCACATAAAGGCACTTTCATGACCATAATTAAGCTGGGCATGGTAACGGTACAAAAAGGGCAACCTGAATAAAATGACATTGACTGCTGTTGGAGGTACTTTGTGACTTATAGGAACTATCATGGCAGAGCAGAGGGAAACAGAACAGATTGGCTGAATGGTTCAGGCATCAGGCACAATTCCAGGCATGGTCTGACTGAAGTCCACAGTAAGTCTCCTGCCTACTGAGACTGTTTTGCACTGTGGAACAAGTTTTTGTGCATAGCCCTTGCCTGCAGCTTGTGCATGCAGCATAGGTATATCTAGTATAAACAGCACCTAGGGAAAGTGTGGAAGTTGCACCCCTACCTCTGAGGTCACTTCGTCCTCCTCTGCTGCTTCCAGTGTCGCTTTTTTGCACCCCCTCCCCTTGGCAGTGGTGCCCAGGGCATGTGTCCTACTTGCCCCACCCTAGATACATTTCTGATGAGCAAATGTAAAATGGATTCTAATGTCTGCAGGCATAGTAGCAGGATTCACCCTTCTCTTGCACTCATGGAGGTGCCTTACTTTATCCAGTGCTGGAGCAGATGAGTGCAGTCCAAGCACTCTTTCCCCCGTATAATATCTATCAGGCAGGTAGATAAAGTGGAAGTTACCAGAAATGGGCCAAAGGATTATGTTTCATATTGCTTTACATCAGGTAAGTGTAACTCTAATGCACTGAAAGAAGAGATGGTTGTAGGGCACAATCAGTCTGTTCCCTGACCTGTTTTATCTTTTGCCAGATATTCTTCCAGTTTGAGTTACATTGTGTGTGAGAGTGTACACACACACACATAAAAGCAACCAGGATGTAATCTTCATATTCTCTCCTGCAAATCCCACTGCCCTCTGCGTAATGCGTACCAGCTGTAAGAGGCTCACACCTTTCCAGGCTTCCAAACTTTATTTTTTAAAGTGTCTTGCTTAAGTCACCTTAGTTTGTTATTGCAGAAAGATTGCACATCCAGTACTCCTGAGCTTGAGTTCTCTGTGTATTAGCTCCTGTCCCAGTCCTTGTCTCTTGGCAGGGCCATAGAGACTCTTCCCTGCTTACAGTGCTCTCTGAATGGGAAAACAAAACCCCATGACTTTTTTTCTCCCCTTGGAATTCTTTCCTAGACCACCATGGGGCAAAATAGAGAAAAGTGTTTGAACAAAGGTACCAAAGATTTAACATTATCCTAGGTTTACAAATGTATGTTAAGACTTTCGTTAAACCACATTTATATCAGTGAGATACTATTTTATTCTGTAAACTTGTCATATGTATTTTTAAAGAAAGATTTTTTAAAAAAAGAATTAAAACTGCTTCTTTTTAAAATCTGGTGCTTTCTCCGTGATCTTATCACAGCCTCTTCCTCTGTTTCTGGGACTGTGGGGGTTAAGGGCTCTCATGGGTTTCCCTGCATTGAACAAGATTCCCAGAATCGAGCAGAAGAATGTTAATATGCTTAGTGTAACCCCAGGGCTCAGGGGAAGCTTAGTTGTGGTACCAAGGAGAGAGAGGACATATATAGCACAAGGGCTATGCCAAAATGTGTCAATGTCAATGGGAAGGTACAAGTACAAGAGATTTCTGAATAACTGAACAGACAAAGGATCATTGGGCTGTATAAAAGAAGGTAAGTGGAAAGATGAGGTTGAAGGTGCTATCTTGACTATATGAGAAGAAATGAAGCAACACAAAGGGGGATTTACAAAAGCCCATGTTAGGTCTGGGTGGTGTATGTATGCTGCCACAAACATTCCTGGAGGTGTGATTCCTGACCAAATGATGCCTCCTTCAAGCTCTGGAACTCATCAGATATCTGAATCTGTAGCAGTGTCAAACCAATACTAAAGATGAGACTGAAGAGGTTATCTTTTACACTGCAGTCTTTAAGCTATGGATGCTGGTGTGAACATGATTATTTTTTAAAAAAATTCTATATAGAAAGTATTTTGGTGGGAGCAAAAAATGCAAGTTGTGTATTCCTCTACATCAGTATCAAAGGTGGCAATTGCACGTATACAATGGATTGAAGCTTTTCTGGACATGTGAACACCACGCTGCAAAAACCACATATCTGATTGGGTCAGTTAACACTTTAGACATCTGTATTGGCCTAGTTGCACCTTCTTCTCCAACAATGGGAGGAGGAGAGATGTAATATTGTCTTCATGTTTCACATCAAAAATTACAGCTCAAGATGCTTTCCTGGCATGACCTCCTCTCAGGTTGAGATGATTGGGAAAGGTTGATCTTCCCATGTTTTCTGAGTGTGGAGTGGAACAACAAACGTTCTGTTTTATATTTACTGATCTATGTTTCCCTAGTATTGTATATATATTGATTTAACCCCCAAATGATCAACTAGCTTAAGATTCATCTAAAACCTCTGCCCAGGCAAAAGGCAAACACCAAAAAGATCTATCAGTGCTATCTAAAATTATCTAGGTGGCAATCGTAGACCTGATCTGTACCAGGGGACACAAGGAGAAATGTCTTGCCTGCGAACATCTCATGCCCATTCTAAATAATAATTATTTACTGCCCAAAAAATTTATATCCCATTAAATAGTCACAGTCTGCATGTCTTCTCTAGAAGTAACATGGCATCTTGTTTTTTGTGAACCCAGATTTAAGCTGGACTCTTGTAGGTTTTCAAATGCATTCTGATTTTTTAAAAGCAAAATGTATTTTTTAAAAATTACATTTTAAATAAATAAAAATACTCTTTTTAAAACATACACCCCCATACTAGAATGCTCACCCCAGAAAAACTGGCCTGGAACTTGTATTGTGGTCTTTTGTGTACCAGCTGAAGACTTTAAAGAAAAAATCCCCTGGCTTTTGATTGCTCAGCTTTTAATAGTTAGTGCTTTTTAGGTCTTCAGCTATTTGCTGATTTTTACATGTAGTTTTGTTTTGTTTATTTTGTTTTAAACTTATATGTGTTTATGTTTTAAAACACATACATTTTATAGTTTAAAATTTTCTGTTGTGAACTGTTGAAGGAACCTTGGGTATAAAGTAAACTTGATAACTAAATTATTTAGCAAAATTATTTAGCAGTTTAATGTGTTCACATGGACATATACTGGTGACCATTTCAGGTGAGTAATCAGATGTTTCTGAAAAGAAAAGATAGAACAAGTTGAAAGTTTCAAAATCCATTGCCTTTTTCAACTAGCTGGCAACATATTGTGGGTTTTGTTCCCCTTCTCCGTCTGTTCTGAGCATGATAATGTTACTCAAACAAAAGAAGGAGGGGGAAGCACATCCCTTGTTTGCACTGAATTTGCAGGTGAAATGCTACTCCTTAAAATTATCACTTGGAAATTTATTATTTGTTTGTTTGCTTATTGAATTTATATTTCACCTTTTCTCCCAAGATGGGACCCAAAGCAGTGCCGACGGCAACCCCTAAATCACTTGAGTAGTAACATTTTGCAATAACAAGTAAACATTTACTCACTGTGCAAAAATTGTATCATCAATGCATTCTCATTAAAATATTAACAAATAATCTCAAAGTATTCCTTACCCAAAAAAGTAAAGTTTTGTGAGTAATGCTGTTCCTTTTGATGAATGACTTCCTGCCTCTGGGTTGTGACCTGCTTAGCTGATCTTAAATTGCTCAGTGATTCATACGCATGTGTAAAATGAGATAGGAGTCCTTAATTCTACAGTAGCCCCATAAAACCCTGAACTTTCTCTAAGTTACCTTCTTGAATGTCTTGAATGCCAGCTTTGGGGAACAGGTGAGGTATAAGTAAAGGAGTACAATGCAGTGCAATACAAATTGAGTCCTGGAGAAAATGATCCAACAAAGTTTAAGACCATAAGAAGGGCCCTGCACCACCAGACCAAAGGCCTATCTAATGCAACATTCTGACCACATAATGGCCCATCAGTTGTCATTGGGCACTTAGATACATGAGTGCATGAGGACACGAACGCAACTTCACTCTTCATCTTCTGTTTTCCAACAGAAGATTGCAAATAAACATATTCTAATACTGAAGTTTCCCTGTAGCTGATAGTTACATAGCCATAGCCTGTACTGTATGAAGATCAGTTGCTACCAAGATGAGAAAAATGGTTGGATGGCCTTCTCAGCAGAGACCAACACCTGAGTCATATGGGGAGACTGAATGGTAATTTGTTGTCAAGCAATACTCAGTAGCAGCTGAATCAACAAGCAGGAAAAATAATCATCCTTTTCCCATCAAAGAAAAAAAGTATGTTTACCAGTTGCTAGTCTTGCTGTTTATTTATGCTTAGGCCTTTTGTGGGAATAAAGGAACTGAACAAACTTCACTGGATTGTGAGGAAATTTTAGGCATTCATAAAGCATGAATGGTCGAACATGATTATTCTGCCATCTTCAATAATTCTGGGTTACTTTTGGAATTATATCTACTATATATGGCTTGTGCCAGCACCTGGAAATTTAAAATATGGCAATAATCAGAACAATGCATTACAATTTCTTTGAATGTGAATGAACACAAGCACTTTGTTACCCTGTTTACTGGGGGTCCCGTGAGGGACACCAAAGTGCTCTCTCAAAATATCAAAAGGTGGGGAAATTAGCACAGAGCACACGTTAGCAATGCGAGAGGCAGGGCAACGCAGCAAGATCTTGAACCCAACGTCTACGGGGTCAGGCTGAGCCAAGGAGCAGACGGAGGTTGAACTAACAATAGTGATCTTTATTGAAATACAATCAAACGGTGTATGCAGCACACTCACACAGATAACTATAGAAAATAAAGGTGGGAGTGAGACGGAGGGAGTTTTGAGAGGGATTGTTGATTTGGGTGTTACTACACCTGCCCTGAAGCCCAGGTAGTTCACTGCGAAAGTTCATAGGTGCGTAGTCTCAGTACGTGGGACTGAGGGGAAGGCTTGCCAAGCACAGCAACAGCAAGGCTGGATGGAAATCGGGTGCGATCTGAGGAAGGTCTCGGAATCAGGGATTTTTATAGGGAAAAATGTGGCTACAGGCTATTCCATACTTGGAGAAAACAATGAGTTTCGGGCTGGAGACAAAGCCTCCGAAAGGTCAGAATTTAGCATGATTGCGTTAGTTCCGAATTGACAAAGGAGTAGACAGTATGCAAATGCAGAGTGCCTGGCAGATGAGGATTCTCATAATCAAGCCTCCTGCTCAGGGCAGGGAGTTCTTTGTAAGTAGCGTGCATACATAATAGCGTGCTTGCTGAGAGGTCTCCTAAAGCAGTGATCTGGCTTTTTCTGGCCCACCTGGGTGGGAAATGGAATGTCCAGCGATTAGTGACCGTGCCTACTTTCGTGCTTGTCCGGGGGCCTCACAAACATGTGGAAAGGGATGTTAGAAGAGAGCCAAATTGTTGATATCAAAGTGATATCTAATGTCACCCCAAGTGCAGCTTAGGAACTGCAGTAACAACTTAACTGTCACATCAGCCTGAGGATAACTGCTTCCTTGTTTCATTACACTTAGCCCTCCACATTCACTGGGGTTTGGGTGCAAGATCCCTGCAAAAGTGGAAAAACTGCAAATATCCAAATGTGTGTGTATGTTAATGGGAAGGAGGCTGATGCATGGTGGGGAAGCAGGCAACCAGGGTCCAAATCAGGAGTCATTTCCGCACTACACTGTTATAGCGTGATTATTCCACTTTTAACATCCTATGGAATCCTGGGGTTTGCAGTTTCAGGAGGGGCCGGCCAGCTCTTCCTGAAACTGCAAACCCAAGGATTCCATAGGATGTTGAAAGTGGAATAATCGCGCTATAAGAGTGTAGTGCGGAAATGGCCCAGGTTGGGGAAGGAGAAGGAAAGGTGAAGGGCTGGCATAATGGGCTTGCAATTCCTCTCCCTCATCTATCTCCTTCCTGGAGTGTGTGGGGGGATTGGAAGAGGGTTTGTAGTGCTGAAAAATTGAGCTGCAAGCTATCCTTAGCTGGTCAGAAAACACCTGGTGCAAGAGGAGGAGGAGAAGGACCAGTTTTTTTTAAAAAAAGAGCTGCATGTCCTGATCAGAGCTGCTGATAGGGAGCTGCATGTCCTGATCAGAGCGGCTGATAGGGAACTTTCCCCAGAAAAAAAGCGCTTGAGGTGGGGTAGGCAGGAGTTGTACAAACTCAGAAATAATCAAATGTGGTTGACTGACCGTATTATAATTGTTTGGTGATCTTACCACGAGAATAAGTGATCTTACCCTGTGAATCTTCCCCCTTGCCTTAAGAACCCCCTTGCCTTAAGAGAGGCTAGGCCCTGAGTCCTAAAAACCTTAGCTGCAGTTGCTTCTGGGAGTAGAAGGGGGAGGCTAGCAGAAGAAAGCTGGTGAAATGTATGCTCCACCAGTGTTCATACAAGATCACAGCCACTGTGCATTGTTGATCCCAGAAAGCTCCAGCATTAGCAGGGAGCGCCACTTTTCATGTGAGGTTAAGCAAACAGGAGTAGTTTGGGTCTGTATGTCTTCCTCAGAGACCAGACTACACCCATACCAAGGAAAACGTACTAAATACTTAAGTTTCTTTAAATTCAATTTGTTTTCTCTTTTGAGGGACTTTAATAAGTAACAGTTAATGTTTCATTTGGGCAACTGTGTGTAGTGCTGCTTCCCATAGCCATGCTTTAAAGCATTCCTTTAGTTTTGGAAAACCAGAAGTACATCAGCTGAGTGCATTTTTTGAGGCCTTACAGTTAAAGAAACACACAAGCCATTTAGGACCTCTGTCTGTCTGGTGCCCTTCTGTAGCGGGCATCTCTGTGGAGAGAAACAACTGAGAGGCCACTAAGAGACAGTTTCCTCTCCCTGGAGATGATCTAGTACTTGTTCCTTCCTTCAAGTGAGTCAAGTTCCCTTTGAGTTGGCATTTGTTCTTGGAAAAATAGAGAAATGGGTGGGTTTTTTTTAAAAAAAAAAATCCCCTTTGGTTAAAAACATGACTGGTCAAGACTTTTGAGTAGTAATATGACTGGCCTAAATTGTTGTATTCTTGATTGTATTCTTAAATACAATTGAGGTTAGTGGTGTAGCTAGAGCTTTTGCCACCTGGGGATGGTCCCTGAGTTTGCTGCCGGGGGGGGGGTGGTCCTTGAGTTTGCTGCCCCTCTCAGGCAGGAGGACCTATCCAAAATACCAAATAAAAACTGCTCAATTGGCATTGGGTGATTGGGCTCTGGGCATTTGCACTCAGAGGGGGCACTCTGCATGTGCTCAAAAACATGCCAGCATTCCTGTGGCAGTGAGCGTCCTTTGTCTCTCCCCCCCTTCCCCCTTGGAGGGCCAGTTGGGCTGGGCTCATTTGCAGTCTCAGAGGTGGGATGGGGGAGAAGGCAGGTGCCTCTCCCCACCTCCTCTCCTCTCCTTCTTTTCTCCTTCCCTTCTTCTCTGCCCAACCCCAAGGTCTGCCAGTGTCGGCACTGCTGCTTTGACTGGAAACAATTTTTCTCCAGATTGGGAGGGAGAGAGGGAGGGGATGGGAGGAAAGGACAGCCCCCTTTCCCAGGGTGGCATACCCCTCCAGCACATCTCCAAGAGGCTCCAGTGCCCATGTAGTCACAGGACATCTGCCATTGTGTGGAGGGTGGCCCAATGCTGTCCCCCAAAACATGCCGCCCAGTGCACCCCATCCCGCCTCTCCACTCTCCTCCGTACGCCACTGATTGAGGTGTTATAAATATCTCATAAATCATTCACTAATGGTTTACCACATTTCTTAGTTCACAAATCATTAAATAAAGCAATACAGCACAGCATAATTTTTTTACGCGTCCCACCCATCATGCACACTATTCTTTTTGTGGATTTTTCCTAGCTAGCCGTCTTACTCACACCCATTTCACAGTGATATATTTTCCATATTCTATTCACATCATTAGACTGACAGCTGCTTCTTGCATTTAAACCCTTGTTTCATTTACTTGCCAGGGTTGCAGTGCAGAGTTACGGCTAACACGCTGGACAGTTGAGGCTCTATTGCCTCATTTTGAAGTTTCTTGCTTTTACACTCCCATATCACTCTCCCTGTGCAACCTGTGTGGCAAGGTGGTGGCAATAGTCAGAGAGGACTGGATGCTGGTCACCCGTGGTGGACTGTCTCAAATGGCAGCATGGAGAGCAAGTTGCCCATGCTTGATTTACCGTATTCGTGTTGCTGGGGATATGTGCCTTAATGAGCCATATGGAACCACTGAATTTGAGACTTTCTTGTTTTATTTTCATGTGGATTTGTGAGGAGGTTTTTGGTTGTTTTTGTTTTGTAAGCTTTCAGTTTGTTTTCAGTGCAAACAAACAATGCCGTCAAAGACCCTTTCCACACCTTACCCTGATGGCATGATGCTCCGTTCAGATCCTGGCATCACCGGTTGCAGGATGGGATCAGCTTTCCACCTCTCTCTCCTGCATGCACCTCTCAGCAGCGGAGGAGTAGCAGCATTAACACTTCTGCTCCTTCTGCATTAAGGCGTTAATGGCAATGCCTTCCCCCTGCCCTTTCCCCACCCTACAGTGCCTGATTGATCACCTTTTTCTGGGGCCTTTTTTCTGATTGACCAACATTGGGCATGTGTGTGCGTCTGTGCATTAGACTCCCGGATTGACCACAGGAGCTGGCACAATCAGGGACCCACACGCAAACAGGTAAGGGGACGGTTGCATGATCAAAAGCCATTGACAGGGAAAAAATCCGTCAATTATTTACTCCACAATTGCGCTGCTCATGATGGGAGAAGGATGGGACCACAACAATGTCTTGTGGAAGTGCCCCAGTCCTGCCCCTCTCCCATCCCTGTGCTGGGGTGAGACTCTTCTGTGGAAAGGGCCAAAGATTTCCAGCTAAATGCTATTGAATAAGACTTACACTTTCAAGTTTATTGAAATGACAATATATGGCTGCAATCCTGTGTTCATTTACCAGGCAATGAAAGCGATCAAATTTGTGGAGCTTATTTCTGAGTTAGGTTGGGATTGCCATTTTCCACTTCTTCAAGTCTGGGTATATAATTTTCATGTTACGTAAATTACTCTGGTTCACCTTCTGAGTATGTTAATTAGGCACATTTATTGTTGCAATTTTTTTCTGACACCATGCTTCAGATTTCATATTATTATTTTTAACAGTTACTACTGATCTGAATAGTACGGTGTAATGTTTTAAGTGTGGACTTGGACCAGAGAGACCCAGCTTCAAACCTCTCCTTAGTCATGAATTGATTACATGACTATGGGCCACCACTGTCTGTCAACAAACCTACCTTAGGGATTTCTGTGGGTATTAAAAGGGAGTGGGAAACCATACAGAGTGGACATGTACATTCAACAGTGCAGTACAAATAAAAGAACCACAATGATATTAACGTTTCGCCATGCACAGACACTTCCAGTGTTATTCTCATCAGATTCCTATTTTTGCCATCAGTTTTTCATTGATGATGAAAAGCTACAGGTTCATGAATATGCAGCAGAAGGCCCCTGAGAGTGACTGCCACCTGTCCTCACCTCACCCTCTCACAGGACACCTTCACTTGCCTTTGCACTCCGTTGCTCACACCACCTACTGTCCCATCTCTTCTACTTCCTCCCTCACATCACTTCATGCTCTCACTGTGCAACCGTCATTTTGTTTTTTGCACACCACTGCTCACTCTTCCATCTCTCCTTGTCTCTCTTTCACCTTGCTCTGCACCCTCACAATCACCTCTTCCTTGCTTCTGGCACTCTGTTGCTCACACCTTTTGCTATCCCATCTCATACTGTTTGAAGGACCATATTATCCCTTATGAACCTGGCCGTGCTTTGAGATCTGCTGGGGGGGGTCCTTCTCTCTGTCCCACCGTGCTCACAAGTACACCTGGTAGGAACACAGCAGAAGGCCTTCTCAGTGGCTGTCCCCAGGCTCTGGAACTCCCTTCCCAAAAAGGATAGACTGGTGCTCTGCCTACCCTCTTTCCATAAACAGCTGAAATCTTTTCTATTTTGAGAGGATTTGGGGGACTGATTGTTCAGGTGGTGGATTGTTTATTTGTTATTTTGTTTTGGTGTTGTGCTTTTTGTGACTGGTGTTCTTACATGGTTTTAATTTTTTGATAATTTAATCATTTTTTTAAACAAACACACAAACATTGTAATCCACCTTGAATCCCAAACTGGAAAAAGGCAAGAAATAATAACAATATAAGAAGAAGAAGAAGAAGAGGAAGAAGAAGAGGAGGAGGAGGAGGAGGAGGAGGAGGAGGAGGAGGAGGACGAAGACGAAGACGCAGCAGCAGCAGCAGCAGCAGCTTTTCTGCCTACCTCATGCCATTCCAATGTGCCCCACACTTGCTTCTTATACTCTGGGCAAAACCTGGCTGTCTGGATTATATGGCGCTCCTAATATGGAAGGGATTGCAATGCACAAATCCTTGCTGACCTCTGACACAATGCACTAGTCAGGCTACAACTGACTACTTGTTTTTGAACTGGGACACAGTTGTGTAGCTAGTCTGTTCTTGAGCTTGTCAACAATGGACTTACATAATAATGAGAACAATTCCCACTTGGATGACTAATTTGTTTCATTAATATTGGGCAGAAAAACATTTTCTCCTCAGGCCTGGATCAAAGCTGCTGCTCCTGAGGATACTTTTACCCTCTTATTTACATAAAGGTGTCATGCTGGAGCAGACCAATGGTCTGTCTAGTCCAATATTCTCTTCACACTATGGCTAATCAATTTCCCATAAGAAGTCCAATAGCAGGAAATGAGTGCAGCAACTGCAGTCTCTGTTTTATGCTCCCTGGCATTCTGAAGTGCCCCTAAGCACTGTGAAAGTAATTATTTGCAAATATTCAACATTTACCAACACTCCACATTTTAAATGCCAAATTCAATAGTTGGCCTCAACATTCCAGCGCCTGAAGATGGTGATGGTCATGGTGATGATTTTGTAAAATAATATATTTATGGACTTGGGATTCCCAGATCTCAGAGCCTGTACTTTCTTCAGTTTTCAGGCCAAGGAAGAAGAATCTGAAGACAAAAACACTTCCTTGAAGTGTGTGTGTGTGTGTGTGTGTGTGTGTGTGTGTGTGTGTATTCTTCATTATTTAAACTTTGTGGGAGAGTTTTAAATTTAAATAGCATCCTCTGCATAACTGTGGTTGATGGTTGATTTATCATGCTTAAATGACAGCAACAATGCTGTCCCTTCTAACATCACCCTTGTAGCATCAACAGGACCTGTCTCTTATGACATCACAAGAGATTGTCTCCAGGGCTTAGGTTCTGACCCTGAAATCTCTGGGCTTTTGATAGTCCTGACCTGGCAACCGAAGTGGGCTTTCCTTTATCTAAGGAAATAGGTCAACAAGAGAGAGGGGCGATACCTTCATGATCTTTTAATGGTTCTGCTGGAAACATTTGGTTAACCTTTGTGGGGAAACAGATCTGAAGATGAAAAGAAAAGAACATAGAAGCATTCCTGTTTGGTGTTACAACTCCCAGAAGCTCCCAGCCAACTTACCTGAAGACCACAGGCAGGAAGATGCTCTGACAGCTTCCTGTACCATAGAGCCATTGCAGCTCTCAGTATCACCATATCTGTGGTAGCTTTGGTAGTGGCATGAGTGGAAAGATATGACCACCAAAGGGATCTGCCCATTCAGGATGCAGTGTGTGACACATGAACCCAACCAAATGTAAACTAGAAGTGACCAGAAGTCCACTTCTCATTTAGCAACCTCCTCTTTTTTCTTACACCTTGTTTTCCTACAGGTTGTTTAAAAGCAGAATTAAAGGAAGCAAAAATCAATTATCCTTTTTAAAATGTAAAATATGAAAATATAAAATGAAAAATAGGTGGGTCCTGATTAAAAGTTGAGTCCCAGTCTGGGAGAAAGGTAGGATATAAAAACAAGTGTTGGATGACTGGATGAATGGATGGCAAGCTCTAAATAAGATGTCCAAGGCTGTTTTAATCTGATTTTGTAAGTCTTACTTTGTTAACACAGCATTCATTGTGAGTTACTACACCAGGGGCATAGGGTAGGTAAATTTCCATGTATTCCACAATGTATTCCTTGTGGAATACACATATTCCTTCATCTATATTCCAGGTGGATGAATTTTCAAGAAACTGGAAATGATGTGACATCACTTCCAGTGTTATTTTTGGCCTGTTTGAGGTGCGTGTATGTGCGTGTGAGGGGGTTGTGGAGGCAGAATCAAGCAAAACTGCCACAGTTCCAGGTGTGTTGGGGACACTGTCAGGTGAACTTTTCTAAGTAAGGTTTGAGACTTAGACTTTGAGACTTAGACTTTGAGACATCACTGAGAAGGCCCTACCTGTATCATCCTTTGGGTCATCTCTAATGATAACAGAACATGGAAAATGGCCTGTGAAAGTGATTGCAACACCCAGGCAGATTAATGTGAAAGAGGACAATCCTTCAAACATCCGGCTCCCAAGCTGTTTAGACCTTTTTAGGCTGAAACCAGAACTTTGAATAGCCTATTCAGCTGTTTTCTGACCGTTGAGATGTTTTCTACATGTTCTACTTCCAGTTACCTTTCTAGCCACTGTATTTTGAAATCAAGTGCAATTTCTAAACAGTCTTCAAAGTCAGCCTCACATATAATGCAATGGAGTTGTTCAGATGGGAGCCTACTGGGGCGTGGATCAGCATGGTGATGTTATCTTTGCCTGCCATGGATGGTGAAACAGCTAAAGCCATTGGAAGGCACTGTGTATTGCTGTGGCCATGTGGAATTCCAATGACAATGCCAGATATACTAGCATCCTCAAACTGGAATATAAGGCACCATATTCCAAGTCATCAGAACTACCCAAGAACAGTACTTCCATCATCTGTGCTTCTGTCTTGCCCGGATTTTTGAGCTTATTGACCTTTATTCACTACAACCTTTGGTACAGTACTTCCACACTAAGAATTTGATTTAAAAGAGAGACAGAGCTGGCTGAACTGATGATACCTAACCGCAAATGTCTAGATGACATTTAAAAAGGTGGGATGTAAATTAAATAAAACCATTAAGTAATGGTTGTCTTGATTTGTGTAGATGTTAAACAAAGCAATAGTGCCCTAGCACCATCTCTATAAATGGCTGTCTAAGGCATTAAGAACAGCATTGAACAGAGGGCTCTGATTTCCACTCCAGAAAGGGAAGATCATCCATCTAGGTAATCAAGCTGTTTCCATGCCAGAATCTGCATGTTTACTCCAAAATACATCTTGGTGACTTCAGTGAGTCTTTATGAGACTACCAAATTAGATTTACAGAGTGCCAAATTCTGAGGAGTACAAGCTGCAGGTGGCCATAGGTGCCTCAGTGGTGGAACTTGTAATTCACATATAAAAGTCCTACATTCAGTCCCTGGCATTTCCAGGAAAGACTGGACCGTTATCTTGGAAAGCCAATTTTAGTTGATACAAACAATGCAAGATGGACCAATGGACTCTAATTCAGTGTAAGGCAGTTTCTTAACTGCATGTGAGCTTCCAAAGGCATCTAGATGACCAATATTAAAGGCAGGGTCCTGGGACAGAGCAACTTTCCCAAATTTAATGACTTCTAGATGTGTTGAGCTTACAAGTCCCATAATCTGGATTTAATGCATGTCCCCAATTCTCATACTTTTAAAAAATGAGATCCACACAACAGCCCTACTCATGCACACTCATGGTCCATATCATAAACGAAACCTATAAGGTTATTGTGAGGTACAAATGCTTCCCTTCCTTTACTTCCCATTTTAAGCTGCTGACAAATCTGAAATTTTACTGAGGAAAGTGAAGGAGGGTTCTTGGCCTGTTTTCATGCTCTTTTTGCCCTGTTATCCAGATATGCGAACAAACTTAAACAGAACTAATTCGTTTGTGATCCCATACAATACTGCATTTATTAAAGCTCATAAGAACATAATATTCCTGTAGGATTTGACCAAAACCCCAGTCAGTACACCTTGTATTTCATTATGTCCATAGATCCTTCCCTGCCTTTCATATAGAATGTGTATCCAGGAATATCTGTATCCCACTCTTTCACTCCATTCCATCAAGTTTCCATTATGACTCTTATATCAAGAAGTCTAACTCCCTCATCTTTGCTTGAAAGCTTCTGGAACTATTACATAAGCATTCTTCTCCAAAAGATTTTGCTCTGTACACTTTGTATTATGACCTTTTGAACAGTTATCGTGTCCATCTCGACACTCATTATGTAGTTCTATCCTGTCCCCGTTTGGACAATCAGAAACATTTTTATCTCCATCCCACGGGAATCTTTTTAAAAGTTGCTCTGCCACCTTTTTGATACCATGCCAACAGTCAGGTTCTGTTGGAGCTGAGTGGAACTTTTCACAGGCTCAGTTCATTCCAAAATGTTCCCCAGTACTGAAGAACTCCAAATCTTGTTTCCTAACCCTTCATCTCATCAGTTGTATTGAGACCTGTCAGTTCTACCTGTCTAGCTGGCCTTTAATATAGAAGAGGGAGAATTTCAAAGAAATTCAAGACTTTGGAGACCTTGGATTTTAGCTTTCTATGTAGTCATCTAAACTTGGCTTCCAGGATGCCTACATTTCCCCATGTCACTGGTGCCAATACTTACCCCAACTCTTCTCAACACTCCTTCCTGCCAATCTGTCTAGATGAACCATCACATCGTCTACTTTTGTTCCAGGCCTGTAACCATGAAAGACACAAGACGCTCTCTCCATGGCTGTTCAATGATTTCCCAGTCCTAGAAAGCCTCTAAGAGCCTCTGGAGCATTGCAAGGTGAGAAAATGGATCTCTAGCCTATGGCATCTAGTCAGGTGTACTCACCCATTTGGAGATCACATAAAGCAGCTTCTCAGGAAGCCAGCGCCTTCTATCTGGAAACTTCCCACACAGAAACATCTCCATGTTTGATATCAGGTCTCAGTTCCTTACTATCCAAGTAAGCATGTTTAGTGAGTGTTACCCTGATTACTGGGGGTCCCAGGATGGACACCTATATGCGCTCTCAATTAACTAAGTTTGGGGAAATTAGCTGCAATGCGAGAGGCAGGGCAATGCAGTGGAATCTTTTACCCAAAGTCTACGGGGTCAGGCCAGGCCAAGGAGCACACCAAAGTTTAAGAATAATTGTGATATTTATTAAATACAGACAAACAGTGTATGCAACACACTCACACAGATAACTATAGAAAATAAAGGTTGGAGTGAGACAGTGGGAATTTTCGGAGGGATTGTTGAATTGGGTGATACGACACCTGTCCTGAAGTCCAGATAGATCACTGCGAAGGTCCGAAGTTGCGCAGTCTCAGCCAATATGACTGAGGGGAAGGTTCGCCAAGCAGAGCGGCGGCAAGGCCGGATGGAACTCAGGAATGATCTGAGGATGGCCTCAGAATCTGGGGTTTTTATAGGGAGGAATGGAGCTACAGGCTATTCCGTACTTGGGGAAAAACAATGAGTTTAGGGCTGGAGACAAAGCCTCCAAAAGGTCAGAATTTAACATGATTAAGTTAGGTCTGAATTGACAATAGAGTAGCCAGCATGCAGATGCGCAGTGCTTGACATTTGAGTATCCAGCCTGTCAAGTTGCCTGCTCGGGGCAGGGAGTTCTTTGTAAGTATTGTGCATACATAATAGAATACTTGCCTTTGAGGTCTCCTAAAGCGGCGAGACGGCTATTTCTGGCTTGCCTGTATTGTGTGGAATATTGTATGGGCCGAGCCTGACTGTGGGCTTGTCCGGGGGACTTCGCAAACAAGTGGAGAGGGATGGCGGAAGAGAGCCAAATTGATATCAGAATGATATCTGAGGTCACCCCAAGTGCGGCTTAGGAACTGCAGTAACATGAGCACATGCAGGATTGCAACCTAAATGTTTGATATGTTTTCCTCACTTCCCCAAGGGTCACAGCTGTTGTATTTTAGATGTTTTTGGATCAAAGTTTACTTGAAACTTATTGGAGTTGTGAGAGAATATTATTTACATTTTAGTGAGTTTTCTGCATAAGTTCAGTAACAACGTTATAACCCTCTGTCTCATTCCCATGGTCCTTTCTATACTCTTTCATAGGAAGTCTGGCAATAAAAATATGGGTATGATGCAGCCGTGATAGACCCTTTCTCCTTGTCTTCTTCCTCATCCATGGAGGGCCTGCATTATGGTAGGGTATGTCACCCTTCCCTTACCAGAGAGAAAACAACTACTGTGGTATAGTGGTTTCAGTGTTGCATAGAAGACCAGGGTTCAAATTCCCCCTTCAGATGTACAAACAGAGGACAACTGAAGACAAACCACACTTTTCTCAGCCTATGAGTTAATCAATGGAAAAACCTCCACTGAATAAATCTTGTTAAGGAAACCCTGTGATAGGGTGTCACCATATGTCAGAGTTTACATGAGGGCACACAACAACAAGATATGCATTTGTTTGTTAAAGTGTGTGTGGCTATAAAATATCATTTCTGGAATACATTAGCTTGGAACTCTGCCTTCAGCCTTCATACACATTAAGGAGTGGTGTACTTGGAGCCTTTATACATATGTTGAGGTGTGCGTGGACTCCTATAAATGTGATCTGATCCTCTAGACAATGGAGAATTGCAAAGAAGCTTTACAGAAGCCAATCCGTCTCCCAGTGTATGCACAGCATATTGGTGTCATGCTTTCAGAACCCAAGAATAGATGGAGATTGGCAGCCAAGCCATAAACATAATTCCCCATCTCACCTAACTTCTCCATTATACATGTCCCTTAGCAAATTCCTGGACAGCATTGCTGCCAATAAATGAACTTTTGGGATATTGAATAAAGAATTAAACTTTTGTGAACATGGCAGATTTGATTGAACAGAAAAAGGAGGCCCCTTTCAGTGGGACAATTGCCATTCCCCACCCACCCCAGCTGCTGCAGTAGAAACACTCCCTTGCTCTTCTTCTTTCTAAGTAGGAATTTCCTAACTTGTGGTCATCTTAAAAAAGGAGAAGTTTCTTCTCCAAAGCAGACAACAGATCCAGAGAATGCATGGCTGAAGAAAGGCTCGCAGCATTTTCTGCTTCAACTGTCTCTTTCTTATCAAAGCAGACCCACTGGACCAAGGAGGCACCAGCACTTTTCTAACACTGCAGCAGCACACCTGGGCAGTGCTGGCAGGACACCCTCACTCCAGCAATGACGGGCCCAGCTGTCTTGATGCTTCTGTTGGGAACCATCTACTGTGGTATGTCTGCCTTTTGCTAATCACACCTGCACAGTAGTAACTTGTATGGTAACTGAAGAATGGTTAGATAAACCAATTTTCTGATTTGGCATAAAGTCTATGGACCTTTCTGCACTACACAGTTCTAGTGCTATTATTCCACTTTCAACATCCTATGGAATCCTGGGGTTTGCAGTTTAGGGAGGGGCACTTAGAATTCTCAACCAGAGAGCTCTTCGGCCTCAGTAAACTACAAACCCCGGAATTCCACAGAATGTTGAAAGTGGAATAATAGCACCATAACAGTGTAGTGTGGAAAGGCTCTATCTATTTAGCTATCCATATGTCAGAGCTTTGAAGAGTCAGTTATGTATGTTCATAAGTACGTATGCATTTCACTACAGTTTTCAGAATTTCCAGTCAGCATGGTCAGTGGCTGTACCAGCTGAAGAATTTTATGAGTTATAGTTCAAAAAAATGTCATTTTTCCAAGCTCTGAGATCAGGGGACAAGGTTGTATGGTTTCTGGATTATCTCTCTGTGAGTTTTGACAATGTGTTGGATACATGATCTGTCTACCATGAGTGGAAAGGTTCTACCCCGAGAAGTGGCCTCCACCCAATTTTCAAGTCTCAGTCTCCCCACTGCATAGCAACCTACCATCCACACTAGACCCCTTGACCATTTAAGTGGGATGGAGGTGTGTGCAAGAGAAAGATTAATACAGCATGGAGTGCTATATGTCCCGGTTCCATCTGCTGAAAGAAATCATATGATTCTTACAGAACCTGATGACTTTTCTCCGGTTAAAAGGGAAACGAGTGCCAGCTCTCACACATACCATTTGCCATAATGACTTCTACTCTTGTTTTTAATTTTGTCTTCAGGATACTGTTATGAGGTCACACCAGCCCTTGTGTGTACAAACGGAAAATCTATTGATTATTCAAATTTGGGCTTTGGGTTTTCTATAGGATATCAGTTTTGAAAAATAGCTCCTGGAAAATTTCACATTTTCAACAATCAGCCAAACTAACTCAATTTAGGTTGCCTTGTAAAATGAAGTACTTCAAGTGTTGGATGATAGATGAAGTTCACATTCAAGTGGGAGAACTGCTGTGATTCTAACCAGTTACATGATCAGTATTGTTTGTGAGCAAGTGATGTCACATTGTTTGAGCTTTTAATTATTGAAAAAAAATGTTCATATCCACTATAGTAGAGACAGACTCAGGGACAGACACAGCTAAGCTATTTTTAAAAAATACTCACATATTAAAACCTTTTGGGGGGGCATGGATAGCTATGTTACCGTAATCTGTTCCAACAAAAGTGACATCGGGTCCTGTAGCATTGTAAAGGCTAACCCGTTTTATTTGGCATAAGCATTTATGGACTCCAAACATCTTCATCAGATGCCTCTCATGAAATAGGTTGAAATCCAAAAAGTCTTATGCCAAATAAAAAAAATGTTAATGTTTAAGGTGCAACAAGACATTGTGTTGTTGTTCTTGTTTAAAATAGCAAATTAGGTAGATTTCCAATAAATAGAATGATTTTATCATTCCCGAAGACTTTAATTCTCTCTGAACAGAGCAATAGATGTTATTTTCCCCTTAAGAAACCTATTTTTGCATTTCTCCATAATATCAGTCACTTTTCCTGGCCCTGTTCATAGAATCATAGAAATGTAGGGTTGGAAAAGACCACAGGGGCCATCCAGTCCAACCCCCTGCCATGCAGGAACACCCTCAAAGCACTCCCGACAGATGGCCATCAAGCCTCTGCTTAAAAACCTCCAAGGAAGGAGATTCCACTACACTCTGAGGCAGCAGATTCCACTGCCGGACAGCCCTGACTGTCAGGAAATTCTTCCTGAGGTTCAGGTGGAATCTCCTTTCCTGCAGCTTGAATTCATTGCTCCTTGTTCTGGTCTCTGGAGCAGCAGAAAACAAGCCCTCTCCCTCCTCTACATGGCATCCCTTCAAATATTTAAATATGGCTATCATGTCCCCTCTTAACCTTCTCTTCTGCAGACTAAACATACCCAGCTCTCTAAGTCTACCTAAGTGTAGGACCTTACACTTCTCTCTGTTGAATTTCATTTTGTTAGCCTCGGCCCAGCTCTCCAATCTATCCAGGTCATTTTGAATTTTGATCCTGTCCTCTGGCGTATTAGCAACCCCTCCCAATTTGGTGTCATCTGCAAATTTGATGAGCATGCCCTCTATTCCTCTATTCCTTCATCCAAGTCATTGATAAAAATGTTGAACAGCACTGGGCCCAGGACAGATCCCTGTGGCACCTCACTAGTCACTTCTCTCCAGGATGAAAAACAGCCATTTGTGATCACCCTTTGGGTTCGGTCGGTCAACCAATTACAAATCCAACTAACAGTAGCCCTGTCCAGCCACATTTTACCAGCTTCTTTGCAAGAATGTCATGGGAAACTTTGTCAAAGGCCTTACTGAAATTGAGATATGCTACATCCACAGCATTCCCTTCATCTATCAAGCTAGTAACTCTATCATAAAAAGAGATAAGGTTAGTCTGGCATGACTTATTTTTGAGAAATCCATGTTGACTTCTCGTGTTCTACTGTTCTACTATGCAACTTAAAAAATATTTTTACTTCTAAATTTGAGCATCTATAAATGAAAGAAAACATATCATGAAAGAATGCATATCACCATATATTATTCAGTATTCATCCATCCACAGTGCTTAGTATAATAGACAAACCCTATTGGGTGAGGACATCAATTGGGTTTTGTCCTACATCAGCTAAGCTGGAAGACTTCACCTGGTATAAAAATATCTCTATGATGGCTTAGCCTCTGAAAGTAAACACAAGGGGCGGGGGGGAATTACAAGCCTGGCTGTCATGGCTTCGATGGAAGAGAAATGGACCTCAAACTACAACTGACGGCGCTGTTATGCAATGTGGTAATGCTGTAAAGCCAAAAGCCAGCTTTTACTGAAAGAACTAGCGAAGTGGGCAAGGAACTGTGTTGGGGTTCACGTGAATGTTTTGTGTGAAAATTTGTTCTGGTCAATATGTGAAATGGTGGCAGAGGCAGAGATATCAGAGCTATCTATGCCTATGTTGCAAGAACTGTAGCAGGTGATTTTATCTATTTATTTATTCCATTTTTACCATGCTTTCACCTGGGATGGGGCCTAAAGCAGTTTACAAAACTTTACATTCTTAGTGGTGCCTTATATCTTAAAAAATATCCACATGGTATAATAAAATAATGTGAATATAGGTGAATAACTGGTGTGTGTGTGTACATTAAGCAATGTGACAAATATGTGAGACTCCAATGGTCAGCCCACACCCAATTCTAGGTGGGAAATGGAACATCCTCCACCTTTATTGATGTGTCCATTTTCTAATCAGGTGAGAGTAACAGGATTGTGAAGATGTGGCATTCCTTCCCAGTCCCATCCTGGCTGCCTCAAGTCTTCCTAGAATGTGTCACTGACATGGATTGTGCCTTTGAAAAGACCTACTATTTTGACCAAAGTCAAATTTGGCAACATGCCTTCCTTTCATTATTTTCAATATTTCCTTCCTACACTCAGGCCTCCCTTGCATCTCCTATGACAACACACAGGGCAGCCATGGGCCTCCTGTGTGCCATCATGTTCCAAGAGAAAAGTCTTTCAATTTTCTCTGCTGGAAGCATCTGAGAGGCCACCCCCAGAAAACAGCTGAACAATCATAGTGGCAGAGATGATATAATTGGAGGGATCTTGTTGCCCATCTAGTTTGACCCTTCTGCTTGACACAAAGAACAGCTATATCATCCCCAACAGATGGCTACTCAGTCTCTCAGCATAGCCTCTCACTGAGCCCAGTGAGGATTTGATATGTGCAAGCTTAATGTCCTTTCCCCTGCTTCTTCAAGCTGTGAGAACTTGCCAACAAATATGTGCTGGTGCTGTGCATGACATTTATTACTATCACATGACCATAAGACTGGCGGGATCCAGCATATGCAGGAGCTGGTTTAAGCAACAATGTCATGGTCCTAAATCCAATTTAAAATTTAACATTCACTGCACTTTTAGGATTTTCATTTGCACCCTGGCACTGAAACCCTGCTCTGGAGAGTTTCCCAGGGAAAGTTCTAAAGATATGTAGGAAGTTGGAGAAGGGAGGACAACTATGCCTCTCCCGCTTGTGCCCACAGAAGCAGCTTTCACAAATGCAGTGACAGCATTGGCTATGAACCAAAGTATTCCACACACAGACTGAGCAATCAGCTGATCCTTCCCCAGCTCCTGATCACAATAATCCAATGAGGATTAAAAAAAAAAAAAATCTTACAGTTTCTAGCTAGGATGAGTGCCACAGAGAAGGGGTGGAGGTTGCTCTAGGTCAGAGCAGGGTTGATAGTAAAGTATTACCTAATACATCCCACCAGCATAGCACTCATTCACTCACTGGGCTTACCAGTGGGAGCAGCACAGTGGGCAACAATAAATCTGCTACAGTTTGCCATAGGCTGCAAACCTCTCTCAGTTTTTTAACATCCACACAATGACTTAACCAGCTCCATTCTGCAGCACTATGAGAACCTCAGAAGGTAGCCATCTACATGCTTGTCTGCTCCTTTTACTGCTCGGTAAATGTAGACCAAAGAAAACAAGTGGTTGGAAGGCTCCGATGCCACGATACTAGAAACAAGGATTGAATAAACATTTCATGGGTGCAAGAACAGGTGATTTGAAGGCGTGCACACACACACACACACACAGGAAACAGCAAAATTTTGTACAGCTTGACTAAACTTGCCCAGATGTGCCTGTGTATCTCCATATATATAAGTGGGTTCATGTGTTTGCTTGTGCACATGAAATACACAGTTGCCAGTAAATGGTTTCGTGCAATCAAGGTGAGGTTTCCCAGCAAGCATTTCCACTTCAAAGGAGTCTTGATTTCTCAACATTCACATTTGTAAAATCAAATTGATGGGAAAGTATATCTTCCTCACACGTTCACTGCATATGTGCATGGCATTTGGACTGTGGTTGCACTAATGTTGAACTGTGGTTGCACAAGTGGCTCACACTCATGAACAGCAACCACAACTTTTCCTCTACAAGTCTCATGAAATTTTGTGAACTTAAAAAATAATCAGGTTTTGTTTTATTACTTTTCTGATCCCTATCACTATCAAAAAGCATTTATTAACCCTTTAAGAAATTCTTCCCCAAATCAAACAAACTTTAAAAAAAAACTCACAGAAGTGCTTCATCATTTCATATCTCCAATTTTTAATGGATTCTGAAGTGAATCTTGGCTAGGGGTTCCTCCTCTTCGTACAATAATTAAGTCTAAATTTGATCTGTTCTAATTCAGCAGCTTTGACATGACTTCCTAGAAAAACCCCAGGGAAGATCCACAGAGTTCCTTGAATTAGATAACCAGTAATGGTGGACAAGCTTCCGTAAAAATAATTTGTGCATTGTTGCCAATGTTTATCTGATATGCACAGCCATTATGGACCATTGATGTGTTCTATGACAAATTGACTACCAAGAATCCCAGTAGCCGCAGCTTCTCTGAATCTTCTGAAATGCATATGGATTTTGTGCCAAGTCCATTGATGTCCTCAGTAAAACAAACTGATGTAGCAAGGGTCCTCTGGGGTAGAAAGACAGAGACCCTGATAAATCAGGTGCCCCATTAAACACATGGGATAACTGGAGAACCAGAAATCCTGTCAAATCCAAGATAGTTGCTTCTTTGGATAGATTATCAAATTAATTATTCTTTCAGCTTGTTTTCAGTTTGTTCATTATGATTATCATATCAGTATGCAAATGAGTTTATATCTATTACTGTAATAATTGATGTCTTCTGTTGTGATCTGCTTTTGATTTTTGATTTTTTAAAATTGTTAGTCCCAATGAAACTAATTGTTGACTAATAAATCAACATGTATGTAAATTCATTGATTCAGTGGGTCTACTCTAATCAGATCAGCTGTTGGGTTTAGGCCAGAGAGGAGATGTCAAAGGTTCCCAGGAATTAGTTTATCGGGGCTCAACAACACATTTCATCTCAAGAGACTCTTCCTGACCTGCTGAATCAGTTTCTCTAGAGGATCTGCTTGAACAGTTTCGAAAAATATCTTACAATGATTAATAATTTTTCACTCATTTGTCATTTTCCGTGTAGAAGAACATTTAGATTCAAAATGCATTCAACAAGCTGGAAAGTAGCTTGTTGTTAAACCTGTCTTATACCTGCTAATTTGCCTTCTTTGAATTCATGCATAATCTAGTAGGAGTTTCCTTTGGATTTGACTTAATTCTGAACAGGGCTGATTTTGACACAATTGGGAGAAGTTCAACTCAAGACAAGATTCCTCTGAAGTTGACTGAATCCGAATCTAATTCACTCAGGCCCTTTCCACACAGGGAATTAACATGTGGTAGCGCGACCTCCGTGGGAGGTCGTCTACACCGTAAAGTGGATTGGGGTGGATTACTTTAGAGTAATTACACACCCCAATCCGCACTAGGGCACCCGGAAGTGGCGGCACCACGTGCTTTTTAAAAACCACTTTTTATGTGGTTTTTAAAAGGCACGGGGCATGCAGCCCCGTGCAGCCGCGTCACAGCGCCCGGTGTGGATTTGCAGGCGTGCGCAAGGGCGTGCCTGCAGATCTGCCAGGGGCGGGTTTTCCAGCTGGCGAGGTTCTCCAGTTGGTGGAGAGCCTCCGCCAGTTGTAAGCTGCCATTTTGGGCACTGCAGGACACCGTGGGACGCCGACGAGTGTGGAGCAGCGAAAACGCACTGCTCCACTGGCGACGGACTTACCTAGTTTAAGGTAAGCTCCGTTTCAGCGTGTTTCTGGCCGTTTCTTCGCCTGCGTGTGGAAAGGGTCTTAGTCAGTGAATCAGTTTGAAAAGTATGCAGAGACCCAAACAGAATGTCTCAAGAATTGATACATTTCTCCCACTCTCTCTAAGTAGGCAAACAATGAAGTGAAAGATGAGAAGATAGAAAGGAGTGTAGTTTTGTGGCTGACAGCACTAGCTTCTCTTCACAGTGAATGTTTTTACTAGAGTCAGCCAAACTAGTGCTTCAGGAAAGAATGTTGAAATAATATATTGTGAGACTATTCCATTGTTTAATGTTATTTTGCTAGTTCCAGTTTTATTTTCCAGTCCTCACAGATGGGAAAAATGATCACAACATCAAGTGACCAAAATCAGAGCAAGGAAACCATAGTAATAATAGACATCCTTCAAGTACTTTGCCCCAACATCTTTATCATCGTGAACAAATTTCTTAAACCCCTTCTAACAGTATCATCCAAATGGCCATGAATAAAAAGGAGAGGTGGGAAGCCAACAGACCTTTTGTCCCTGGGTTGTCTACTCTACCCAGACTGGCAGCAGCTCTTTAGCTTTTCAGATCAGAATCTGAGGATGCTGGGAATTGAACCTGAGGCTGTGTCCGCAGAAAGCATGTATTCTATAACCAGACTACAATCCTTTCTTCCAAAAGAGAACTTAGCCAGATGGTGACGTGTTAAGGACTACTGAGGGTTTTCCTCCGGATTAACAGATGACACTGTATAAAGTGATTGCCAAATACCATTGGTCATTGAGGTCATCAGCATTGCCTCATTTCTCCAGCAGTGCATTTCTTTTAGATTTTTAAAGACTGAGCAAATATAGGTAACAAAATGTTCTTTCTTTGTTACAATATTGTCAAGAAAATGTAACAACAAATCAGATTACTAGTGCAGTGAGATTTGCAGGGTTTATTCATTAAGAAGACTGGTTCCTTTTTAAACCTTGAAAGTAACTAAAATTGGGCAGTAGATTATTTTAAAAGTGTGTTACATGACAAATGACAAAAAAATATAGTTAACATGGCATGGGTCTAGTGAGACATAAACATATCATGTGGATTAATGAAGATTCATACCCTAAAGTATATTATGTGTATGTGTGTGCCGATTTCTAGAGACTGGGATTTTTTTTTAAAAAAGTAATCTTTTATGTGACTTATTGCAAGCCTTCCCAAAAGAAATTTGCTCCCATTACAGAAATCTCCCAGCTTTATTTGTTCTTACTTTTTTATTGCTTTTTTTTGTCCCCAGTCTAAGAGAAAACAGTACTAGTAGATGAATGGCATAAACATGAACAAATCTGTTCAGAACAATACCTTAAAATGTTACTTCTAAGTAACTAAAAATAAATAGGAAATATTCCTCAATACACCAAAAAGTACACTATTATTCCCACTTTACATTACTTAAGAAATGTAACTCTGCTATGCTCTTATTATCCCAGTTGTCAAGTGAGAATAAGATCAGAACCCAAAGTCATTATTCATCAGGCAAAATCAGTCTTTCATTGGGTTGCCACTGTGGCTCAAAGCTTGCAAATGAGAAGGTTATGTTTTGCAGAACCTAAAATATGACACCATTTGTATCAGAGCTAATGACTCAAATGTTCTGTTCTTACCTTGGGATGGAGTGATGGTGGGAGCTAAGGCCCTTTCCGCACGAGGCGAGTGAATCGCTCCGTGTCGTTACTCACCAGTTCTTCTTGGGTAGAAGCAACGTGGACTCTCCCTTAAGCCCTTCTGCAGGGCTCCTCCGTTTGGTCCAGGGCGAATCAGAGCAGTGCAAGGTCTGTAGATCCGCACTGCTCAGGTTTACAAAATGGCGGCTTCCTGTTCTTCGTAGGCCCGGACCAACCGCTGACTCTGACCACGCCCACAGCCTGCCCTCCACTGATTGCAGGCTCGCATTGGTGCAAGCCTGCGCATATGCACAAGTGAGCAGAAATGCAATGGCGCACTCCAGAAGATTGAAAGACCGTTTTTCTGATCTTCACTTAGTGCCCTGGAGGACCATTGGGGGCGTTTTGGATTAGACTAAGGTGCGGAACTAAGGTAAATAGTCTGAACCTAGTCTGATCCAAGGTGCAGATGACCTCCGTGACAGGATGCCTTGGCTCGTCTTAACCTCCCTGTGCGGAAAGGGCCTAAGCCTAAAATAAAGCCAGAAGCTGCTTTAGTGGTTTGGTAGGAATGTATACAAAAGAACACAATACAGTCAGTCCTTCATATTTGCAGCTGTCACTTTCACAGATCTGATTATTTGTGAACTTCACCAACCCCTGCCCCCCGCCAAGTGCTTCTTTTCTGGGGGAACCTTCCCTCTCAGCAGCTCTGAACAGGCCACACAACCCTTTAAAAACCCACCTCTGCTTCTTCTTCTCCTCCTCCTCCACCAGCTGAGAGTGGCTTGCAGCCCCATTTCTCAGTTCCAGAAAGCCTCTCCCACTGCCCCTCCCTGACACTCTAGGAAGGAGATGGGTGAAAGGAAGGAATTAAAGGGCCACCATGCCAACTCCCTTTTCCCTGTCCTTTCCCTGATCTGGTTTGGACTCTAGGTGCCCCTTCTCCCCACCAAGCCTTGGTCCCCTTCCCACAGACATACAGACACATTTTGAGATTTGCCATTTTTCCACTTTTGCAAGGGTCTTATGCCCCTCACCCTAGCAAATGTGAAGGGCTGACTATATAGTCAAGACCTCTCCCTCTACACATTCAATCCTTGTTAGATTTGTGGTAAAACGCAAAAAAAAAAAAAAAAAAAAGCAGAAATGATCTTGAGGAGCCAAAGAGAGGAAGATGAAGGCTGCGGAACAGAGGAGCCACACAGGCAGCGCAGAGATGACCATCTGCAATGTGTTTCCTCTGCGCCACAAGAGCACGACAGAGGTTTTTGTTCTCAATGCTTTCCTCAGCATATCTGAAGCACTGATTCATTTCTCACTTCCCCATCTTCCTATTAAAAATACATTGCCCACGATTGTGGATGCTGACTTAACAAAAAAAACCCTAAAGATCAATCCTATTGTTAAATGGGATATGCTTTTTGAAAGTACAGAAATTCTGGACCATTCTGACAACTACTATGTCAGACTACACAGAGAGGTCATTGAGAACTATAAACATATGGACAATTTCAACAGGAAAGAAGAAACTCAGTAAGTAAACAAGATTTGGCTACCAGTACTGAAGAACACTAAAATCAAGAATCAGGGATGTGCCAATGAACACCACTCAGACTCTGGAGGTCCCTCTACAGGGAACAATACAATGGGCTGCTAATGTACTTAATGCACTGTTATGCATATCCCCTGACTAACAATACAACCCTGGGGAATGTCCCATTTAACAATAGGCCATCTCACAGGCCAACTGTAACACATGCAAATTGCTCCCTCCCACCTGGGGACTACACAAGTATATATATTCTGTTTCATTTCCATGCCGCCATATCCTCTGAAGATACCAGCCACAGATGCAGGCGAAACGTCAGGAGAAAATACTAATAGAACAAGCCCTCAAAGTCTGGAAAACCCACAACAACCTATACACAGCAACACATTGTCAAAGAAAAAAGCAAATAATATTGAACAAAGCTACAAATAACTAAAGCCCTTTCTGCACAGCGTGGCTGCCCTGCAGTTGGGACGTGATGGCAGCGCTCCATGGGTTGTGTTTCTGCACGATGTTGTTACAGTCCCACCACCATCTTGTCCCCATGCGTCATGTGAGTGCCATATTTGTAAAATGGAAAAAAAATTGTTTTATACCTACCATTGCACCGCACTGCCACCTGTCCCAGCCATGCAGAAGGGCAAAAGCGCACTGGCAATGCCTCCCTCCCCAGCACAGCAATGGCAAGTGCCCAGCTGCATTGCAGAAGAGAAGAGGTGTGGCCACAATGCTCCTGTCCACAGCAACCGGGCAAGGTGAGGAGGGGAGTGTTCTTGGCACACTTTCCCTCCCTGCCAGGGCTGCAATGAAAGGACTTTGCAGAGCCCCATCGTTCAAAAATGGCCTAAAAATTGGTTACTGCCCTTGTTGCAAACAGCTTCTAGTAAATACTTGTATTTAATTAGTAAACCATTATTTAAAATCTAAGTTGACTTTGTTGCTAGTAGTACTTATATCTTACCCATATACTCAAAAAATAATTTACTTAGCTAATGAAAAATTATTATTATCAGTAAAACACAATTACTGCCATTATTCTGTTATTCTAAATTAAATTAATTCAAAACATTGATATCATACCTTTATAACCTAAATATTAATGTCATAATATTTGAACCAAAAATACCAATGATACACAATAGTAAATAGAGTAACGGTTAATTCTTATAAATTGTTAGTAAGTCTCAAACATTACTAAAACCATATATTGTAAGTACAAGACGTATCCTAGAAGAGCAAGAAACTAGAATCATCTAATATTTTCATATAACACTTCTCATTCAGCAGTAAAAAGAATGAGTCATTCTTTTCTGCATTTTTCTTTAAACAATCAATTAAACATTTCCATTCAGAAGATAATTCATCTTCTGTTCATCTCTTTAACCTATATGTAAGATTGTCCATTTCAACTAGTCCCATCAGTCTATTAAATCATTCTTCTATTGATGGGATTTCCATTTTCCCAGTACTTTGCATATATTAATCCTGCTGCCAATAATATGTATTGCACTGATTTGTTTTGTTTCTTATCAATAGTTGTATTTTGGCCCAAATTCCAAGCAGATATGTCAAATGTAAAAAGCCATTGGTGATCTTATTCTCCATGAATCTGCCCATTCCTTCTTTAAAGTTGGCTCAGGTTGTGCCCATCACTTGTTGTTATTATTGTGTGCCTTCAAGTCATTTCCAACTTAAGACAATCCTAAGGCAAACGTATATGGGGGCTGAGAGTGTGTGATGCATCCAAGATCACACAGTGGCGTTCCCTGGATGAGGGGGAAATCAAACCCTGGTCTCCAGTGTCATAGCCCAACACTCAAATGACTACACCACATCACTACTCCTGTGGTAATAAATTCTACAGGAAATTTGCTGTGTGGGGAAGTATTTCTTTTCATTAGTCCCAAATCTCACATCATGCAGTTTCACTGAATGAACTATGAGGGCTTAGAACCTGAGCAGGGCCAGAAGGGTAAAGCCTGTACAGGGGAGGAAGCAGGACATGGAGAGAGGAAGATGAAATACTAGTGCTGTTGGGGGGGAAAGGTGGAAAGAAAAGGGAGGGGAAAAATGAGTCACATCAGCAGACTGGTCTGCCACCAAGTACACTGTTCCTTGGCATATCTTAGCCTGAAGAAAAAAGTACGTCTATACTCTGCAGTCCCACATGCAATAGTGTGGGAAACAATGCCTCAGTACTAGATATTCAACTGGCTAGTGCCCTAGTATGCATGCACTGGGCACACAGTATTTAAAAACAGTTGTGAACTGAAAATAAAGCTGTTGAGGGTTTGATTTCATTGGTTTAATTTTTACACAACATAATATAAATAAATGATGGTAACGCAGGCTCATTCATATGTCAGACACTGGGACCTCTCTTTTACATATTGCCCCATTTCGCAGTGAAAAAAAAGAATGCTGGAAACCCAATCAGACTTTTTCACTTCCCAAAATTTGTTTCATGGTAAGAAGTCTTCCCAGAAGCATTTACAAATTGGCAGTGATTTCCCATCTCTCGCTCTGTGTGTGTGTGTGTGTTTGTGTGCATGCATACACATGTGATAAAGCTTGGCCAAAGCATAAAATATGTTGATTTTGGTATGTTCTTTTAGTTGGTGTTGTGGTAGAACCTCAGCTGCTAGGATTGAAGCGGGGTTTTTTTATCTGCAGGGAGAATAATATGACCCACCATCCTTTGGATCAGCCTTTTCCTTTCCGTTAGAACAGTGAACATACTTAACTGGAATATGGAATAAAAGGTGTCCTAAAATGGAGATGAGAAGTGACAGATTTGGTACCAATTTTTCATGTCAGTTTCTGCAAGCCTAAAATATTTTGGAAAGGATTGTTGTGAGAATGTATTTCCTTAAGCTTACCTGGGGGTAAAAAAAAAAAAGTTTGGATGATTAGCCTGAATAAGCCCTATCGCCACCCACAATGGACTAGGAATGAAACCTGAGGGAGTATTTTCCCCCCAAGACAAATCTATTTGTTTGATCTTTGTAAGATCATTTTTGCCTCCAATGAGTTGTGGAAATCAGAACCTTAACTTACTGCCTTCAATCAGACTTCTGCTGTGACTCTCTCTTTTCAAAATCATGTGCCTCTTTTCTCCCTCTAGGAAATAGGATCTCTCATAGCTGTACTCTGGATCTCCAAATTATTTTGGGGATGGGGTGGAAAAGCTAAAAGTGTTAGGAAAAATAAACTCCCCACCTCATTTTGAATTGCTTGGGGTAAAATAACATTTACCACTGAAACTGCAAGTATATAAATTGTTTTCTACTCTGTTTTTCCTAATGCTTCTCCTACAGAAAAAAAATATCTGATTTTTCTGAGTAAACAAAAAGGCTGGAGAGTTTCTCTCTTTAGGATTTCCTTTCTCTATACACTGAAACTGAGTCAAACCAGAACAGGCAGAGGCTGTTTTGGTGGAGGGAGAAACCAAGCTTTATCCACACTGAGATCTGGTATTGCTAAGGAGTCAGGGCACCCAGATTTGATTTACAAGTTTATTTTACTTTGCTAGTGTAAATTTTTATCTGACAGATAGATTAGTCACCAACAGTTGTTCAAGATTCAGTGGATCCTCTCTCTTTTTCTTCTTTCTAGGCTCAGCATCTCCTGCCATCAGCCCTAATCGTACCACTCTGGTTGTGACCAAAGGAGACCCAGTAAGGCTACTTTGCTCTGGGAACACCACTGTAGAGTGGATTGGCATGAAGAACAAGGCTAAAGTAGAGGTGTACAACAATGGCACTCTCTATATACCCAGTGCCTCTTGCAAGGAAATGGGAAGCTACCAATGTGCCTATGTCAACAGCACAGATGAGGAGGCTGCATCTGTATATCTCATTGTGAGAGGTAATCAAACATATATGTAGTTATAATATTTCAGCCTTTGTTCCTGTTATGCACTAGAAAAGAAAAGCTGGTTATCCAAACATTATTGAGCTACCACTCCCTGCAATCCTCACTGTTGGTTCTACTACATAGGGCAGCTGGTCTGGGGCTGCATGATTCCCACTTTTGACTTAAAGCACAAATCAGAGCATGGAAATTGGTTTTGGACTGCAGTTCCCAGAATGTCTGAGCAAAATTTCTTCAAAATTAACTTCAAAATTCTGTCATAAACATAAAATGTGCTTAAGTGCTGTTTGGGCATTTACTTCACATGATTAAAAACTGAGCAGAAGAGAAGAGTGGTCTATTCCCTGCCCCAGATAGCGAAGAGAAAGACTAAGGGAAACACATGTTACAGGACACCTGTTGTAGGACTAGCCTGAGGCAAAGGACGGTATGAAAGATAAACAGCATGGAGTGAATACTTGAAGTGGGCTTAACTGCACAGTGAATTTCACCACACACAGAACAAATTGAACCACAATGACTATGTTCTGACCATGTGGGAAATTCTCAGCTGGATATGCACATGTCCTTTGCCATAGGAGTAACTCCACCAAAGAAAACTTGTCTATGACAATACATAAATTTGCCACCACTTCGTCACAGGTCCGTCTTGTTTTGTGATTGCTGCCAGTATTCCAAGTAACTGTCCACACAGCAGCCACATGTTGCTTTGCCATAAACTCTAAACCTTCTTTTCCCCTCCAGATCCTAAGTCACCATGGTGTCTCCCCACGATGACCATTGCAGTGACAGAAGGCAGTAATGCATTGTTCCCATGCCTCATCACTGACCCAGGATTCATGAACAATATTACCCTTATAAAAAGTAAACAGCAAATAAACTCTTCAGAATTCTCTTTCAATGCGCAAGAGGGAGTAAGTCTGCGCAGAGTAACCACGGATCACATAGGCCGGTACCAGTGTCGGGCCCTTGTTCGAGGACAGTGGGTGGATTCACCAAGTATTAACCTTGATGTTAAAGGTTTGTATTATATCTTTTACTATATAAAAGTCAATGTTTGTGAGTTTGTCTGTTTGTCTACATCAGGCAGGCAAAGACCTCATACGATTGGCTGTGTGAGGTGAGAAGACTTCATAGGATTGCCTGGTTGTGAAGATTCTATGGAATCCTGGGGTTGGCAGTTCAGGGAGGGGTCTTCAGAATTCTCAGTCAGAGAGATCTGAATAGGTCAGTTGCTATGGAGACAAGACCTAGCAGCAAGTTGTCTTACGAACCCAACCTCTGTATGTTAACAATTCTGAATACAGAATGGATTGGGGAATATGGGCAAAAGTTACCTATACTGAACAACACAGTTTGGGGAATTAGGAACACAGGATCTCAAATCTGTGTATTTCAATCACATCTAACTCCTAAGGTAAGATAAGGTAATTCCTAAGATATTTCCAGTAATCTATGAGAAAATAAAATCTAGGGCAATGCCAGGTAAATATGCTAGTTACATATAAACTGACAAAACACCTGAATGACATCAGCCTAGATAGGATCATCATAGCATAATTACAAAAAAGAACGTTACTTGGAACATGCCACAGTATCTGACAATACATCACTGATTCCTACAATCTTGAGTAGAATCCAAATCACTGGTGGTCCTAAATTTCAGTCAGTAATACCTAACAGACTCTGAAACTGAGAGATAATAATGATAGTGATGATGATAACAGTTGTTTTAGAGCTGCTACTCATACAGGAAACCCCTGCCTTCTGATACCCCACTATCTGATGACTTAATCTTTTGATGATTTAAATTAAGAACAAGTTCCGTCAATTCTATGGGGGTTCTGCTCTTTCATCAGTTCTTCTTGCCTATGGAGGCTCACTTGGGAACATTTTGACACAGGCACTGCTTGCAAAGTGAGCTGGGGTGGGGGAGGCACCAAACCAGCTGAGAGACTTTGCAAGAAGCATATGTGTGGTCAATCCTAAGTGAGCGTCTGTAAGTCCTTCATGTTCCCTACGGTACAATGCATGGATTCCCCTTTTCAACCACACTCAGTTATCTGACAGTGCTCTGGTCTCTAACCCTGTCAGATAAGTAGGGGAAGTCTGTACTGGGATTATTATTTTGATAGCACTTCTCGGTGCTAAAAGTTGGGTCTCATGTTATTCATGTCACAATATCTTTGACAAGTATGTCAGGCTGAAAGATCAGAAACCAAAGTCATCCTTAGGGGATAAGTTGTAATCAACCGTGTTACCTGAGGGATATGTTCCTGGGACTAAAGAATTGCTCTGTGTTTGGATACATAAGACAAATGACTTTAAGAAGTAAACATGCCTTAGCTCCATCCAAAGTGAAGAAAGGCAATATATAAATGAATAAATAAATGTCTTTGTTTCATTTATATGCTGCCTTTCTCCTAAGCAGACACTCAGAGAAGAATTAAAAACACAGGAATGAATAAAATATACACAGTTACAGTGTAAAAAAAAAAATTAAAACAGAAGTGACTTTTTAAAAATACATTAAAGCATATCGATTAAAAAGCACAGTTCCCCCATTAAATGTCAGGTCATTTCCGCCCAACACTGTTATAGTGCTATTATTTCACTTTCAACATCCTATGAAATCCTGGAGTTTGCAGTTTAGGGAGGTGCATTTAGAATTCTTAGCCAGAAAGCTCTTTGGCCTCAATAAACTGCAAACCCCAGAATTCTACAGGAGGTTAAAAAGTGGAATAACATTACAACAGTGTAGGATGGAAATGATCTCAATCAGTATTATGAATAAATCATAAAAGTAATCTGTTCCACAGCTAAGCAAGGGGGAAAACAACTTATTTCAACAGAGCAAACAGAGCAATATTGTACACTAACCAGAGGTTTGAAATTTTTTTGCTAAATATAATGGCCTGCTACAGTATAACAACAACTGTAAAAGTTATTCTTTAAAATCATTAAAAACTAATCACATTGGTGAACAACAATGCATTGGTCACATTACTTCTGTTTAATACTGTATAAGCAAGCACTTGGGGTACCTGTAGGGGAGTGAACTGGAACTCTGTAATAGATAATTCTACATACCTCACCAAAGTACATATTCTAGGATTCTATAGGATGCCTCAATTATATTTAAAGTTGTATGAAACTGATATAACTATGATGAGATCTTGGACTGGGTGAAAATAATTCATACCATGGAAGATCAGGATCAATTTACCACATATCCAGAAGAACTGAAAGTAAGATGTTGTTAAGGTACCATAAAAAGAGTAGTAAAAAGTAAAAGAAATTCGTTTTAGAATGTTTTTTCCCTGAGAGCAGCAAATATGTGAATGATAGTAAAAGATGAAGAAAGGTGACAGATCTCCATATCTAAATATGTTTCCCTATTATTAACATATCTCTCTTAACTTCTTAGCAATCAACAAGCCTGTATCAGTCACCATCGAAACAAAAGATAATGTGAGAATCCAAGGAGAACCTTTCAGCATCTCCTGCAACATAAGTTACCCTTCTCACAGGTATCTGGCTAATTGGACCTATCCTTCCGCTGCAAACGTAAGTCATTTTCTGAGATCTTTAATAGAGTTTAATAGTTCACTTGCCTCTTCTGATGTGGATGGAAGAGAGGAGTGATTTGGACACACATGCTAATTTGTGGAAGGGTTTCATGTCTACGTTGTTGCACACCAATGATTGCCAAGCCAAAGCCATAGCTATATGTTTCATTGTATTTTCTGTCTTTTTCTGACCCGCCTTGAGCCCCAGATTATATTCTCCCTTGGGAAAAAGGTGGGATATGAAGAAAGTGATGGATGGATGGATGGATGGATGGATGGATGATTATTTATGAAACCAAACTCTCTATTTTATCCATGTCACGTCCCAGGTAAATTCATTATAGCAAGAAGATTTCCACCTAAAAGACAACAATAAGCAACTACAACCCCCTCTTTAATTTGTTTTCCAAGTGGTTTCAATTTCAGGCTGAATAGCTAGCTAGCTACCTATCAAGGTAGGCAGATGTTGTCTATTTTAGTAATTGAATTTATACCTTTCTCCTAGAATGAGATCCATTTGAAATGTTATACTGATTTTCATTTTCAAACCCCTCAAAAGCACAATGTTACAACATCAAAAACTACACACACACAGTAAAGTTGAATGAATAATCATAGCATAGAAATATTTCATTAAAATCACTGAATTATAAGGGCTAATAGTGTAGACTGATATTCTGCTATCATAAGCTAGCAAGTTGCATAAGTGTAAATAAATGCCACTAGTATCTATCTATCTATCTATCTATCTATCTATCTATCTATCTATCTATCATCTTCCATTTAAGACTTGAGCTTCATGATCCTTTGAAGATTCTCCCAAGGTTCCAGATGAGCCAAAAGGGTGTGGGAAGAATTAAAGAATTAAATGAGGAAGGATGATGGAAACTATGGGGTTTGTTCCAAATATGCCATATCATTCTGAACTTTCCTGACCTCAGGTGAATGTGACTTCATATGAAGGCTTTGATGATGCTTCTGGCAGCTACAACACAGAGCTCATCCTATCCATCTCTGCAGTGCAGTTTCGTGACAGTGGGAAATATATTTGTTTTGGAAGAAGTTCTGCTGGACTCAGTAATTCTTCAGCAAACCTGAAGGTGATAGGTAAGCCTTTCTAAATGCCATTTTTTCCTACAAGATTCCACCTAACAGGAGAATCAAACTGGGATTTATAGTGGGGTATTAATAGAATCGCCATCATTAACTTGGCAGAATGAAGCTTTCACACACATGGGGAGAATAACAAATAAGGTTTTGATTGGCCTTGAGATTTGATTTATTTTTTTATTTTTATTTTTTAGTCCTCTGGTCTTCCAGGGAAGTAGCTGCAGGATAAGGACAGAAATGCATATGTTTTTCAGTCGGTGCAATATATAATAAGCAGAAACAATATGTCTGTGGATGAACTGAGAGACAACAATGTGCAGCTACCACTATAATTAGAAATTCTATTTTCTTTCAGAAGTCTTGATTAATTAATCAATATAACTGTTTCCATTTAAAGACTAAGCAAAGTGTTCTCTCTAGTCCCCTTTTCACCAGGTTCATCATTCCATTCCACAAATAGATTTTCTTTAAACATTACATAGATTGTAAGCAAACAGTCCTATATTTCTATTCATTCTTGGACAACATTTTTGTCAGTATGGTACTTCAGCTGCTGCCTAACTTTATGCACATTTACTCTCTGGAATATGGATTTTCAGCTATTCCCAATTTGTTCCCATCAATGACCAACACATCAGTTGAGAGATAAATTGCTACCAAGTTGGCTCATAACAATGGTCAAATTCTGAATAACATTCACAACCTAGGAATCTAATAATATGCCTCACCTGCATCTGAGCTACAGAATGAAAATAGGCATGAGTAGAGGAGAACAGGTAGTCCCCTTGGTGGACTTCCATTCCATCAGCTCTAACCAGCATAGCTATGGTAAATGATGATTGGAACTGCAGTACAGCAAGATCTGAAGGGCTGTGCATTCCCCCAGCCCTTCCTGTTCTGCCTAAAGTTCACATGTAGATAAACTTCTCCAGGCATTGCACAGGAGTGGGAGCACAGCTGCTCAAAGAAAAGTGAACATCTGAAGATTATGCACAAATTTACATGAAGCATTCCCTTCATCTACCAAGCTAGTAATTCTATCAAAAAAAGAGAGAGAGAGAGAAAATTATTCTGGCATAACTTTTTTGAGAAATCCATGTTGACTTTTAGTGAACATGGTATTCTTTTCCACATGCTCATGGACTGTCTCTTTAATGACCTGCTCTGGAATCTTTGCAAGTATTGGTGTCATGCTGACTGGGCAATAATTGTTTGAGTCATTTTTTCCCCTTTTTGAAGATGGGAACAATGTTTGTCCTCTTGTCAGTCTGCTGGGACTTATCCCGTTCTCCAGGAATTCTCAAAGATTATTGCCAGGGATTCTGAGATTAATGCTGCTAGTCCTTTTAATATCCTTGGATGTACTTCATCTGGTCCTGGAGACCTGAATTCATTAAGAATAGCCAATATTCCTATACTGCCTCTTTACCTGTACTATGCTATATTTTCCTACCACATCATCTGTTCCCTTTTCCCCAGGATGAGCACTGTTTTCATTTTGAAAGAAGACTGAGGCAAAGAAGATGTTGAGTAGTTCTGCTGTTTGTCTTATCTCTTGTTAGCATTTCACCATCTTCTCCACACAGTGGCCCTATCATTTCCTTGTTCTTCCTTTTGCTATGGATATAACTTTTAAAAAGCCCTTTTTAGTGGTTTTAACCTATATCTAGCAACCCTGAGATCATTTTGCACTTCAGTTTTTCTGACATTCTCCCTACATTTGCTGGCTATTTGTTTGAATTCCTCTTTGGGGATTTTCTCCTTTTTATCATTTGTTGTATATGTCCCTTATAAATCTTAGCTCAGTTGAAAGTTGGGAAGTGTCTAAAGAATCTGGGATGGATGTCTAAACATGTCCCATTTTTTCCTCCTCATTGAAATTGTTTGAAATTGTGCCTTCAATATCTCACTTTTAAGAAACTTCATGTCATGTCCAGGGCAGAGCAGACAATTAATCAACAAGCAGCAGAGCAGGGCTTACTCACAAGGCAAGAACAGGGAAATGCCCAAACAGAGTTGAGATTCCAGAGCAAACAAATCCAAAGGGCAAATCTAAGTCACTGTCAAACAGGCAGAGGTTCAAGATCATCCAGATGCCAAAGAACACAGGAATTCAACAACCAGAAAGATCAACTATTAACCCTGAAAGGAAGAGGCCAGCTGAAAGCCTTTTATCTTACTGATGCTGTTGCCACAGGTGTTCCTTCATTAGGGCTCATTTGTTACTTAAATGCACTGAGCGGCACAGCCCCTCTTTCTGACAACATCTCTCTTGCATGGTAAGAGTCTGTGTTGTCTCATCCTCTGATATTTGTTCCCCTTGCTCAGGCTTTTGCTGTTTGTTATTTTCTCCTAAGCAAGCTTCTGGGGAAACTCCTGCCTCTGATGAAATTTTGCCTCGGATTCAGAATCCTCTTCCTCACAGCCAGGGCCTCCAAGGCAGGGCATGACACCCCATCCATCGTGGACTCCCATTTCTTTTAGTATTCTTGACCAATGAATCCCTAGTAATTCCCTAAGTTTATTGAAATCAGAATGCACGTCTGACTGTACTTAGCTTCCCCTTCCTGTTGGCTAATAAACTCCAGGCAAACATGGTCATTTCCCCCTAAGGATCTTGCTACTTTCCCTATTAACCAGGTCATCATTGTTGATTAGGATCAAATATAAAATAGCCATTCCCCTCTTTCACCTTCTGGACAATGAAATTGTCTGCAAGGCAAGTGAGGAATTTGTTTGAACTATACTCTTGCCAGAGTTCAGTCTATCTTCCAAAAAATATCAGGATAGTTGAAATCTCCCATTACTACCACATGTCTCTTTTCTGAATGTCTTGTCATCTATTCCAGGAAGGCATCATCCAAGTCCTCAGTCTGGCTTGGATGTCTGTAGTAGACCCCTACAATGAAATAACTGTTGTTTCTCCACTCTTTAATTTTTACCCAGATGCTCTCAACATGGCTTCCAGCATTTAAGTCATCGATCTCTTCACAAGCATCAATGTCCCTAACATATAGTGCTCCTCCTCCTCCTTTCCTGTTTGGCCTTTTTCTTTGAAATAGGTTAAACTCCTTTATTGCTACATTCCAATCGTGAGACTCATCCCACAAGGTTCAGTTCTGCCTATTATATTGTATTTGCTTTCCTGTTCTAGGAGTTCAAGTTTATCTTGTTTATTTCACCATGCTATGTGCATTAGTGTAGAACCATGGGTCATTCCTCCTAGCTGCTTATTTAAGATTTTTTTCCCTCCCACTGTTGGGTTCTTGTACCATTCACCTGGTTCTCCCCATAACATTTGGGCTATCATCTCCAGCACTTGGTGAACTCCTACTGTCAAGAATAATATCTCCCTCCCCTCCATAACTCAGTTTAAAGCTCTCCTGCTCAAATTTGTGAGACTCTTAGCAAAAATGCTCTTGCCAACTGCTGTGAAATGCAACCCATCACTTGCCAGAAGTCCATCTTTATGGAACTGCAGACTATGGTTGATGAGGCCAAATCCTTCCTAACAGAACCAGTCTGGGCTGGGAGAAGAGACAAAATGACAACCTGTGCATCAAGGACCTTTAACTTCCTACTCAGAGCCTTATAATCTCTTATGATCTCCTGAAGGATGTGCAAAACTCAAGGTTTTTGTGTAAGTGAACTTACCAATATTATTGCTATATACTTCAGTGTGCCAAGATACTATCTTGTTTGTAACAGGAAAAATTATTAGTATTAGGAAAAATATTAGCATCTTTATGTCCATAGTCTTCTCCCAAACTGGTGGCCCATTCACATTACAGAATTATAATGCTACTATTCCACATAAATTGCTAAGCTTCCATCCCATAGAATTCTGGGACTTGTAGTTTGATGAGGTACTGGAGTGCTCTGGCTGAGAGCACTCCACCCTAAACACAAACCCTGGGATTCCATAGGACAGAACCACGGCAGTTAAAGTGGAATCATAGTGCTGTAATTCATAGTGCTATACTTCTGTAGTGTAAATGGCCCCTGATTTAAAGGCACCAAACTTCATTCTGGTAGACCTTGGAAGAGCTCAGTTCCAACAGTTGTGCTCCATCCCCTTCCATAAAGAGAAGAGCTTTGTTACCTCTTCATTATGCTTTTCTTTTCTTTTCAGAAAGTGGTTACATTCATTTGTCCACCATACAGAACAAAATACAGGAGCCAAGTCTGCATAAAAATCTGGAGTTGCAGGTTCATATTGAAGCATATCCTAGACCTTCTACTTATGGATGGAAACACATAGATCCATCTGGACGTTCCAGGAATTCCACATACCTTGACCAGATGAATTCTGGCAACAACAGGTAAGGAAGTGAGACTGTCTTCTCTTTCCTAAGGGCCTTCCTAAGAGACAACTTTAACAAAAAGGAGTGACATTCTCTTTGCTTAGTCGGAGTTCAGAACTCCAGGGAGGGCTGTTTCTTGCAAATGGTTGGTGACAGAGTGTTGCCTCATATCATTTCTTTTAAAATAGTATTCCTCCATATCCATTTGTTGTGCTTGTCTTGCATTCCTTTTCTGAGGCACTCTGAGCCAGGGCCAGTTCTACCATTAGGCAGAATGAAGCCCTAGACTGTAGATGCTGGAGAGTTGTGCCAGCAGCCACTTTTCTATTCCTCCAGAATGTCTTTGGCTGTTTCCTTTTGTTGAAGGATAGAGTCAGGTATGCCACACAGCCTGTCCAGAGCCCCCTAAATTATCCCACTATGGTCAACACTATGCCATTTCTATGCCAGTCCAGGTAACAGCTGTATGTGAAACAGTCACAGACTCATGTTGTCTTTTGTCTCAGATGGAGGCAGTATATCAGCTTTATCAGAAACTTGCACACAAGACAGATTGAAGTCTCTTTCATACTATACTGTCCTATTATAGCATTTTGCTGCCTCTCTAACTGCTATGGTTCTATCTTATGGAGCCCTGGGATTTGTGGGTTGGTGATACACTAGAGCTCTCTGGCTGAGAATCCTAAATACTCCCTGGAATTATGAATATCATGATTCTATAGCATGGATTCATGCAATTAAGCAGGTATACAAATGCTATCATGCAGTGTGAAAGAGTCAGCAAAAACCTGATGAAGGCCACCAGTAAACTTTGGGCAAGAACTGGGCTTTGAATCTGGATTTCCCATATAGTTGTATGCTTGCAAAAATGAAGTCTCAGTGTATTTATGCCCTGTGTAAATTCGCTGATTTCACTGGTCGTTTGGAGTTGGAACTTGAATTTGTGAGCTCAAGTCAGCAGACTATAGTAATGTAACAAACTCTTCATCAGCTGAGCAGTGGATAGTGCTTTCCCATTGCTATAATCTCAGATTTGTGGACTGGTTGCAGATTCCCATAACCTTGATGCATGACAGAAATTGTTTGTCAGTGCATTTCGAACTCAACAGCCTGTTGGATTGTATATCTGTGCCAGGGAGATAGCTATCCATTCAGCCTCTGAGTGTTAGTAAGATTAATCCTTTCTCACTTCTGCATGGCATGTTTAGGAGAACTAGCACAACTGATCTTAAAGGAGACAAAATTACTCCAGGTCTGAGATTATCTGTGGAAATCACACATTATGATGAGTTCTGAACAGACTTTACTATGTATATTTGTTCTCTCTTTTTCAAGGTACAACAACACACTTAAACTGGATGATATTAAGGAAGAACAAAGTGGAATGTATATATTCTTTGTCAATAATGGTGCAATGAGTGCATCCATCACTTTTAACATTTCAGTGAAAAGTAAGTGCTCCCTTCACTGAAATTCTTCCAGCCTTTAGGTTGAATTAGATTATACATTTATCATATTATTTGCAGAGGTGGTAAAAAACATCTGTTTCTCACAGTGTGCAATTTTCCTCACCTACATATCCTGCATTTTGATTAGGTATAAGGGAAAAGGAAATGTCACTCTGAGAGTGGAAATGAATTAATTGTAGAGAATGTGAATTCCCTCTTTAGATTCTAGTTTGCTTCAAAGTTTAAAAAGAAATTTAAAAGGAAATTCAAACTCAGCCAAAAAGTGACAGTGAAAGCTTGGGATGATTTTGCTCTTTCTATAAGCAAATGAGATGCTGCAGAATCATGATGCCCATAAAGTGATTTTAAGGGACTTCTGTCCTTCAGATATGCCTGAGACAGCTTTCAGGATTGCTTATGTGTGAAAAATTGCAGTCTTTTTTTTTTTAATAGCAGAGAAAACACTAACCTTGATTATTCCATTAGTTCCACACCTAGGATTACTGTGACTTTCCTTGGAGGGACTGAAATAATCCATACAGTAAAACATCAACTGTGCTCTTACTTAGGTAAAAGAATGATCAGCCTAGAATGTAAAGACCACAACCAAGATATTGATTTGTTAACCTGTTTCACAAAGGCCAAGTGCCTTTATACTTCATAAGACATTTGTAATGCTGGTTATAATGGTGGGGTTCATGTTCATTGCACTTAATAGCTTTTTTTCTTATTTGTTCTTCAGCTCCACCTCAAGCTATGATGAAAACCAATGGTTCCAACAGCTTTTGGTGTGAAGCCCATGGTTATCCTGCTCCACATATTGAGTGGTATAAGATACCCCACAATCACAGTACAGACAAGTGAGTTGACAGAGTGACAGCACAGTCCTATGGATGACTATTTATAAAGGAAGGCCTGAGATTTACCCCTGGGAATTATCAGGATTGCATTCTCCATATATTGCACATGCAATATGTTTATCATACCTGCAGATACAGGTTTAATAAGCACATACATTTGCATTGACAATAATTCCTCTGGTCATCAAGAAATATCCTGCATAATCATGATGGTGAGTCAGATGGATTATTGTTGAAAGAATAGTAGCCAGATGGCTAGATCTTGGGTCATCCACATATAATTCTCCACTAAGCCGCGAAATGGAGTTGGTTGACCTCAGCCCAACCATTCTCTCTCAGCCTGATCTATCTTAGAGGGCTGGTGTTGTGAGGATAAAGTAGGGAGGAAGATATGTTGACTTGGGCCATTTCTGCACTACACTGTTATAGTGCTATTCTTCCACTTTCAACATCCTATGGGATTCTGGGGTTTGTAGTTTCCTGAGGCCAAAGAGCCCTCTGGCTGAGAATTCTAGAGACCCCCCCCCAAAACCAGGACAAGGAGCAATGGATTCAAGCTGCAAGAAAGGAGATTCCGCCTGAACCTCAGGAAGAAGTTCCTGACAGTCAGGGCTGTCCGGCAGTGGAATCTGCTGCCTCGGAGTGTAGTGGAGTCTCCTTCCTTGGAGGTTTTTAAGCGGAGGCTGGATGGCCATCTGTCGGGAGTGCTTTGAGGGTGTTCCTGCATGGCAGGGGGTTGGACTGGATGGCCCCTGTGGTCTCTTCCAACTCTACATTTCTATGATCCTATGATAAACTGCAAACCCCGGGATTCCACAGGATGTTGAAAGTGGAATAACAGCACTATAACACTGTAGTGCGTATATGGCCTTAATCTCAACCAAATAAATAGGATTTGGAAAGAATAATTTGAATGAATTATAAATAAAATTTGAAAGATCAAATCATATAGCCCACCAGGAAAAAGTGCTGCTGATTTATTAGCCTGTGGGGCTTCCAGACTGGTATGTCTGAGGGTGATCATCAGCTATTTTGTTGCTGCGTACCACAGGATGCAGTATACTCCAGGTCTGTTGACTAATTCAGACAAACTGAGAGTCTTAGAACAGGTGGCCCAACAATGAGCAATGGCAGTACTAAATCTTTGTTCTAGGAGACACCACTTGTTACCAGTTCTATCATCAGCAGCAGGTGGAGAAGGAATGCTGCAATCTGAGCACAGGACCCAGCTGGTCCCCTGATCCCTTGGTAGAAGGCCCATCAATTGGGTGATTCTGTCACAGCACATGTGAACAATCCAAAGAAGAGAATAAAACAGACCAGAAATAGAACAACTAGTCAATGAAATACAGGAGATTCTTCTGGCATCTTAACATCTATTGCCTTCTTTGATTGTCTAACAGATGCGGTCAAGGTGGAACACTGTTCTTTAATGACACCAGCCCAGAGATCAAAAGTGAACTTCCTTTTAAAAGACTGTCATTGATGAGCATCCTTCAAGTCAAGGAGATGGAAGACAACATGATATTTTGCTGCCTAGCAATTAACAGTGAAGGAAATGAATCTAGCTTTGGATCCTTTGTGCGTTCTTTTAAAGGTGAAGTAAACTCAAGTCTTTCATTTGCAAAATAACTAGTTTCTTACTTAGGGATTGCTCACTAAATTCCTAGCCATGGCTGCATTTTGAATAATAGGGGATTTGAATGTTTTAATAAAGATGTATGCAGACAAAACAGTTTCCCCCATCTGATTTAACTGCATCTCTTTCATTATTCATGTTTCATTCATTAATAATCTGTTCTATTTTCCCCCCAATTTGTTTCATTTTTCCATTGTTTTTCCCAGAAGACCTGAAAAGCTTCTTCTCCCTATGAATTTGAGGTTTTCCATTCAAATGCAACAGTAGTAATTGAGAGCCTCAAAAAATCCGTGTGGGAGACACTGAAGCTATAAGCACTAGAAAAACAAGGAAGTCTTCCATTAACCACTTGCAAAGGCAAACAAAAATGAATTAGGAAGAAATTATGGCTTATTTGGAGCTCATTTGTTTCTATCCCCTTAGGTGTTGTTGTTGTTGTTGTTGTTGTTAACATACATGAAATGAATAAAGCTTATTCATTCTGTTTTTCAATAAATCCACACCCCAATCTGCCTGGGGCCTTTTCACAACTTTATTGGAATGGAGTGTTCTTTTTTGTTTTCTTAAGAGGATAGAATGTGTTGTTGCTGAACTACAGAACCCATCATCCCCAACAGTCTCCCTAAAGTTTATCAGTCATGGGAACTATACTGTAAAACATCTGTAAGAAACCAAGTTGAGAAGGCCAGTTTAATGTATGAAGTTCATACTGAAACTAATGCAAACCGCCTTCAGGAATCACAGATGAGTTGACTGGAAGACTGGTTGAATCAGTACTGCAAGAAAGCAGAGTTCACTGTACAGGAAGAAAAATAGTACCTCCTGTTCTTCAAAGGATTTGATGATGATGATGATGATGATTTATCCTACTCCCATAATTAGGCGAAGGAACCTGATAGGAATGATGTGTCTTCCTGCAAATAATATTTTCTTCTGCTTTTTGTTTTTCCAGGCCAAGGTGAAAACCTGGGGATTCTCTCCAAACCAGTTGTTGTGGCCTGGGCAGGAGTAATGGCTTTCCTCCTCCTGTGTATCATCGTATTGTTCTACAAATATAAACAGGTCAGACTCATGTGCATTCTAGAATAGTGCTGGGAAATGTACAGGCCTCCCAGAACTTGCTGGACAATAGCTCCCTGCAGCCAGAGTCAGCATACACAATGGTGAGGAGTGACAAATAATGGCAATTTCAGTCTAGCAATATCTGGAGAGCTACAACATTTCCCATTCCTCATTAATATGGAAAGTAGACAGAAAAGAGTCCCAGATGCTGAGAAAGACAGTCCTGAGAAAGCTTCTCCTTCTGTTCCACTTAGTGTGCACAATGGTTGTCCTTCTCCTATTTCAATTACTCCTTTAATTCTCTTTGAATCCATCTTGTCCTGCTGCAGGCTCCATACTCTGAAGGATCTTCTTTTTATTATCATTCTTCAACTGTCAGTAAACAGAGACACAGTTGCAGAGTGTAGTGTCATGGTCCAAAAGATTACTTTTGTCCCAATATTGATTCCTCCACAACATGTGAGACAATAGGTCATATAAGCCCCTTTGTTACCTATATGTCCCTTTCCTTACCACTTTATCATGGTAGCTGTTCCTCAGGGCCTGGGATTTTCCAGGCGAACCATTATGGTCTATCAGCTTCCTCCCTTTGTGATGATACATAGATAGGCATGGGCCGAAGAAAAGAACAATTTGGAATGTCTTCTACAAAGGAGGGAGCAGATTTAAGTGACAATGTTCTACTGCACCATGGTGACAGACTACAGAAAATCCATGCTATTCCAGCAATTGCAGGCACTTGTATCCCTCTAAAAATAATTATTGTATTTGTTTACTTATGTGTCTTTGGCACTTCTAAATGAGACTTTTGTTCTCAACTGCTCTGCCCCATTCACAAAATGTTAATAAGGGACAGAAAGACCATGCAATGGCTTCCAACTGGAAGAGCTAGGCTTTGCAGTCATCCATCCCAGAAGCGCCCATGGGTTGGAAAGCTTTACAACTGGTCAGACTAGACTTAGTGCAGGGCACCAGAATCTCTGAGAAAAAGGGAGTAAGCCCTGTGCAAAAACCCAATTAAGACAAATCAGACTTATTATCATTAATTATATTAATTTACATATTTAATGTAAGTACAATTAAAGTGGCTTGTTTTATGACATACAATGCTCTGTCTCAAGGACTGTCTATGTCCAGTTTAAAGCTAAAGACCTCAGGCATTTCACATACTCTCAGCCTCAGAAAACCCTCTGATAGGTTTGCCTTAGGGTCGCCACAGATTGGAAATGACTTGAAGGCACACAACAGCAGCTATACAAAGGAAGGACAGCTACTAGCAATGTGTCTGGAGAGCAGAATGAGCAGGTACACAGATGCCCTGGTCAGAAGCTTCTCTTCCTCATTTATTGTGAGAACCATTGCTTTTGTATTTAAATTATTATAAAAATTTCTAAATTTGCATCTGTATATATCAATTAGCATGTGCAATTTCACACAAACCAATCTTCTCTTTTGTCTTCTTTTTGAGGTAGTAATTGTTTCTTCTTTGGTGACAGACCTGTTTTTTTAACTATACAGCCAGATTTTATAGGAGTGTCTTTGATCAATTTGTTACGACTTTCACTTCAGCATGAAGGCTGAACTAGTTAATTCAAACACCTTCATGAACATAAATCTGGTTTAAATCTGGTGAGACCTACAAATGAAATTCCTAGGTCTGGAGACTAACATTACTATAGAGTGGATAGGACTGCAACGGAGAGCATTACCTTTGCTGAAACATGGGAGAAAAATGAATACTACTTTTTCATTACAGAAGCCAAAGTATCAAGTGCGTTGGAAGATCATTGAAGCCTGTGAAGGAAACAACTACACCTTTATAGATCCCACACAACTTCCATATGATGAGAAATGGGAGTTTCCCAGAAACAACTTGCAGTTTGGTGAGAAACTGGTTTTCACTTGCCCAGTAAATGATTTGAGAGTTCCTGGTCCAGAAATATCTGGATTTTGATTCTAAATAGCCCCTGAAGAGTATACACAGGCCAAAATGAATCAGACTTGGGGAGGGAACTAACAACCAACTTTTGAGCATTGTGAGACATAGATCCAGTTTCTTCTGGGGGTTCCATTAAATCCTCCCCAGTATCTGCTTCTTTTGGTTGCATGAGAAACAATCTGATTGTCATGTCCTTTCGTATTTGTTGGCAGGTCAAATTACTGAAGTAATACCACCCTCTTAAAGCGTCACAGTATTGTAGAATTGCTCAATTCTTGTTGCAATGTTTGGGTTTATGCATAAGTTTAATCAGGATCAGAAAACTGGTTTGAAATAAAATCCAACTGTTGATTACAAGCTAGTAGCAGAAAATACCAACTCTCCCAAGACATGCATACTCGTGCACACACATATATACACATACATGTTCTTCACTGGATAAATATTGATAATCTTCCTCCAGATTCTGTTGTGCTTCAAAGTCCTGTATTTGTTTTCACAGGAAAGATCCTAGGCGCAGGAGCTTTTGGGAAAGTGGTGGAAGCCACAGCTTTTGGGCTGGGGAAGGAAGATTCTGTCCTGAAAGTGGCTGTGAAAATGCTGAAATGTAAGTGATTGATTGAAATGTAAGATGATTGAAGGCTCCTATGGATAGAAGAGAGTGAAATAAAAAGATATAAGGAATATAAAAAGAGGTGTACAAGATTTTCAAAGTCAATTCATAGTGTCACTTTTCTCTTATAACATCCCAAGCATGGGATGTGCATCACCAAGGGTTGAAGATTTCACAAAATGGATGCAATTGTGCATGGTTCAACGCAGTATAGTAGTTCTGCTTGTAGAACTATGCTATGCTGAGCCATTTACCCCAAATTCACTGTAGAGTTATTGAAGCCCCTCTTTCACAGTTGTTTATGTCTGGAGGAGAGGGGGGGTCACAGAAACATCTGTGAAATTATTACATCCTTCACTAAGGTCTGTTGGGGGTGTCCAAAGGTCTCAAAGGATTATGTAATCATTTCACATCTGGCAACAAAGACATAGCCAGGTGTTCCTGCCATTCCCTCCCCTATTCTCCTCCAGACATGACTGGCTGTGAGTGGGGGGCTTCAGCAATTCTACAGTAGGCCTGAAGAAGCGGCTTAGCTCACTGCAGAAGAGGGAGGGAATATTTATCTCTGCAGCAACTAAAAACAATCATACGCAGGTGTAAGACTGATTAATGCCTGTGTGTGCCATGAACAGCATGCCGGTCAGTCACTACACAGCTAAACTCTACTAACACTCCACGGTCAATTGCTTGTAGCATTGCTCAGATGGTCAAGTAAAAACTACACATTATACATATCTTAACTAAGCAGAAGCCATCCTGTGCTCATTCAGAACTATGTCTTTCTGAGCCATGGACTTCCTGTTCCTTCAAGGTTTTGCTTAAAAGATTGTTACAAACAATAACCCTCTTCTGGGCAACTCTTAAAGGTATTACAATTCTCTCTAAGTATAGAACTGGCAAATTGTGTGTTCATTCCACTGTTCAAACAGGATTTGGGGCTCACCAGCATCTTTACAATTTAAGCTGCATTATAAAGAACATGCTCTTTTCTGGTTTCAGCGACGGCACATACTGATGAACAAGAAGCCCTCATGTCAGAATTGAAGATCATGACTCACTTAGGTCATCATGACAACATTGTGAACCTGCTGGGAGCATGCACCCATGGAGGTAACAAGCTGTCATGGCAGCCAGTAAACTCCATCATCACTCCTATGCTGTTTCTCCTCGTTTGTTTGTTTGGCAACCTCTTTACCATAAGAGATGAGTCATAGATTCTGAAGTCAAGCAGATCACAGGCACCACCAGATTATTTTTTTTCTTTGAGAAAAATGCCAAACTAGTCTATAAATGCCCTAAGACATGGGCCCTTTTCACACGTGACTTTGAATGCAAAATGGCCTCGGGAGCAATGTGAAATCACGAGGACAGTTCCACGTGATGTTCCCGTGATCACACGTCACTCCTGTAGCTATTCCGCAATCATGCATTATCATGCATTATATCATTTTGGGCTCTTTGCCGAAAATGATGCACAATTGCGAATTCTTCCCACGTCCCTCCTGCATGATGGCCGTGCTTCCTCCCCCAGCACAGCCTGGAAAAGTACCTGGCTGCGCTGCAGAAGGAAGAACCAGAGCTATTGCGCTTCCTTCCATCCAGCATGGAGCTGGTGTGGAGGGAAGTGCAGGGAACACAATTCCCTCCTGGAGGAGGCTTTTTGCGCGATCTCCACACGATGCCAGCAGCACCAGTAAGATGCAAAAAAAGGGCCACACACATCTCAGGACATACAAAAACAACTTAGCATCAGAGCCAGCCTTAGGAGTGGATGAGTTGGGTGCCTGCTCCAAGCTAACTGTTGAAACTAGCTCCGCTCCATTGATTGTGAGTATTTGAACTGGGCCAAGTTGGGGAAAAGGCAGTAAACATCTTTAACCTGTTTCTTTAACTTCAAGTAGCTTGAAAGCGTAACTTTTCAAAATTCCTACGTTATTCTCATTTTTTCTATATTCAGATCTGTAGTGGTTTGAGCATTGGACTATGGCCCTGGAGACCGGGCATCAATTCCCCACTTGGCCATAGAACCCCACTTGGGTGTGTCACACAGCCCCAGAAGATCCATGATAAGTTCTCGTTAGAGTTACCATAAGTCAAGAATGACTTGAAGACACATAACAACAGCATGACTTTATATGAGATGGTATCATTGTGCACTACCAATAGTATAAGCATGATGTATAAACATTAGGGAAACATAAAATTGCAGTGGGGGGGCAGTGAAAGCATTGCTACTTATTTTAGGACACTGCCGGGACTTTCCTACACTAAACAGTTATAGAACCACATTTCCCTTTATTTGCCATGGCAACATCCTGGGGAATATGAAGTTTGTGAGAGGCATTTGGAATTCTCTTCCAGAGGGCTACTGTAGTGTCTCTGGCCAAACTACAAACCCGAGAATTCCATAGGATTCAGCCATGTGAAACCACAGTGCTATAACAGCATACTGTGAAAAGTGTCCCTGTCAGGAAGAAGTGTTCTCTCCTAGCCTAGTCTTTTAGTAAGGGTGGTTTTGTTTGAGGGTGGTTTTGTTTGGAAGGAATCATTTTACAAGAAAAGGCATTCAGTTCCAACCCCAACATAATCCAAAATTGTATAGGCCAGCAGGAATTGGATTGCATGTTTTTATTGCTTGCATAGCTTGTCTCCGATGATCAGGCTATAGATTTAATGCCGCTAAGGCATTTGTTTTCTTTAAGTTAAGGTTCCTTCTTCACCCCCTAGCAGTTTCACTAAACTGAGGTCTGGACCCTTTTGATGTTTCACTGGGCTATTGAAACAAATACATGGAGGAAAGTAACGTGTGGATCACGAAAAGTTGATCCTTCAAAGAGTCCGTCATCAGTCAGGCATGCCAGACTGACCAGAACTAATGATTAATTAATAAGAGTAACTGAGTGCACTTTCTGGTAACGTTTATTTTCTGTTTTCTAGGTCCTGTTCTTGTCATTACTGAGTATTGCCCTTATGGGGACTTGCTGAATTTCCTGCGAAAGAAAGCAGAGTGTCTTGTTATCCAGGATATAACCTTAGAGTCCTCCCTTGACAGCACAGCAGCTGACTATAAAAATATCTACCTTGGAAAGAAATACCTCCAAAGGTAATAACCCAAGTCACTCATCACCTGTTACAAGGATGTAAAATTTAAGTGAGTTAGATCCACATCTCCAGCTTAGCACTGGTTAAGGACTGTGTTCATCATTTTTCAGTAGTTTACACAGACCACCCATCTGCTCACATATGCATTTATAGAGGACATCAGTTAGTATGTAAAAGGCAATGGGACTGATGGTTACTTTCTCTAGGAGGTATGATCTGAGCTCTCCATTTTAGGAATCAGCCAGCATAGACATGTGTCCTATGGGTCACTCTGACCTATGGCTTCATTGCATGAAATAAACTGGCCCAAAGCTTGATTAAGAAATAGAGAAGGCTGGTACCTGCATTTTCCAGCACACTTTCTCCCATACATGCTCTTTCTGTCTTCTGAGAAGCCATAGAGCCCTTCATGTAATCATGCAAAGAATCAGGTCAAAGAGGAAAGTGCTTGTCTGCAACAGACTCATACTTATCCTCTCAAAGTCTGGTGCTGAGGTACCTAGCAGTCCTTTTCAACCTTGGCTACATTTATCTCATGTGGCCCAGGACAACCAGCAATGATGCTTTTGACTAAGCTAAACACCCACTTTGGCAAGGCTTGCCCATATTCATTTCCATGTATTGGAAAGCCCTAGTGTTTCAGGACTGCAGCTCACACCATTCCTCACCACTGATTATGTTGGCTAGGGCTACTGGGAAATATAGTTTTCCAACAAGGGCAGCAGTACTTCCAATCCTGATGTGTAGTTTGGGCCCTTTTCAGAAAGAAAAACACACTGAGCCAAGGTTTGCACTTCATAATCTTCATGGCCCCTGGTTAATTTATGCCAGGCATATCTAAAAAATAATGGGGTAAGTCTGTGCACATTCTCTGCAAGACCTCTTTAAGCTGGAGTTCAAGAACAAGCAAAGCAGCTAGGCAAAACCTCCATAAACAGACAATCATTCCTGTACTTTCATGCCTTACCAATTTTTTTTTAATTCATGAAATATACATTGTGCACAAACTGAAGTAACAGGATGCTTAATATTATTCACTAAGTTGCAATGTAAAGAAATCCCATCATTGTGATTTTTTAAAAATGAATACTAAGAAAGCTGGAATGTCTCCATCTATAGTTGACCTATTTATTCATAGATTTAAGTAGGCTGATTAGTTGAATAGGTGGATTAATATGTTCAGTAATGTATCTAAAGCAGAGGGAGGCAACTTGCAGAGAGGTGTGGGACCTCCTTATACCTCTGACTTTTTGGTTTTGACTTTTAAAGCACACTTATGCCCTCTAGAATGTACATGATGCTCTTTTGCCATATTTTCATTGCAAACCTCTTTTAGGCTGGAGAGGGAATTCGAAACCAGAAGTGACCCAAATACTTATTGTTTTAGGGAATAAGAAAAGGTCCTCCCTATTCCTAAAACACCTCAAGATAGAGAAACAAGATGAAATTCCTCTTGAATTCCTTAGAGAGCAGTGGGATCCTTTCAAAATAAATAGAGAAAATTGGTCATATGCAATGGTGGTATGGAGACTACACAAGGCTATGTGAAGGCATATGTGGCCATACTTTACACATCTCTTTCTAAAGCAAAGATGACAGCTGTGAGCTGGCCTCAACAGTACTTTACTATATGAACCAAATCCCTGGATTTTTCAAAGGGTATTTGTTCTTCAACAGCTTATAGCATTTGTGGGTAACTTTTTCTTCTCTTTTCTCTCTTATCCAGTGACAGTGGATTTGGAAGCCAGGGTGGAGACAGCTACTTGGAGATGAGATCAGTGACAGCATCAAGCTCTGTGCAAGTGACAGGTATGGCAGGTCTCAGAGTAAGAGGGGGACTAGGTTTAGCTGATTTACAACTATATGCATATGCTAATACCCTAACTTGGATAATGGATTGGATTTTATTAGATAACAAAAGATCAGTGCTCCTAGAAGGAGCAGATTTAACTAATGAATGGCATTCATATGTATGGTGTCTTAAAACGAACCACAATAAAAAAAATTGTAAACATCCAATAAGAAACTCGCTATTCAAAATTTGATCCAAATAGAAATCCCGGCTCTGCCCACAAATGCCATTATAGGTGTCCCCACAAGAAGCTTTTTACAATTTGATAAGCAAACCTCAAAACAATTGGTGGACATATAAAGACCTATTAAGATTTCAGGATAATGAACCACTTTTCAAAACTAAAGAAGAATTGTCACTTGATGGGATAAACTGTCCTTGGTTTTTATACTTACAGCTATATACCAGATTTAAACAAGATAAGAATGAAAAACAATTAAATGATTCTCCCTTGGAGTTAGCTGCCATCTTGGAAGCTGGCAAAAACATATCACAGCCAAATTTTATAAGCTTATCTTAAAATGGGAATTAGAAAACGACTGTTAAAAGAAGTATGATAAAATGGGCGCAAGATGTTGGATATCCACTTCAATTTGATGATTGGTTATAGGCTTGGAGAGATTTAAATTTTACAGCCTGTCAAGCATTTAAAGAAAACTACTATAAGATATTATATAGATGGCATCTAACTCCAGTTAAAATTGCTCAAATTTATAGAGGGGGGAGTGAAAATTGTTGGAAATGCAAATCTGAAAGAGGCTTGTTTTACCATTGTTGGTGGAACTACAAGAAAGCAAAAAGATATTGGAAGACTATACATACAGAAACAACAAAAATCATAAGGAAGAACATTCCAATGAAACCTGAATTGTATTTGTTAAATATGTTTAATGTAATTGAGAATTATGTTGAGAAACGGTACAAGAAATTAATACTTAATCTGATAACTAAAGCTATAATTCTTTACATGAAAGCATGGGAAAAGGAAGAACCTCCCACCATAGACACATGGACTATAGATATTTATGAAGTATTAGAAATGGATAAATTGACAAGCTTGGTGAAGGACAAATCACTAAAAAATTTTAAGAATCAGTGGGAAGATCTGATTACATATTTTGGTGAGAAATGGGGGGAAACTTTTGTTATAGCTTTCAGAGAATAATTTAGATAGCATGATATATATTTATATTTGACTTTGACCTCCTTTATTTTCCTTCATTTGGGCTATATTATGTAAGGAAAATATTAAGTCTGTAATTTGTACAAGATCTTTGTAAATCTTTTAAATAATCTTTAATCTTTGTAAATAACATTCCTTTATAAAAGTTTGCAACAAAATAAAAGGAGAATGTGTGTGTGTGTGTATAAAAAAGCTCTGTGCAAGTGGCAGGTAAAAAGATCCCTTCCAGAAGCAATGTGCAACCCTTCTGCTGTGGAAGCATTTCCTATTTGTTGCTATTGCTACTATTCTGATATGATGGCAATTTGTGTATTACAGCCACCCTGCCTTAAACAGAACTCAGTGTAGCGTGTGTGATCCTGTATTTAGCCTCCCCAAAATCCTGTGAGATAAAGCTAGGTTGAAAGATTTAACTGGCCTCAAATTCCCAGAGTCTTTATGACTGAGTGGGAGATGTGAATGTTGATCTCTCCAGTCAAAGCTGAACAATTAAACTATGGCCCTTTCCACAATTCACCTTTTTGTGGAGCTGGGGTGCAGGGATCACGTGAGCAGCCTCTTGCAAGAGGCTCTCACATCCCCATTGTTTCAGCTCTGCAGCTGCTGCCTGCTCACGAGCAGGTAGTGCGAGAGCCCCTCCTCTTCCTTCCATGGTGCAGTCTGGGATTTTCCCAGGCTGCACTGGGGTAGGAAGCACAAGTGCCGCAGCCCCGGAGCTCCGCACGCACAGTTAATGCGCTTGGGACCCCAGAGTGATGCACAATCGTGCACCATTTTCAGCTCAAAGCCGAAAATGAAATGGTGCGCAATCAGTGCTTTCCAGCTCCTAGAGCATTGCATGATTGCAAGTGCGTTGTGTGGGCCACTCCTCACAATCACGCGACGCTCCAAGGGCCCTTTCTCATGGCAAATGCCGTGCAAAAAGGGCCTATGACATGTACTACCACAAGGTATAGTAGTGGCTGCCAACTTGGATGGCTTTAAAAAAGAGTTAGACAAATTCCTGGAGAGTAAGGCTATCAGTGGCTCCTTTCAATTTTTCCTGCTTCTTCCTCCCAAGAACAGGGATGTTAAAGATGCTTTGGGTGGAATGTGTGACACCTGGAAGAGTGTAGCATTGGGAATTTGCTGTGAAAATGGCAACTGTTCAAGTCACCCAGATTCCTCATCCAATATCCACCTCCATCTTATCGCACTTTCTCTATTTAGTTCATTCAAATGAACTATCTGTATGTGTGTGTTTATATGTGTCCTATCACAGAGGTCAACCACATCATGCCCACCCATTCCACAGACATTGCTGCAGTATCCTTTGGAGAATTTTTTGGTGTCTGATAAAGAGCCATCTACTCTGTAGTTTGTGTCCAGTTTATACCAATTGTCCACACGCACAGACATATGAACAACCCCCCCTTTTTTTTTCTTAAAACATTTTCCCAAAGGCTATTCAGGCCTAACAATCTCTGTACCTTTTTGTTTGTCTGTCTTCACTCACCACAGAGTCAGGAGAAGAAGCTGCAGACAGACAACCTCTCAGTCTGCATGACCTGCTACAGTTCTCCAACCAGGTTGCTCAGGGAATGGCCTTCCTTGCATCAAAAAATGTGAGTACGCATTCTCCCCACCACCACCACCACCACCACTAATAACAGCATTCTTTTTAGAATAATAATCCCAGGACAAACTGGCACCAAAATGCAGTCAGGCTGTGATAAATAGGGTTCAGTGCTATATGCAGGAACTAAGGTTTAATTATTCATTACTACATAGGAAACTACAGTTGGCTCTCCACATTTTCAGGTTTGACTTTCACAGATTTGATTATTTGTGAGTTTCTCCACCCCTGCCCCCTTGCAACTCGGGAGCTTCTTTTCTAGGGGAAACTTCCCTCTTGGTTGTTCCAATCAGGCTGTGCAGTTCTTTAAAACCTGCCTCTGGTCCTCTGCTTTCACCACCAACTGCTGCCTGGCCAGCTAAGGACAACTCAAAGCCTGATTTCTCAGCACCACAAACCCTCTCCTGATACCCCACATATGCACAAGCAAGGAGATGGGTGAGAGAGATGAAGTATAGGGCCACCGTGCCATCCCACCTGCCCCCTTCCCTCTCTTTTCCCTGGGCTGGTTTGGACCTGGGTGCCTGTCTTCCATACCGTGCCTTGGCCCCTTTCCCACACACACACACATTTTGATATTTGCAGTTTTCTACTTTTGTGAGAATCGTGTGCCCCTAATCCTAGTGAATGTGGAGAGCCAACTGTATTACTTCATCCTGAACAAAAGGCCCAACGCAAACTCTCTCACATGCAGCAATTGTAGGCTGTCAGAATATGGCATCAGTCATAGAGGTGCAATAGCACTAAGACAGCTTGTTGTTGTTGTTGTTGTTGTTTGACTTCTAAGTCATTTCTGACTTTTGGTGACCCTAAGGTTGATCCTATCACAGGTTTTCTTAGCAAGATTTATTCAAAGCAGGTTTGCCTTTACCTTCCTCTGAGGCTGAGAGAGTATGACTTGCCCAAGGTCAGCTAGTGGGCTTCCATGGCTGAGTGGGGATTCAAACACTGGTCTCCAGAGTGGTAGTCCAATGCTCAAAACACTACTCCACACTAGCTGAGCTATTCATAAGGAAGGGAAAGCAGGGATATTAAATCCAGAATAATCTCTTACTTACTGCAGCTACAAGCTCTTACCTTATACTGGGGTTATTTACACAAAGCCTTGTTTGAGGGGAGAACAGGGAATTTGTCGTGCATGTGCCACAATGCTAGAAGGCTTTCCACGCCATTCTCTACTAAGTAGATGCAGTGTTGGGTCTATGCTGTTGGCTCTCCCTGATGCAATACAATTGTCAAAAAAAGTTGCTTTTAAGCATTTGACCTGTTGTTCCACAATAATAGTTAGGATTGGAAGATAATGGAACAAAACACGGAGTACAGGTCTGCCCAGTGATATTAGCATAGGTCTCACAAAAATGAAAGAAAAATCTAATGACTGAAGCTGCTTCTCAGATGGCTTGTGCCTTCCTCTTTTCTATGAGCAGTCCGGTTAATACATTTGCTGAATCTCTTCCTATCTGAATCATGCACATTTGTTTTATGGTTTAAGTAGAAGGAAGGAGGAGCACAAAGCCTATAGATTTAGAAGCTTCCCACCCCATCCAGCATTAGGAACTGAAAGTGACAGTTAGTGTTTCTGACCCCACTATATTATAAATATAACTGGCAAGAGTAGCATAAGATGGGTCTTTGTTTGGGTGTATCTTGCAATGAGCCGGCAACCTGAGAACAGAAATACAGCTGCTAGCTAGCCAGGCATATCATTTAAAAGTAAACAAGCAGTATCTCAAATTTGCTTGGATCCCAGCAGGATGCAGTTGATCACTAAAATCATATATTCATTATAGTGATTATCAATCAAAACTTACTAAATAAACAGCAGATAACAAAACATTTTGACTTCTGCCTTCTTCAGTAGAGACTGTGTGTTCTAAACTGCCATCTTATATGCAGCTCACTTTTGTTTTTGGTAACTGAGGAAGGCAGATGCTAAAATATTTTGCTTATTTATTATGTTCTCTTTGTTAGTCACTCTAATTAATACATACACACACTTAGGTCCTTTCCGCACAAGGCTGGTGAATCGGTTTGTGCCGTTTCTTATCGGATTTTCTGGGCTCGAAACAAGGCAGACTTTCCCTTATTTCCTTCCGTGCAGCTATTGCGTATGTTCCATTCTGATTTGGAGGAGTGCAAGTTCATGAATCCACACTGCCTCCGCCATGGCCACTCCCACTACTCCCCTCACCCTGCCCCATCGGCTGTGATTGGCCCGTTGTTTGTTTGTTTTATTGCATGGTTTAGTACGTCATTGTGTATGTGCGTATGTGCGTAAGTCCATACTACCCTCTGTTCTCTCCCATGAGCCCTCCCCTGACCACCAATTCTCATTGGCACAAATGTCCATGTCTGCACCACTGTGAAAGTATGAATTGGATCAATCTGGAAAATTGGAAAACCGATTTCTTCCGGTTTTCAAATAGCGTGCTTTACCATCACATGGGGGCACATTTAGTCGGAATTACGTGTGGAATGAAGGTAAATAAACCAAACCTAATCCGCTCCAAGGTGCAGAAGACCTCCATAGCAAGACGCATTGGCCATCCTTAATAACCGCATGTGGAAAGGGCCTTAGTTAAAATGGCAATAGTTATTAAAATCTGTATAGTTTAAGAATTCTAGGTCAGTAGTTCCCAATCTTCAGCTCCCAGATGTTGCTGCACTACAAATCCTAGAATCTTTCATCTTTGGCCATGCTCCCACGGTTTCTGGGAGCTGAAGTCCCAAAAAAAAAACCCACTTATGGAGACAAGATTGGGTGGCATTGATCTGTGGTTGAGTGGGACACTCCATACATGCCTCACTGTAATTTCAAAAGATTCAACCAGCATTCAAGAAATAATCCAGTGAGACAATGGAGGAGAGAGAAAGAAGGATGCTATTTATCCATCTACTTTTATTTTTATTTATTTCTTTATTTTTTGAAAATTTAACACCAACTTTCAGGGCAGAAAAACTCTCTAAAGCAGTGCTTATATAGGTCGTTGTTGTTTTGGGCCTTCAAGCCATTTGGAATTTATGGCAGCCCTAAAGCAAACCTATCACAGGGTTTTCTTGGCAGAATTTGTTCAGAAGGGTGTTGCCATTGCCTTCCTCTAAGGCTGAGAGAGTGTGACCTTGAGTAACTTAGAGAGTTTCCATGCACTACACCACACTGGCTTTCTAGGCTTATTTGTGTTGCTTGTTAAAAAATCTTTCTCTCTTCCCCCTCCGTCTCATAGACACAGATGCTATCAGATCTTAAGACAGCAGCATAAAACAACTCAAATCCAGACTAGCAATACACAGAAAATTTAGTGAACATGCAGATATGCAGTTGCCCAATACAACATAAATGTATGGTAAGTTCTGTGTAAATTGCCCATAAAGCTAAGTAAAGTATGACCACTTCTATGTGTGGCTGCTGACTGAAATGGTTAGGATGGAGAAGTGTGTGGTCCTCCAAATTTTGTTGGACTGCATGTTCCAGCAGTCAAGGCAGCATACACAATGGGGAGGGATAGGGAGGGGGGGTTCAGCCAAAGAACTTCTGAAGGGTTAGTTTTATCATATGGTGCATTTGTAGGAGTGTTTCTTCATGTGGTATCCACAGTACAGCATTTCCTCATCCATATCACTGATACAAATCTGTGAGAGTACTGCTCTTATCAGAAGGTGGCTCTCAAGTCCAGAATACATGAAGAAGAAGGCCAAAAGAAATACTTGACAGCAGTTTTTCTCAGGCTGTCTCAAATGAGGGACTGGTGGTTATTTCTTCCAAAATACCAGAGACTGGCACTAAATTCATATCCATGAGGTTCAATTGTTTGTTTGTTTGTTCCTTCCTTCCTTCCTTCCTTCCTTCCTTCCTTCCTTCCTTCCTTCCTTCCTTCCTTCCTTCCTTCCTTCCTTCCTTCCTTCCCTCCTTGAAACTTACCAGGAACTAGCACAGGTCCAGAGACCACCACTTTCAATAGCACTGCTCTACAGAGTCTAGCCAATAATCTTGCTAATCCAAGTTGCCTGCCTAGACTATTTCAGTTAGAGTTGAGCAATACAAAGACCACACACAAATGCTAGGTTCCTGCTACCACTGATGTTTTTCTGTTGAAGTTTAAAGATATAGTGTCAGCAAAAAAAAAAAAAAAAAATTCCATTTCGACCCCTAGAAAGCTACTTCCATGTTCAAACAAAATATATAAGAAGCATATTTAAAAAAAACAAAAACCTACTGTTTTTTCGAGAACTCTCCCAGCGGTGCTGTCCAGGGCAATGAGATGCATGCTTCCTCTTGCTTTAGTTGAATGAAACAGGAGCTCTCCTAAAGATTCAATTTTCCCCCCTCTCTCTCTGTCAGCAACCGGAGGAGCGTGCAGTCCACCACGTGAGAGAGGGTAGCAGTGCAGTTCTCCAACCCTTAGCAGTTGCTCACCCCTGATGTGGTTGAGAATGACATGACCAAACCAGTGCATACATAAAGGCCACAGTCCTGAACATCTCACTGTAGCATAACAATTCCTCACGTGGAACTACACAACACTGTGTAGTGTACCAACAGCTCTTACCTAAAGCTGTTGAAGCTCCCCCATAATTATTCTATGAAAGTTGGAGAGTGGGGACTGGAGTTACAGAAGCGTCTATGTCTCCATAGCCAGATGCAAAGAGATTACATCAGCTACTGAGGCCCTCTGTGGTCCTCTGAAGGACTCAGCCAAATGGTGACTTTGTTTCTGGCTACAGGGACATAGCCAGACTCTTGTGATTCCCCCATCCCTGCACACGTGCTCCTCACAGGCAGGGAAAGGCTATGGTGGAGGGCTTCAGCTCTATGGTAATTCAAAGGCAGAGCTTTGTTTGCTGTGAAGAGAGGAAAGAAATACCAGCCTCCACAGCGACCACAAGTAAACACACGCAGATATAAGGTTAACTTGCACCTGCATGTGCTACTGACAGGAAGGCAGCCAAAGGGTGTTGACTCTGACATGCTTCTGGTCAAACTTACTCACATCTCTATGGCCCCCAGGTTGAAATGGAAACTAGTAAGAAAGACTATTTATTTTGCTCTCTCTTCAATCCAGTGCATCCACCGTGATCTGGCTGCAAGAAATGTGCTCGTGGCTGATGGACGAGTAGCCAAAATATGCGACTTCGGCCTGGCTAGAGATATCATGAATGATGCAAACTATGTTGTCAAAGGCAATGTAAGTAACTGGAATATTGGGACACAGGAAATTGTTTTATACCAAAGTAAGATCATTGCTCCATCTAGTTCAGTATGTTCTACTCTAGCGCCTGGTGCCCTCCTGTTGTCTGTGGAATTATGGGTACTGTAGTCCAGTACAGATGGAAGGCTCTAGGTTCAGAAAGCCTGATTTATATTCACTGACAGCAGCAACTCTCCAAACAGCTAAACTTCTGATTGCACCCGGATTTGCACTGCATGCAAAGCAAAGCAGATCCTCTAGAGCTGCACTATATAGCTTCTCCACTCACGCAAAGTGAGTGTTAGCCATTATCTTTGGATCACATTTAACTACGGAAGAGAAACAGGCTGAAGCACCCAAAGCAATAGTTGCGTTGGCCTAAAGTAAATACTGCTGGCTAATATATTTCCTATCTCATTAAAAAAATTGTAATTCCAGGCTCGCCTGCCAGTGAAGTGGATGGCTCCAGAGAGCATCTTTGAGTGCGTTTACACAGTACAGAGTGATGTGTGGTCTTACGGTATTCTTCTCTGGGAGATATTCTCCTTAGGTAAGAACAGATCCATTTGTCTCTCCTTCTTTGTCTTTCTACTGGAAAAGCCCATGGTTTGGGAGAAAATTTAATTGGGAAACCAGACCAGATGAGCACTGGCTATAATCAGTTTTAGATTTGTGGAGAAAAAGCATACAAGATAAAGGAGGTTGATGCAGTGTGTCTGGAGAAGAGAGAATCGGGCACATAACAGAGTTCAGATCAGTTTAGAGAGTAACCCGCCAAAGCTCCACTATTGACACTGTGGTTTGCATTTGATGAGAGGCCGTAGCTGTAGCCTATGGACATAAATGTTCACATTCCTTCTGCTTGCATATGGGAATAAGTAGCTTCTCTCTTGCATTGTAGAAAATGAAAATTCCATGCAAAACAACAACAAAAAAACCCTTTTTTTTTGGCACAGAAAAGCCAATTGTATTTCTGTGCAGAATAATTCTTTGAGACACTTCTGCAGAGTGTGAAGAAACTCATTGACGCATGATTTTTGGTGAGAGTTTCTTCTTGGGAATGGGTCAGAAAAACCATATTTATTCTACTGAACAGGTAGAGACACATTTTTTCCCTCAGTAACAGGCTGAGGCCCCATCTTCACTGTGATTATATTTGAAAGCCCAGAATGGTGTGAATCTCAAAATCACTGGTGTCTGCAGGATATTCTTAGTTTGCACAGATATTTCTCCCTGGGGTTAGGGCTAACTGTACATGGAATCTACACTAGAAGAACATGGTGCTCTCATTTTTTTTCATTTGTTTTTCTTTCATGAACTATTTCTACTTCTTCTTTTGATTGTAGGAAGAAGCCCCTATCCTGGCATGAAGGTGAACAGCAAATTTTATAGCCTGGTCAAACAGGGATACCATATGGGCAGGCCAGATTTTGCGCCAGATGATATGTAAGTAAATGGAGCCAGGCCACTAAATGTTTCACCTAGTGACACCTCCTCCCACCAATGCATTAAAGAGAATGAGAGATTTTTGATACACTTCAAGGCACTTCTGATCCAAAGAGTATATATTGCTGTTTCACAGTAATGTTCAGACGCTTCTAAACTGTGTTCAGTGTTCATTTTGGTACTCTTGAAATAGTCTTACAGTCATGTGAGAGACACGTCCCTGTAACATTGGTAGAAATCATTCAGCAGACTTTTAACTCTTATCAATAAGCCACTTCTTACCCTTTCTATGCCAAACCAGCATGGGCCATCCTGAATCCAATCTGTCCTGTACTGCCAATCTGCTGACCTGTCTTCTGCAGGCAAGATCTAAAACCCCCTTCCTCCCAATTTCTGGTTATCATGCTGAAATGTAATTTAATTTGAATTAGCCTTAATTCATTGTTAGGTTTGATGCACTGGGGGAATGCACTGTCTTAAAATGATCCAGACATATGTGTGGTCTTGATGCCCTACTCAAGAGGAAGGATGTTAATAGGAAAGCTCCATGCCAGCATCCCATCCTTGAAAGCTGGGTCGTTTATAGTACAATTGCAGGCATGTCTCCTCACACACTCCAGTGGATTAAATGGAGCGTACTCCCAGTTAAGGGTGCATAGGATTTAAATCCTTAAATGGCTTGGGACTGCCATACTTGAGGAAGTGCCTCTTCCTATGTGTGCCTGCCCGAGGATTAAGGACTCCTGGGAGAGGGGCCTCCTCCATGTCCCACCAGTGAAATCAGTGCCCTGTTTGGGGGCATGGCAGAAGGCATTCTCGGCCATGGCACCCCAACTCTGGAATGCACACCCCCTGAATGTCAGACTGGTGCCAACCCTTATGTTAAAACTTGGCTGTTCATTAAATTTTTCGGCCACATTAATTCATTCCAAATATCATTGTACATAGTTTTAAAAACTTTCAAATATTTTAAATCTGTTTTTTTATAATTATTATTGTTGCTTAATTTGTTTCAATTTGTGCAGCTTGAGGATGTGACCAGGATCTTTGGAGTGATGAAAGTCACTACATGTGTACTAGATCCTTGCCCATCCTGGCTTCTGAAAGCAGTTAGTTGTTGACTGACCAAGTGGAAAAGGAGAGTGGCGAATGCCTCTCTGCAGCAAGAGAAATCTCCTTCCTGCCTAAGAGAGGCTGTGGTGAGGCTGTTAGTAAAAGAGCATTTCATGGTTCCCCCCATTGTAGATAAATATTAGCCAGTCTCTAGCATTCCATTTTTGGGCAAGGTTCTGGAGCATGTGGTAGCCTCCCAGCTCCAAGGGTTTCTGACTGAAACACATTATCTAGATCTATTTCAGTCTCGTTACAGGCCTAGTTATAGGATGGAGACAGCTTTGGTCACCTTGGTGGGTGACCCACACAGAGAACTGGATGGAGGAGAACCTGTAGGTTCTGCTGGCCCTTTCGGCAGCCTTTGATAGCATCAACCATGGTATCCCTCTGGGATGAGACTGGGGGGCACTATCCTTCCTGGAGTGTGCATCACACACTCTCAGCCCTCAGAAAACCCTGTGATAGGTTCACCTTTGGGTATCCATAGGTTGGAAAATGGCTTGAAGTCACACAACAACAACAGCAACAAATATTTTAACAACAACAACAACAATAATACATTTTCTCCCTTTGATCTCAGATTTTCAGTGTATTCAGTCTAATCCAACATGATTTTACTTGATATTACCCTCTCTTTCTCTCTGTCTGCACAAAAAACACATATATCCGTGCCCTGCCCATATGAGAAACAGTAAGTTTAAAAAAAAAGGTAGTAGGAGACCAGTTCTGATTTTTTCCATAAAGAGAAGAGAGAGGGAATCAGTGAATGAATGAATAAGTATCCAGTCATAGCTCAGTAGCTTACAGCTATTACACCTGAGAGAAGCTTTGATTCCAACTACACAGATGTGAATAATAACAAGTTGACTTGTTTAATTAAGAAGGAAAAAGATCATTTTTCTTAATTCATTGCTGTTATGCAGTAGCCTGAAAACCATCTTTAATTAATGTTGATCAGAAAAGGAAGATGGTTCCTATCTCAGTGTCACTGGTAACTGAAGATGAAGGATGGGCTGTGTATACAGACAACATTTGTTGCCTTCTAGAAGTCCTTCAAGAGTTTCTTTTTGTTTCCACACTGCACAGAAAAGGTATTGTTTTGCGACCTTATGTAGCATCTCAGATCTATGTTGAGAGGTATCAATACAAATGAACTGAGTAGTCAAAAGCAGTGCTTAAGACCACCCAACCACACCACCTCCACATGTTTTGTATTACACCTTCCATCATCCTTGACTACAAGCCATGTTGTCTGCGGCTGATAGGAGTTGCCAAAGAACATACCTGGAGAGTTGGGAGAGGCTGCTCAAGACCATGTAGGATCTGCATCCATCCCTGGGCAGGAACTGCAGGGCAGGGGTCTTTGAGCAGGACAATGCATATCACTGATGGATGTTTTTTTGTCTCCCCTTCTCCTTCAGATACAACATCATGACAGCATGCTGGAACTTGGAGCCCACACACCGACCTACCTTCAATCAGATCTGTACTTTCCTTCAGAAGCAGCTGGATGCCATCAAGGAACAGGTGAGATGCTCTCCATCATAAATGGAAAGGCAAAAGGTAGATAAGGTATTCCTCTGTGATTCCTCACAAGAGGTCCCCACACACGTCTCCCTCCCTTAGGCCATTTCTGCACTACACTGTTATAGTGCTACCATTCCACTTTGAGCATCCCATGGAATCCTGGGGTTTGCAGTTTAGGGAGAGGCCTTTAGAATTCTCAGCCAGTCCTCACTAAACTACAAACCCCAGAATTCCACAGGATGTTGAAAGTGGATTAATAGCACAGTGTAGTGCGGAAATGACCTTAAACACACAAATACACACTTTCACATAAATGCATTTATGTTACTTCTAGTGGAAGCTGCACTCCCAGCTTCTACCAGAAATGAGTGAAAGAAGAGAATGTGTTTCTCATTATCCCTTATTATGGCTAGGAATTTATGAGTCTTCACTCAGGATATAATATGGACTACTCAGATTACAGTAGTCACAGCATATAATCCTCTAAAATTCAAATGGCATTTAATTATAATTAATTAAATATGTTGTCTATCTACTTTTTCTCAGTCACACTTTTATCAACATATAGTAAAATTTCCATACTCGCTCAAACTTTCTGTAGCCAGCAAAATGAAACAAAGCCAAGATCCAGCACAGTGTGGTATTTTGAGCATTGGACTATGACCTGGAAACAGGAGTTCAATTCCTCGCTTGGCCATGGAAATCCATTGGGTGACTTTAAGAGGATCACAGACACTCAGCCCCAGAAAGCCCTGCAATATGGTAACTAAGTTGGAAACAATCTGAAGGCACACAACAACAACATCCTAAAGACACCAGATCCCATGGGATCTCAGAAGTTAGAGAGGGTCAGTCCTGGTTAGTACTTATATAGGAGACTACCAATGAATAACAAGTGGTGTAGATTATAGTTCCGAGGGACGAACTGCCAAAACCAGCTGTGAGTATTCCTTGCCTAAGGAAACCCTATGAAATTCATGGGATCATCCTAAGCTGACAGGTAGCTTGAGGCACATGCACACACCCAAACCCTCATTTGGAAAGGATCTCCAAGATTGTATTGCAGTAGTGGACAGGGCTAAGATTAAGGCACATGGGTCAGAACTAAAGACAGTTCATGGGAGTCCCAGGTGAACTGCATAGGGCCAGAAGTAAGTCAAACCAATTTATACATTTTCTGACCAAGCACACAAAAACAAAGCTATATTCTATGGATGTGCACAATTTTACTTTCAGACTTGCAAAGCAAGAGCTGATAGTATTAAAGATGTGATATTTGAAGTTCAAATGCCTTAAAAGCAGGAGAAGCTGGCTGGCTGGCTGATCCTGAAGGTCACACCCAGCCCTTGGCTCTCCCTATGTACTAAATAATTCTTTTCAGGATCATTTGTAAGGGTACTTCAGCTTCAGGGGCTGGTAATAAATGCCAGACACTAAATTGTGGATTCCTCCCCCCCCCCCCGCACCTTACTATAAAGGATTACAAAAACTTGCCATGCAACACCATAGAGGAAGAAGACAGTGGATGTGAGCCTTCCAGCTACTGTGAAGAATCCTGTGAATCTGGAGAGAGTGAGCAACCCCTTTTGAACAGCAACAACTACCAGTTCCGTTAAAAGGTATATGATTGCCCTGTCCATTGAATTTCAACTGAGATGCAGATTTCATATGCCTACATGTGATATTTTGTCTCGAATGATTTAAGGTTCTAGCACTGCCATGTACTGATAACACAATTCAGAAACATTGCCTATGATTATACTATTTCCTCCGCCACTGAAACTTAAAATGGCTTCATTTAAAAAAAGAAAAAAAGCTAGCAAGAACAACAACCTTGGCTAGAATCCTCCTATCAAGTCTTCAGATGAGTATCAGTGTCTAAAACCATGCTTTTAAAAATGAAAGTGGAGTTGTGAGTTTAAAGCTTTCTTTTCTGTGTTACATGTTTCAGGGCCACCCCTGGCAGCCTCATTGTCTTCACACAAACCTTTTTCCTATGCTTGATAATTAGTAAGATCAATCAAAAGGAAAATCAATGGAGCCTACCCAATTTAGCTCTGGATCAGAGATACTTACCTCACTTTGATTCGGGATCAGGGATTTTACAGAAGAGAATGCATCACCTATTGTTCATAGGTGAATGGTTGCATTCCCTAGGCACAATTAATTCTGCAGGAACAAAAACACTCTTATTCTCCACAGAAAAGGAACTTCAAAATGCAAAAGAGTTGCTCCCTTCCTTTAAGATTATCACTATACAATGTCTTAACAAACAGAAACTTAAGAGTGATTTTTCAGTACTTAGCTAATTTGAAGACATAAACTGTGAGTAATCTGTGATTTACTTCTGAGTAGGTAGTTTAGAATTGCACTGTAAATTCCATTGAGCTCAGTGAGACTTACCCTAGAGCAGGAATGCAGCCTGCAGAGCCTCCCTGGACTTGCCCTCCTCAAAAATAGCTTTTAAAAAAATCAGATTTTTTTTTTTCCCACAGCTGGGAAGTGTCCAAGGGAGGCTCCCCCAGCCAGTACATTACAGGGCTCCCAAACTTGCAAAATCAAACCCAGAAGTAGATGCCTGGCCACTTCTGGTTTTGATATTTCTCATGTTTGGGGCAGGGAGGAGGAGGTTGTTCTGTTTCACATCTTCAGGCCTGGTGTACCTATGGAGAAGAATGCAATCAAAATTTGGCCCTGAGGTTCATAAAAGTTGCTTATATCAATCCTAAAGCCCACAAGTATGACTTCAGTGATTTCCAGTATCCTCCCAAAGAGCAGATAATAGATGCAAATTATTTAAGCTCAGGGTTTGGGAAAGAAGGGATGTGAGGCATTTCCCAGTCTATCTAACTGGAAAAAATCTTCCTTTTAAGATCAAGTATGCAGAATTTTTCTTTTTTTCTTCCTGAGGCTTTTTTCTGACCCAATCTCACCACAGCCATCTCAAGGGGCCACGTGAGAGTGTGGGGAGGCAGTTTCTTATGTTCCTATGTGTTATACTTCATAGTTGAAGAGATCAGGAAAGGGGATGGCAGAAGAAGGCTGACAGGACAGAGTGCACACATGGAAGAAGGCACGAAGAGGTACTGTGCCCACTTTTGAGCCTTAAAACTACCATCAGCTTTGCCCATTAATTTTTCATGTAGGTCAGTGGCCCTCCTTAGAGAAACAGTTCCTCGCTTGTATTCTAATACACCAGGATTCAAACAATTGGACAGTAGAATAAAAAAATAACTGTTCAGCTCTCCAAAAAAAGGAGCCTGGCATGAAACAAATATACTACCCATCCCTGGCATTCAGCACACTGCTGAGACTTCTTGCTATGCCCTTTTTGCTGCTGTCGCAATCACCATCACCACTACAGATAAAGAAAGCAATTTCTACATCACCCACTCTTAACAAATCTTGGCTGCAGCTTTTGAACTGCCTCTCTAGTTGGAGACATTCCTGAATAGTCTCTGGTCAACAACATTTGACAGAATAGGTGTATTTGGATAGTGTCTTGCAAGGCTGTTTTGCTGTTGTCTGTGCCCTAAACTGTTAAGTCAAAAAGTCGGGTTAGAAATACTGATGCAGCTATGATCAGGCTCACCCTTAAACACTATCTGAACAAGATTTATTATTTGTACTACAGGATGTTCTGGAATTAAGCTAATAGTGTGAACATGCATTAGATTTTAGGGAAAGGATTGGGCAATTATGCCCTTCCAGCTGTTCGCAGTCACCAATTCCCAGACCCCTAGCCACCACTGCCCATGGTTAGTGATGGAGAAAGTTGTAAGCCAACAACATCTAAGGCAGCGATGTAGACTCAAGTCGGGCTTAAGTCACTTCAGTGACTCGACTCAGCAGTAAATGATGCACCGACTCGACTTGAGACTTGTATATTTTTAGTGACTGACTTGCTGCCCTTGATTCAGTAACGTAACACATTCATCCAGAAACCTTATAACTTTGAGCAATGCTTCCATTTCTTTTTGCCTGCTGGTCACATGACAATCTGTCTCAGGCCCAAAGTGTGGGTGCATTTCTCAGAGGGGAACAGCAAATGGGTTAGGCAACAGACTTAAGAAAGGTCCTTCCTTCTAAAGCTTTTGAAGCTTCAGTATGGGGAGTAAGAAGGATCCCATTCCCTACTTCTGAAAATCCTGCAGCTTTGGAAATGAGGAATAAGAAGGATCCTATTCCCCACTTCCAAAGCTGCAGATGGCAAAATCACAAATGCAGAGGGCTGACTCTGCTTAAATTGTTAAAACTGACTTTATGCAACCCTGTCCAGAAATTCTGGAATATAGGTTGGGGTATAAAGTTGAGTCCCAAACTTGAGACTTGACACATTGAAAGTATCTTCAAAGACTTGAGACATAACTTGAGACTTGAAGGTAGAGAATTGACTTGAGACTTGGGAGTAAAAGACTTAAATACATCACTGATCTAGGGCAGGCAAAATGGCCCGCCCCTACTTTAGGTTGATAAATCGGCTGAAGCTCATTTCAGGTAGAATGGAGAGTCTTTTAGATTTTTCTCAGTTTTGAGTTGAGCTGTATTCCCCTATTTGAACAAACTTTGCAGATAATCATAAATCCTGCACTAGCACTGAAGACTAAAGTAGCATGTAAGAATTCAATGCCCTCCAGCAGTCAAGATGGATTCACCAGTTCCAATCCCCCCTTGTAAAGGTAAAACCAGGCCCTGATCAAGCAATCCACAGTAGCCATCAGACTAGACTACTGCAATGTGATCTGTATAAGGCTGACTTTGAAGTCTCAGTGCTAATCTCAGTTAGTCCAAAATACAGATGCTGGATAACTCACTGAGACTGGTTAAAGGCACACTGAGTTCTTAAGAGCTACACAAGTTGCCGGTCCATTTCTGTACTGGCTGTTCCTTTTTAAAGACATACACTGCTTGGTACTGGAAAGAATGACTTGCACCACAACTTGCCTGAGTCTGACATGCAGAGACCCTCTGACCAATCCTTCCCCTTCAAGGGAGAGGAGCCTATAAAATGTTATATGGATTGTTTCAAAATATCTCCATCATAATACACACTTAATCTACAAACTGGTCACATGAAAGCTATTATCTTTTCAGCAGCAGAAAATACCTCTTCCATTTCCCTCACATGTTACATGGCTGGCTGGGTTTCTGCTTGATTGCTCTGCTGGATTTTATTATTCCTTCATGTTCATGCCTTATTGTTGTGCAGTTTTTAACAACAAATTCTTATTGTATTTGTTTTAATATGTAAATTGCCTTGGATATTTCATGTTGAAGGATGGTTGTTCCTATGTACTAATTTTTGGAGTTAAGATGTTGCAATGTAGTTATTTCTGGAGCCCAGATGTGTGAAAACCTCAGGCAACTTTTTATTAAGACTACTGATGTTTGATATATAAAATTACTTAGGACTTTTTCTAAGAAAAAAAACAATGCAAACTATAATGAACAATGTAAACTATAAAGCAGAATACATGGGCAGTCTGATGTGGAACATCTGTTTATTCCACCACAAGTTATTCGTTTTGAAATTCAAGCACTGTAACAATTGTGCATTTGTGCTGCCCATGGAAGCAATTTATAAGAAATATTTTAATGTATGTATTTGCAATCTTATTTTTTCACAATATACTTTTGAAATAAAATAAATTAGGACCAAAGAGTTTTAGAAGAACTATAATGCTTTTCACAATGTTTTACAAGTCATTAATTTTATATGGATTTTATGTAATCTTTACTAGCTTTATTGAGCAGCCACCTCTGATTGAGGTCTCATTTAATTGAAGTAGAAAGCTCAGGAACTTTAACCACCAACTGACTCTGCCAATATATTATTAAAAATGTATTATTAAAAACACACAGACAGGCAGCACCTTTTTTGTTTTTACTGGATGAGAAACTATCTAGCTAGATTTCTAGTTATCACCACTCAGGTAATTGTCTGCTCATGTTTAAACAGTTTTAACTGCTATGTGTTGAACTTCTGAAGAGTAAAAGTTCTTTAGTTACAAGTAAATTTACATTCAACTGTCCTAAAAAAAATAAATCAATGTAATTTGGCAAAGCAAGCTGTGTTGCAATTTTCTTTCATCTCTCCAATTTTCCTTTTGCATCTTCCCATTACTGCTTTTCCCTAAGACAACACCTTATTTCCTAGGAACTACTATATTAACTCACCATGCTTTACATTAATGTAGTTGCTTAAGAAGTGTGAGGACATGGATTTTTTAACCACATATAAAACCCAAAGCACCCTAATTGCCCAAACCTATTAATTCCACTTGCCTCAGACTGGGTTCAGGATCTAAATGTAACATGAAGGCACAATTCAGTTTTATATCTTGCTTCTTTGATACTGGTCCTATCTTGCAGCAGCAGGAACAAAAGCAGCTCCTAAAGTCTGGGTGTGATTACCACCAGTTATGCTTGAACAAAATAAGGAGCTCTACTGCATCTATCTGGGGTTAAGTACCACATTAGCTCTGAACCTGCTGCATCATTAGCCACTGGCTGAACAAGACTGCAGAATACTGTAACAGATGCCATTTTTGGCAGGGGGAGGTGTGATCAGAATACTGTTCCTCTGACTTAGGTTGGGAGGCTTATTATGTAACAGATTTCAGTTATGAAAATCTTCTAAGTGGACAAATGGATTGGTGCCATGTTGTTACAGAGATCATGATCCAAACTCAGGAGTCTGAATGTTACAAAGGGAGTGACAGAAATGTCTTGCATTTTCCTCATTCTCTTATAAAACTGGATTGCTTGGATCTATGAGTGAGATCTGAAAAACCCACGTGGGTTATTTAGGCTGAGGTTCTTCATCTACCAGGTGAAGTATCACTCTCCATGTCTTCTTCAGCCCTACCCTCATCTCAGGTTGCTTTCAAGCCCTTGGTGGGGCTGTTGCTGCTTCCCAGTAAAGAGGTAACAAAGGGAGCAAGTTCAGCAACGAAGATGGAGTTGATCTGGTCTCTGGTGGAAGGATTCCATCCATAAGCATACTTTCCTTATTCTGCCTTCACCCCCATGGCCAACTACATATTTATCATTAAAATTGCCTTCTCACTCTGTTCCTTCACCACTGGTAAAGCAGGAAAAGCAGTTGCTCACATGGGCTTGAAAGCTGCCAGCAGGAGAGACCTTGGATGGTACACAACAGGTTACACAATAGCTCTCTAGGCCCTGTCCAAAAACAGACACATATGCATAAGGCACACTTAACGCCAATATGTCACGAACAGATTTCCGGCCTTAAAAGTTCACAAGGTAAACAAAAAGGGATCATTTCATGCATCTTTTTTCATCCAAATAAACTCAGATCATACAGATCTGATTTCTTTTGGCTAAATGAAACAAAAATGTGTACTTTTCTTTAAAGACAGCACATGCTCCGATCCACAGCACCCTAAGGTTCCTCTTGTTCATTTGAGAGGCCTGTTGAGGAGTACCCATTTCAAATCTGTACACAGTGAGTTGGAAACGCGCTCTCCCATTCCACCACCTCTCCTTCAGGCCTCTCTGTAATTACAAGGAGCTGTAATTACATTCAAGTAACTCTGTATAAAGATCCATGTGATCAGCTAGTGTTATTAGTGTTTCCAATTGTGTTCTGTAACAACATTCAACCAAATGCAGCTACATCCTATCTGCAGACCTTCTTCATCAACAGAGGAAGATCAGCATTGGGACTCAAGTGTGCATCTCCACATGCTTCTATACTAGCGATGGGCATCTTTGGAGAGGGTGGGGCCAATTTTCCACCCCCTCAGACCCACTGTGGACTGCTCCTTCCTCAAAATGAAATCAGAAAGGGAGAGATATCCACTCCAAGGTTGTAAACATTTAGTCTGGTGGCAAAAAAAGGCATGAGAGCAGGAGGAATGCATGTTGTTTTAAAGGAGGCTTCTGGGAGTGACAATTCTCTTTTTAATCCATAACTGTGAGCAGCCAGAGTCCAGAGGGGCCACAGATGATCCACCCTTTCTGGAACTGGAAACTAGAATGTATGAAGAGGACTTCAAAAGTGTTCCAGCGTAAATAAGATCTGTAAAGATTACAAAACAGTGTGTGGGGGGGCTCTTTTTACCTTAACAAAGTATCCAAACATTCTTGTTTTCTCAGACATTTCAATTGATCTTAAAATTGTACCAATCTACAGAAATATCTCACAAACACCCCAACACACACGCCGGAAGCTACAATCTTCAGCCACCAAAGTGAAAAGTATTTTTCACTGAGTTCAAAAATCCTGAGGCTAGCAAACAAGGAAAATTCACAAGGCGGAACAGTTTCATCCCCCAACACTGGAAGAGATACTTTATTAAAGTTTATCACTGACTGAAAAAGTGTTTTTTCATAAATTAGCCTTTAACAGCAAATCACAAGCTTTGCTCAGAAATTCTGTATGGTTTGTTTCTGTTTTGTTTTGAAGCACAGTACATGCCAGAATCCTTCACAGAAGGGAGAGTTTTTAAACCCACACCACAAATCTGAATAAATATATAGAGAACTCCCAGCAAGTTCCATGACCACCTGTTTTTAGGTGTAGCAGAAATTCACCTTTCAGATTTATAGATGGGCAAAAGCAAGTGGGAATCAGGAGACGATGCAGGCAGTTTCACACATCAGGGCTCAATATAATACACAGGGGGAACAATGCTTCATTGGGACAAAGCATTAAGGGAGTACAACAAAATGAAATCCTCCACGTCAGTTTTGCAACGGTGCAGCTGGGGAACATGTAGTGGTTTGCAAGGAGCCCAGACAGGGAAGTATTACATAGGCTCCCAAATAAATTTTAGCAAGGGAAGTAATCAGAAAAGCATCTCTTGTTGGACTGTGTTCACTGAATCCAACTACTGTTGTACAAATACTCAGGATGTCCATAGGCATAGGAATAGGCAATCCTCTATTTAAGTCCATGGACAGATTATTAAGTAAAGTGCCTGAAATTCCTCTCCTGATCAAGAGTCCAGTTGTTTTATCTGAAATGGAGAAATCCCTGAAGAATCTTTGTGACAATTATGCTAGCTTTACAATCCAATTCTGATCTTAATGCACAGAGCCATTAAGAACAGCTCATTCTGGCTTTCAACTACTAAAGAAAGGTAGAGTGTCTTCTTCGGGTTGAGGCAGAATGAGATGTAAGAGCTGACCAGCTCTCACCCCTTCAATACTGATGCAAGATGAAGGTCAGCTTGAAAGTCTTCTGATCAGAAAAGTAGCAGCTGAGGGTCCAAATGTTCTTTGGTCTATTACAGCTTCCCCTCCTAGATATAATTTTGTGAGATCCATCAAAGACTTATGCTCCACTTTTCTCTTTCTACTTAGGTTCCCAACACCCAAAACACACACATTTCCAAAAAAGTGATCTATGAATCCATTTGCTTTCTCTTCCCAGCCATCTGAGGCAACTAAAAATTCTCTCCTCCCTTGGAACACACTGTCTTGACTAGGCTGGTGAACCTCACAGCCCTTTGGGAGGAAAAACCCATCTTTTTACAGCAAGCTGTCTGCAGATCAAAAACATAATCCAGATTTCAGCAGAAGCACCTGACCTTTTTTAAAAAAATCAATATAAGCTGTAAAAGGTGTTTAGGATCAGCACAGCAAACTTCCTGGACCATCTGCAGTCTAGCTCTCTCATATCTGTGGGTATAAGACAACCACCACAAAGCAGACTATGCCACACCATTTTCTCCTTGAATCTCTTCATCTTCATCCATTTCTGTCTTGATTTGGGCTACACCAAGACGGTACAGAGTATCCCGGATGACAACTTCACCAGGCTGGCAGCTCTGAACAATCTCATGAATCTGCCTATTCACAATCTCACGACTGGAGAGGAAATCCATCAGGCGATTATAGAGATAATAGTGAGTTGCACTGTCAAAGGCAATTGGTCTATGACGAACATTGCTTGTTTTGCTGTCACTGATGGCTGTAATGATAGCACTGTAGGGTTCTAGTTCACGACACAGGGAGAGGGAACGATGCTGACCTGTCGGCTCGCTCTCACTGATCTGCTCCATCCCTGCGTAAACAACTCGACGAGAGGCTGATTTGGTAACTGGGTGCTGAACAGAATGTTCGGTGCTGGTCATATCCACATTGTAGTGCCTGTCAAGAAGTTCTGGGCAGGATACACACTAAGGAAGGAAATATGAAAAGAAAAAGACTTGCATATTAGAACATCTTTTGTATTCTTAGCCATTTATACAGCTCTGAAGACCCATCAATATGGATCATGTACTCCCTGCCCAACTGAAAACAAATTAATTTTAAAAATTCACAGCAAATAATGGTATCTCCCAGAAAGTATGCTGCTTACTGCAATGCTGTTTACATAACAATTGGGAGGTGATAGGGTCACCTTAGGATCTCCATAAGCCAGAAATGACTTGAAGGCACACAACACTAACAACAACAACAACAACAACAACAACAACAACTAACAGGAGGCAGAACAAGGCGGCAAAGGTAACCCAGTAATACAAGTATAAAAAGCAAAACCAACAAAAAATAAATGCCTCATTATCATCAAAGTAAATAACAACACACGTTTAACTCAGTGCATGATTACTTTACTAAGTTATTTTAATTTACTATTAGTTTACTATTAGTTACTCTATTTTTTCACATACAGGTGAAGACCATTCTGCTTTGACAGGTCTTTGAGAACTGGTTGTACAAGGCCTGTTTCTGCTAAACAATGCACTGGATTTTCTATCTGTTACTGTTGTAGTATTTTTTTAAAAAAATGCCATGAGTTTTTAATTAGTTTTTAAATAGTTCGATCACTTTTTAATTGTATTTTGTGAATTTTTAGTTTTTTTAGGTTTTTTTAAATCTATTGTAACATGCTTTGAGTCTTCAAGTGGGAAAAAAGACAAGGTATAAACAAACAAACAAATAAATAAATAAATAGTAGCAGCAGTATTGGTGATGGTGGTGTATGGTAATGGAGTAGAAGCAAACGCTGTTGTTCCATAAAGCATGAGTTTTTAGTGTAAACTTCTTAAAGCTGGACATTAACAAAGCTATAATAAGCAAAATTAATATTTGAAAGATAGGGCAGATGTTAGAAAATAAGTTCTGCTTCAAGTGAACAAAAAATCAATTTCAGATTGTGACAAATGAGAAGGATTCCTCTGACCTTGCAACCTTCTGTTGGTCTCAAGAAGATGCTGATGACTGACCACTGATTTTCTCAGTAGCTTTAAAAACAGTGCAGCAATGCAAGACAACTAACCTTTAAAGGCTCCATAGGGTCAGAGAAGCACCCCTGGTTCTTCCCCCACATCTGAGCAGTCAGGTCAGGATAGCAGATATCTGCACACAGTGCCACAGAGGTGGCCAAGTCTACCACATAGACTGGTGGCCAGTGGCGTGAGGAGGCCAGGAGGTCCACGTGATCCCGGGGGCTTTCTGCTCGGACAATGTATTTTGAGCCACACACAACCTGGGAAGATAAAAGGTGTTAACAGATTTGGTGCAACACAATGAAAGAACAAGCATGTAGAATTCAGAACAAACCCAGGATACAACTTCTACCTTAACCTTCCCAAACACCATTCGGACAACTTGAGCTTCTATCCAAATCAAGTAAATGCCACTTTTGAGTACTGGTTTTGAGGGAACATATGGGATATAAATAAACAGCAACAAAAATAATTCTACCAATGAAGAATAATTTCCAGTTGCCCTCTACAGTAAACATCAATAAAAGATTGCGGGTCATTCCAGCCACACAAACAAGCAAACTTTCTGGACTCCTTATTCTCACATACAGACTTACTCATTTACCTCAAAAGCCAGAAAAAATAATGCTACCCTTACCACTGTTAGAAGAGATACTAATTTATACAAATTTAACGCAAACCTTGCACTCTTTGATTAAAAGAGATCATGACTGAAGGGCAGTGTAAAAATATGGGGAATATGCCTGAATGACAAGCACAAGGGAGCCTCAATTGATGAAAAACCATCAAGGGAATCATTTCAAGGGGTAACAACGGCAACCCTTTGGCCTACAACTCCCATTAGCCCTAGCCAGCACAGCCAATAGAGGAGGACTATAGGCATGGAAGGCAAAAAAAACAGTTGCCCACACCTGATTTAAGCAAACAAGTGAAATAAGCACCTGTGAGAAGAAAGCTGTTGTTGTTGTGTGCCATCAAGTCATTTACAGCTTATAGCCACTCTAAGGCAAACCTATCAATACTACCCAATTTTTAAATCTAGGAGCTCTTAAATTATATCTATGAACCTCTTAAGGTATCTGTGGAGAGGCTTCAGGGAATCCACAAACTGGGTGCAAGAAACATTTTTTCCTTTCTTTCTTGTTATTTTGAATTGCTCTTGTCACAACACATTTTAAGGTAAAAATAAGGAAGTCAGTCTCCAAAGTAATATAATATATTGTGTGCAAAATGTTGTACATATATTTTTATGAGCATTACTGCAGGTGGAGGGTGTGCACAACTTTCATCTAGATTATCAAAGGGGTCCATGACCCCAAAAAAGGTTAAGAACTACTCAATGAATGTATGAATCACAAACTGGCATGTACTTAAGGGCACAAGAAAAGCTCTACATGCTAGGAGCTATATCGTAGGGCAGCAATCCTGCAGACACTTGGTATGTTTTCCCCTCACCTCTATTCTACTGCTGAAGCCTCAACCAGAAACCTCACTGAAATTCATTTTGCAAAGGGGGTAAAAACTATAAATCTATAGTTGCACATGGTTGAGAGCTATCACTGCCTGCAGGCCTTAATACCAGAATAGTCAGAGAATGAAAACTGTAGGCCTGGCTTTCAGGTCAGGTTCACTGTAAGCCCAATTTTGGCTTGCACTGCAGGTTACAGGCTAAAGTGTACATTTAGTCCCTAAACCAGTTCAAAAACTTCATTTTTAGTTTTTAAAATCTAGACTGTTAAGTTTAAGGAAGGTAGGAGTATAGTGAGTCAAACCTTTGCATTCTCACAAGGCCTCTAACTGCCTCTGCCCACTCACTCCCTAATTTATTGTCCACTCCCAGGGGATTCAACTGCTCTCCAGGAACTGATCAAAGCGTGTGGGTGGGAAAATCAACTTCCCCTCCTTCTGACCTTATAATTCTGCCTTTCCAACTAAACAACCCCAATAAGCAAAAAAAGTTATGAAGGTAGAAAACCAGCTGGGTTGTACAGGCTTTCCAGTGAAATGCACAGAATTACATGCCTGCTACACAGAAGTCTTGATTGTATGCTCAGTGCAGTGACTTCCTGACTCCCAGGGAACAGACGTGTTCCCTTGAGCCCAAGGCACCTGAACTGAAAAAGCTGGAAGAGGCAGAGAGATTTGTAGGCAATGTCTTAAGGAACATAATAGCCAGGCTGCATTCCCACAACAATCTGTTCCCACTAAAAATGACATGCTGAAGAAAAGGTTAATCCTTTACAGAGAATACTTCCTTTGGACAATGAATGAATATCCTCTCATTCTGAGGACATAAGAGAAAAATTCTAAATGCTCTTGAATGCCTGAGTACTAGAACAGTTTGCATGGAAATCTAGCATGGGGGGACAACATAGTCCTCCCACCACATGTGCGGATCTGACCTTCATGAACTTGATTATTTGCAAGGCATATGTTTGCCTTTTCCTCCCCCCACTCCCTTGCGTTCCTCACTCCAGGCTTGTGCTTAAAATAGCCGCTTTCTTCCTTTTGGGTGAGCAAAGTCCCTCTCCCACTGCTGGAGGTGTGCCCTCTCTGCCATGCGGCTGCACTTTCCTGCTGCGTAATGGCTGCTGACAGGTCAGGTGCTCTCTTTGGACCTACTCCTTTCTTTTCAAGATGGCCACCAGAAATAATAAGAACCCAAGAAGTCCGCTTTTCTCCCTTTGAGGGGAAAGCACTGGTAAGCCCTTTACTGTGTCTTCCTCCCGCCCTGCAAGGGCCAGAAGCAAAAGAATGGGATGGAGGAAATCTGGAGGGGAATCATGCAGGTTTGGGCAGTTATTCCCGATTTTCCCACTTTTGCGAGCCTTCTGTGCCCCTAACCCTCACAAATGTGGACAGGCTACTGTACTGGGCTTCAAATTATTATTATTTTTTTAAAAAAATTATTATTTTCAAAATACATAAAATCATATATATATAAACATAAATATGTATATCATTATTATAGATCTTCTGCTCCCCCTGCTTCTGTGTATCAAGAATTTTCCAGTTGAATCCATCTTCTCCTTATACATATCTTGTCAAATACCAACATACTCAATCCACAGACATTTACAAGTTTAGCCAGAGCATTACCCTTTTCCATTCTCTTTCAAAAATTTTGAACTATTTTATTCTTAAGGGAGTTAGCTAATTTTTCAGTCTCTACCATGTCTAACATTTTTAATTTCCATTCATCTAATTGGATATCTGTTTTATCTTTCCAGTGTTGTGCATATGTCAGCCGTGCTGCTATAATCAAATACAATAATATCTTCTGTTGTTTTCTAATTTCCTGGTTCTGGCCTAATATATTCAATAAATAAAATTCTGGTACCAGTTCAAAATTAACTTTGCAACTTTTTTGAATTTCATCATGAATTCCCTTCCAAAATTTCTTAGCCTTAAAACAAGTCCAAATGGGCTTCAAATTAAATGGCATTCATGACCTGGTGTGAGATTATGTACTATAGGAATTACTGTAGCATCACAACATAACAAGAATGAAAGTGTTTCCCAGATAGGGACTTGCTCTGTCCTGATGTAAATGGACAGCTGCCAAAGAGGTCCAACACAGTTCATTTGCTGAGGTGCAACAGGTGGCAGTTCACTACTGCCCTCATGTCTTGCTTGGAAACTTCACAAGGCATGTATGACTAGCTATTGTAGGTAAAGAGGATACCGGATTATGACTTTGGTCTGACATAATAGGGAGCTTATGTTCTAAGTTATAATAAACAGCACAATGATTATTTTATATGGTCCTTTTCACTAAAAGGATCATTTTCAGCCACAGGACAGTCATCTACTTGAAATATAGGTGGGTTAAGTGCATCCTTTTGGGCAAATTAATCTTTTAAATAGGCTGCAGCCCACCAAAATATACCTGTCCCTCCCACCACCTCCAGGTGGGGAACCTTCAACCTATGCAGGTCCCAGGGACAGCAAACGGGCCCTCAGACCTGCTGCAGTTGACCACCCCTGCCCCCAAGAAACATCCTAGGGTCATTTCTGATTGACCTCACCTGGTGTGGACACACTTTGTAAATTTTTCCTCCTGTGAAGTGCGCGGGGGGTTGCCTAATCTGTGTTCCATTCTGGACAAAATCATAGAGAGTCAGAAGAGAAAGACACAGCTGCTCCTAGGAAACATACCAAAGAGAGGGAAAAACCTCAGCATGTCAACACAAGTGAAGTGCTTTATTCACCTGGAAAGAGCTGCTTTTTCTAGACAATCACAGAGCAGACAGATATCCATAACTTAAGCAGTCAAAACGTGGCACATTTGTAATTTCTCTACTACCCAAACTACTACTACTACTTCTTCTTTTTTTCTTTTTTGACAAGCTGGACATACTCTCATTCCTGAATAGAATTTTTTTAAACAGATTTTCACTCAGCTTTCACACTGTAATTGTTTCTTTTTTCAGAATGCATATCTCAAGTATTATGAAAGTTTTAAAAATAAAGGTAAAACTACTACTGAAGCTACTATTGGGTCAAGTCTTCAACTTTTAAATTTATTGTAGTCTGTCTTTGACCAAAGCTTTGCTCTGATATATTTTTACATTGTAATCTTATTCCACATTAATGGGGAAGGGGGTCCTGGTATGTCAAAAATGCTTTTAATAAATACATCAAATACACAACATTTTAATAAATTTAATATGTAAGAAATGTGTATTAGATATGTATATATTAGTTTATGAAGACTACTTTCCATTCATGATAATGCAACCAAAATACAAAATAACTCTGCGATGAATTGCACATTGTTGTTACCAAAACATTTACTCTCCTTACTGGAATGAACCGATAGAGAACAAAGTGAAAGCATGCAGTCTATGAACAGGTCAAACAAACTCTGCTCATCATAAGCTGGAACTTGTGATACACCTACAGAAAACGACGATTACCTTTGACTCTCCTGCTTCCCAGGGAATATCGCACTGGGTCAAGAAACTCTGTAGTTCTTCCTTAGTGTAAGAACCAATCTGCTCCATTTTACAGGTTTCATCTTGAATCAGCCTCACTAGAACACTAGCATTACCTAAAGATAAAGAAACAGCTGTTAGTAACTGTACAGAGCACGGAAATATCCAAATGATGATCACAAATGAGTGAATAGTTCTTGTACCACAGTAGACTTTTTTTTGGGGGGGGGCTGTATTTTTAACTTTGCTGTTTAACCTTATTAAATGATTTTACTCTTTTTAAATTCAGTTGTGTTTTAAAATGATAACTTGATTGGCAGTGTTTCAGTGTTTTCAGTTTTTTATTATCAAGTTTTTAGATTATCTTCTTTTAGCCTTTTTGGATGTTATCTTGGATCCCATGTGAAAGAAAAGCAGCATATAAATAAAAACAAGCAAGAACTGTAGCTAGGTCATTTTACTAATTTCAGATTGACTTCTTATTTAAATAGCAAAAGCTGGCAATATACAGCCGACGGCATAACAGCATCACCTAAAACAGGGGCAGGAATTGTGCGGCCCTCAAGATGATGGTGAACTGCAAACCCCAGGATTCTGTACCACTCAATATGCTGGCTAGGACTGCTCAAAGGTGCAGTCCAGCAACAAAAGCAACACTTGGAGAGCCATATAATTCCCCACACCTGGCCTAAATGGACATCCCCGCAGTGGTGCTTCATGAAGACATATTAAACCTTTAAATATTCCTGATCCATAAATTACCCATGCAGAGCTTACACATGTCAGCACTAGAATATCCCCTGCAGAGACAGCAATGGTGTGCATGTGTGAGTGAACAACATACAACATAAGAAATATCTAAACTTACTGCTTTCATACCAGAGGAAACAACACTTTCAGCCATTCTCATTAAGAATCATTATTCACTTGTTTAAATGATACATTAAAATTTTAAATATGGGAAAGTAATGAAATAATGAGAAAATCAGTATAACAGAAATGTGAGATACGAAATAAAATAATGTAAATGTAAAGGTTTGTAAAGAATTTCAGTTGTACTGTTTTTCCTTTCATTCCTGTCTGTAATGACATCAAGTATTTAACCTGTAATATAAGCTTATTGTGTTTAAACTATAATTTAAAAAAAAATCTTAATGAACCCTCAGAGATTCCACAATATTTTGCAAGAACATACCCTTTTTATGCAAAATTTACTGCCTTTTCATTATTCATTAACAAAGCTACTAGCCAACTGGACAAACAGTCCCAGAATTTCCACAAGAACAAGCTACCTGGCACTGTATTGGGTTCAAGGTTTTTCTCTCTTTCTGTGTTGACAACCACGTTGCCCCTCATTAGTGGCGGGAAGAAAGGAGCTATGATAGAAGCATCAAACTTTGTGATAGGGATGCTGGAGGGGAATGCCACCTGCTCTATCACTTCTGTCTCCATGGTGGACCAAAAATCTTCCACATTAACCTCACTCGATGCCAAGAATTCTGGCCAGGTAAACTACCATTGAAGAAAGATGAAAAGATAAGTGTCAAACAGTTTTAAACAATTATACATTCCACAGGTATAAAATGGTTCCTCTCATTACTCTTAAGAAAACGGGATCATTCTACAATTAACAGATATTAGATCCACTGATTCCAGGTGGTGGACATGGAAGAGAACACCCTGTGAATTTGCCCCTTTTTGTTGATTCTAAGGTAAGGAATAATTAGGGAAGTTAATCCAGTACGTAACAGACCAATCAGCAAAATGCAGCTGAAGGGCCTGATAGTTTACCTCAATGTTTTTCAGTGATAATACATTTTCCACATTCCTCTGAGCTATTTCAACTTTGGGTGCAATGCCACAGACTCCGCAGATCATATCGTTGTAGTCCCGGACAGTGAGGCACTCGAAGGCCCAGTAGCCATTGCAGAGCAGCTCCTCAAGCTGACCCAACTCCTCTGGGCTCAGGTTTCTCTCTAGAGAAAGGAAAAAGAGAAGGACAGCATGCATCTGCAGTGTTTATAGTGTAACAGTCTTTCGCTACACCAGCAGAACCCATCACATCCAGATGTCTCATAGAGACAAAGACAACTTGAATGCTCTACACAATAGCCAAAGATTGAGACTAGATGGCAGATTATTCAGGATAAATAAATTATGTGCTTAAGCAAAGAAGTCCTCTTCATTCTGGAATTTACTACCACAAGATGTACTGGTGGTAGCCAATATGTACAGCTTTAGAAAAGGTGCTGGGCAAATTCATGGAAAACGAGCCTATCAGTGGTTACTAGACATGATGAGTATATACACTCTCCAGGATCAGAAGCAGTGTATGTCTCCATGTCTCAGTAAAAAATCCAGAGTCTAGTTTTAGGTTTCTTTGAGCCTCCCACCTCCCAAGTTATACCTCACAGCACTATATCCTTCCAACAGACACAGAGCAAACAATTTCAGTCTTACCTTCTAGCTGTCTCCTTCATATCAAAAAACCCTCTTCTGTACTAACTCATTCATATGGCTGAACCAAAATAAGACCTATATTTTCAAACCTAGGTTTCAGATCTACATTAGTTAACTGGTTCAATGAAATATCCAGGTCACTGTTAAAATAGTTCTATTTTCCTTGAGTTACCACACTGATGTATAATAAAAGTGTCTGTTTATATATGTTTGTCTGTCCGATACAGGTCCAGGACTGTGAAAACTAGACACTTGGAATTTGGCATGGATACTGAGGGAACCCAGAGGATGTGCATTTTAGTACTAGATTAGTTTTTAAAATGAATTAATTTTAACTAATTAAAAGCTGCCTGCAGTAGTATGCTGAATCACCACCAGGTGGCTGACACCTCAGAAGTAAGAGACCTCCTGTAGACGAGGAAGACCTGGGATTTGCTCCAAATACCGCAGCTATACGCAAATCACTTAAACCTGGCTTCTCAATAGTAAATAACCTATTCCAGCAACAAAGGCTGTTGCTACACTAAAAACCATGACAATGAGGGCATCTTTCGAGTTTGTGGCTAAGGCAATATTTACCCTTGGATCTTAGGGTGAATTGTTTGTTAGGAGGTTTGTTTAATTCTCGTGTGCATTTAATAGTGTGATGGATTTATTCCAGGCTTACTTAAATCCTGAGCTACAATATGGTTACAACATTTGGGAAGGGGTGCTGGATCAAGACTCTGGAGGACCAGGGTTCAAATCCCCTCTCAGTCATGGAAACCCACCAAGTGACCTTGGGCAAGTTGCAGGCTTAGAGGAAAGGAATGGAAAACCCCTTCTGAACAAATTTTGCCAACCCCACCCCACATGATGGGTCACTGTTGTTGAATTATCTGGAAATATTGACATTTTACATCATGTAACTTTTTTATGACATTACTGTAAGCCACTTTGAGACTGATCTTATGATAGAACAGCAATTTATAAAGATATTAACAATGACGCTGAACACAGGCAGGTTATTTAGGTGGCTCAAGCAGAAACTCAAACTTTGTGGAATCTCCATTGCTTAAAAGCTGTATCTGTCAACTATCTGCCTGTCTTGTGGCTCTTAAAACTATATTTAACTTTAAAGTTAAAGAGGTACTCCTGAACAGAAAATTAGCACACATGTATGCTGATCAATATGCCCAAGGACCACTGCACAATTTGTATTATGAGCAAAACATCTGTGTCATATATAAATTTGACTGTCTGGAGTTTGGGAACTAGAATATGGTAACCAGAAACAGGAAGTGGAGATACTGATGAGAGGGAGAATAAGAAGATGAGTAAGAAAGATCAGTAAGAAGTGGAGGAGAAGAGAAGTGAAACCATCCTGGAGTGAGGGAAGATAAACAGATTTCATCCCCAAGCAAATCTAGTAAAGACTATATGAGGGTGGAAAGAGAGGAATGCCAGAACAGAAGAAAAAGAGCTGGAGATGGAAGTATTAAATGATAACTGAAAACTGTTTTGACTCAATCACAGCTGCTAGATAAATATCTAAATAATAATAGAACTTGCTTCCATTGACAACATGCATGGATGTTACATAGCTGGTTGGAAAAACCAGTTTAATTAAAATCCATTCACAGCAAAATCTTCTTCTTTTATAGGGTTGGGGAACACATGGCAGCTCCCATCATTCCCCACCCTCCCAGTATTAACTATTCTAAGTAGGCCTGATGGAAATTGCAGTCCAACACTATCTGGAAGACTACTAGTTACCCATCCCTGGTCTTGCAGGAACAAAGCTTGCCTGTGTGTGGAAAAGTACTGCCAAAGAATAGAAAGGGCTAATATTAATACCGGTCTGTTCCTGCACAGATTCCAAGATGTTGCTGACTGCCACTTTAGGATCTTCACCAAGTTTAATATGATTTCTTATCGTGAAGAGAAGGTCCAGGCTCACCAAAAGCTTGTTACCCACATTAAACAAACCTGCAGTCAAAAAATAAAACAGCTCTTACTATGGATTTTGAAAAAAGTCATCAGGAGCTGATCTCAAAGTACAAATTCAGAGACTTTGGTTGACACATACAGATATACACAGAAAAATCAAAGAAAACCATACTGGCAGAAAAACAAATGGACTTTAAATGCACACCCCCGTTTTTCATTTCTCCCATTTGAAGGCTAAACATCCTAAAACCTAGTTCACTAATGCACTCTCTTACCAGTGTAGATATCATTGAAGCTATGGAGAGCCAAGCACTGCACATTCACACACACCTTGAGCTGAGCAGTGACCACCTGCAGCCGATTTGCTGTCAACAACCAGCACTCCTGAGGGCCTGCAAGAGAACTATAACACAGTGGAGGAAAAAGAAGTTACTTTCTGGTCACTCATTCAGGAAATCCACGGAATATTCTAAAACTATTCATTAGGTAGAACAAGGATCAAAGAAACTTTGAAAATAGCCACTACTGAAAACCCACGCATATCACAGAACACAAATTTCCTCCGGTTTTTCCAAGCAGGATTCTAAATAAGACATTCTGATAATGTTTTTGAAGGAGAGAGCAGGACATAAAACTAAACAATAAATGCAACCAGAAACCACCTCCATCTTTCACATCTCTCTCAAGAACAAGTTAGCTGGAAATTACATGTGTACTGCCTATTCAAGCTGCATTTCTCCCTTCAAGGAGTGAATGCACTTTGAATCAAACAAGATCAGTAGACTCAGATCACAGTTCACCTTCTGGAGATTCTGAGCAGCAATCTCATTCTAATGAGAATTTATCCAATTCACATCTATGGTACAAATGGATAAAACAGTGTAGGGACACAGTGGATCCTACCAGTTTCTGGTAGACTATCTTTTGACAGCTTCCTTGACCAACAATGAGGTACAAATAACTTAAACAGAAATGCCTTACTTGTTGCTTAGATTCTAGAAATATGGACCAGTCTTGACAGCAAAGAGAATTTTTACCAAATAAATATTAATAATACAAGGGGTGGAAAACAGATGGTACTGGGCTACAATTCCTATCACCCTTGAAAGCTGCAGCCCAACAACTTCTGTAGGGTCACAAGCTCATCTTCTCAATAACGCCTTATAGCAATCAATATCATTCTTAACTTACTTTGGTCCTCCTTTGAATAAAGGACTGTTACAGAGAAGGCACTGCGATGAAGGAAACTCATAGTAGTTTGACCAAGAAGTTTGCTCAATGGTGACTGTCTCCTCATTCATGTTCGACAGGATAAGCCGTGAGCTATTGAGTTCATTAATTAGGGCAAAAACATCAGCCAGCTCTGATTCGTTCTCTGGGATCTGTATGACTTTGCGCAGAAGCTGCAGAGTGGACTGACGCTGGATCTCTTTCTGGGACTGGATTAGTGGTTCACTGGTGTTCAGTACATGTGCAGGGCTGGAGGTGACCTCCTGCAAAGAAAGTCTCATGTTGATTATCAGTCAAAACAACAGTGGTTTTAAATCTACATCAGAATTACTGTTTACTTTTCAAAGTCTTGTTTTACTCATGACCAAAATTGTGTTAGGCAGGACTACTCAAATGAGTCCCACATCAGGTTCAGGGGAAAACCATAACGGAGCATCAAAACACTTTCAACATAGAAATTTTCTAATCACACTGTTGGCTAAAATGATCCAGTGAACAGGATCTCCAGATAACTCATTTGCCAGAGTAAAGGCACAGATAGTAGTCCTATTTCAGTATGCTTCTGCCACACCACACTAGCAAAAGGTATTAAACAGGGATGGAATCTGACTAAATCATAATTGAGATGTATTTTGGCTGGTATCCAGTTCCATGGAGTTACATGAATGAAAGGAAGGCCACTGAATAAACTATTTCAGTAGAACTGCTTACAACAAGTTGGGACTATAGAAATCAGAATTCCCATGGTGCCTGCATGCTCACATGTCTCTGCAATCCAAAGATATCAGAAGTGTGCCAACAATGAAAATTGCACACTCCCACCAGCCAAAGAGAGTGGCACCTATAGAACTCAACTGTAGAAAAACTGACAAACACAGGTGTCATTCTGGTTTATATGTGTAAATCCTCTTCAGGTTATTGACAGCTTCCTGCTGAAGTCAACTGCAGTGTATTCCTCAGGGAAAGGAAAAACTAGAGAGAGAGCAACTACAGTAATACAGCTACCTATCAGCATGACCTGCCTGTTCTATGCAATTCCTTTGTTCAAATACCCTCAGAGCAGTGCTGGATTCAGCCCCAGAAAAGCATCAACTGCTCCATTTCAGCAACAACTGAATCCAGCCCAACCACTCTAAATGTCACTGAACAATTGATACAATCAAAAGCATCAAGAAAGTGAAAAACACTAGGGGGCTCCTCAGGACAACAAAACAAAACACGGCAATTTACTTGAACAAAACAAGCTGCCTTCCTAGTGTCCCATAGTGCATTCCCATCTCAGCTGAGAGGTATATTTTAATAAAGGTGTTACAATAGCTAGTGAGGGAGAGGAGAGGGAAATCCAAGAGGAAATTGTGATTAAACAGAACTACTCCAGAACTGCTGGAGCCAGTTAAGAGTTTTTCTTAGCCCTTAATCTTTGGTAGACAGAATGTGCTACAGGATGAGTCGCTCCTCTTCAGAAGCATGCAAACTGGACCATCTAGAGCTAGTATGGTATAGCCATTTGAGCACTGGACTGTGACTGGAGACCAGGGTTAGAATTCCCACTCAGCCATGGAAACTCACTGGGTGACCTTGGGCAAGTCAAACCCTCTCAGCCTCAGAGGAAGGCAAAGGCAAACTCCCTTCTGTACCAACGTGCCCAAGAAAACCTAGTGACAGATTCACCTTAGGGTTGCCATAAGCCAGAAACAACTTGAAAACACAACACCACAACAAGGGGTCCATTACTTTTGGCAAATCTTATCAAAGAACACACACACACACACAAATCCACTGGCATGTTCATGTCCCTGACCTCCTGTTAGATCTCTGAAGGCTCAAGAGAAAACCAGTTCTTCACTTCAGCAGGAAAGAGAGGGATGCGAAACTGGCTCCTCAACAGTTCAGAGCTTGAGAGAGGGGCAGCACAGCTCCCAGGCCACAGATAAACTTTAGTGGTAGGAAGAGGCAAGCTTCATTTCCTTTCCACTTTAGTGCCAAAGCTCAGAAAAAACACTGGGCTCATTTCACTTCTCAGAGGTCAGCTCTGAGCTCTTACCATGAAAAGGGGTGAGGGACATGCAAGATCATAAAACCCTGGGACCATTTAATTTTATCCATATTTACCAATTGCATTTGCATCATGGTTAATTTACAGCCAGTATTCACTCTCAATGAACATCTGTTCCCGTTTTCAGACTCTGGCTGGGAACAAACCCTCTAGTGACCAGGTGACCATGGCTAACAGTTGCAATGACAGCCTCAGGGTGAATGGTGAGGAAACTAAGAAATCCCTCTGCAAGAAGGGAGCCACTGGGGATGGAGCACAAGATCCCAGGATCTGCTCCCAAATGGGTCACCCATGGTGAAGCAGCCCAAGACCAGAGATACAGAAGACAACTCTACTCTGCTTTGAGCCCAACTAAATACAACAGAAATACTGAAATACAGCTAAACATAAAGGCAGACTACGGACACAGCTCAAAATATCTGTAAATAAGAGCAGAAATCAAACAGTTAAGACCCCTCCAATAGAAACTCAACTTGGAATGCCACAGGCCCATCTACATAAAAACACATTCAGCCAAGGCCAAAAGAAAGGGGAACAGCCCAGGGAGTGGCAGAGCCTGGAAACAGTCTCAAAGGAAACGCTCTCTCACGTTCCCACTAAATATACCTTTGATGGTGGCAAGATCCAAAGAAAGACTTTCCCCTAAAAAATTATAAAGCCAAGACAGGCCCACATGATAGAAAACTATCTGTCAAATAATCTGGCTGCAAGCCATATGATCCCAAAGGATGAAACTCTTTTCATTTGTAAAATCAGTAGCAAAGAGAACTAGCCACAGCATGCAGCCCATAGCTATATGCCCTCCTACCTATCTACTTTTGCTTTACCTCCAAATTCTATACACTCAAAACCACAATAGGAAATAGACTGCAAATATGCCAAGCCTGATTCCAAGGAATATAAAAAAACCACAACTCACCAGAGATCTTGCTGTTTTCTCAGCTCTGTCTTTGGCAAGGTTGTAGCCACAGCTAGGACAGATCCTTGGCTTGTGCCGATTGGTGTATATGTAACTGCAGGATGGGTTCTTACATTTCCCTCTGCCACGTGATGTTGCCAATCCCAAATCCTACACAGACAGACAGACCAGTTAATTACTCACTCTCTTTTTTTAAAAAAGGTAACACCTAACATGTTGGCCTAGTAAACCACTGCATTACCTGTTCTTCCAAAATACGTAAGATAAAGTCATGGCATTTGTTGCTATGTTGACAACTAGCTAAAATGGTATGCTTTCAGATGAACCCTAAATACCATAGGCAATTAACCAGAAGAAACTTATGAAAACCCAACAGGAGTACTGGACGCTGGCATTAATGAAGGGCAAAATGGAGAAAGAGAAATACTCAAATTCCATTAGGATGCCAAGGAAAACCAAGTTCATAAGGGATTAGTGTCAAATCAGATAACACCTGTACATTTTCCATTTCACTGCATTACTATCAGCCACCAGCAGGCAAGAAATGAAAACCGCACATGCTCTGCGACTAGAAGCTGTGCTGCTTTTGGGTAAATCAAATTGTAAGAGCTTAGCAGAGGAAACTTTGCCAAGACATATAATCCATGAAGAAAGAGAAAGAAGCTGACCTAGAAACTAAGTCATAAAGAATTGTATGAATCAAAGAATGAGTAATGACACAGTGCTGCAGCTAAGGTTGGTGGTGACCTAGAAGAGTTTTCAGGTCATGCCAGTTATGCAGTTTATACAGACTGAATAAGCCTTAATTCTTTGGCACTTCTAAAACAAAGAGCATGCAAAATTTCATAAAATGCTTGAAGATCCAAGTTGACAAGCCACAGTTCATGCACAATTATTTGTTAAACAAAAAAGGCCTCCATGCCTTTCTGGAGCATAATAAAGTCTGTGCTTATGCTTCTTTGTACCTAGCCACAAAAAAACAGAACTCACATACTGCATTCTTGGAAGTTATCAAATGATCAAAGACTTACCAAGGTTACAGTGCAGCTATACTTATAGGAAGGGAATACATCTGGTTTGACCTCCACCACTTTGACATGAGATGTTGAACTGTTTGTGCTGCTATGGAGCTTTAGATTGACAGCAAAGAAGCAGGGGAGAAAAACTGTCAGGAGCATTGTAAGAACTTTTACTACTTTGCCTTCTCTCCCTCCCTATGTAGATGGAACAGCAAGTAGCTGTCTATACATCACTTCAGATTATGAATCAGTTTGTAAATTCATCAAATGGAGAAGCCTAGAACTTGCAGATAGAAGGCCATATTAATCCTGGGAATACCGGTCCTATGAATATTAATCCTGTATCTTCCCAAAACCAAGCCTAATTTTCTCTTTTTGACAGCACTTTGGACCAACATCTGGGAGTGCATATTTGAACTTCAGTAGGGCCTGCTCACTTGAACCATGTGCCACAAAAGAGGTGCAGATGGGTTATCTGCCTGAAATCTGCTCCATTATAAAATTTGCACATCCACCTCTGAGTTCTCTGAGTTCACACCATGAATGATAGGAATGTGGCATAGAAGTCCAAGCCTTGCTCCTATACCTCAATCAGCGCAAGGTAAAACAAAGTCTGAATTGGTCTTACAAGATACAGAAATTCACTAGTCATAGAACAGACTAAAGGCAGCCAAGAGTAGTCTCTGGTGGAAAGTCTGACATAACGGAGAGGTAATAAAGGTGAGAGATTCAAACTAGAAGTAGGAGAAGACAAAGGAGTCAAGTGATTGGGTGACTTCAAAACACAATTTAAAACGGAGGGAAGCGTAGGAACCACATACACTCTCTCTGCTTCCTGGATAAAAATCTACAATTTATTAATTGTGAAATTAAAAGTATGACATGATGTCATATACTCAGTTGATTATTCTTAGTTTTTTCAAAAAGAATGTGACAAATATTTTCAGCTTCATGACTCTTAATCTTTCATCTAACATCAGTAGGCCAGAGACTGATACATGCAGTATAAGCCACACTAAAAACAATTAACCAGCTGGTTCTGATTTCTCTCCTGCAACATGCCTACAAGTAAATTCCAAGAAAATGGAACAACAAGCATTATTATGCAAAACCCTAAAGTTACCTTGTGCTCTTCAGTGCTGGAGGGCTGAAGGGGAGACTGACCCAGCTGCTTCAAAGTACTAGGCTTCAGTCCTGAGATCCTTACAGGGGAGTTTTGCTCTTGAACAACAAACACATATGGAAAGTTTAACATATTTTAACAATACACAAAAGTATGCCAGATTTTACACTAAATGATCTGACAAATGCAGTGTTAAGCGATATGTCAAATCATTCTCAGTCTCAAGAGACCAAGCCCAATTACAGACCCTCTCTTCTTAGAAAGGCGGGGCAACTGACAGTTTTGGAAACCAGAGTGGACAACAGTGTCCTCCTGATGCTGCCAGACTACAACACATAGCAACCTTTACCACTGGCCATGCTGGCTAGAGCTGATGGGAACTGCAGTCCAACAACAACCAGAGACCTCACTTGCCCACCTTTGCTTAAAGCTGCCATCAACTGGAAAGCACTCTTCAAGCCTTGTTTTTATTAAGATTCCCAAGTGGCACTAAGATGCTCAATGCAACAAGTCATGACCTACAATTTAGAAAATAGTTTTTCCCACCAAACTGGAGGTCTTGTTTTACCATTGTTTGTGAATGGCTGCCTGCCAGAGGGCTGCTCTGTGCTGGTTTCTCTTGCCAAGCTGGCAGGGGCAGGCAGAATTGCCCTCATTGGTCTTGCAGCAGCCAGCAAGGATGGTTTGGGTCTTGCTTTGCTCTTCTGCTCCTGCACCTTGGATGGAGTGCCAACAGCATCACCCCTGAAAAGAAAGAAATGCAGTTGAGAGTTCCACGTGTCCCTGAGGCCAACAGTAGTCACAACACGCTCCAAGGACATGCTACCATCTTGAGGTTAATCTTACCATGCTTTTTGTCAAAATGAAACTTTGAGAAATAGTCTACTTTGACTTGCATACATAGATACAAACAAATTAAGAACTTCTCTAAAACAGATGGAAGGCAGAAACACTCCAGGAGAGCACTAAGGAGAGTCTCTATTTCATTTTGATCCAAATTATAATTCACACAGCAAGATGCTTCTGCTTCTACCTCATGCCTATCAACTTTTCACACATAAGTGACCTACCCCATTGGAGGCTTCGTGGCAGAAGCTGGATTTGAAAGTGAGTTGGCAATATTCATTGCTTCAGTGGATGGCTGCATCTCCAAGGCCCCATTCTCCCTGTGTTCTGACAGAAGGTCGGTTTGTCTCTCTGGAAGTTGAATAACTGTAGTAGCATTTCCTTGCTCTTCTGGTTGCATATTGTTTGCAAAGATGTGTGCCTCAGAAATGATCACTTCTTCCCATTCAGCCTCCTGTACCTGCCCCACAGCAGGGACTGCATTCAGAAGCTGAGTAACTGCTTCAGAGCTTTCCAGTGTAGATTTAGAGGCACTGTCTTGAACCACACTCTGTCCCAAGGCTAAGGGCTGCTGACCTTTCCTGGGCCCCACTGTTTTTACAGGCATACCTAAACTCGGTTCAGATTTGCCTTTTGGCTGTTTCTCCTGAAATAGGGAAGAAAAAGCAACCAAAAACCCAGGAATCAACATCACATATGCTTCACGTTCAAGTTTGACTGATGGACTCCAAGACTGAAAGGACTAAATAGATGATTAATACCTGACGACCAAAAGCTAACATAGCAAATCAAGTATACTGCTCTCCCATAATGCCATCTTATACTTGGCACTATTTTCCATGTTCTTTTTCACTATTAACTGTCTGAAGATACATACAGGGAAGCAGCCAGATGAACACACATCTCTCTGAAATGCGTATGACATATCAATAGGAGGCTGCAGGAAATATATACACTGACTCCCAACTTCATTGTTGTATTGGGTTTAGTTTGCCTTAAGGATTTAGAGTACAGTAGCCCCTCCACTTTTGTAAAGGGTTCAAGGCGCTCCCTTCCAGGGCTCCCCCTCCAATTTTCTCTTGTGTTTTGCACTGACGCAACTTCTCTGCACCAAGGCAAAATGCATGGGAATGGGAGGGGGGAGTTCCAGAGGGGAAAAGGAAGACTTTTGAAAGTCTTCCCCCACCCATTCCTCTGCATTTTGCTTTGGCACATGTTCTCCCACTGAGGTCAAAAGTGTGTGAATGGAAGTAGGAGCTCCAGAGGGCAGAATGCATGCACATGCCTCCCCCGCCATTTTCTTGCCTTTTTCCTGGGTGCACTTGTCTCTCTTCTCTGTGTCTGGCAAAACGCAAAGGAATGAGGGGAGGAGGAGAATGGGAGGGGGAGGCGCACACACTCCCAAATAATCAAATTCGCCAAAGTCAAACCCATGAATGTGGCAGGAGGACTATATTCTATGAGCCATTCTACCAGAGCAAAAGACAGAACAAAACATAAATGAATGCAATTAACTTACAACACTTAAAAGTTACTTAAAGATCAATCCCAGCTGACTGCAATGATAAAATAATGGTTCCGTTCCTTTATCTATTTGACTGTTATATGAAGATAACAAATGAATGTTCAATTCTTTTATTACAGCAGTCAGCTGAGGAGAAAGGAACCTGTCCTTTTTTTCAAGAGAGCTTTTGTTTCTGTGTTTTTGATGGGGATGGGCAAAAAAACCAGATACATTTTTTGTAATCATTTGCAACATACCTTTGGGATCCATTTTCCTCCCAGAAAGTTCCCACATATGGGGCACTTTGGTGGCTTGTGTCTGGTCACATAAGTAAATGAACAGCCTGGGTTGGTGCAATTTCCATGCCCTCGGCGGGTGTACGTAGTTGTCTGAAGGAAGGGGAAATTCATTACTCTAAAGATCAACATCACAACAGGGCATTTCCATCCTGCCATTAAACTTATTCATATGCTATTATGGCCATTCAGAATAATTACTTGTTTTGTGCTCTATGAGTGATAAATGTCCTATGTCTCAGAATTTTGCTTGTTCACAAAAGTAACAGGAATCCATATTTTAGCCATGAAAGGCAAGAAATTGTGAGAAGGCAAGGTATTTAGCCACATATTATCTATACAAGTATATGTGATCTATAACAGTAATAAGAAATTCACTCAGAAAGAAAGTTTGAAACAAACAACATTCTTACCCAGTACATGAACAGCCAGTCAAACAAGTATAAAAACAAGTTAATGCTAAGGCAGTAGGGGAGGAGACTTCAATCAGTAATACAGAATCACATTTACTACACTTGTAGTTCAGTTTCACAGAGTCATGAATTCAGTTCAAAATACCCTGGATTAATAGGTCGCTTTAGTGAAGCTGAGATAACATCTCCATTTTCACTTTGAATGGCTGATAATATCTCTTTCTTTCCAAATCTCAGTTCACATTTTGCAATTCTGTAATTTGTATTACTGTTAGTTTAAAATATTTAGACCCACTGAAAGCAAATTTGTTTTATAGCTTAAAGATGAAATCACAAATTATTATGCCTCTTAATGTAATAAAGTCAGAAAACAAGAAGCGAAACAATGAGTTGGGCTTGCTGGACAGCTAGTAGACACAAGCCAAAAATAATGCCAGCATCTAAGAAGTAGAGAACCAAAGAACAGCAGGACAAAAGCACTCACTAAGTATTAGTAAACTAATTACTGACTCTTTTTATTTATAAAGCACTTAGAAGCACAAAACTTTTATTGCACAGATAGTGCATAATGTTTATTTAATCATCCTTACTGTCACTCACAAATATAGTTGGCCCCCCACATTTGCTAGGGTTAAGGGTGCAAAGGTGGAAAAATGTGTTTGTGTGTTTCTGGGAAGGGGAAGGGGGCCAGGTCTGTGGGCAGATTTGGCACCCAGGGTCCAAATCAGGCCAGGGAATACAGAGGGAATGGGAGCGGGTTAAATGGTGGCCCTGAACTTCTTTTCTCTTGCCCATGTCCTTCCTTGGGTGTGTGAGAGGGCATCGGGAGAGTGTTTGTGGTGCTGTGGTGTTATGATCTGTCCTTAGCTGGCCAGGCAGTAGCTAGTGGAGGAGGAGGGCCAGAGACGGGTTTTAAAGGGCTGCACAGGCTGATCAGAGCCATTGAGAGGGAAGATTCCCCTGGAAGAGAAGCACTTAGAGTGGAGTAAAGGGATTGGAAAAACTCACAGATAACCAAAACAATGAAAATGACACCCATAAATGTGCAGGGCCAACTGTACTGTCCATTTCATGCATTAAACAAGGGTACTCAATTACTTCTTAAACTAAAATTTTGCCTATTTCATGAAACAGGACTGTTTCTTAAACAACTTTATTTATAAATGCTTCTCCTCAGAAAACTAACAGAGCAAAGAATTCTAATGCAATCCTTCCACCTTCCTTCCGGATTTCCCCTCAGTATGAAGAGCAGAAACTATGTTGGTTGAGCTCATCAGCTCAGGCAGTCTCTTGGACCTCTGGCCTGATGAATCCCCACAGTCACATGGTAACAGTCGTTTACACTGGTGGCAGTTTTATGCAGCCATGCTCAGCTGTTAAAGAAATGTGTGCTTGGATGTACCTCCAAAGGCACATTCCACTGACTACAATGTGGGTAAGCCACTAATCGTGAGATGGGCACTTAGATACTCAACTGCTATAAAATAACTACATCTTGTTTTCAAAAGATCTATTTTTTTCCTCTACACCTACCAAAGCCTCAGAAACTTACCCTTAAGTGCCACTAAGTGACTTTGTGCTGGAGCATGTTCTAGATTTAAAACCATAGCACCTTAGGCACCTTAAGTAATAAGGCTGAGAAACCCTGAAACCCTGGAAAACAGCTGCAAATCAAGACAAAGGATCTAGCAGATGAGTAGTCTTTCCAGCATAAGGCAACTCCTTGGTATATCATACACACAATTAATATAATGCTTTTCCACAAAAGATGGCATCAGCATTTCCTTTACTAACCAGCTTGATTGATGATGGATTTTCCAAAACAGAATGTGCTGGCAAAGGAAGCATAATGAATTGTGCAGCAGGAGTTGAAGAATTACTTTCTTCTCTGTCCTATAAAGAGAAGAGAAATAAAAGTAATGAAGTTGCTGGAAATTGCTATGTTCTAGTCATCCCATCCCCCTCTCTCTCACAAACATGCATGCACGCACAAAGAAACAGTCATCTATAAAATTCACAGCACACATTACCCAAAGAAAACAAGGCAGTAGTAGTTGAAGCCAACTGATGTAGCCAGCTTTATCAACAAGTAAGCTATAAGACAGAAGATGATTTTGTTTCATGGGATTCAATATAATGATGAATTAAAAGAACAAGGCACCAGTCCTATGAATAAATACCATTGTAACACTTACTGATATCTATTTGCCAGTAAATACATACAGGATAAACTCCAAGGTTGGCATCCCGTTAGTGGCATATGCACATGTTGTTTCCAAAGGTCCTCTGACTTACCATACATCCTCTGAAGGCCTCTTATACAGCCATTCCATGCCTCATAGGGAACAAGGAGAAACAGAGACACATCTGGCTATGCATCCTTAGCTAGAATGATTACAGCAGTGCTGAGACCTCCAAAGGATTGCAGCAATGCAGTAATTAATTTGCATGTGGCTACAGTGACATACCCAGATGCTTCTCTGATCCTGTCCATTCCTTACAAGACAGAGGCTGTATGGTGAGTTGGGGCAGGTGTATAAAGCTCAGTCTAGCATACATCTGCATGTGGAACTATTATGCTAAGCCATACAAGACTTCAGCTTAAGTCAGTCAGCAAAGAAGTCAAGAATAAAAACTATCAATAAGCTTTACTTACTCTTCTGGTCACCACTGTTACCACGGAGATACCATCTGAAGCCTGAGGTTGTGTCACAGTAATGGCCCCACTGGATGAATCCGTGCTGTTAACCACAGTCTCTTCAATAACCACACTAGCTGCTTGATAGGGATAGCTGTCTCCTACTTCCAAAGGGGCCTCATCCAGAAGGACATCTCCAGCCGCCTTATGTGCAGCAGGTCTGACATAGTGAGACAAGATCTCTGATGCAACAACTTCTTCTACTGCATCTGATTGAACAAATGAGACTGGGTCCTCTGAAACTCCTTCAATGGCAATACACTGCTCAGAAACACCAATGTGGCCAGAGTCCACAGAGAGTATGTTATGCACAGTACCATGGGAAATACTTGTCACATTACTAGCAGCCGTTAGTCCTTCTGATGTTGTTTGGCCTTGGGTCACACAGAGTTCCAAGTGCTGCTTGTTCCTCTCCTCTTGGAGACTACCTTTAGGAATAATGATGTAATCTGAGCGAGGGAGGATTTACGAAAACCGGGAATGTCGGGAACTATAGCAGTTAGGGAAGATAATTTCGAGTTCTGTGGAAAAGGGAAGACAAAACAAGGAAGACATCAGTTTAGCTGTTATTTGGACACATTCTTGGTATGTCAGTTTTCAAAGGCAAAATATTGTTGATAACTTTTCATTTCTAGCATAGCTTTCGAGCCTCCCCCTGCATTTAACTCCACTTGCTCTTCTTGAGTCACAGAGCAAGAAGAAACCCCTTTCTCAGAATTCTGGACTGTACACCTTTTGTAACACTTCCATGTTGAACATGCAAATATGTGATCCTTCATGCACAGAGAACAACATACAAAATCCAAGAATTAGGATCAATTGTAAATTTACAAAATTAGGCACCTTTCAAGTTCTCTCCCTAAGGCTTAGGCTGTTACAAGGCAAAGCTGATTTAACAGCACATAACAATTACTATCACACTAGAGATTAAAAACAAACAAACAAACAGGGAGGAAGGGAAAACCATGCCAGTCCAAATATGTTTGCACATATGTTTTAAGACACAGTCTATTATTAAAACTGGTGCAAAGATAGACAGCAGAAGCTGATAAATCAGTGAATAATGCAGGTATGTCACAAACTCCAACAAAACTCACTGGAAAGAAAACATTATAGTGCTACTCTTTCTTGGTTTTTGAGTAATTCAAAAGCTTGCACATTTTGTGATTTTACAACTGATCATGACAAAGGTATCATTCATGTGTGAATTTTATTTTCTTTCATTTCTATGAATCAACACAGTCTCCTTTTTTTTTATAATTAACAGACAGGTATTTTTCAGCAGCAGGTTTTGCAATGGGCTACACATATTTCCTACAAATGCTGTAGATGACAGAGTGCAAAGTCTGAAGCAGTCATTTGGTCTATTTCCCTCTTATCCATTTGTTGATTAGCGATAAACTCCTGACCCTGATGCAGTGAACTGAACTTGAAGAAGTATTTCAAGTCCCTAGGTGCTTCCATCAGACGTTTAACTCTGAACCACCAGAGTCATCATATGACCACAACTCAAGAGTAAACATTCAAAGAAACAAGGCTTTTTCTTTAAAGAGAAACTCATCCTGTTTTTCAAATCTCTTCCTGAAAACCATTAAAAAATAGAATTAAGTGTAAAGTAGTGTGTGATTTCCTTTGCATTTTGAATATGACAAAAAAAAAAACAAGTAAAAATTTACATGCTTGCAAATGCCATGAAAAAAAATTACCGGGTCTAGACCTTCTTTCTCTAACTTTGCCTTCTCCAAATAATAGCTTTTCTCAGCCACACTGAGCAACCTCCAGCTCTCACTGATTTTCTTGTTAATTTCAGACTGAGGAAGATGCGGGAGTTCCTGCTGAACTTTCAGGTATATATCATAATAATACAGAAGGTATGCAGATCTGGAAAAAACAAACAATACAGACATCATTTCCTCACTTAGTGTTTGACTGTACTCGCAAACTCGCAGAGCATTCTGTACATGTCTGCTAAAAAGTATGTTCAACGGAATTCAATTGGTACAGGATTGTAGCTAACTATATCATGGAAACCAAGTTTACTAGTGAGGGTCTAGCAAATAATATTCTGAATAGAAATTGGGTATTAGTGTGTTGTAGCCAAAAAAAATAAAAATCCTACTTTTTGACAGTTCAGCCTGATTGTCATGACTCTGTGATGAAAACCTGTGACAATGTAGCTTTCATCCTATTCACAATGCTACATGTCTTGACTTGGAAAAGCAGAAGGAGCTGGATGGCTTCTATTCGAAGGCAGAAACTACAGAAGCGCTGCAGGCTTCTCCTGTGGACATGAACTGCATAGGAATGAAGGGCTGTGAACAATGACTTCTGCAACAGCATGGCTGAGGCCTTTTTTTGGCTCCCTAAGTTGAGAGGATACCCAAGATTGCTGTAAGCCAAGAGGCTTAAAAAGCAAGCTAGAAAAAAGGATCCTCTGTAAAAGGAAAAGCCAAACAAGTTGGCAAGGTAGAGACGAGTAAGGGTGATTGATCTTGAAACTCCCCTTGTCTTGGCACACGTTTACTTTATTGGCTTTTATTGTGTTTTTGCTTGCTACTTGGGACTATTAACAGTTCCAGCCTACCCCTTCCAGGGCCCTTCCTGCAACTACTTACCCGATCCTACCAAGTTCCGTACCTTTAAGTCACTTAATCTGTGCAGCTATTTTCCCTTTCTGAGAAATCTCTTCTGCTTAGAATAATGATTCTTTCTCCTTTACTTGAGTGGCTCCGGTGGGCCTGGAGGATTTGATGTACTCCTTCCTATAGAAGCTGTAATCTCTGTGACACTTGGTTATTTTTTGCTTCTTTATATAACCAGATTGACTTTAGAGAAATATGAGTTTTAAACAAAAGCATACATGTTAAGGAACCATCATCTCAAAAGGAAAGCTGCTCACAGTATTACATATCCATCAAGAAAGAAATAACATACCTGGGTTTTTTAGTTTTTTCCCCTTGATCTCCAGGACTTCTGTATTTCTTCTTCCTTTTTGAAGGCACTGGAGATGCATAGCTATATGCATTTTCTATTTCCTCCATTACTACAGTTACTTCACTGCCATCATATGGTGCCTCCATTGCTAGATAGAAAACCCAAATAGTTAGTGTTGCTGTTGTGTGCCTTCAAGTCATTTCCAACACATGGCATCCCTAAGATGAACCTACCACTGGCTTTTCTAGGGCTGAGTGTGTGTCATGTGCCCAAGGTCACCCAGTGGGTTTCCATGGCTGAGCAGGGAATCAAACCCTGGTCTCTGGGGTCATAGTCCAATGCTCAAACTACTACACCACACTTGGTCTCCAAGTAGTTATACACTCTCCTAAATACTATGAGTCTGAAATCCCACACAGTATTTCCTATACTGATATTTCTTCTGTGTCAGAAAACTACATATATGGTAGCTGATAAACTGCATGTCTTTCAAACACATATCTATTCTGATTGGCTTTATTTATTTACTTATTTGTATCCCGCCTCTCCATATGGATTGAGGCGGCGAACAACTTACAAACAGCATGTATTTTGAAACATTTTTATACATGCCCCCAACAAGCTGGGTACTCATTTTACCGACCTGTGGAAGGATGGAAGGTTGAGTCAACCTTGGAGCCTGGCAGGATCGAGCTCACAACCTTGTGGTTGCAGTATTGGCATTTAACCACTGCGCCACCAGGATATGTACATGTCATATCCGAAGGATGGTACAGGGAAGCGACAACAAGGCTGCAGGGTTGCAACAGGGACTCAACTGGGAATTATGGGCAAAAATGATACAACGACATCTATCTGTGTAGAAAATATTCTCAGATGTTCATTACAACAACCGCAGTTGTTCGTTCATTTGCTTAGCAGCAAAACACAAACCTCAACTCGAAAGCTAAGCTGGCCGATCCACAGCACCTCCCCTCTTTTAACGTCAACCAGAGTATTCCATGATTCTGTTTTCTTGACAGCTTAATGTTTCCTCCCACTTGACAAAAAGACAATTGCTCATAATGAGGATTCTGATGAAATAAATGAATGTCACCGTCCAGGAAAACCTGCGTTGGGTGGGCGTTAAATGCACGCAAGCTCACACGTGTGCATATGACAAACAAAAACTTCAGACCCAAGACATGGATAAAGGTTGACATAATGGGTGTGTTCAAACGAAATAAAGGGGGCTGGCTTAAGAACTAGCGGGACTGACCCCCCCCCGAAAAACAGGCAGATTGAAGTAGCGAAGCTGCTTAAAATACCACATCGGGGCGGAGTTTAAAAAAAAAACAACCCTCCCCTCTTCTTCAAGCGGACTTCGGGGGGCTCTTTAGGCACACCCTGCTTTACGCTTCCACACCCAGCCCCCGAGATCCGCGTCTCCTGAACCTCTGCAGCCCCTGCCCGGCCGGCTAAAAGCCTCACGGACGGAGGGTTCGGGGCGGCATCATGGCAGCCCTTCCTCGGCCCCTGCGCCGGGCCGGGCCGGGCCGCGCCACCCCCGCGGCTCCGGCAGCCTTTGCTACCAGCGGCGCCCGGCCAGACGTGCCCTGCGGGGGCTTCTCCGGACGGGACGAGCCGGGAACTCACTGGCGGGCGCGGGACCCGCCGCTCATCTCCCGGCTGGGAAGAACTCCTCCGGCGGGGGCGGGGGCGGCGGCGGCGGCGCGGCCTGAGCATGCCGAGGAGCGGGGCCAGGGCGCCCCGCTCACGCCTCCCCAGGAACCGGCGGCGGCGGCCGGAACGGGAGATGCCGGAATAATTACACTTTGCCGGGAGTACCCAGGGTGTACCTTACGCCAGGCACCATAGCGGAAGTTCTACCTCGACAACTTCTTCCTGCGGCTAGAGGTCATCGGAGCCATGAACGCTCGGACAGGCACAGACTAGGCTAAGACCATAGAGTGGAGCGGACCGCGGGAGAGAGGAGACGAGGCTTGTCTAGGAGGGAGATTTGACCATCGAGTTGTATTGAACGGCTAGTGACGGAAGGAGGGGTGGGGAGGTAGTCGGTGGTTCTGATAAGTGGAGATGATGAGGGGTGTTAATTTCTTGCCCGAAAAGAGGTGTTAACAGACGGTCAGCCACTGGAGGGAAAAGCGAGGACAGATTAGAAAACAATCAGTGACAAGCTTCTTTTATTCGTCTGCCCTGCAGCAAGACCTACAAAAGGGAGGCAGGGGGCCGCCTGGGAGGAGCGCAAGCGGACCTCTCCGCCCGTTTTCCTTTGTCTCCTCCCTTCCCCGCTGGTGTCTTGTTCTGCGGAGGGCTTCCAGTCTTTCCTTTGAAAGTGGACATGGAATCATGGAGGGGGAAGAGACCCCAGGGGCCATCCAGTCCAACCCCCTGCCATGCAGGAACACCCTCAAAGCACTCCCGACAGATGGCCACCAAGCCTCTGCTTAAAAACCTCCAAGGAAGAAACTCCACTACACTCCGAGGCAGCATATTCCACTGCTGGACAGCCCTGACTGTCAGGAAGTTCTCCTTTCCTGCAGCTTGAATCCATTGCTCCTTGTCCTGGTCTCTGGAGCGGCAGAAAACAAGCCCTCTCCTTCCTCTACATGACATCCCTTCAAATACTTTAACATGGCTATCATGTTCCCCCTTAACCTTCTCTTCTGCAGACTAAACATACCCAGCTCTCGAAGTCTGTCCTCATAGGGCATGGCTTCCAGGCCCCTCACCATTTTGGTCACCCTCCTCTGGACTTGCTCCAGCTTGTCAATATCCTTCTTGAATTGGGGTGCCCAGAACTGGACACAGTATTCAAGATGGGGTCTAACCAAAGCAGAGTAGAGTGGTACCAGTACCTCCCTTGATCTAGACACCATACTCCTATTGATGCAGCCGAGAATTGCATTGGCTTTCTTGGCTGACGCATCACACTGCTGACTCATGTTCAGCTTGTGGTCTATGAAGACTCCTAGATCCCTTTCGCACTTAACTGTTACCCAGCCACATGTTCCCCATCCTATATTCATACATTCCATTTTTTCTGCCTAAGTGCAGGACCTCACATTTCTCTCTGTTGAAATTCATTTTGTTGGCTTTGGTCCAACTCTCCAATCTTTGCATATGATAAAGGTGTATGAATTTGAGAATGTAACAAACCACATTGATTTTACAGGTAATGTTACAGTGAGGACAGGAGAATCATAGGATATTTAGAGGGAGTGGTCTATAAGTGAAGCATTCACAACAGATCTTTTAATTTAAAAGAACGAAAATAAAGGTAACAATGGTTCTCTATTAAGCATTTCCTAAAAGTTCACATTGTCCTGCAGTACCAACCATACCATTGGTCCAACACACTGCACACAAACAGGCATTTTGAATACTTTCTCCACATGCTTTCTTGCCTTTTAATAACTTTTTGTACTTGTTTCTTTTTGCTTTCTTCAAGCCAACTAATTTTTTTCAGTGTGCAGTGCAATGGAATCAAGTCATGCCTGTCAGAAAACAGGAACCATGAACAAAACAACTTCTACAAGAATTGCACAAAATTAAAACATTAAACTAATCAGGTTCCACAACTTCGCATTAGATTTATCATTGGCCCAGAATTTGATCTGTGAACAGGCATTCTGAAAATGTGTTTTTTCCCTTCCTTAGATTTTTTGTTTTTAAGGAATTTTGTATGATTCCAGTTCCTTAATATATACCAGCCAAATAGCATTATTTTGTACTGCAGCAGAGCAGAGTGGTACTTTTCAAAACCAGGAATTAAACAAAACTAACTCCACCACCAGTTCCTAGAAAACAATGCTTTACAGAAAATTATAATTATGAAGTGCTTATAATTTTTATCCTTTCCCAACCTTTGTATTCACTGGCCTCAAGTGGTACTTCTGGACGTAGTCCAGAAGTTTCATTCAGAATATTTGCAGTTGACTCTACAGCATTTCTGGACTTTGTTCATGGAGTCACAGTTTTACTTGATGACATATTTTTAATTAACATTGCAGTTTTTTCATGATTTATTTTGAATCCCGTGACCTCTCCAAAATTCTTTAAGATCTAGATTAAAGAATTCATCAGATCTGCGGGGTTTCCAAAACTACAACCAGGTCATTCGCATATGCCCATACTTTTAAATTAGTATTTTTTTAATTTAAGACCTTTTACGCTATCTTCCTGTCTTATCTTATTGATCAAAACTTCGATAATCATGATAAAAAATAAGGGACAAAGTGGCCAACCTTGTCTAGTGCCTTTTCTAATTTCACATGACTTAGTCTTCTCCAGATTGATTATTATATTGGCTTCTTGTTCTGAATATATTGCTTTTATCCACCCCAAAAAGTTATTACCACATTTTATTTTTTGTAAGGTTTGAAGCATAAACTGCCAAGAAACATTGTCAAATGCCTTCTCAGCATCAAGGAAGATCAAACCTAATTTCTCATTTTTACCAGATTCACAAAATTGGATTATGTTTCTCAAAATTCTAATATTATCTTTTAATTGTCGACCAGGTCATCTTTAATCCATTCTGCTAAGATTGATGTAAATACCTTATAGTCCGTATTGAGCAGAGAGATTGGTCTGTAGCTTTGAAGTTGAGTTATACCTTTTCTTTCTTAAAGTGATATTAGCTGATTTCCATGTTTGGGGCACTTCTCCTCATAAAAGTTGATTAATGGTATCTGAGGACAGGATCAACATTCAAAATGACCTGGATAGATTGGAGAGCTGGGCCAAGGCGAACAAAATGAAATTCAACAGAGAGAAGTGTAAGGTCCTTCACTTAGGTAGAAAAAATGGAATCCACAAATATAGGATGGGGGACACGTGGCTGGATAGCAGTACGTGTGAAAGGGATCTAGGAGTCTTCATAGACCACAAGCTGAACATGAGTCAGCAGTGTGATGCGGCAGCCAAGAAAGCCAATGCAATTCTCGGCTGCATCAATAGGAGTATGGTGTCTAGATCGAGGGAGGTACTGGTGTCACTCTACTCTGCTTTGGTTAGACCTCATCTTGAATACTGTTTCCAGTTCCGGGCACCCCAATTCAAGAAGGATATAGACAAGCTGGAGCAAGTCCAGAGGAGGGCGACCAAAATGGTGAGGGGCCTGGAAGCCATGCCCTATGAGGGTACACTTAGAGAGCTGGGTATATTTAGTCTGCAGAAGAGAAGGTTAAGAGGGGACATGAAAGCCATGTTTAAATATTTGAAGGGATGCCACGTAGAGGAAGGAGAGGGCTTGGTTTCTGCTGCTCCAGAGACCAGGACAAGGAGCAATGGATTCAAGCTGCAGGAAAGGAGATTCCACCTGAACCTCAGGAAGAACTTCCTGACAGTCAAGGCTGTCCAGCAGTGGAATCTGCTGCCTCGGAGTGTGGTGGAGGCTCCTTCTTTGGAGGTTTTTAAGTGGAGGCTAGATGGCCATCTGTCAGGAGTGCTTTGAGGGTGTTCCTGCATGGCAGGGGGTTGGACTGGATGGCCCCTGTGGTCTCTTCCAACTCTACATTTCTATGACTATCTCAGAGAGAAAATGAAACTTCTTGTGCAAAAGTTTTGTAAAAAGTTGCCGAGAAGCTATCCGGACCTGGCGTTTTCCCAGGTTTCATTCTTTTAATAGCCTCTAATAACTCTGTTATCATGATAGGTTGGTTAAGATAATCCTTTTGTTGATTTGATATTTCTGATAAGTTTACCATTTTTAGATAGTCATCAGTTTTGGGGATACTTTGGTGTTTTCCTTTTGCATAAAGTTCTTGAAAATGCTGGTAGAAAGCCTGTTTTATATCTTCTTGCTTTTTGATTATTTCGTCCCCGATTCTTAATTCTGATATTATTCTCTTTTCTCTTTCCTTTTGTAGTTTATAAGTGAGCCACCTACCCGGTTTATTAACCAGCTCAAAATGATTTAAACATGCATATCTTAATATTTTGTCTATTTGAGTCTCCAGGAACAGTGAATGTTGTTTACGCAGATTCTTATTCTCTTTTAAAATTTTCATATTATTTGGGGCTTTTTTCAGTTATCCTTCCTTTTTGTTTAGGGTGTTTAGAATTTGATTTTCTTTCTCTCGATGTTTTTTCCTTTGCTGGAACCCTTGGTTTATGAAAGCACCTGAAATAACTGCTTTGGCAGCATCCCAAACAATGTTTATGGGGGTGCCTTTGTTCATATTTTCTTGAAAGTACCAATTTATTTGTTGTTTTATATTTTGTACTATCTTTTCATCTTTTAACATATTGTCATTGAGTCTCCAGTTAGCTTTAGGTTTGTTTCCTGTCAAGGTTAGCAGAATTGGGCCGTGGTCTGAGATAATTTGGGGGAGAATTTCTGTTTGTTTAATCATTTTAAGTAGACCCTTCGAAACAAAGAACAAAGACCATGATTTGTGTCTTTCTGAGAAGAAAGTGAAATCCTTTGCCATTCCTTTCATGTATCTCCATGCTTCGATTAATGTATATTCTTAAATATAATTTAAAAAATTCTTTGGTAATTTGCCTTGGAATTTCTTAATTTGCTTATCTGATTTTCTATCCAATTTTGGGTCCAGAACCTCATGCCAATCTTCCATCATGACCACTGAATCATAGTCTTGGTAAGCAATCGTTTCAAAAAGTCTGTCAAAGAATTGAGATTTATGTTCACTCGGAGTTTAAACTCCTATCAATAATATTATGCGTTCTTGCCATTTAATCTCAACTCCAAGGAAATGACCTAGATTATCAGAGAAGACTTCTTTTGGTGAAAGACAATTCTTAACAAACATTACAACTCCTGTCTTCTTTTTCTTGTACGCAGAGGCAAAGCACTGTCCTAATTTAGGATTAATTAGATATTTTTTATCTTGTTGTCTAACATGTGATTCTTGTAGACATACCACTTCATGTTTTAGCTTTTCTAAATAGTGAATGATCTTTTTCTTCTTTGCAAGTGCATTCAGCCCCCGGACATTCCAACTTAATAGTTTAAGATCCATTTTAATCAGAATCTTCTAATGCACTTTTTGACTCTTTTAAAATCTTGACCTTCTGGTCTGTTGCTCATTAACCTTCTGCTTCTCCCTGTCCTGATGTATTAACATGTATCTCATCTTCTCTTTCTCCACATTTTCCAACATCTTCTTTGTCTGCTTCTTCTTCCTCTTCTTGTTCTGCTACTACTTCTTCTTCATCCTCATCCCCTTCTTCTTCTGTCACTTCTCTCATTTCATATTGCTTGTTCTTTGAAGCACTTTGTCTTCGATTCTTTGATTTCATTTGAAGTTGATGTTGTATATCTTCTTCATTGAATTTTCTGAATTCCTTCTCCAAAGTCACTCAATTTTCAATTAAAAATCATCAGCTTGTTCTTTTTTAGTTATGTTGATTCTCTTCTGGTTAAAGAAAAAAGAGAGACCTTCTGCGTTCCCCCACTTATAGTTAATTCCAGCTTTTCTCAATATCCTCGCTAATGGAAGATAATCTCTTCTTTTTTGTATTATCACCGCTGGGACACCTTTGAAAATTTTGTATTACTTGTCCTTCAATTACAGATCTCTCTATGTAGCTTTTTTGAAGTATCAGATCTTTCACCTGCTGCCTTATGAAATAGATGACAATGTCTCGTGGTACTTTGTTCCTCCTGGCTATAGCTGAATTCAAATGATACATCCGGTCAACTTCAAGATCCAGCTGTTCCACTGGCCAGCCTAGGAGTCACAGTTTTAAAGGACGGATTCCACTAAGGCAAAGAGCTTGCAAAGAGAGAGTTTCATATTTCCCCCTGCTCCCACCAACGAACAAACAGAGAGGTAGAAAATTCACTCTGTCCCTGTCTTACTGATTGGGATGTGGTACATTATGGAGATATTTATGTCTCCACTGCAGCTGCCTACTTCACTTCCACATATGCAGCACTTTGCTTAAGTAGAGAACTAGAAAGATACAAGCTGGAGATACCTGTGTTCCTACTACTTTCATTGTTGAACCTGTTCATTTTAGCCCTGTTAAGTGCTTAGAATCACAGAGTTGGAAGAGACCACAAGAGTCATCGAGTCCAACCCCATGCCATTCAGGAATACACCATCAAAGGATTCCCAACAGATGGCCATCCAGCTTCTGTTTAAAAACCTCAAAAGAAGGAGGTTTTTGACAGACGTACATCTTAAATTAGCAAATATATACAACAGAAAGAACAAAGGGGAAAAAGGAGAAGAAAGAAAAAAGAAAAAAAGGGAGGTGAACTTCCCCATATGGTAGGTTCATAGGTTTAAGGAATTCAAATGGAATATCAGTCTTCTTTAAGTAAAAGGGGAAAGAAAAGAAACATAAAAGAAGGAAAAATGGAAAAATGTGATATTCACATTGACAATAATCTCACAATAATAATTTAAATATTTGTTCCCCCTCTTTTTCCCCTCTAAATCATTTTTCACAACAAAGGCCATAATCAGTAGGGAGGTATCTTCTCTTTCCTCACCTTATTGAAATTATCTGGCTTTAACAGAAATATTGCAAGTCATTAACTCCTAGAAATAGAGAAAAGTATAAATACATAAGTAGAAGAAACTATGAAAGACTACATTTAGTTATGTAATATAAAGCTATAGACTCACTTAAAACATTTACTTATACCTAAAAAAAAAATAATCAAGAGACCCTCTGATTAGGGTTTTATTGTACCCGATCCAATTAACCATAACCTTAATCAAACAATCAAGTAGAAAATGCATTAACACCTATATCTATTTGTAATTGTAAGCATTCTTGGAATGGTTCCCAATCTTTACAAAATTTACTATTGGCTTTACCATCTTACATATAAGTAAGCTTGTCCAGCTCAGCAATTTTGACCAACTTTTCTATCCACTCTTGTTCCATAGGGATGTTGTTGAATCACCAATATCTTGCATAGACTGTTCTGGCCACAGTAGTCATCTGCAGTTCCATAATATTCTAATTGTCTTAATGTATTCTTGGAAAGCGTGAAGATCAGGTTTTTGTGTACTAGCTCTTTTCCCATTGTTCCCACTGGCTACAGCTCAGAGCTTCATATGTTGAGTGGAAGGTCTGAGAGGAGTAGGGGTAGAATCTTTCATGATGAAGGGAATCCTGTGCCATGAAACTCCTGGTCACATGGAAGATCTTAAGAACATTTAGCAAAATAACCAAAGTCACCCCCACATACAACACACACATTAATGATTAATAGTCTGAGAGTTAATCCACATTGGTGAATTATGTCACATCGTGTGCACTATTTAATGTTTCTTCTTGTCACATTCCCTTGTCATAGCTTATCAGTCCTCACTGTGGGGAAAGGATAACTTATTCGTACTAGTTATTTTCTAGCTGTGTTATAAGAGTGGGTATCTGAACATGAAACCCAGAAGTAGCACTGCTGGTATCTCCCTTAACAATTAATTGTGCGACAGGAAAGGATCAGAGAAATCTCAGCATCATTTTCAACAGTGTTACTATTGAAATAAAGGAACTGTCAGTCTAATTCCTTAATATTCCCTGTACAATCCAAACAGTGTATCTGAATTTTGATTACAAGAACTGTAACAGATACATGATTTCCTCTAAAAATAGTCTTTGAATAAAGCCAGCCAGGATTAAATGACAGGGGCTATGCTATGAAGTGTGAAAGTGTTAAACGTGGGGTAATTAGTCTGTTTCCACACTACACTTTTATAGTGCTATTATTCCACTTTCAACATCTTGTGGAATTCAGAGGTTTGTAGTTTACTGAGGTCAAAGACTCTCTAGCTGAGAATTCTTGAATGCCCCTCCCTAAACTGCAAACCCCACATAGGCTGTTGAAAGTGGAATAATAGCGCTATAACAGTGTAGTGAGGAAATAGCCTTAGTTTGCATGTACAATAATTGGTGAAAAGCTGTTGGTTCTGTTTCAAGAATGACAGTGTTGCTTCTAAGCAATTCTGTTGACAGATCCGTAGTAGTCTGTATACATGTAATTCACAATCAAAAGTAACAGAGTTCATCAAGTTGTCTTGTACATAGGGAAAAAAAATGAAGGCAAAAATGTCCCTTTCATCTCTTGAAAACTGAACCTTCTTGCAGGTTCTTCATCTAAGTCCAAATATTGTTGATTGACTATCAAATAGTGGCTTTTCAACAACATGTGGTTGTAATTTCTGTATCTCCTGCAGGCATGCAACGGTAGTGGGGAATAATGAACATAGCGATACACACATCTTTGTTCTACTGCAGTGACAGATTTGAAAAGGAGATGGAATATACAACTATTTTAAGATTTCCATTGCCACCCCATGGCTCCAAGCAAAGAGGGCAACATCAACTGCCTTAATGAAAGAAAATATTTGCTAAATCATAACATCAAGGTTTTAGATTCATTTCTATATCACCTCATGCAAAAATAAGCTTGTGTTCTTTCTTGTGGACAGTTTAATCATAGGCACCCAGCCTCATCTCCAGAATTTCATGTGTGGTAAATTGTCTTCCATTTGTAACCTTCCTGTACATCCCTGCCTCATCTGTCTTTTTTCCCCCTTTCTTTCCACTAAAAATCCATTGAGGAGGAAAATCCATTAAGGTTGTAATGTTGTGTGAAGGTATCTGTCTGGAAGCATCCTTTTTGGATGATGGGGTCACCCACTTCCAAATATATATGCATTCATAGAATCAGAAAATTGTAGGGTTGTAAGGGCATCTAGTTCAATTTCCTTTTAGTACAGGAACACGCTGCTAAAACTTCCCATGAAAATTGAGCATCCAACTTCTGTTTAAAAGTGTCCAATGAAGGAGTGTCCATCAGTTTCCAATGGAGTCTATTCCACTGTCAAAAGGACATTAAGAAGTTCTTCCTAATGTTTTGTGGAAATCTTCTCTTTTGTCACCTGAATCCATTGGTTTGGGTCCTATTCTCTGAAGGAGAAAAAATAAGCTCTTCCGCATCCCTTCAGCAGTGGCGTAGGGATGAGGGGCAATGAAGGTGATGCGTCCCTGGTGGCAATTTTTGGGGGGTGCTGCTTCTCCTTGCCTGCCCCGCATGTTCCATAGCCCCACCAATGCACCATAGCCCACCCTTGTGCACTGTAACCCCACCCCCATGTGCCATAGCCATGCTCCTTCTCCTCCGCCCACCCCTGCCCAACCTCTGCATGCTCCAAGCTCTGCTATTGCCCTTCAGTTATTTAAAGGAGGCTATCATGTCATGCAAAGAGCCAGTGTAATGTAGGGATTTGAGCACTAGACTATGACACTGGAGACCGAGACCGAGACACTGGAATTCGATTCCCCAGTTGGCCATGGGAACCCACTGGGTGATGTTGGGTACATCACACATACTTAGCCCCAGAGAACCCTGTGATAGGTTCCCCTTAGGGTCGCTATAAGTCATCAGTAACTTGAAGATGCAAGAACAGCAGCAACAACAACAACCATATCTTGCCTCACTCTTCTCCAGGCTAAACATACCAAACTCCTTCAACAGTTCTCCATAGGACTTGGGTGCTGACCCTTTTATCATCTTAATCACCACTGTTGACCAGTTTATTAATATCCTTCTTAAACTGTTGTGCCCAGAGCTGAACACAGTCCTCCAGGTGATATGTGACCAAAGCAGAACAGTGTGGTGTTATTACCTCCCTTGATCTGGACTGTATAGTTGTGCTGATGCAGCTTAGAATTGTGTTAGCTTTTCTTTCTCCTGCTGTTGCAGCATTACACTTTTTATTTGTATTTGATTTTGATTCATGTTAAGCTTGTGGTCTACCAAGAGCCCTACATCTGCTGCCCACACACTGCTGTCAAGACAGTTCTTGTCCATCTTACATGTGTGCATCTGCCTAAATAAAATATATTTATTCCTGCTGGAATTCATTTTGTTAGTTTTGGCCCAGTTCTCCAGTCTGTCAAGGTCATCTTGAGTCCTGTTTCTGTCTTCTGAAGTATTAGCTTTCCCCATTTGGTATTACTTACAAATCTGAGCGTCCTTTTTAGTTTACCACCTAAGTCAATTATAAAGAAGTTAAACAAAAATATAAAACTAGCTCTTGGTGTTCTCTACCTCGGGCATTCCACAGTTTCACCTGGTCAGAAACAAACCCATGTACCTTCTTATCTTGCACTATATGTTGAATCCAGGAAATTTCCACTCAATTTTATATAGAGCAGTGCTCTCTGCCTTCCTCATGGATCACATCAATCTCAAATATAGTACCATGCATTTGGATGTTATAAGGGAAAATTCAGTCATGAGTCCCACTTTTTACTTTGTTTTTACTTGTTTTCTAGAAAAGCATCCTCTATAAATGGGGGTGGGGATATTGATAGAATTGGCCCTTAATCTCTGGAATAGACAGTGCAGTTCTCATTCAGTGATACAGCTCCTGTAGAGGATTAGGTTTAGGCTGTTTCAACAGCTAATCTCAGATACCTGCTATGAGAGCAGTCTGCCAGCAAAATTTCTGTGGTGCCAGCAAAAGAGTTCCCTCACCCCTGCCCCTAAAAAGGGGGTTGGAGAAGAGGTGGAACAGTGGAGGAGCTATACAGGTTATACAGGTTCCAAACCTTCCACAAGCCAGAGAGAAAGCCACCTTTAGGCCAGGGTGGCAAGGGTAGTCCCAAGTTATTTCCAACATTCCTAGCCTGAGCGGGCTTTGGATCTGACACAGCTGCACCTGTCTCGATGTTGGATCAGCTGGGTCTTGGCAAGATGGCTAAATGACAAATATAACTGTGGTTCAGCACAATATGCTGGAAAGCACAGAAGGTTGTTCCTAATTTATTCTATCAGTAAACTGGTATGGTGTCATGGTTTAACTGTTGGACTAGGACTGGTGACCTTGGCAAGCTACACTCTCTCACCCTCAGAGGAAGGCAAAGACAACCCCTTCTGCCAAGAAAACCCATTATAAGTTCACCTTAAGGTTGCTGTAAGTCAGAAATGACTTGGCCCATTGCAACAATATGTTTAATACATTTTTATCTTGCTCAAATTATTATGCTTTTAATCTAGAAATGTTTTAAATTGTTTATATTATGCACCAGCCTGAGATCCTGTGTTAAAGGATGGGATAGAAGTTTTTTAATAATAAGCTTCCCCTACTCCTAGGCATCCATTCCTCCCTCTCTCTCTCCCTCCCTTTTCAATCCAGTTCAAGGAAAAATTTTCCATCCTCCTTTCCATGTATGTCTCCAGCCTTGTATTTAAGGCAAGTATTAAAGTCATTGAGGTCATATTATATTATGAATATAATTATGAAGAGTTATGAAAATTAATTATGAATTTTAGTGGCCAGCCTGACTGATTTCTTTTCAGCGAGTCATGAAATAATTGGTTCCAAATTCTAATTTCCTTGAATACATTTTTGTAATTTCCTTTTCTAGTGTTTTCAGAAATTATGTTGTTCTTTGCTTTGTGACACTGTGTGAGGGTCTTTATAATTATAATTAGTGTTGCATGGAAATGTTGAAGATAAATGTCTGGATAGAAAGCCTGATAGCAAAATATTACAATTTTTAAAATGACACCAGCTTAATATGTTAAAAAAAATGAGGTAGTTATTATTTCCTTTCATATTTTGTTGTGTTTGGTAAGTATTAACAAAGGCAAACATGATAATCCATTAGGAATGCTAACATTTTCAACATTTTAGTTAAAAACATGACATAAGCTATAACAGAGGAAGAGTACCTAATAGCATTTTGTAATAGATGTTTAGTTACACAACCCCCCCAAACATACATTCAGATACAAATCTTGTGTTTATAGAATGTGATGTATTTTAAAGTACTTATTTGGAAAGCTTGTTACCTTATATGACTTTATGTTGTTCTGGGAGCCTGCTTATTTCCTTTAAACAGTAACAAAGGATCAAGACAACTAAATGCTTTAATTTTTAAATCAGCAAGGATTAAGATGTTTCTTCCATTCAGATTGGACCGTAGGCCTAAGAGTTACATCTCACTATTTATGTGTATTCATTCAAACCTCTATACAAGTCCCATCTTGTAAGCATCTGCAAAGACTAACATTCAAATAATTTACTTGGAAACCCTACTCATTTCCACTACAGAGGAAATGTATTTAGGACCATAGGCCATTAAGTCTAAGAAAGCAATGCAATTTGTAACATTAAAGTTAATGGAAGCTATGCCCCTTTGCAATACCCTATTACCCTAATGTAGCTGTGCCTTTGTAAGGAGGTCATATCAATTTACTCTTTAAGATTTTTCAGCACTCTTAATCAAAATAACGGGGCAGCCAGCCTATGCAAAAAGATACACTGTAATTTTGTTAGTATAAAATATGACTGTCCTTTGCCTGAGATGTTTATTGAGAAGTCCTCCTGTATGAAGTGGAACTTACTCCTACTACATAATTGTGTACATTGTAAAAGTGAGGGGACAACTTTTGGCCCAAGAGCCATAGTCAGGGACTGCATCTCAGAAGCGGGCAGAAGTGCCATTGATGGCATGTGCTTTTCCTGTGCACTAGTGCACATGCGTGCACACACGGTTTAGAGAAAAGGACTGATTGTCTCTGAATTGCCTAAATGACAAAGTAATTCTAAAGGAGGGCATTTATTCCCACCCTAATTTCAGGCCCAGGTCCAGCCAATCTCCTCTCCGCCTCCCCCATCCCATGCATAACCCTTATTACATGTTTTGGCCGCCCTAGCATTCAGGGCTGAGTGATGTCACTTTAACCTTTTAATAGCAATACTATGATACAGCAGTTAGCGTAATTGCATGCAGTGTGAGTGTGTGCAGTGTAGAAATAAATGGGCCCATCTCAGTTTTAAACACCTAAGCCCCCAAAATATGATCGAGTCCAACCCCCTGCCATGTAGGAATACACCATCAAAGCATTCCTGACAGACGGCCATCCAACCTCTGTTTAAAAACCTGCAAACGTACCGCACTCTGAGGCAGCATATTCCACTGTTGAGCTGCTCTGCTCTTACCATCAGGACAGTCTTCCTAACGTTTAGATGGAATCAGTTTTACCGAACTTGGAAGCCATTGCTCTGTGTCCCAGTCTCTGCAGCAGGAGAAAACAGACGTGCTTCATCCTCCATATGATATCCCTTCAAATATTTAAATATAGCTATAATGTCACCTCTTAACTTTCTCTTCTCCTGGCTAGACATAACCAGCTCCCTAAGCTGTTCCTCATAGGGCATGGTCTCCAGCCCTTCTAGCATTTTGGTTACCCTCCTCTGGATATATTTCAACTTGTCAATATCCTTCCTGGACTGTGGTGCCCAGAATTGGACACAGTTCTCCAGGTGGGTTCTGACCAAAGCAGAATAGTGTGGTGCTATCACTTCTCTTGTTTTAAGTTACAAGAGAGTAGATTTCAATCGAATATTAGAAGGAACTTCTTGACAGTAGAAGTTTGGCAATAGTACTAATTGTCCAGGGCAGTAGTGGGGTCTCCTTTTCTGGGTATCTTCAAGAAGAAGCTGGACAGCTGCCTGCTGGGGATGATTTAGCTGTAGATCTTACACCTGCGCAGAGGGTTGGACTCAATGGCCCAGAAGGCCCCTTCCAGCTCTATGATTCTAGGGCCTGTCTCTAAAATCTAGATAAAAGTTGGTGAACTTGGCGAGATGGCAAGCACAATTACAATGCCAGTGGTGCCTTGGTCTAAACTATAGTCATATAATATATAAGCATGTATAGAATATCAGTACTTTGGTAAAATAAAAATGCTCCTTTGCACTGTTGAGAAATGCCTGTTGGAGTATGCATACACATGCACATAGGGAAAATTACTTTTCAAAAAGCAATGGGTTCAAAAATATCAGAAATGGTGAGGTACTGAGAGTCAAGATAGGAATTGGCATGTGGTACATCTTTGTACATATAAGGTTCCTCAGACAGGGCAAAGAGACAAAATCTTCAATAATAAAACGTGACAGAGGAAAAGGTTATTCCATCTAGCCAATACTGTGGCACTAATCTGTCTCTGCCTTCTATACCAGTGGTAGTGGTAGTAGTTGCTAAAATATAAAGAGATATGAGATCCTGTCATTTAGACCAGCAGTTCATAACCTGGGGTTCAGGAGGCCACAAGGTCCCCAACAGGGTCAGCAAAGGCTTGAAGAAATATTATGAAAATTTGCAGTTAAAATAGAGAGAAATAAAGGAAGAAAGACACATTTGTACAGAATCATTCCAATAAAAATATTATTATAGGAGTATGTGTATTTCTCTCTTCTCTCCAAATTTGAAGATCCTTGATGAGCAGCTTTAAATAAATATTTGATGCACTTTAGTTTTTTAAATCTTGAGTTACGTCTCAGTGGTCCATGGCAATAAAAAGATATTTAAAGGGGTCTGTGGTGAAGAAAAGGTTTAGAAGTACTGACTCTTGGGTGTTTTTTAACCATTGCAGCCAATTGTGCCCAGTGAGCAGGCCCTGATATGGCAAAGGAAGGAAGATTTTGCTTATTCTCACTTTAGTTTTTTTTATTCCCCCCCTCATTTAAATACTGTGTATATATATTCCCTAAATACAAATTCTGAAACTTTGAAATCCTTAATATGATTATTATTAAATGATTTTATCAGGAGATGCACAATTGGATGTATTGTTACAAATGATAATAGTGAAACATTTTGGCAGGACAGCAAACAAGCATAGCTTATTTCATTTTTAAAGGCACTTAAGGAATATCTGTATTGATATCCAGCATAGGAAGAATTGTAATCATTTCCATTTATAAAGTAGAGGTTATAGCTATCCATGTTATGATACATTTTGAAAATAAAACAGCTGCCTGTTTATATATCTTGAAATTTCTTTCCTTTGGGTATTCAGTATGTCCAGCAGTAGTCAGGAACAAACATATTTCACAATAAGCCAGCATAATTTGTTCTGAGGAGCTTGAGGAAAGCATTGTTCAAATCTGCTTCTGCATTTAGATGATGATGATGGTGATAAAAATAATATTTATTTCTTACTCGCCTCTCCCTGTGGATTGAGACAGAGAACAACAGATAAAATGCAACACATAACATCAGTTTTAAAGAACATGCAAGAGAGACACATATTAAAACAATGAGTTCATGCTTTAAAATTCATAATTTAAAAATCATAATTTACAACTCTTCTGGATAGGGCTGACAAAATAGACTGGTCTTTAATGCTGTTTTCAATTCAGGCAGCAGATTCAGCTGTCAAATCTCTTCCACAGTCTGTGGGTGGCTTAAGAAAAAGTCCTCTGGGTGATTGCTGTCCTGGATGACCAGAGTAAATGTCCCCTAAAGGACTTGAATGTACAAAGTGGATTATACCAGAGAAAATGATCCCATAGGTAACCTGGATCCAAACAATGTAGGGTCTTAAAGGTAACAACTAACACTTTGTATCTCGCCAGTGGAGTGATTTTAATATTGGTGTAATATGATCATTCTGAGATGTATCAGTAAGCTACCTGGCTGCCATGTTTGGAACGAACTGGAGTTTCCAGACTTGGTAGAGAGGTAGCCCAATGTACATCCCATTGCAGAAATCCAACCTTGAAGTTACCAGTGTGTGTACTACTATCTTTAGTTTCTCCAGCTCTAGGAAGGGGCACAGTTGGCCTAAGAGCTGACAATAAGATAACCTCTTTTGGCTTTTTTGATGTGCTGAGTGTCTCTTCTGTTCTTCTATGTTTACCATTTAAGAATATTTTTATTTCAGGTGTAGAAAATAAAGAGAGGCTGTACAAGGGATTTTACATGAAAAATAAAGTGTTAAACAGTCTTAGACATTTCATAGAGAAACAAGGGAAGATTTTATGTGCAATAATAGATAACACAGCTGAGATCACAAATGCAATCTGATGGCCTTATCAGACTGTTGCAAGCAATAAATTACTATGTTATGTTACTTCCATGCTGTCTCCTACAAGATAAATCACAACTTTGCCATGGAATTCCAACAACATGGAGGAAAGGATTATAAAAACCCTTCTGCAGTGCTGCCATCCCACCTGCTTTACTTATATAGCAGAGCCAGCCCAGGACATCTGAGTCCACTTCAGACAGAAAAATGTCTTGGGATGGCACTTCACTCCCACAGGAAAAAAGAAACAGGGCATATGGAAAGACTCTTGCAAGAGAGATGGTGGGGGGAACAATCATATGAGGAAATGCAGCTACTGACCAGCAATCTTGCAGTTGTTGCTGCTGCTGCTGCTGCTGATATTGTTGTATGCCTCCAAGTCATTTCCAACTTATGGCAATCCTAAGGCAAACCTATCTGAGGATTTTCTTGGTACTAGATTTGTTAGAGAAGCTTTTGCCTTTGCTGTTCCTGCCTCCCATAATATATTAGTGAGTTAGAGACCCATGGTAGCAGTTTCTCATCCCAACATGATGTACTGCCTAAATCTTTTTCACAGTACAGACTACAGAAATAAGCCTCACTGAACTGGGAAATAAGAAAGAGATCAGTGCCTTGTGAAATTAAACTGTCCTTTGAAAGAATGACAGGTTTTTACTGGAAGTCATGAGCTCTGGCACAGAGGATATGTCTGGAGACCCTGTTGAAGTTGAAATATGGCGTTTTAGCGACACTTGCGGACTGACTGGCTACTGGATGACTACCACAATGTCATGCGGAATCACAGCCCCTGAAACGACTACAACTCACAGGTATTGTGTTTCAGCAACACTATGTGGAAATGGCCTATATGTTTCCAAGGAAAGATGGCTGGGGGGCATTTGTTGGTTTTTTTTTTTAAAAAAAAAATCTCTCTCAGCAGCCAAAAGGGTTACTTCTGCCCACAAATGTCTCACTCATGTCATGCAGCTGCCTTTGAGAGTCTTGCTCGCGCTGGCTCCAGCTTTATTTCACTGCAGCAGAACTGTAGCACAAATGAGGCAGGATCTGGTGCTTTACCTGAGAGAAATAATTTACCTTTCATGTTTGATCAATTACACTCAGAAAAATAAAGAAGCTGGTTCGTTTTATGGGCTCTTATTCTGAGAAAGCTAATCCTGAAGTGCTCATCTTCTCTTTTCCTTTTTGGCTGGAGCATTTCACAGCGTTTGCCTCTACCCGCCCCCACTTTTGTTCTCCACTTGTACTCCCGCCAGCTATACTGGACATCAGAGCTGAGTCACCTTATCACCTTCTGCAGCTGGGAATTGATTCAGAGAATTATTCAAATGCCTTGCATTCTCTCTTCTGCTTGCACAGCAAAGAGCTTCCAAACACTGACAAAATCAGATGACCAGTACCAGGACCACAAGAGGTGCAATCATAAATGCAATATTTTCTGGTAATTTGACATCCCTTAAGATGGGCTGGGGAGGAGAAACAAACAAAGAATGAGGTAGTAAATATTATGGTTAAATGTATACACAGTCCGCCTACTTTTCAGGCCCAACATTTATCAACATGTGAAACATACAAGCAGTATTGAAGCAACTAAAACTATCTTTGATCAAACCATCTTTAATCAATGATTTAAAAGAGATCTTTTGAAGGAGCTAGTCATGGAATATGTTTCCCTAAAGTCAACCATGACAGTCTCCATGTCATTCTCTGTAAATACTATGTTCTGGCACCAAACTGATGTTTTAATTAAATTAATTGATGATAAGCTGAAATCATTTAATTCATTGAGTTATCAGAGCTTGTTTGTGAATTAATCTCCCAATTTTTAATGTTTAATATTATTAAATTTCAAACCAAACATACCATTATAATATTCAAACTAAACACACCAAGCATTGATCCTTTGTGCAAATAGGCAGAGGCAGCCAAATGTAAACACAGTCTCACAGGAGCCTGGCTATATCAGCAGCTCACTGGCGGGCTCCCTGGTTGGAGAGCTAAAGCTTTGGGTCAAACAAGGAGTGGCATCAGCACTCCTTTTGTGTGCTTCAGCAATAGATTCCCATACCTTCTGGAAGGCTGGCATAGCATGTACAACTGGCACTAGATGAGATTGGCATTAACCTAGGGAATTTGGGGTGGGGTCTAGAGAATGGAGGGCCCTTGTGTGTTTAGGGCACTCAACACACACAGCTGTGAGGAAGACGTGTTTCTGTCCACTGATGGGGCTGTGTATGCTTTTGTCAACTGTAAATGCCTAGTTTACCCATTAATCATTGAACAATTCTTCCTTACCCAATGCTTTTGTTTCAACTTGATCACAAGCTTGTTTTGGTGTGGTAGTCCTGAGGCAGGTCCCAATTCACAAAACAAGGCATGCTTAACACTTCTGTTTTCTGTTTTCCAGCTTCCAATTGCAGATAGACAGAGAGCTTTCAACCTCACAGGGCTCCAGAAGCCAGATGCCTGTTTTCCCTAGCAGATCATAGAATCATAGAACTGGAAGAGACCCCAGGGCCATCGAGTCCAACCCCCTGCTATGTAGGAACACCCATCAGAGCATTCCCAGCAGATGGCCATCCAGCCTCTCCTTAAAAGCCTCCAAAGAAGGAGACTCTACCACACTCTGAGGCAGCATATTCCACTGCCGGACAGCTCTGACCTTCCGGAAGTTCTTTGTGAGGTTCAGGTGGAATCTCATTTCCTGTAGCTTGAATCCATTGCTCCTTGTCCTAGTCTCTGGAGTGGCAGAAAACAAGTCCGCTCCCTCCCCAACATGACATCCCTTCAAATATTTAAACGTGGCTATCATGTACCCTCTTAACCTTCTCTTCTGCGGACTAAACATACCCAGCTCCCTAAGCCGCTCCTCATAGGGCATGGCTTCCAGAACCATCACCATTTTGGTCGCCCTCCTCTGGACACATTCCAGATTGTCAATATCCTTTTTGAATTGACGTGCCCAGAACTGGACACAGTATTCCAAATGAGGTCTGACCAGTGCAGAATAGAGTGGTACCATTACTTCCCTCAATCTAGACACCATACTCCTATTGATGCAACCAAGAATCATGTTCACTTTCTTGGCTGCTGCATCACACTATTGACTCATATTCAGCTTGTGCTCTACCAAGACTCCTAGATCCCTTTCAGACATACTGCTATCCAGCCACGCGTCCCCCGTCCTATATTTGTGCCTTCCATTTTTTCTGCCTAAGTGTAGGACCTCACTTTTCTCTCTGTTGAAATTCATTTTGTTAGCTTTGGTCCAGCTCTCCAATCTGTCAAGATCGTTTTGAAATTTGATCCTGTCCTCTGGTGTATTGGCAACCCTTTGCAATTTGGTATCATCTGCAAATTTGATCAGCGTGCCCTCCACTCCTTCATCCAAGCCATTATGAAGATGTTGAATAGCACTGGGCCCAGGACAGAACCCTGTGGCACCTCACTAGTCACTTCTCTCTAGGATGAAAAGCAGCCATTGATGATCACCCTTTGGGTTCAGTCGGTCAACCAATTACAAATCCAACTAACAGTAGCCTTGTCCAGCCAGCATATTACTAGCTTCTTTGCAAGAATGTCATTGGGAACTTTGTCAAAGGCCTTACTGAGGTCAAGATATGCTACGTCTACAGCATTCTCTTCATCTATAGTCTGGCATGACTTATTTCTGAGAAATCCATGCTGGCTTTTAGTGATTACAGCATTGCTTTCTAAGTAATCATAAACTGACTGCTCTAGGATCTTTCCTGGAATTGATGTCAGGCTGACCAGGGGATAATTATTAGGGTCCTCCTTTTTCCCCTTCTTGAAGATGGGGACAACATTTGCAGTCCTCCAGTCTGCTGGAACTTCTCCTGTTCTCCAAGAATTCTGAAAGATTATTCTAAGTGGTTCAGAAATGACTTCTGCCAGTTCTTTTAATATCCTTGGATGTAATTCATCTGGCCCTGGGGACTTGAATTCATCTAGTTTAGCCAGATATTCCCGTTACTACTTCTCTACTTATTCTGTGCTGCATTTCTCTCGCTTCCTCAACTGTTCCCCACACCCCAGGTTGGGTACTTCTATCCTTTTAGGAGAAAACTGAGGCAAAGAAGGTGTTGAGTAGTTCTGCCTTCTCACTTCCCCCCGTTATTAATTGGTCACCTTCTCCACGCAGTGATCCTATCATTTCCTTGTTTTTCCTGTTGTTGCGGACATATCTTAAAAGGCCCTTTTTATTGTTTTTGATGTCTTGGGCAAGCCTGAGTTCATTCTGTGCTTTAGCTTTTCTGACCTTCTCCCTACATCTCCTGGCTATTTGCTTGAATTCCTCTTTGGTCGTTTCACCATTTTTCCATTTCCTGTACATGTTTCTTTTAACACTTAGCTCAGCTGAGAGTTCTTTCATCAAGCATTCGAGTTTCTTTAGACACCTGCCATTTTTCATCCTTATTGGCACGGTTTTCAATTGTGCCTTCAGTATCTCACTTTTAAGGAACTCCCATCCATCATGAACTCCTTTCTCTTTTAGTATTCTTGACCATGGGATTTCAGCAAGTAACTCCCTACGTTTAGAGAAATCAGCTTTCCTAAAGTTTAGGATGTGTGTTTGGCTACACTTGGCTTCTCCTTCCCACTGAATGACAAACTCCAAAAGAGCATGGTCACTCCCTCCTAAGGATCCCACCACCTCCACCTCATCAACTAGGTCATCCCTGTTGGTCAGGATCAGCTCTAAAATAGCCGATTCCCTTGTCTCCTCTTCCACCTTCTGGACCATGAAATTGTTTGCAAGGTAAGCGAGGAACCTGTTGGACCTTGTGGTTTTTGCAGAATTCAACTGCCAGCAAATGTCAGGGTAATTGAAATCTCCCATTAACAGATAAGCACCAGGAACTCTGGTGGGTGGCAATAACTCAGAACAAGACAATTAGATTATGGGAAAGGGTTAAGCATCCCCACACCATCATTTTTCCATTGAATATGTCTTTGTGGTAAACTTGCCTTAAAATGTTTTGCAAATAATATATCAGGATATCATCTGGGTTCAGTGTGCCATTTGTCCTTAAAGCAGACAAGGGGAAGAGATAGCTGGTTGTGACTAGGGTCTTATTCCCTTGAAATTTCTAGATGGGCAACTCATATTCATAATTCTTGTTGTTCCCAGCAATCTCTTGGCTGCAGGGTCTGATGGGAGACAAAAGAAAGGAATCAGGCAAGACTTTCTTTGTTTCTCTTTTACATTTTTTTCCAAACTAGAATTTCAAAAAAATTAGAGGTCTACTAACAACAGATACCACCTTGTAACACGATTACTCCATAAATATCCAACTGAAAGACATTAAAGCCAGCCATTCCTGAAGACTCAAGGTTGTATGAAAATTTAGGGTGGCTGTATCTTCAATTTTGATTCTCCTATGTTCCGTCTAGGAATTATATTTTCCCAAACTATTTTTGTCAGGTGCCCTGTAGGAAAAAGATCACTGTTATGTCCATCTGTGAGCTCTACATAACTACCCGCTGGGGTGCTTCCAGATAATGATTTTGTTTTACAATTGCTGTGCCTGGACACAGAATTTTGGAGAGAGTCTGGCCACCCTTTCCCACTACACAGTTATAGTACTATACTGTAATTCAACTTTAATACTCTTGAGATTGATAGTTTGGGGAGGGGCTTTTAGAATTTGCAGCTAGAGCGATCTAGTGCTTCACCAGACTATAAACCCCAGAATGCCACAGGGGTTTGCAGCCAGGATGGAATCACAGTGTTGTAATTGTATAGTGTGAAAGGGTTCCCTTTGCATCTCTATGTTTTACCAGCATTTCTTTTGACTTGTGTCTTTCCTCAAGCAAAATCTGTTAAAGAAGGGAAAGGAAAATAGCTTCACATTGTCTTCTGATCAGTAATGCTAGATCCGTCAGTTCAGGCATCTATGCTAGCTTAGTGCCTAATCAGTATCCCCATCTTTATTCTCACATATGAATTACTTATCCTTTCATTTCATCTCTCCTTCCCCACTAGCTTCTTCTGCACCTCTTCCCTTTTTCATCCCATTTCTTCAGGCAACAACTATAGAGACATATCAATACAACGTGAACCAATCACCTTCCTTATAAAAGTAGAGACACGGCTGTCTGCCTTCCAGCAAGCTAATCTGGCTGCAATAAATGTTATTCTTCATAAGGTCACCTATCTCCCGTCTTTAAATTTCATTTTCCATCATTGCTCATTGCCAAGATATGTGTGTGACATTACAAGCTGCCTTTTTGACAGGTCTGCACCATTTTTCTTCCCTGATCCCTCACTTGGGGTGTGTGTGTGATGTGTTTTATTTTGTTTTGTTTTATTTCATTTTATAGTCTCACAATTATTTCACTGGGGAAAGCTCTAGATTTCAGAAGCTTGCTCTCGCAGAATCAGCCATGAAAAAAAAATACAAAAGAGAATCGGAATGAAATTTAGATAAATTGTGTTGAATGGGGCTGAAAATTGCAATTAAGAAATTAATGAACTGGTATTTTACAGTGTCACTAGAGCCCACTTAATCTAAGAATGATACAGCTATTCCAATTACTTTTTCTGCACTATAGAAAGCATAATTTAGGTTTTCTATCACTAAACATGGAACTTACTTATACCATGTTGGACATATATAATTTAAATAGCCTTTATAGACAGAAATTGCAAATAAGTATATGGAATCCCTGGGAAAACAACAACAGTGGTGTAAACTAGCTTAGACAGATATAAAAATAAAAAGAGTAATGTTGGTTTGTGAGATTAAAACAAAACTGAAATCCAGTAGCAGGCAATACTTCTGTTAGGAAAGATTAAAATTCCACAAAAGTATATTTGAAGAAATAAAGAGCCCTCAATTCTTCTCCATTCTAATGTATGATAAAAGTAAAGCTGTCATTAAAAATGACAATATCCCAAAGCCTTTGGCAGATGATTTCACTGTCCCTTGATATACAGTCACAATACTTCAGGTAGCTATTCTGGAAGAACTGCAAACAATTCAAAGGAATAGCAGAACTAGCATACAGTCACAAATTCCAAACCATCAGCAGACATACAAACAGAGATAGCGGCTTCTTGGCATATTGTGTGACTATATCATTGGCATATTTGTGTGACTGGATCATAGAAACAAAGAAACTCTTATCAGAAAAGCGAACTAACTTTCTGATAAGCAGAACACATCCCTACTACAAGGGAACTAACTTTCTAATAAGCAGAATGCACTGCTTTAAAACTTCAAGGCCAGCTGCTTGCCACATCTGCATCATCTTACACAGGATTTGAAAGTTTATGGCCAACATCACAATCTACATCCTTCTCTACTTTTACTGTGCTCTCACTCTACTTCCTCCACCCCATATCTAAGTAATGTCCATAAATGCCTGTACCTTGAAGATTGTATTCCATCCATGCTTCTGGACAAGTGGGTGATACTCATGAAAGCTCATTCTAAAATAAAGGAGTTAGTCTTAACAGGGCCTTTAAATTTCTTCCCTTCTCCATGCTCCGATTTATAATGAAACAGACTAACATGGCTTTCTCTTTGATAATGGCTCACATAAGAGTGACTCATTCATTCTAAACTCCATCTTGGGACTAATTTTTGCAGACCCAATGGCTACTACAACATCTAACCAAATATATGGACTTCCTCTCTTCTCTTCCTGTCTCCTCCCACCCCAAAATTATATCATCTATTCTGATGAAGACTTCAGGAGAACACAAATGCTTCAACAGTTTTGTGAAATTTTAATTGTGCTAATAAAGGTATTACCCACCTGTGAATTACAGTGAAAAAGAAAAGAAATGAAATCATGGTGAGGGATTAAGTTCATGTCCAAAAGATGTTAATTTTTAGATCTTCTTCATCCTCATCATCCTCATCATTGCAATAATAACAATTTCCCTCCTAATGTTGCTGTTCTCCATACAAAAGTTTCTCATGCAGAATCCTAGTGCCAAGTATTGCATGTTTTGGCTAGCAGTTTTATTCAATGAATAACTGAATAGTACAAAACTCAAAACTAAAGAGGAAATATGGAATTTAATGATTTTGGACCATGATTTTTTTCCCCAACTGCCTTCAGAAATCAGACTGCTTGTCAGGGACAAAGGCCTGTGAATAGCCAAAGAAGGTGCAGAGCTGGCAAAATCAGCTGGCCTTGAATAGATTGGGAGGGACAGGAAACTATCAAGAGAAAATTGCTTTAAACCAGCCTTTAAAACTGAGCATAAAGAGCACAAAATGGACATGGAAAAAGGAGCTGAGTTTCCTTAACTGTAGAGAAAAGAAGCAATTTAAGTCTGTATTTAACAGCAATGTAAGAAAGACCTGTTTTAAATGTGGGGAAATGAGAGATCATTTGCAGAATACTCATGAGGAATAACTTAACAAGGACATTGAGTGCTCCAACTTCAGTTAAAATAATTTTAAAATAAAATAAGTTGTAAGTGCCCTCTCAGACCACACAAAGAAAGTGCAGCTCTGTGGAGAAAGACTGGGAAAAGGACCAGGTTTTGACACTGAACTAAGGGAAATAGTAATAATGAACAATAACAAATATTGGGTTATTCTACATACAGGGTCTGATACTACTTTACTGAGAGAAGACTTAGGCCATTTCCACACTGGGCTTCTGTAATGGTGCAGAGCGACCTCTCACGGAGGTCTTCTGCACCCTAGAGTGGACTGGCGTGGACTACTTTTTGTAGTTCCACACCAGAATCCACTCAGGAGCAGCCAGAACTAGCCGTACTGCATGTTTTTTAAAAACATCTTTTTCGTGTCGCTCCGTCACCCGGCTCAGAAGCAGATTTGCAGATGCACGCAAGTGCATGCCTGCAGATCTGCCAGGGGCAGGCTTCCAGGTGGTGAGCTTCTCCGGCTGGTGGAGAGCCTCCACCAACCGGAAGCTGCCATTTGGGATGCCAGAGGAGTGTGGAGCTGCGAGCTCGCGCTGCTGCACGTGGCGACGGACTCGCCTGGCTGCTGATAAGCTCCGTTTTTGGGCATTTTCACTCATTCCCCCCACACACATGTGGAAAGGGCTTTAATTTCTATGTCAAACTTAGGCTAAACCTACACAAGGGCTGTCTTCCAGCTCCACTGCATAGTATCTGTGCCATGAGTTTGATGCCTTTACTGCCAAATACAACTGCTTTAATTCCAATTGAAATCAGTTTGGAATGCAGGACCCTCATTATGGAGCCGCACAGGGGCAAGGGGATGTTTCTACCATGTGCAGTTGTTTGCTGTATCCGTTTATGTCTAGTCACATGACCACAGCAGCTGCGGGAATGGGGTGGATCCTGTGTAATATATGCACATATTTCCATATTCACTTAATCAAATCACCTTTGTTTTGCTTGTGTTCTGAGTGCTCACCAGTGCTTCTATATAATGAAGCTGGTGGATAAGAGGGAGGTGAAATGCCAATATGTAAATGTAAATGCATACAAACATCAAATCCAAAAGAAAAAGGCAACTTTTGAGGGGCCAATACAAATAAAGGAGCTACCCTCCCATGGTGTAAACATTCAGGTGTCCTGGTGGCCACCTGATCTAGGTGACCAACCTACCAACCTCCCCCACCCCCAATTCCACTGTGATCCCAATTTGGGGTTAAACCATACATTTTAAAAACTCAGCTCTTTCTCAAAAGAGTGGAGTGCAGACCAAGGGAACTGTTTCTGTGGAGAAAATTACACAGAGCGAGATTTGAGGGTTCAGAGTGAAGGCAACGTTATATGTACTATGACAGAAGTGATGGCTATGTCACAATCTCAAGAGGACGTTGTGGGGGAAATAAATACAGAGAGGCAGAATCATATGTAACTTCATTCTCCTCAACAGGCATGGAGGAAACAATTTATTTTAAAAAGGAATTTCTCTCAGAAAGTCCTGACAGCCGTAAAGGAGATTCTGACAGACCAAGACAGTGTTTTCACGAGTGGTGTCATGTACTGCTTTTGGAAATGCCTGGGTTGAAATACCTTAAAATAGCAACATACCATCCTGCTACCAATGGCCTGACAGAATGTAGTTTTGAAGGGTGTGATTAAATGAGATACACAAGATTACTCAAATGATTGGGCTGAATGTTTTCTGTTTGCTTATAGAAAGTTTCCACTGGAGTCCACAGGACTTTTCCCCTTTTGAAGTGACGTTGGAAGGAAAGTGGGGGGCCTCTGGAACTGAGAAAGAATTTATGGGAAGAAAAAACATGTGAACAAAGGTCCTTAATAGTTCAATATGTGATATGATTCATAGATAAACTAAATGAAATGATGCAAAGGTGTGGAAAAATCTTAGCCTAGCACAACAATAATGTGTGTGATAGCGATGCATGGGCATGGACCTAGGAAATAGGAGACTTAGCGATGGCCTGTATACCCAAAAAACATAACAAATTGCAGGGTAGCTGCAAAGGACCTTTTGTCATCAGGGGTAAGTTGGACACTCTGACTTATGCCATATCTTTGGGAAACAAAGATGAGAACAAAACTGTACATGTCAGTATGTTAAAGTCTCACAGAAGCAGGGAGTCCAAGGTGTTACAAGTCACTGCATGGTCACTGAATGGTGGCCCTGACTTACCTGATCTTTTGGAAGAAAGCAAGCAGAAGAGAACATAGGAATTAACAGAATGGTCTGAGTGTGGATGGGATATTAACAATGTAATATGACAAGTCCTGACACGATATATTAAAGTTTTCAGCAGCAAGCCAGGAAAAAAACAAAGTGATCAAACAATGCATAGATACTGGGAATCACCTTCCTATAAGATTAACGTCATACAGGGTGAAGGGTAGCATGCTTAACTCTACAAGGCAGGAGGTACATGAGATGTTAGAGTGAAGTGTCCAAAAACTTTCTTAAGGCCATTTCCGCACTACACTCTTGTAGCGCTATGATTCCACTTTCAACAACTTTTGGCCCCTTCCGAAACTGCAAACCCCAGGATTCCATGGGATGTTGAAAGTGGAATCATAGCGCTATAATAGTCTAGTGCAGAAATGGCCTAAGTTGCAGAGTGACTGGAAGGAAGAGGAACTTTTCTGTGCAGAAAGAGTACCTGGCCACTGTTGGCACTGAAGACGTTGGGTCAGTTCATTGTGCTGACAGATAACAGAGTGCTGATTTGCTTATAGATGAGGAAGAAAAGCAGCAGCCAGCTGCAGATATGCAAGTGGCATCTGCAGGAGTTCCAGAAAGACTCCAGATAGATCAAGAAAAAAAATATTCTGCATAGAAAAACAAGTGGGATTTTTTTTTTTTTTTTTACAAAAACCCTGTTTTCTGTGTAGAAAAACAGTTTCCTGAGCAGATAACAGGGTTGTTGTAATTTATTTTACAAAAAAATTGCATTTTCTTTTCTGCAACACATCTGCACATGTGAATACTGGGAGAAAATAGCATAAGATTCTTGTTGGCTTATTATTTTTCCTGACAAAGTTTCCTGCCTGTCAAGGAATTTATTTCTTAAAACCTGGAAATGAATAACAAGGTATATTTTTCTATCTCTACTGTAGAAATAAGTATTTCCTAATGTGGTATTTACATTCTTTACTCTAGATTTCTATCAATCATTATCATCAGATACCATCAGTACTATGAGACTTCTAGTTTATCCAACCTATAATACCCAGACCATTTTATATTTAGGGGCCCTCTTAAATTAAATTAGATAAAATCCAATAAAAGCCAACAAAAGTTGTAACTCTTACCAGTTGTTATTAATAGAATCATAAAATCATAGAGTTGGAAGAGACCCCAGGGGCCATCCAGTCCAACCCCCTGCCATGCAGGAACACCCATCAAAGCACTCCCAACAGATGGCCATCTAGCCTCTGCTTAAAAACCTCCAAGGAAGGAGACTCCACTACACTCCGAGGGAGCATATTCCACTGCCGGACAGCCCTGACTGTCAGGAAGTTCTTCCTGAGGTTCAGGTAGAATCTCCTTTCCTGCAGCTTGAATCCATTGCTCCTTGTCCTGGTCTCTGGAGCAGCAGAAAACAAGCCCTCTCCTTCCTCTACATGGCATCCCTTCAAATATTTAAACATGGCTATCATGTCCCCTCTTAACCTTCTCTTCTGCAGACTAAACATACCCAGCTCTCCAAGTCTATCCTCATAGGGCATGGCTTCCAGGCCTCTCACCATTTTGGTCGCCCTCCTCTGGACTTGCTCCAGCTTGTCAATATCCTTCTTGAATTGGGGTGCCCAGAACTGGACACAGTATTCCAAATGAGGCCTAACCAATGCAGAATAGAGTGGTACCATTACCTCCCTCAATCTAGACACCATACTCCTATTGATGCAACCAAGAATCGCATTGGCTTTCTTGGCTGCTGCGTCACACTGCTGACTCATGTTCAGCTTGTGATCTAGTATTTAGTATTTAGTGATTTAGTATTCTTATTGCTACCTCTCTACTAGTGAGGAAAAATAAAAGCAAGTTTTCATATGCATAATTCCTGCCTTGAGTCTCATTATTAGAAGAATGGCAGGATCTAAATGAATAAAATGTGTGTGTGTGTGTGTGTGTGTGTAATTCACATATATATACACACATATATATATACATACATACCTATGTCCTTTGAAACAGCAATGAATCATTCTGTATGAACCCTATACAATTTCCACAGTTCCAAATCAGATTTTAAAAAAAGCAGAAAGCATTACAGTTGTTTCTTCCACCACCACCACCACCACTTTTTTAAAGGAACACAGATAGGTTATCTAACAATGCTGTTATAATGACCACATCCCTGATTTACCATATTTTTTGCACACAAAATAAATGCTTTATGCACATTCCAAAGGCAACTTTCATTGCATTTTCCTGCTGCACTATTGGGACTTGAGCAGTGTTAACTAAGAGCAGCTTCTCGTACCCTTTCATGAGTCAGAGCATAGAAATAGCTTAGCTGACAGCCTAACAAAGACCTAAGTCTCTCATTGCTATTGCGAAGATTAGTTGTCACCTTTCAGAAAGAGCAGCTTTCAATTATTCACTCTTAACACCTTACCATTCTTAGTCAGAACACTTCATACTTCAGAATCATAGATCTGTTGGGACATATGATTAGCTCTGAGTTAGAGACAAAATCAAACAACTGAAATAATTGCTCTTGTTCCTATTGTTGTGTGAAGGAAATTTGCCAGGGTTAGGGGAACAGAACCCCTGCAAAAGTGGGAAAATCGCAAATATCAAAGAGAGAATGTGTGTGTGTAAGGCATGCTGAGAAGAACAGACCCCCAGGGTCCAGGACAGATCAGGGAAAGGAGAAGAGTGGTATGGTGGCCCTATGCTTCCTCTCTCTTGCCCTTCTCCTTCTTTGAGTGTGTGGAGGGCATCAGGAGAACATTTTTGGTGCTTTGAAATTGGGCTGTAAGATGTCCTTAGCTGGCCAGGGAGCAGCTGGTGGAGGAAGAGAAGGGCTAGACATGGGTTTTTAAAAGGCTGCATGGTCTGATCAGAGCTGCTGAGAGGGAAGGTTCCCCCGGAAATGAGGCACCTGAAGGGAGGGGAGGCAGGTGTTGAAGAAATTCACAATTAATGAAATCCATGAAAGTCAAGCCCGTGAATGTGGAGGGCTGGCTGTACTAGCTTCAAATGCCCACAACTGGAAATGGAGCCTCAGCAAAGTGGGCTGATGTTACTCTTCCCAAATCATCCTGATGCATATCGATGTATACTCTGCATACTCTGTGCTGCAGCTGGACCAATATCCTTTGTAACTCACCTGCTACACAACCAATGCACAAAACACCTGTTGCATCCTCAATTCCTCAACAACTTGTTATATCATTGCAGTAAGAAAATAAGAACTGCTTTGCCAACCCATGTAGTCTGGTATAAGCTCCAGCCAGCTGCAACTTATTGCCTCTGGAAGTGAGTAAAAAATATTTCACTTATCTACCCTTGCTACATTTTGTTCCTAACACTCAGAGTTTGGCTTTTATAAATACCACCCTTCGCTTCAGTGAATGCTGATTGCTGTTGATGAGTGGAGGGGAACACAATGGGAGATGTTACAGTGAAATGTCTCTGTTGGATGAAATGACGTTGACCCAGTGGGAATTATTTTAGAAGCCGGGTAGCATGTAGAGACCCAGCTTGTGAGCCATGACAGAGAAGATTTAAGGAAAGAATAATTCAGACCAGCACGTGTATTTGCAAACATATGAGCCATGAAAGCATCTGGTAGAATGAGACAATTGCCTCAGGCAGCAGATGGTAAGGGACAGCAGCACTGAAGAAGAGAGTTGTGTGGCACACAGCCTGCCTTGCATCCCCTACAGAGTTAGCCTGCTGCCGCGCAGACCCTTCCCCATTGCAGGATCAGTTTTGTATAAGGAATGGGAAAGGGAACTGCCACCTTGTTCTGAAAAGGCTGTGTTTTTAAAAGGAGGGGAAATTAAGTACCCCTTAAAAAAATTAGCAAGAGGCTGGGGGCTCTCTGGATACCACGCGCCCTCCAACCACATTTTAAAATGGGGAAGGGGGAAATGAATCAATTAAAAATATGTTCTGGTGAGTTACAGAACACAGTACAGTTCTTACGACCATAATCTCTCTTCCATGTTCAGCATACTAGCTTAAGGAAAATTAAACCAGAAAAAAGTAAGAAAAAAATTGCTAAAGCTGCCAAAGGTCAAGGTTGTAGACTGGCAATTCTAAAAAAGAAGGTTTTAGAAAGTACTTACCTGTGAAAGTTCAGGGTGGTGGACATGATCCCTTCCTCCCTTTAATTCTAACAAGAACTCTGTGAGGTAGATTAGCTTTGGAGCAGGTCACAGATCCAATGTGTCTTTCTGGACTTCATGACTGAGCAAGGATTTGAATGCTGCTGTCCCCCGTCTGAAGCCAACACTCTAACCACTAAACCCTGTTGGTCTTTTTTCAAAGTCAGATAACTTTTATTTTGTGGGGGTAAACTTAAAAAGCAGTTGCAACACTGGAGTCACAAGTTTCCAAACATGGATCCTGGGACTGTAGCATGAAAAATGTGCAGCAAACTCTTAAGGTAGAGTATAATAATGACTCACTTTATGGGTATTTCCACTCTACACTGTTACAGTGCTGTTATTCCACTTTCAACATCCTATGGAATCCTGGGATTTCCAATTTAGAGAGGAGCCTCCAGAATTCTCAGCCAGAGAGCTTTTTGGCTCAGTAAACTACAAACCCCAGGATTCCACAGGAGGTTGGAAGTGGAACAATAACACTGTAACAGTGTAGTATGGAAATGCCCTATGTCTCATGTAAGTAGATTGGTCATATTCTCTTTTTAAAAAAATTCTCTTAGAAGAGATTGGGAGATAGGACTGTCCTCCATCACATGAGGCAAAAGTTTCACAACTTGAAAATTTTTCAAAAATGGATTTGCTTAGACCAGAAATGGGTAACTATTGCCCTCCAGCTGTTATTGGAGTACAACTCCTATTATATTACATTGTGTAGTAGTAGGTAGTAGGTGTAGTAGTAGTAGTATTTTAATTTATTTCCAGCTTTTCTCTCTTAGGAGATTCAAAGCAGCTCATATCCTACATTAAAATAATACAATACAGTTAAAACAGTGCCATAAGCTCTTGCCACTGGTCATGCTGACTGCAGCTGCTAGGAAGTACAGAACAAAATCTGGAGGCCCATAGTTACCCACTGCATCTCAGAGACATGTTCACATCCCATGTGGACTACCACAACATACTCTACTTGGGGCTGCCTTTGAAGAATATTCAGAAACATCAACTGGTCCAAAGAGCTGCTGCTAGACTCTTAAGTGGTGCTGGTTATAGAAACCATACCAGGCCCCTGTCGAAACAACTCCACTGGCTGCCAGTTTGTTTCTGGGAACAATTCAAAATGCTGGTTATGACCTATAAATCCCTATATGGCTCTGGTCCAGGCTATTGACATAGGCCATTTCTGTACAAATCTGTTATAGCGCGATGATTCCACTTTCAACTTCCTCTGGAATCCTGGGGTTTGCAGTTTTGGGAGGGGCCCCTCCCAAAACTGCAAACCTCAGGATTCCAGAGGAGGTTGAAAGTGGAATCATCGTGCTATAACAGACTCGTGCAGAAATGGCCATACTGTATCTCCCTACACAAACCAGCCCAGGCTTTAAGATCATCGTGAGAGGCCATTCTCTCAGTCCCACGACTGACACAAGCAGAGGTGTTGTCAGGAACAGAATCCACTCATATAAGATATAGTTAAAAGCTATACTTTAATGCCAGTTGGATACATGCAAAGACTTCAGTGACTGAACTGAGGCAAAGAAAAGGTGAAAGCGCTTCAGGCTGAATCCTGTGTGCTGTTTGCCGCATAGTTCACAAGGGAAACAGGCCTTATCTTTAGAAGCTACATTCCTGTGCTCAAGACCAGGCAGTATTCATCTTATGGCTAATGAGCTGCTACTGCTACATCTCTCATCATCTTACTGTTGGACAGAGTAACCACCCGACACTTGTAAGGACACAAGAGAGGGTCTTCTCAGTTGCTGCCCCTTGACTCTGAAGCCATTACCGCCTCCTCCTTGTATAGTATAATTCTGTTTCAAAACATACTATTTTTATGTTTTTAAATTGCAATGTTTTAATATGTAAGCTATTTGAGCCCCAATGTTGGGTGAAAGGTGGGATCTAAAAACAGAGTATGGTGATGATACAGTCAGCCCTCCACATTTGCAGGTTTCACTTTTGCGGATTTGATTATTCACAGATTACTGTATTTGCTGTTTATAGGATGCACCAGTGTATAAAACCACCCCATTTATATGCCAGCAAATACTGTTTGCTGATGTATAAGATACAACAGCTTATAAGCATTGGGGGGGGGGTGAGTCTTATATGCCAGCAAATACAGTATTTGCTGTCACCTCTGCTGCTCCCTATGCCATTTTTTGTAGGGACTGCAAGCTTCGTGAGAGCAAAGAACTGCAAATGAGGCTTGTAAGTCCCTCTTAAAAATGGTGTGGGGCAGCAGTGGAGGTGGCAGTAAGCCCCACCAGGCACCCACTTCTGCCTTGCGAAGGAACCCTGATGCCTCAAAGGAATCTATAGGGGGTTGAATATGGCAATCATACTTTTTTGTATGTTAAACATGGTTTGGGAGGGCCTGGAGTTATTCGTGGTTTTCCACTTTCACAGGGGTCCTGTGCCCCTAACTCTAGCTAATGTGGAGGGATGATTGTAATAACAACAACAACAACAATGTGAGAGCAGCAGTAGTAGCAGCAACAACAAGAACAGTTACACTTGTGTTCAGGTGTCTAATCAGCTATTGTATCTGGAAGGACATTCACCAAGTAGAATAATAAACTGCTATTTATATTTCGTTTTTATTTTTGTAGTTCACATCATTTCAGGGTAAACTGCCTTGGAAGCTTTGGTGAAGGGTGACATGAATCTGTTGAATAAAAGCAGCCATGAGGCTTATACCAGAAGCACAGAGAGGGGCCACAGAAAGGCATTTAGATGTCTGCACTGAAGTACTCTTGTTTTGTTGTTTAAAAAAAAGACAAAAGATCGAAAAATGTATTCTGCACACCCAAGTATTCTTGACTTCCTTCATCCCAAATAACATGTTTCATTAGATAGACTACCAACAGTTCTGAGGCTTCATGGGTCGACACACTATTGTCAATCCTGTCAGATTCATCAGAACCAACCATCTGTTTCCTGCTGTCAAATTTTACCTTCCCAGCTACTGCAGAAAGGGTCACTTTAAAATATTTGATTTGATATGCAGATCAGATTCTTAAGCTGTTAAGCACAGCCAAAATAAGGCTGCCCTAGCGACTACTTTTAACTGAAACCCAACAGGACATTCCTGTACTTCTCAATCAACATCAATTTCACTGATGAGAGATTGGAAAATTGGTCCTTTTGCGGAGGGTCTCTCAGCTTCTCTGCTCTTCAACAGGGCTTGAGTAGGTTAATTGGCACTGATCCAATATATTAACATCTCTGTCCTGATTAAGCATGCCACAGAGGACTTGATGCTATCAGAGGCAGAGTTTTTAGTATATTCCATCTTATTTTCAGGCGTGCAGTTTTGTATCACAACTGCGTGTGCACGTATGCTTAGAAGTCTACCTTTAGCTACACCACAAATGGTGAACCTTTGGCCCTCCAGACATTTTAGCCATCAAATTCCAGAAGCCCTAGGTAGCATGACTAATGGTAAGGGATTATGAAGACTGGAATTCTGGCTGGGAGAGAGAAGACTCTTTCCTCCATGATCCACACTTCCTTCACACTAATGGATATGTATAGGTATGCTCTGAAAACTTATATCTATTTTGAGATATAAAAATAGTATCCTTGTATAAAATGGCTTGGGATGTATCCACACCATGTTATTATATCACTTTGATTCTATTTTAACTGTCATGCCTCCAACATATGGAATCCTGGGATTTTAATGTTTTTAATAGTTAATGTGTTTTAGGTAGTTTTAGATGGGTTGGTGGGTGGGGAGGATGGGTTATGTTTTAATGCTTTTAATGTATTGCTGTAGTACCGCCTCGATCCGTGGGGAGAGGCGGGATATAAATAAAAATTATTATTATTATTATTATTATTATTATTATTATTATTATTATTATTATTAGTTTAGTGTGGTACTTAGAATTGTTTGCCAGGGTGATCTAGTCCTGTAGCTCAAGGCTGCAGGCTATGACTTCTTAGCAGAAAATTCTAAACACTTCACCAAACCACAAATCCCAAGATGCCAAAAAATGGAGCCGTGACAGTTAAAATGAGATCAAACTACTGTGCAGTGCAGTTCATCCTTAGTAGTGCTGATGTGGGGAGCGTTGATGTGGGGAGTGAGTATAAATTAGTGGGGCCTTGCCCTTCCGTGTTGCAAAAAGTCCTTTTTTTCTGGCAAAACTGAAAAATGGACTATGAGACATTTTCTTTTAGAATGATGAATAAAATATTTAAGGTATTCTTGTATTTACTCCTCTCACTTTATTTCTACAAACTCTCACATCATTGCAATTCCTGGCCTTGGTTTCCTCTTCTTAGTTCTATTCATAGGTATGATTGTTTAATACCTGCTTGGCACTATGGAGGACTAGAGAAGACAAAACAATTTTCTTTGCTTTATTAATATTGACAGTTTTTTCTATTATTTATTGTTTATATATTTTTGCTTACTCTTCATACACTGGGAACCAAAGAGTTTCCTTTTAAGACGTTCCTTACAGCTGAGAAACTTCTAGCTCCATTATAACAAAAAAATAATTTTTAAAAAAGTAAATTCAATTTGTGGTTGTTTTTTGAATAAACAGTTTGGTAATAGAACCAAATGGGGGCACATTAGCTTAAGATCCTTCCCTGAGCAGGATGTTGGACTTGATGCCCCACAAGGCCCCATCCAACTCTATGGTTCTATGATTTATGATTCAATAATCTGGATAAATGTTGGTGAACTTGGCGAGATGGCAAGCACTGTTACAAGGCAAGTAGTGCCTCTTTTTACTTTTAATCATTTAATATTTAAATATGTATCAGTGCTTTGGTAGAATAAAGATGCTCTTGCGCACTGTTGAAACGTTGGAGTGCGCATACACGTGCACATAGGGAAACTTTATTACTTTTCAAAAAGTAATGGGTTCAAGAACATCAGGAATGGTGAGGCACTGAGAGGATAGGAACTGGCATGAGATACATGGTTTGAACATGTAAGCTTCCTCAGAATGGGGCAAACAGACAAAATGTTCAGTAATAAAACACTACAGAAGAAAAGGTTATTCCATCTAGCGAGTACTGTGGCACTAATCTGGATCTACCTTCTACACTAGTGACAGTGATAGTGATTGCTAAAATATAAAGAGATATGAGATCCTATCATTTAGAGTCCTAAGTGTTTCTGCTTCTCTTAACCATTGCAGCCAGTAGTGCCAGGGAACAGATCCAGATATGGCCAAGGAAGGAAGATTTTGCTTATTCTATCCTTTGAAATCTCATTGTAAATTTTTATTTTTTTCGTGCATATAAATTCTGAATCTTTGAAATCGTTGATATAATTATTATTAAACTGATTTATCGGCAGATGCAAAATTGGATGTACTGTTGCAAATGATAATGGCAAAACATTGTAGCAAGATAGCAAACAAGCTTAACTTATTTCATTTTTTAGATGCACTTAAGGAACATCTGCCCTGATGTCCAGCATAACTTTCAAGAATTGTAAACACTTCTATTTATCAGGTAGAGGTTATAGCTTCTAGCATATTGTCTATCCAAATTATGATAACTTTTGAAAATAAAACAGCCTGTTATTTTGAAATTTCTTTCCTTTGGGTGGTAATGATGATGCACAAAATCTTAAATCCTGTGCAACGATTTTTAGCTTGGACCATCAGGAACTCCAAACTGCAGTGATGCAGATTCGAGTCAATTGACTTGGACTCAGATTTAGACTTAAGTCACATCAGTGATTCAACTTGGACTTGACTTGGCAAAAATTATACACTAAGGTCTTTTCCGCATTTTATTTTTAAAATGGGGCAGCGCGTCCTCCAGTGAGGATGTTTGCACTTGGGGGCTTCAGCCCACTCTGGAACGACCAGAACTGGTGGTTCGCTGTGCTATTGAAAGGCCGATTAAAAGAGGACTTTCAATAGCCCTGTGCACCCCAGTCCGTCACTGCGCTAATGTGTAGATCTGCAGGCTTGCGCCAGCGCAAGGCTGAAAATCTTCTGGGGGTGGGCTTCTGGCTGGCGAACTTCTCCGGTTGGTGGAGAGCCTCCACCAACCGGAAGCCTCCATTTTTGTGCCTGGGGAGTGTGTAGCGCGGGGGCGCGCTGCTCCGGATCAGCATGGATCGTCAGGGGGGGAAGCGTGCCAGTCTGGTGAGTAACCCTAAGCCCTAAGTTGGCTCATATTGAGACTTGCATATTTTTAGTGACTGACTTGCTGCCCTTGGTTCAGTAACATAACACATTCATCCAGAAACCTTGCAAAATACTGGTCACATGATGATCTGTCTCAAGCCCAAAGTGTGGACACATTTCTCAGAGGGAACAGGAAATAGGTTAAGCAATGGGCTTGAGATGAGGTTGAGGTCTGCTCAGCAACCTATCCCGTCTACATATAGGAGGAGCTTTCTAAAACTTCCTAAAAGCAGAAGGCAAGACTTGTGCCCAGAGTGCAGGATACATATCTCAGAAGGGAACAGAAAATGTGTTAGGCAATGGACTTGAGGAGGAAGGATCTTTCCTTCTAAAGCTCTTGAAACTTCCATAATGGGAAACAAGAAGGATCCTATTCCCCACTTCTTACTTTGCAAATGGGAAGTAAGAAGGATCCTATTTCCCACTTCCAAAGCTGCAGATGGCAAAATCACCAATGTAGAGGGCCAACTCTATTTAAATTGTTAAAACTGACTTTATTCAACTCTGTTCAGAAATTCTGGAATACAAGTTGGGGTATAAAGTTGGCTCCCAGACTTGAGACTTCACTCAAGAATTGACCTGAAAGTACCTTGCAACGACTTGAGACTCAACTTGAAACTTGAAGGTAGAGACTTGAGACTTGATTTGAGACTTGGAGTAAAAGACTTAAATACATCACTGCAAAATTGCCACTGGGCAGACTAGGAAAAGAAGCTAGACTCCCTGGGAGTCACTCCGACAGCCATCAAGTGGCCTGAGCATGGAAGGAAAGTCCTCCCACCTTCAGCCAAGCCAGGCTGCAGGCTTCTCCAGTCATTGGAGACCCTTTCCCCTTCCCCCTGCCACTTTCCATCTGAAATGGCCACCTCACTCTCCTGCCCTCCCACATTGTCCTTTCTGCCCATGTATCTTCTGTGTTGCCAGGAACAATGGAGGTACACTCACAAGCTCCCTACCCCAGATGTCAGGTATCTAGAATCTCTTTCTGATCTGCAGGAAGTCAAAGAGGAAGGGAGGGAGCAGGAAAATTTCTTCCTTGGATCCTTCCCCTTCATGAACAGCTGGGAGCCCTTTTCCTGCTCAGCCCAAAGGCACAGAAGTGATTACCTGACCACCTCCCCCGATGGCCCTCACCCATTGCACAACTGCAGCTCCCAAACAGCTGGGGGGCCACCCACCAAAATTTTTCACCTAGGCCCAAGCCCATACTCAGTTGCCCTGTTGCCAAGATCCATATACACTGAACAATGCAATATTGAGGGAAGCTGGAAGGGCATTCAAATTCTCTCCCATGTTTTTTGCCCTTCCCATGTTTTTCCTTGACAGCAAAAGATAGCAGTGGGAAGCTGTTGTATGCACCTACTAAAGGCAGTAACATGATACCATCTTGTTCCCTCCTGGTTCTTCACTATGGATGGGCAAGTGCTAGAACAAATAGGTCATCCTCAGAATATGTGCAATGCAAGTAAGAAAGGGGGGACATCTCTACAGGAGCTTTGGAGACATGCTGACTGTGAATGCAGAGTACAGCATCTGATTATATAAAAGTAATCCTCTGCCATATGTTGAATGTAGCCCAGTTTTTGAGTGTCAGTGTGGTGTTGTGGTCTGAGTGTTGGACTGTGACCCTAGAGGCCAGGGTTCAATTCTCCACTTGGCCATGGAAAACCCACTGGGTGACCTTGGGTGTGTCACATACTCTAAGCCTCAGAAAACCCCATGATAGGTTCACCTTAGGGTCATCGTAAGTCAAAAATGACCTGAAGGCAACAACAAGAACAACATAACTTCACAAAGTATAGTTACCTGCAGACAAGGGTAAGGTTTAGAAATATACAGCAATATGGAGCACTGTCATATTTTCAACTGATCAGCTCAGAGGATAGCAATGTGGTGAAAACACCCAAAATTAACTGAGTTATCATGGGTTTAAACATCTTTGAGGATGTCAGACATAGTCTTATCTTCTACCATCAGGAGATCTTTGGAACTACCAAATTATTTTGTGTGTATAGAACTAATAGGAGGTTTTTGGAACCAACAATAACAAAAAAGGAAAGGAGAAGAAAGGAAATCAGGGGCATGTCTATTACCTGGTGACACCAGAGGACTTCCTATACTTTGATGAATACATCTGATTGGAATCCAGGTCCATTTTCTTTGAGTAATCTTCTTTCTTAGACACAATGCCCTTGGACATGATGTGCTCAATGCCTTTTCATGAACATGATGTCTTCCACCAAAATAAAAATACTTGAACACAAGAGGAACTAATAAAACTCACTGATCAGTGTTTGTGAACAAAAGGCAGCATCTGTGCTTTTGCTTTGCTGATCATCATACTTATATGAACTTGCTCCATAAGAACAAATAAAGAAAAGCACTTTTGGCTAATGTGAACCAGCAAGGAAGGACACAGAGATGTTATGACTTTTGAAGGAAGAAGGTTTGAAGATCAGAAGTGCAATCTGTTTAATGAAATGTCAGGCTGCTCATGCCTGAAGACAATTTGTGATGTGTGTGTGTGTATGTTGCTAGGGACTCTGGTTGTGATCCATCACACTTTGGGAAAGCTGATCTTTTTGAACTACAATTCTTAGGTGATTTAGGTCACAAAAAAACAGTGTGAACAGTAACATTAAAAAAAAGTCCCTCATTAACACTGATCTAATCAAAACAGGGACTCCTATTACATTTAAGTAAAAAATAGAAGTCACATCACAGATTTTCCACATTCCCTGCAGTTTGGAACTGATTCAGTGTAAGTTTGTGGCCCCAATGTATCACTGAGTTAGCCACCTCTTAAACTTATAGATTCAAGTGTACTCAACTGTATTGAGGATTAGTACTTTTCTACAGGTCTCTTCCAGGAACAGTCTGAAGCAAATGTTTTGCAGTGTGCAAACTATGCCACTCATTTATCATACAAAGTACACAAAATTAAGACTAGAAATAACTAAACATTTTCTTCTCTCCTTTGGCCAACTTTTTTTTAGATTAGCTAAAAGAAAGATTAATAGCCTGACAAGTATATGCAATATTGTTTCTGGCACTTAATGAATCTCAAAATAGATATAGGATACACTGAAAAAAGATAATATAGCTATGTTGGTTCAGACCAAATGATACAAATACTTTTCCACAGTTGAAAGACAGTTTGTATAATACCCAAATTTGGCAAGGGTGCTTTTTTCATGGAGTAGGGTATCAGTTATCCCTGAAGTCCACGTTGTTAATCAATGAGTCACAGGCAAGATAATCCCATACAGATAAGGTACTGAAATAATAACAAAGTATGCCCGGGCAAAATTGTATTTGTTTTGGCTCAAGTTAGTAATAACAATTTATTTCAGAGGGAGTTGTTAGCTGTCTGTAACCTCTGTTTAACAGAACAACTTCTTTTCCTAACATGTATTTGAAGAACTGATCTTGTCTCCTGATACATTATTCATATTACTGCGCCTTCTTTATTAAAAGTCTTGGGCTAACTTTTGTTGCTCTTGCTGTTATCACTACATCCAGCCCCATGTGCTGTGAAACACAATCTGTGTGGCATTGTTTGTCTAGAAGGAAAATAGAGGAGTGTCTGACTTGCAGGGCAAACATTTAGAGATGAATTCAGCTTAGAGCAAAGTAAATGTCAATTTTCATTATTATTAATGGCCAGAATCCTGTTGGGCAGTTACAAATACGTAAACTAGAGTTACGCCTTTGTGACTGTTTCATATTCACAATCCCCACTTTCGGGGCTAGCTTGGGCAAGTCACACTCTCATAGCCTCAGAGGAAAGCAAAGGCAAACCCTCTCTGAACAAATCTTGCCAAGAAAACCTTGTGATAAGATTGCTGGGAAATGTTTTGAAAGCACACGTCAGCACCAGGGATTATGAATGTTCCCAATTTCCCATTTACCAGGCAGCTGCTGCGATTGATGGGGGGCTGTTCCCCTGTCATTTGGGAAGCAGCTGGCTGATGGTCCCAGCCCTCCTCCCTTGCACAAGTGATCTCCATCATGAAGGGGGATTGTTGTTGTTATTGTTTTTAATTTTTATTTTAATTTTATTTTTTATTGAAATTTTATTGGTCATTCTCTATAAGATACATACACAACATAAATACTTCATAACTGCACAAAACATAAAACACAAAAAAACTACATAAACATAAATACACCACCTAAACATAAAACTTCTAATACATAACTTCTAACTACATAAACAATACACAACCTAAACAAAAAACTTCTAACATTCTCTTCTACCAAATTAATTTTAAAGAAAATTGAGACATATCCTCTTATCCTTAATATTACATGAATATTACCTTAAAAATCTCCCTCCCTCCTATTATCTAGATATTCTAAATCTATCAACCTATACATCGAACATATACACTACATACTAAACATATATTCTAAAAACTAAATTCCACCCCCCTTTACTGAAACTGAAAGGTATCAATGCTACATTATCTATATCTTTCCTTCATCAAACTGATATAAATTTCAAAATTAATACACCTTCTTATTCCTTTGTTTAACTTCCTTAACCCTTTTACTTTTAATTTAACATTTTCAAATGGTTCTATAACCTTCAGACACAAATTTCATAAAATCTCTTATAGATTTAAATGTTATTCTTATTTTTAACCTAAAAAAATAGTTGCCTTCTTACCCCAACAAGCTTCCCACAACGGGAGTACTATTTTCCATTCTTGTATTGATTTCTTTTTCCTATTATCCTTTAAAGACTCTATTACAATATCTGCTTCTGCCATACCATACAATTTTAGTAACCAATCTTCAACTCTTGGCGATGTTTTCCATTTCCATATCTGGGCAAAGCATAATCTAGCTTCTGTTATCATATATAGAACTATTTTCTTTTGCGATTTATTTATTCTTAACTCATCTATCATGTTGAGCAAATAAATTTGTGGTGTTAGAATAAACTTTATTATTAACGTTTCCTGTATTTTGCTATGTATTACTTCCCAGAATCCACTCGCTTGTTTACATTTCCACCATATATGATAAAAAGTACCTCTTTGTTCACATTTCCAACATGTATCATTTAAATTTTTCTGCATCTTTGCAATTTTCACTGGTGTTATATACCATTTGTGTAACATCTTGTAATAGTTCTCCCTTAAACTTGCCGGTATTATCAATTTCCATGTAGTCATCCAAGAGTTTTCCCATTGGTTCATTTTTATTATATGGTTTATATTTTGTGCCCATTTTACCATTTATTTATTTTTTTACTGATTCTTGCTCATTTTGTTACAACAATAACATTTTATATATTTGGCTTACCCTCTGTTCTGCTCCTGACTTTAACACCTTATCAAATTCATTTTCTTTATTTTCAAAACCTTCCACTTCATTATCTTTTTTGTATCTCTCCCATAACTGTCTAATTAACAACCAAAGTGTATCCCAACTCTCTATCTTCAATTCATTTTTTGATTTGAAGGTTATAGTATCCCCTTGCCTTTTCAATATATCTTTATATGTAATCCATGCCTCTATCTTCAGTTTTTCTCTATTATAAAAAGCTTCATGTACCGAGACCCATAATGGAATTTTTAAATATAGTTGTCTTTTATATTTTAACCACGTTCTCAAAAGATGTTTTTTAAAATTTTTATCAATTGATGATTTCCCATACTAAATGTAAGCATGCCACCCAAAATATAGTTCTTCTCCTTCTATATACAACAATCTTTTATTCTTCAAAGTTATCCACTCTATTATCCATTCTAAACTATTCACATGATAATATAACTTTAAATTTGGCAGACCCATTCCTCCTCTTTCTTTTGTAACTTCTAAAACTTTCATTTTTATTCTTGGTCTCTTCCCTTCATGAAGGGGGATTGTGATGGGGTCCTTCTTTGGCCTGTCGCATGGGAGATCACTCATGGAAGAGGCTGAGAATGTCAGTTAGAGGATTCCCAAACAAGAAGGAACAAGACTCCCATTGACTGCAGCAGCTGCTGTCCAGTAAGTAGGAACTGGGGGGAGGGAATCAGGGTGGGATTCATTGTGTAGCATGGTAACTACAGGTGCATACCTACACATAACTTCCCAACAAGATTCCGGCCATCATCATCATCTCAAACCATTTTTTTACCTCTAAATTTATCTCTTTCATGCTTTCCAACTCCTAAAACATCTCGTGAATTGCAGGACAAAAATAATGACTGCAGTAGAATATATGGGTTTGTTGGCAGTATAGTTTCAAGAGAAAAACTCAGGGCAGCTTTCCCCAAACCAGCTCCCTGAAGATGATGTTGGACTACAACTTCCATCATCCCAAATGGCCATGTGGTGATGAATTCTGACCTAAGACAAACTACTGGTATTATTATTTAATCTTAGAACATAGGTACTGGATCAGCTTGTCTAAAAATGTCTCTTTTTTCCATGGAATATTTGGGGCAAAATGTCAAGTTCCAGTCTGAATTCCTCTGAACTTTCCTGTGATAAGAAAAATTACAATCTTGAAGAAGTAGTAGACAAAAAAGTGACATAGAAAAATTGTGACATGTCCTTATAGCAATTTAATAAAACTATATTTGTTGTTGTTGTCTGCCTTCAAGTCATTTCTGCATTATGATGACCCTAAAGTGAACTTACCATGGGGTTCTTGGGTGGGTGGGGATGAAACTGTGTGATGCACCCAAGACCACCCAGTCAGTTTCCATAGCCAAGCAGGGAACTGAACCCTGGCCTCCAGGGCTGTAGTCCAATGTTCAAACCACTACACCATACTATACCTTCAAAATATCTTAGAAGATTTATTGTAGAAGATTTAGAAGCCACTGCATAGTATAGGAACTTTGACAAATCAACTACAAGATGAGAGCAACTGAAGAATACTCTATGGCCCTTTTCACACACCAGTCCTGTTGCAAAATGGCCTTGGGAGTGCTGCGGGATTGCAAGGACCGTTCCACATGACGTTCTCGCAATTGCGCAATGCTCCCAAGGCCATTCCACGGTGATCGCGCAGTATATCATTTTTGGTTCGTTGCTGGAAATAATGAGCAATTGCACATCCCTCCTGTGCCCCACCCGCACTTGCCTTGTGTGCATAGCCTCCGTATGCACAGCCATTGCGCTTCCTCCCTCAGCACAGCCTGAGAAAGTACCCGGCTGTGCTGCGGAAGGAAGAGGTAGAGCTCTCACGCTTCCTTCCACCTAGCATGGAGCTGGTGTGGAGGGGAAGCAGAGGGGATGTGAGTGCCTCTTGCAAGAGGCTTCTTGTGTGATCCCCTCGTGATGACTCCAGAGTGAGGTAAAGTGCGAAAAGGGCCTATGTATAGCTAAGATGGAAGATGGTGCCATGGGAGGCATGAACTGTGATGCGATAGCTAAGAGAAGTTAACTTGAATGCAGGTAAACTAAGCCAGCATTCTACATTGAGCAGGCAGAGTGTAACTCTCTGTCTGTACAATTCCATGTTCTTCTGCCATCACAGGAGCTGTTAAGCTCTGGAAGGAACTCCTACTGCTGTTACTGCTTTCCAGCAGGGAAAGAAAGGAGAGGTGAGGCAATTCAGACAAAGAAGCAGCAGCTGGTCTCAGCTTGGAGTGGGAAAGAAATGAGGGTCTGTTCACAGATGGAGTGCATCTTCTTTTCCTTCCCCTAGGAGCCCAGAGAAGCTGCAAACCCCACTGCCTGAGTAGCATCCCCATCCTGCTTTTTCTGTATCTCCTCCTGAGGCTTGACTGAGGAGGAATTTTGGATAGAGTGCAAAGGGTTAGAGAATAGCTCCCTGCATACCATCAAAAAAGAGGCATATGTGTTCATAAGCAACACTTATGCATGTGTATGTCTCTAACAGGATGCTGCCCCTAGGCTTGAATCTCTGTGAAGTTCAGTGGTTTGCCTTAAATAGTCACTGGTTCTCACTTTAACCTGCCTCAGAAAGTTGCTGTGAGGGTAAAATGATGCTCTGAGCATTTCAAAGGAGGGTTATGACATAGACAGAATAAACATCCATTTCTAGAACAATAGGATTGTCTTTACTGATAATGATGCCCGGCTCCATGAGTGTTACAGCAGCCCTTCTAGTGTGATTGACAAAGGACTTCAAGAGTCTGGTGGAATCCAAGCCATGGATTGTAAGGCCTAAAAGGCATGACTTCTGCCTTTTTGTGAGGCAGTTGACCCTTCCCACCATTGCAATATATCCATAAGGTTCTTCTTTCCATTTAACTGCATGGCAGATACTGACCCAACAGTAATTAATGAATCAAATAAACAAAAAACTGGTCTATAGCAGAATGCAGTTTCCATTTTTCCATTTGGAGCCAGTTCCTGGTTCCAGTCATTGTGACTCTTTTCCTTCCTGTCTTACATGTTTCTGTTTTAGAGTCTCTGCTGCTTTGGATGAAGCCCTCCTGTTCGGTTTGTTTCCTTTCTTACATGTTGCTATTCTGACATTTCACTGGTTTGCTGCTCTGTGATTTCAACTCTCATTACAGCTTTTCCTAGTAATTTTTTTTCCAATCTGCCTTCATATAGCTGACATGAGAATCATGCAGCTGTCTAGATTTTGGTGAACTGGAAATCCCAGAATACCTTAAATTTAGCTGTGTTGCATAATGGTTGATGAGAGTTGCAGTCCAATAACATCTGGAGGGCATATTTCTCCCACTTCTGTCTTACAAAATCCCTTATTTTAATAGGAGTCATTGATCTTTTCTGCAGCTTACCTGGATTCACGGTTGTCCCAGCATCGTCCTGGCAGCAGCTTTGACAAGATGGGAGTGCAGATGTCAACACCAGCTTGCTTGCTACAGAAGGAAGCATGATAGCGTCACCTCTTCCTGCCACAGTGCAGCCAGGTACCATCCTAGGCTGTGCTGAGACAGGAAGCGCAGCCACTGCGCTTCCAGATAAGGGTGGGTGCATGGCAGGATGGCAGCGAGATCGCCAGTCATTAACAGGGAAAACCTGTCAATGATTTGTGGTGCAATTACGCTGCTAGGGACAGTAAAAGGACGGGACCACAATGATGTTGTGCATAAGTATCACTAGGGTCCTGTCCTTCTCCCATTCCTATGGTGGGTTGGGAGCATGGAGTAGAAAGGGTCATTATTTTGGATAATACTTATATGGTGGTAAGAAAAGTCTGCTTTCAGTGACTGAAGATGGTTCTGTAGGCTTGTTGTTGTTCTGTGCTTTCAAATCATTTCTGACTTATGGTAACCCTAAGCTGACCCTCCAGAGGAGGTTGTCCTTCCCTTCTGTTGACACTGAGAGACTGTGACTTGCCCAAGGTCACCCAGTAGGTTTCCATGGCTAAGTGTGGATTCAGACTCTGGTTTCCCGGTGTCCTAGTCCGACACTCGAAACGACAACATCACACTGACTCTGTATTCTTTGTTGTTCTTGTTGTGTGCCTTCAAGTCTTCTAACATTATGGTGACTCTGAGGTGACCCTATCACAGAGTTTTCTTGGCAAGATGTGTTGCATTTATCTCTCCCTGAGACTGAGACTTGCTCAAGGTTCCCCAGTGGTTTTCCACTGGCTCTTTTCTCTGTAAGCTATCTATGTATTTGCCTTTGGGTCATCTGTCGACTTATGGCGACCCTATGAATTCCATAGCATTTTCTTAGGCAAAATATACTCAGAGGTGATTTTGCCAGTTCATTCCTCTTAAATGTAGCTACAGCTCCTGGTATTTGTTGGCAGCCTTCCATCCAACCATAGCTGACCTTGCCTAGCTTCCAAGATCTGACAGGATTAGTGCCTTTAGGGTATTTAGGCCGTACAAGTACATTAAAACTGATTAGTATGCCACCTAGTGACTGAACTGGTACTGCAAGTTACAGACAGACAAATTGGTTTAAGTTAATTAATGCAGTCGGCCCTCCACATTTGAGAGTTTGACATTCACAGGTTTGATTATTCATGAGGTGTGTGCTTGTCTTCCTTCCCCACTCCGGCAAACAACAGGGGGAAGAGAAGGAAGGGCAGGGGGATGGAAGGGACACACATGCCTTCCCTCCCTGGTGGGGCAAAGGATGGGGGAAAGCAGAGAGGGCATGGGGACAGAAGGCACAGGCACATGCGTCCCCTCCCCTCACTCAGATAGATGATAGGGGGTAGAAGGGGAGAGGGATGGGGAGGAAAGGAATGGGTGCGCATTTTCTCACTCACTCACACAGGAGGGAGGCAGGAAGATATTTGTGATTTTTCACTTTCATGAGTGTCCTGCACCCCAAACCTTTATGAATGTAGAGGGCCCACTGTATTCAGATAACCCACAAGTGCACATCCTTGTGGTCTCCTTAGCATCCATGCCAAGTGTCAGATGTCTGGGTTTCTCAGTCATGCAAATATAGTGGATATAGAAAGACAGATATAGACACATGTATACAGGTATACACATGCACATGAGTGTACATACATATGCTTTTTTGTTGTTATAGAAGAGTCCAAAGTGTGGTTTGTTTATAATGTAGTTAAATTAAATAATGGAGATTTGTTTTTAAAATGTGAAGATATATTGTATACAGACACACTCAGGTTTCCATGGTGCCTTAAAATGTGTGACCAATACAAGTCCTCAGCCTGAGGAATCTCAACACAAAAGGGGGCAATAGAGGAAGGGGAAGGAAGGACTCCGTTACACACTCATTCATAGCATCCTTACCATATTGTTGTACATCCAACCTCTTTATATATAATGTCAAAGAACAAGAACTTTGGCAAACTCATAGGAAAATGCTTTGGTTCTGCATCCATCACAGCCGAGAGAAAGCAGCTCTCTGATCCATTATTGATGTGACTACATATACTGCTTTATTTTGACACGCGTTTTGTGGGTATTAAATTGCTTTGTGAAATATTTATGCATGAAAGAGAATAGTTTCCACTTCTTTAAGCCTCCTTGAAAACTAATAGTACTCTGTATAAATTTGGTCTCTGTGGACGGATTGCAGCATACCTCTGTACCTTGGGTTTGCTGCTTCTGAGATTAATTTGGACCATCAAAAAGAAACAGAGAATCCACGTTCACCTTGATGCAACCAGAATGTAGCATGTAGCCAAGATTATTAATTATTACAGGGTCTCTCTCTCCCCACCCATCAGTGATAGCTGTTTCTGTAAATGGTTATTATAGAAACTTTCCCCCTACCCTGTGATAGCTCTTTCTCTGTTTCCTGCATTACAAAACATACTATTTATGTGCTTATTCTGTTATTATACTACAGATATAACTGGTAACTTGGATTTGCATTTCTCCCTGTCTTCCTATTATGTGTTGTCCAAGGATCAGTAAACTTAACAAAAGTTTAGGGGGCATGCATAATTTCCATCGCAGCCTTTCCTCCTCCTCCTCCTCCTCCTCCTCCTCCTCCTCCTCCTCCTCCACCACCACCACCACAAATATTGATGTGGTAATAGAGGTTGTAGCACTACATGGATTCCCGCCCATCTGAATTCCTGAACTCAAGCCTCGCTCGTAGCTTCAGGGAACTTCCATCTGCAAACTTTACAATAGCGGCGTGGCTCTCAGCCAAGCCATTCCTTTAAGTTGGGTCATCAAGATACTGGCCACGCTATTGTCATCAAGAGCAAATCCAACCATGTATACTTGACCGTTGCCAAATCCTTTGGCTAGCGCTAAAACTCCTTTTGTTCTCACCTGGCTTGCCATACCCCGTAGGCACAAACTCCCCTATAAAAACCCCACATTTCCAAATGGTCTTCGGACTACTTTGGACTTCCATCCCACCTTGCTGCCGGTCGTCTAAGGAACTCCCCTCAGCTAACCCCGCTGAGCTTTCTTCCCCGGAACCCTACTTCTCTCCAGGACTATGAGACCAGGTGCCGTATTGCCTTCCCAAACAAATCTCCATTACTATTTCCAAGTTAGTTAGTTTATGTCTTGTCTTTCGTGCTTCTTGTCTTTAATAAAATATTGTTTGTTACTTTGAAAACCTTGTCTAGTCACTCTCTGACCCACCGCTGTATACATTGGGTTAAAGATCTTGCTAAAGTTACCCTGCCTCTCGTTAGCCAAGAGAGTGCTCCAGCTAATTTCTCCAATTGGTATTTTATTTGGCAATCTGGGCGCCCGTCCCGGGACCCCCCAACATATAGGGTAACACATGGTGACCATCAAAATATTCCCATTTCTGGCAGTTTTAGGGCCCAAAACACATACAAAAAGTGTGAGTCACAAAAAGTGAAAACCACAATAAAATCCTCCCCCAGCCCCATCTCACAATGTCTGAAAATGAAACCAGAAGTGATGTGTGTTGGTGTGGTCTGCGGTGTGATGTGAAAAACTGACCCAACATGGTTACTACCTCACCCTGCCCCCCTCCCAGATTGGAGCCTCTGCACGTACAAGCTGTATCTGCACAGAGCCTGTTTGTACACTCTCCTGAAGTCTGGAGCAGAGCCTGTCATTACAGTCATACTCCATCTTCTCTTGCCCCCCCCGCACCCCCCCACATTCAGTATACTTACAATGGTGAATTGAAGTTACACATAAAACATTATCGGGGACACTTCAGTAGAGACTAATGTTACCAGATGAATAAAAATTATTGAGGTGGTGCAACAACAGCAGTAGCTAGGAAGTGAGCCAAATGTGACTGTGTGATATGAATCAAAGAGAAAGCAATAAAATAATCTGATACTTGATAAGGAATATCAAATGTCCATGAAATTTGCCATTACATCACTTCCCTGAAGGCCAAAGAAAATCAGAGCACTGTCTTTAGACATTTAAGGAAGGCAGCAATCGGATGTCCTCTTTCCCATGAACTATAACTAGGCATGTAATTGAAGTGACTGAGGCCCTTTCCACATGAGGCTGGTGAATTGGTTCATGCCGTTTCTTACTGGATTTTCTGGGCTCAAAACAAGGCGGACTTTCCCTCATTTCCTTCTGCACAGCTACTGTGTATGTTCCATTCTGATTCAGAGGAGTGCAAGTTCATGGATCCACACTGCCTCCACCATGGCCACTCCCGCTACTCCCCTCACCCTGCCCCATTGGCTGTGATTCCCCCCCCCTTTTTTTGCATAGTTTAGTACATCATTGCATATGTGCAAAAGTCCATACTACTCCCTGGCCCCTCCCATGAGCCCTCCCCTGACCATCAATTCGCATTGGTGCAAATGTACGTGTCTGCACCACTGTGAAAGTATGAATCGGATCAATATGGAAAATTGGAAAACTGATTTCTTCCGGTTTTGAAATAGCGCACTTTACCACCACATGGATGCGCATTTAGTTGGAATTACATGCGGAACGAAGATAAATAAACTGAACCTAGTCTGCTCCAACATGCAGAAATGTCTGAAAATGAAACCAGAAGTGATGTTTGTTGGTGTGGTCTGCAGTGTGATGTGAAAAGACGCATTGGCCCACCTTAATAACCATGTGCAGAAAGGGCCTGAAAAAAAGACAACTGTTAAACAAGGTCAGAGATATTAAAGTGTTGAAGGCAGAGTATCCCTTCCTTGGAAGGTCTAACGGTACCAGAAATGCCTGTGAGGCAGGAGTGCACAATCTTGTTACACAAGTTGCTTTCCCCCATTCTCACCCCACCACACATGCCAGGATCCCATCCCGTGCTTGAGTGACAAAAGAAGCAAAGAAGCCATTTTTTAAAAAATCTGAAATGACATTTTCTGTATTTTCTATATTTCTGAATTTACATTGTGACCATAACGGGCCTTTTCTATCATACTCCCAAAGGCACCTCCCCTCTTTCATTGCTTGTTGTTATTTAATACAGTGACCAGCTTAAAGCTTGCTAACTGTGTTGTTACATGTTAGTTGTCCTGTTTGTGTTTGGGTTCAAGAAAGTTGCTGGCTCTGATTAACTTACTGTTCAGAATGTTGCTAGTTTCGATTGGTTCCACATTATCTTACAAGATGTGGGCAACAGGTACAAAGATAGAAGAAAGCGCGCCTGGAGCATGACCTACAAATTCAATTTATTTCATGTCAGCTTTTCCCCACATGGTAATAGCATTTTCTGCACTTCAGAAAAATGTATGTTTTCTACACACAAACATGCGTAGCCTGTGCTTGAACCCCAATAATGAAACAAGGGACAAGTAGTGAATGTAAGTATAGACTGTCTGTCATCCTGTTAGGGGCGTTCTCAGGCATAAATTAATGCTTTGCCTGTGTATGTCTATTTTTAATCATTACAGAGGTTGGTATTTCCTTCCTCCCCAAGTAGAGCCACACCCACAACCACTCATATCTGAAGGAAAGCAGAAGGGAATCACAGAAGCATCTGGCTATGTCCTTGTAGCCAGATGTGCAACTATTACATCAGCCAATGAGACCTTCTGGAGCACCCTAATGGACCTCAATGGCTGATGTAATTGCTTCACATCTGGCTACAGAGACACTGGCACTTCTGTGATCCGCTGCTCTCCTCGAGGCATTGAATAGTCATGGATTCTGTAGCTCTTCAGTAAGCCTGAGGACTCAGAGTTGCATAGTCCTCTATGCTGTACTATTGGTCTATGCTAAACCATGCAAGATTGTGGCCATTACCCCATTTATCCCCAATATCCTCTGAAGATGCCAACCACAGATGCAGGTGAAACAATGGGAGAAAATACGAATGGAACACGGCCTCAAATCCCGGAAAACCCACAACAAACTATTACCCCAATTGTTCACAACATCTGTTTGTACCAACTTTGCAAAGGTTTCAAAGCAGTTGGTTGGAAACAAGCCTGGAGTCGTGGAGTGAGATGACGAGGCATTAAGTCTTGTTCATTCCAAATGTCTGTCTGGTCTTTCTCCCATAGCAGAAAAGGACTGACCATTGATTTCCCCAGGCTGTGTTTGTCTTGTCTTCATGTGCATTTATTTCCTAGTGGAACATCTGTAGTCAATTATGTGGACCACTGCACATAGTGTGTTTACAAGTATTGTGCTTCACCTGCTTTAGTGGATGGCCATCTCAATTTTAATTTCATTGATTTCCCATTTGAAATTTTTGGCTATAGGTTTGGAAACATCAGAGCATTATTAGAGGTTTCTCCTTTCTAAAGAATAACTCTCCCCCACACACATACATACACACAAAGAAACATGTATAGAGAGGTTATGTTTTGGTTGGGGTTGTTCTTGCTTGTTTAACTTCTACAGACCAAAAGAAAATGAATGTAAACAATAGAACGAATGGAGGGGAATGGAAGAAATTAATTTAGGATGGCGGCAAAGAGTAGGCTTGCAGAGCTAGCACAGCAGGAGGTCAGACTGCTCTGGATCAGTTTTAAAAGAAAGCCCTTAGGTAAGTCTTTCTTAGTATGTCCTTTTGTATCTGTGTTCCAGCACAGTAGGGCCACAATTCTCTTTGATGTTGTCAGAGTGTAAATCTCTGCCAATGTAGTTACATGCCCTCCAACATTTCACAGATGAATATATGGGCAAGTAAATTCAGAATGTGGTCAAGACAGCAGAAGTTATTAAGGTGAAAGGACGCACAAGCCAGGGGAGACTGCAGCGGTTTGTTTTTGCTTGAATCTGCAGGGAAGGGCAACACTTTGCTCCTTCATCTCCCTTCCCCTGCTAAGTTAATGAATTAATTGAGGTAATTTCAATTATTTTGTTTGAGGTGAAAGCAACATGCTATACCAGAACTTCCTTGCATAGCGCCAAAAATGAATGTATACTTGTGTAACCTTTGCTTACTCAAGTCTAAGTCACCAAAAGGATTCCAGCCCAGCCATAATGAATCAATAATCTAATACAGAATGTGAAATTCTATATTCTATGGTTTGAAAACAAAAAAATGCCTGCGCTCTTGTTACTTTGATTTTCAAGTCCTTTGTCCGCCCACTGGTATTGTGTGTGTGACCATTCTTGCATATATTGTAAGTCACTTTGAATCCCATTTTCAGAGTAAGGCAGGATATAGATCAAATAAATCAAATATACTGTATATACAGTCTTCAGTTGCGAAGACCTGCCCAGTGGGAGTTTCGAGCCCCTGATAGACCAACCAAAAGTCTTTATTCTTATTTTACAATGAATGTCAAAAACAATGGACAAGGAATCAAGAGAGACAAAAACACATGCAACATATTTGGGCTTCATGCCCCTTCAAGAGTGTGGGGCTCCAGTACAGGCTGCTCTCCCCCACCCCATCCCTCCATCACTGTCAAATTTATATATATAAATTTATAAGCTTAATTTATATGTTCCTGGGCTGCTCACTAAGACAGAAAATAGATTCCAGGGCTGAACCCAATTAAACCTTGCCATTATTCCACTTATTGTTTGCTGTAGTCAAGATTAGCCAACTATTATTATTATTATTATTATTATTATTATTATTATTATTATTATTATTATTTTATTACCACTACTATTTCTGCTGCTATTGTTAGTGCTACTACTGTTTTAAAATGAGAAGGTATGTTAACTCTGAAAGAAATGATTTTCCAGTTGACTGAGCACAGGCTTCAAATGACACAATTGACAAGCTGCTAAGATTGCTGTGGCAATCAAGTTTCTTTTGATGTTGAAGTTAAAAATATGCTTCTCCAACTGACAGAGTCTCAAACATTTTTTTAAAGTAGTACAGTCAGTCTTAATGCTTCTTTTCCCCCTGTATGACGCCAATAAAAAGGTTGTGTCATAGGATGTGAATTGGATTCTTGGTGGTCTCTGCTTCTTGAGGTAGAATACTGATATGTCAGGGAATTTATTAACACTGTGTCTTATTTGCATTAAAAAACAAGACAATGGCCAAATTATGCTATACTCTATGCTAGTCTACTTCCACCTCAGTGAAAATGTAACCCCACATTTCTAAAAGTTTAGACAGATACAGATATGTCTGTACTGCTCCTGATATGGTCATTCTTTCCTATTCTGTACAGACAAGGACACTGCTTTAAGGAGGACAAGAAATTCCCCTTCATCTCCCTCTATTCCTGCCGATCAGCCTGACGTTCATATTTACACCACAAGTGATATTTTTCACACCAAAACCTTTCTCTTGGATTATTATGTGATATAAAACTGTCAACAAATGCTACTGAAATGCTCAGTGTTCTGCCATTTAAGGCTGAATATTTGGAAGGGCAAGCCTTTGTAGAGCAAGAGCCCTTTCATGCTACACAAGTATAGCTCTATGGCCTTTTCGCATGGCATTAGCCATGCGAAAGGGCCCCTCGAGTATCACACGAATGTGAGGAGCACTCCACATGATGCACTCACAATCGCGCGACGCTCCAGAGTCTGACAGGTGCCACTCGCATACTTTTTCATTTTCGGCTTTGAGCCGAAAATGGTTCGCAATCACACATCACTCCAGGACCCCGCACGCATTTGCTGTGCATGCAGAAGTCTGGAACCACAGTGCTCGCACTTCCTGCCCCAGCACAGCCTGGGAAACTCCCAGGCTGCACTGCGGAAGGAAGAAGTGAGGCTCTCACGTGATCAGGCAGCAGCTGAGGAGCTATAGGAACCGGGACGCAAGAGCCTCTCGCTGGAGGCTGCTCGCGCGATCCCCGTACCCCAGCTCCATGAAAATGTGCGTTGCGGAAAGGGCCTATGATTCCACTTTAACTATCACCGTTGGACCCAATGAAATCCTGGGCTTTGTAGTTTAGTGAGGCATTGGAGGAGCTCCTGGCCAAGAATTCTAAATACTCCTCCATTACCTGCTGATCTCAGGATTCCATGAGATGCAACCAAAGTAGTTAATTATAATGTTATCAATATATAGCAGGAAAGGTCCCCAGGGTGGTGGAGAGGGGAGAGAGAGAGAGAATGAGAAATGATGTTTGAATGTCTTCTTGTCCACACTACTTTTGGTAATTCTGGTGCATTGAAAATCTAGAAAATAGAATAGATGGGATTAGAGATGAAGAGTGCCTTTTCGATAAGATAGAAGGAGCAACATACAATTCAAGACTTCCAGCAACTGCCATTTGCTTTACCAAAAAGGGCTCACACTGAAAATAATGACCTTCCTTCCTTCCTTCCTTCCTTCCTTCCTTCCTTCCTTCCTTCCTTCCTTCCTTCCTTCCCTCCCTCCCTCCCTCCTTCCTTCCTTTCCCTGTTTCTAGCAATGCAAATTGCAGGAACAGGCTCCCTAATTCAGATCCAGGCTAGGACAGCAGTGAAGCAGAAAGGCTTAAAGTCCCCCATCTCTACAGACATGAACACACACACACATTTCTAATCCAGATCAATTTCTCATCTAGTGTTGTGAGAACTCAAGATCCAGACCTGAATCTCTATGTTTCATGAGTCAATTCCAGATGGGAGACAAGGGTGCAAATTCTCCAATTTTGGTGGGTCACCTGTAGGCCAGAGGAAAAGGCTATGTGCACAGCTGAGCTAGTAGAGTAGTAGCATGCTATAATTTTGCAAGGCTTAATTCATTAGTTGCTGCATCTTGCAAAGACTCTATAGGGGTCTATGAAATTTCTCAGCTTCCTCCTTCTGCCCAGTCATTGTGATGCCAAAACTCACCCACCATTCTGTTGCTCATCAAGCAAATAGGCTAGATTAAATTATCCTTCTCCCTTTTCCCTAAGTAAGTTAGAATGAATAATCCTTTTATTTCACCTTAATCTGGGAACAGCCCCTTTCGCTAAGATTTCTGCCTTAATTGCCAAACAGAAAAATATGTTCTATCTGTCCCTGTCCTCTCTGTGTTGGAATGAAAAGTCTGAGCAACAGTGGTTGGTGCTTAAAGCATAATGTTTAATGACATCACTCAGAGTTGTCCCTGTGTCTCAGGATTTGGCTTGGAAACCTCAGGTCCTGAAACTCTATCCCCAACCCAGAGCTCTATCACACCATCATATTCTCTCACAGCAATTGCATTGTTTAAGGAAGTGGAAACATACCGGTATAGAAACAATTACTATCACATTCTCCCTGCAGTAACACTATGCTTCCAGTTTGGTGATGCACTTCCTGTAAACAGTCTTCTGCACCAGCCTGCTGTCCCTGCCTTTCTTCCCATGTCCATGCTATGCCTTTGCCAAAACTGCTTAATTATGGATTTTTGGCATATTGCAAGACTTCCTCCCATCATTTTGGCATAGTTTTTCCTGTCCTGCCACCATTTTGGCTTTTTGGTCTTCTGAAGTCACGATTACACCAAGTAGTATTAGTAGTAACGACAACCACAACCTACTGGGGATGAAGTAAAAGCAATGTTGTTTGCTTGCTCACCCTGCTTGGGGGTAGGGAAGAGGAAAGGGGAGACCAATGCCCTCTGATACCACATGACTGCCACAATATCAGAAATGCAGTGGAATGAATGAATCACACAAATATGCAATAGTGGAAAAGTAGCATTATTAGAGCCATTCATGGGTATTTTCTGGGAATGAAAAGAGATAACCCAATAATAATGGGAATGCAACCCAACAACAGGAGAGTGACAACATCATGGGATAAGGAGAGATCAAATACAGAACTAAGCCAGTGCAACCCAGAGTGTGATAAAGTCCCCAATCCACGTGTGCCGGCTGTTCCTGGGAAAGGTCCTACACAGGAGGCCAGGATGGCATAGCTAAGGTCATGTCTAGCTTGGAGGCTCTCATAAAGAAAGCAGGTGAGCAGAAAACCACCCTGTTCAGGAACACTTACACTGCGCTGATTTTTAAAACAATACCCTTTTCATTAGCTTAGCTTTCTTACCTTTACAAATTCCACACTGCTTTTTTCCCATTTGTTGTGGAAAAAGAGAATCCCAAAGAAGAAATGCCTAATGCCCAGTGATGACTGTCGCTTGCCAAACAGGTCCTGCATTTGCTCTGTCTGTGCAGTTTTTCTGGTCATTTCCTTGCTGGCGTGGAAGTATACTTGGCAAATGTGTGATGACACACATCAGTATATGGCAACAGAAATATTTGGGATGAGTGGTGGTGGTACAACATAAGTGCAAATCCAGACATTCATGACACTTTTAGTCCTAATGCTCCTGCTGCTCCTTTTTACTCTTTTCAAAGAGACTCCCTTGTCAGCTGCCCTTTCCTATAAAGGGAGACTTCCCTGGAGTTTGCTACTGAGGCAATTGACACCTCCTGCTGGCACCATTCTCTCTTCACTGGCTTATCTCTTTCCCTGCTGCCTACACAAACAAAGATGGCATATGGTCCATCCCCCACTCTCCAGTCATGACAGAAATGCCTGCAGTGGACTTTGTCTTTTCATCATTATAATCTTTCCCCTTCCCTTTCTCTGTCAAGACCATTTGACTGTCTTTTTGGAGAAACCAATGTGAAAAGTGGCAGCTCTCTAAGGAACAAATTCTCCCTCCCCAGAGGTATTGCTATGTCATTGTCCCCTATATAAATTTTCCTTTTTTCCCCAAACTGCTAACACTGCTGTAATTTAAAACTTCAGTTGAACATTTAGAAAAACAATTTAGGCATTCAAAGCAAAGGAGCAGGTGAAGTTGCTGAGGCAATGTGATCACAGCAAATACAGAAGCGTCTCACTCTCTGCAATGCTAGAAATCTGGGGACTGAAGGTAAAATTCATTTGAGTAATCAGAATTTGTATTTGGGGTGGAAGACAAAGCTCTGCATTCTGCAACAGAACCCTTTTTACAGGACTTTCCCTGTGACACTGTGGTGCTACAGTTAGTTCATAGGTGAAGCAAATGGACTGCTGCTGTTTTGGGACACTAGAAAGGTCACTGTAAACAAGTGCCTAAGGAATATCAAAAAAAGCCATGTTGGATGGGCTCAAAGGCTATCTGGTCCAGTATCCTGTTCTCACAGGGGCCAACCAGATGCCTACTGGAAACCCGTAAGCAGGACAGGATGGCAGGAGCACCTTCATGGAATGATACTCAAATTCATGCTTCCTCTGACCTTGGGAGTAATAGATCACTGTCATGTGTGGTTGCCACTGATAACTTTATCTTCCATTAATTTGTTTAGCCCCATTTTGAAGCTGCTCAAGTTGATTGCCATCACTGTGAATTCATCAGTGCAGCTATGCAGTGTGTCAAGCAGTAATTCTATCTGCCTGTACCATAGTTGAACTTCACTGAATGATCCTGGTTCTAGTATTATAAGAAAAGGAGAATAATATCTACCTCTAACCTCGTTTTCCACACCATACATAAATGTATACACCTTTATAACCTCAGATATCAGAATTGGAAAGTTGCTTTCTAAAACTAATTGCTGTTCTAGTTCCTAGATTTAGAAAATTAATTGAAAGCCAGTGGAGTGCAGTTTTTGGAAAGCAATGTTTAACTTGTCCATTTCTTGAAAGTGGAAAATGTACTTTTCCTCCTGTTCATATTATTGTTTCCTATACACCCAAAACAGCATGAGGTGGCAGCCCATGGCATAACAAGAACCAGCACTTGAACCATGTGATATTCCTCCTCCATCATTCAGTGAGGTCACATTTTTGTAACTATAAAAGTAACAAAAGTAATAAAAAGTTACAATTACAAGGAACAAAATAATCTCTCATTAATGTCCATCATAATGTAATGTAAGGTAGTTATGACTTGATTATGGAAAAAAGAAAATGATTTAATTTGTAACAATTTTCTACCAAACTCTGTCAATAGCAAGGGTAACAAGAGAGAACTCATCAGAATGGAGTGATCCGGAAAAATTGTAATTTAGTTTCTCAGTATCTAGATGAGCAAATAAGTATCAAAATAGAAGACTAATGTTGCGTGAAGACAATTCATCGCTTAAAAAAAGAGACCAAGTGTAATATGTACTTCAGCAATCTGAGCTTGAGGTGGGAGGAATCAGCAGTGTCAGGACCTCAATGTATAGGGATGTGGGGTTTCACTTTTTCTAGTGGTCCAGGCATTTATTTGGCATAAGAAGCAAGTTACCGTTGGGTAAATAGCAACTTCAGGTAAGATGATTTTCATAAATAGTATACAATGGAGGAGGGGAGATTAACCCCCCTCCACAGTTTCTTTAGTCTGGTTCCCCTGTGACTGATATTTAAAGCTTAAAACAAAAGCTATAAATCATCAATCTTCATATTTCATGAAGTATAGCTTGGCCCTTCTAATAGCCTCTTAAGAACAGGAATTTCTCAGTAACTGAAAAGCAAACTGTGGCCTATTTTGCAAAGGGTGGATCCAAGCTAACAGTTTTGGCACATTGCATTTCACTTTTGACTTCTTCTGACTTTGGGACAACATGTCACATGTTTCCTACATGTTTCAAATAGCTCTGCCAGGAATGTATGTTTCCACAATGTTATTTCATAATATCTTTTTGAACATGTGTGCCTCAAAATAATTTCCCTCTTCAGAAATGTACAGTGCTGGACTTACCTAAAATTAATATTTTATCTATTACAAGACAGAATTATCAATATATCCCAGTGGGTGCAAATAAATACTATACATACTCTTCATCAGGAATGGGTAGGAGGAGAGAAATCTCCAATAATGAAGATAAAGACAAGATTTCTATCCAGAAAATCTGACTAGATATCACATTAAAGAGCATAGGATTTTAGCAGTGCTCCTTGACTCAGAAAGAGAGCACAAACATGCTGACGGATGCACCTTGGACTTTATTTCTTTGAAATAGTATTATCAGTAGCTGATATCATTAAAAGGTACTATTATGCTACAGAATGGTAGCATAAAAATGCACATGTATGCATACATAAGCACAGTGGTCATTAGTCTAGAAACCAATAAGCCAGTATTCTGAACAAGAACACCACACATCTTTTGCCTCCTAGTTATTCTGTACATCCACAATATAATACTAATAGTTCAGTCTTAAACTTTAGGGTCTAGGAATGAAAGAATATGACTCTGGGATGAGAAACACAAAAGAATAGACAGACAGATCAATTAAAAGAATATACAATTTAATGCGTACCATACAATCCTCTATTTTGCCAATATTGGCACAGATATTTTCATTCCTACTGAGTGCCTAGCACAGTTAAGTAATCTTGTCCTTTCCACCACATAACAGTAGGGCTAAATTGTTTCATAAATTAAAGCATCCTGTGTACAACATGTTTCCCACTGTTTACATAACAGGCAACAGAGAACTTGAGGCATGGATTAATTAACTTGTTTCATGAAACAGAATGGACAGTACATGAGGTACTTTGGATAGACAGACAAAGTGCTCTTGTTTGGCTATATTAATATCATTTTGGCAATACAACACATTTCTATTTTTAGGAAAGCCATCAGTTCCAGGTGGATGCTATTCCTCGGTGGTATTCCAACCCCTTTGTGGAGATGCAGTGGCTTGTGTGTTAAACTGGTGTTGGTAGCTGCCCATTGCCCGTTGAGTGCTTGATGCTTCCATTGAAGGTGGTGGCTCTGAAAGTGTAGGACCTACCCCTGATTGATCCTTCAGTATAGAGTCTCTCTGGCTTGTTCTGGCACCGGAAGAACATGAGGAACCCATTCCGATAGTTCTTGTTCATCCAGCCATACAGCAAAGGATTAGCAAAAGTGGAACACATGGCCACCACATGGAACACTGTGTAAAGGAGTTTATAGTCATGGAAGATGAGCACCAAATCTAAGTCAACAGCAAGTTGGAACACATGGAAAGGGAGCCAAGAGACTGCAAACACCACCACCACCATGACTAGCATTTTTGTGGTCTTTCTCCTGCGGCAGTGGCTGTCATTTCTAGCAGTGGGACTGATGTGGCTTTTCAGCTTGAACCATATCCTGATGTAAGCATAGCAGATGATGGAAAGAGGAAGAACGTACTGCAAGAGGAGCATGGACAAGCTGTATATGGTGGCATCCCTGTTTTCAGAAGGCCATTTCTCAGTACAGACAGCTATTCTGAGATTGATGGTTGGAATTTCTTCATATCTATATTCTCGGAAGATGGCAAGTGGGCTAGCTAGGACAGCAGCAACCAGCCATGTAATAGCTATGATGGTGAAGCTGATCTTCTTGGAAATCCTGCTATCTAAATGAAAAACAATGCATCTGTACCTGTCCAGAGCAATCACTGTTAACGTGAGGGTGGAGACATGAACACTTAAAGCTTGAGCATAGGAGACCAAGTGACAAAGTACAGCCCCAAACTTCCACTCATCCAACAGAGTGTAGGCCAAGGTGAAAGGCAAGCAGAGTGTGTCCACCATTAAGTCTGCCAGAGCTAGGTTAGCTATGAAAAAGTTGGTTACAGTCCTCATAGTTTTGTATTTCACTATCATGTAGATGACTAAGGAGTTGCCAATGAATCCCAGCAGAATGATTAAGGAGTAGGCTGCTATTAGTATAATCTGGACCCCCAAGATCTTGGTGCTGTCCATCATAACATCACTGGATCCCTGCAGCCCTTCACTTGTGGTGACAAGGGTCTTTGTATGCCAGCCAAATGACAATTTTTTATCCAAGAGATGCCCATCCAGAATGATGGTGCTGTTGGCTTGATCAAGCAACCCCATGACTCCTTGTTTATTTGTTTTGCATTCAGGGTGGTGGCTTATATAAGGTTTGCAACTTTGTCTGTAAATAGGAAAACAAGAACAAGTTTTTAAAAAATGATGTTGCAGTAGGAGAAAAATCTTCGATGTTTCAGTTTGGAGTGACATATGCAAAACAGTATTTCAGACTAAGTTCCATTCCTAAATTCCTATCATGATGTGAAAATGGCATATTGGTGGTTCACATACACAGTTACTACAGCCATTCTAAAAGCAAAGGCTGATCCAACTAGACCCCCATTTTATTGTATCTGCATGATAAAATTTATATTGACCAAAGCATTATAATTGAATGAGTAAAGCAGCAATCACAATAAAGTAATTCATTTATCTTGCAAATTATATTTATTTTATATTGAATGGATTGAAAAGATTCCTCCAAATGCCAGGCTGATGAAATCATCTAAATCATATATCCTATTTAGCTATCAAGAAGGGCCAGCCATTGCTTTATAATTTGCCTCTTCTTGTGGTTTTTGGTGACCTTGGCTCTGCTTTTCAGAATAATGAAATAGGAATGAAGGACAGGGAGGAATACAGATAAATATATAAATTGATAAAGGCCCAGGAAGAAAATTTTAAAAAGTATATTGCTTTGCCCGTGAACAGTGAGTAAGGCTGCAATTGTCTTCACATTTACCTGAGTGTAAGGACCTAGCGAGACTTATGTTTTCAGCCAAGTCTCATCTCATACCACTTTGTTGAGTATTTGCTAGCATCTCAGCACTCTGGCAGGGCCTACCACTCAACAGAGCTGGGAAATGTTATTTTTAGAGCTACAGCTGACTTGTTGACTGGGAGAGTTTGGGAAGGGCAGCCCAAAGAAGTCACTTTTCCAAACTCTGCCAGTGAAATCTACCCCTGTCCCGCTTTGACCAGCACTCTGATATAAATGGTGCAGGGTAGATGGGTCTGGGAACTGCCATTAAAATTTTCTCAAAATGCCTCAGCATCCTTCTGGAACATTATGGGAAATATCAATGACCCACTTAGGTTCATGAGAATCTGGAAACTACCTTTCTAATGTGCCACTATGCCCCAGAGAGACAGCCAATTGGGCAACTGTGGTAAATTTGAATAGTAGTTCCATCCGAATCCTACGGCAGCTAACTCTGCCGCTGTCAGGTAGGCCCACAATACTGGGAGTCTCAGTGGCAGAGGGACTGGGCGTCCCTTATTATATATATGAATAAAGATGGACATCAAACATAAGGCCTGGAAACCTTATGAGGCCCTTCTCATTGTGGTGTACAGACCACAAGCAGGATTTATTACATAGATGGCACATTTAGAATATATTTAGAAGAGCTGCTCCTTCAAACAGTCAAAGACATTTCTTTGCTGTAGTACATTATTGTCTTCAACTGAATATCTTGCATTTAGTGTGCTTTGTCTTGGGCCCTTTTCACACTGCATTTGCCATGCAAAAGGGCCCCTGGAGCATTGCACAACTGTGAGGAGCAATCCACACAACGCACTCGCAATCGCGCGACGCTCCAGGGGCTGACAGGTGCTGATTGTGCACTATTTCATGTTTGGCTTTGAGCTAAAAATGGTGCGCGATCACGCATCACTCTGGAGCCCCGCACGCATTTGCTGTGCATGTGGAGCTCTGGAGCCACGGTGCTCACACTTCCTGCCACAGTGTGGCCTGGGAAAATCCTGGGCTGCACTGTGGAAGGAAGAGGAGGGGCTCTTGTGCTACCTGCTTGCGAGCAGGCATCAGCTGTGGAGCTGAAGCAATGGGACACGAGAGCCTTTCACAAGAGGCTGCTCGTGCGATCCCCGCACCTCAGCTCCGCAAAAAGGTGAGCTGCAGAAAGGGCCTTGTACTTAGCCCTTGGAAGGTAAACACAGATTTATTTTGCAGGCCTGATAGTTGTAGCACATATTCTTGCAGAAATCTACTTGTGAGAAGTAAAATGCATTGATAATACATCCATACTCTCCAATGGTGCCAGTTGCTTCTCTGCCACCTCACCTTTTAGTTGCTTTTAAAATGTCTCAGGCCATTTCCGCACCGGGCATTTAAAATGGTGTAAAGCGACCTCCGACGGAGGTCTTCTACATCGTAGAGTGGACTGGGGCGGACTATTTTTTGTAGTTCTATACCTCAGTCCGGTTCTGCACAACCGGAACTGGTCACACAGCGTGTTTTTTAAAAACCTTTTTTTAGAGGTTTTTAAAAAGCATGGAGCGCGCGACTCCATGTAGCTCTGTCCCCGCGCTCTGGAGCAGATTTGCAGGAACGCGTGCAGATCTTCCGGGGGCGGGCTTTCAGCTGGCGAGCTTCTCTGGTTGGTGGAGAGCCTCCACCAACCGGACGCCGCCATTTTGGATGCTGGAGAACTGCGGAGCGATGGACTCATCCTGCTGCTCTTCGTGACAGACTCACCGGGACACAGGAAAAATCCAGTGAGTCCCATTTCTCGCCGATTCACCCCCCACATGCAGAAAGGGCCTTAGTTTCTTGTCCTCCCATTTTCCCTCTTTCTTCAGCTTACTTCACTTGCTGCAAACTGAATTCAAAGTACAAGAGTAGTTTGCACTCAATTAACTCAGCAGTAAGAAGACAGGAGGAGAAGAATCTTGGCTTTTCCTGTAGCTTCAGGCAAAGCAAACTGGTGCAGGTTCTCCTAGTTTGTTTGTTCTTCCTCATTGATAACATTTGCCATCTTGACCACATTCTGGTGTTAATTGCCCATATGGGTTTTGTTCTTCAGCTGTGAAATTATGGAGGATATGCACAACCATTTTGACATCTGCTCATGATCATTGGTGCATGCCACAGCCAGATCCTATGTATGTGTACACTAAAGCTTTCAGTTATCATATATGTGCTTTAAATATTTCAGAATAGGTTCACAAAGCTATTTTTTAAAAATCCAAAATTTCCAATATTATTGCTTTATTATTTTTAAAGTATTTTTTTATTCCTCCCTTAAGTTTAGTATTCTGTGCATTGCTGATAACAGTTGGTGTTTTAACCACTTGGAGCCAAACCAAATATGATTGGATTTCACAGTGTTTCACCTCCCTTTGTTTAAAAACAGTCATGGCAGCAGGAGGCAGGGGTGATCTGGCTCAGGGCCACAATGCTGGAAGGAGAGATTGCCCTTTTCCCTTTCACTATTTCCTTGATTTGAATTCTGTGAAGAAATTATTAGCCCAGAAGGAAACAAAGACCGATACAATAGGAAGGAGGATTCCTCCAACCAATAGCATAACCTAAGGATGGGACTATATCACTGATGCTGACAAAAATCAAATGGGTTACATATATGAATGGTCTACTCTAAAGAGGCAGATTCATATACAATTATTATATTTTCTTCCCAGTACCAGAGACAGCTTATAATTTTACAGATTCCATTAAACTCCATCATCATAAACTTCCATTAAACTGCTTCTAAATAATAATTATCTCCTCTTACAGCATGTACAGCCTCTTCTCACTCCCTTTTGGAACCTTCCTAGATATTAGCTCCAACCATTCTGTTGTAGCTTTAAGAAAGGTGCTGTGAACCTTAAAACGTAATGATTGTGTGTCTACATTTGTTTCTAGGCAACCTGTTTTATTTCTTTCCAAAGAAACTGTTACTAATTTCATATGCCAAGCTCTTCAAAAACTCAGTCATGAACAGTCATCAACACTGTAGGATGACCTGCAAATAACTGGTTTAAAGACGGTGGTTGAAAAGCTGCAGCTGGAACAGAGCATCTATCCTGAACTTGTAGCAGCTCTCTCAATTATGTCAGTCAAATGAGCACTGTGGGCTGAGAAATGCTGGCCAGACAGTGCCCATGGCTGGGTTTATGTTGTAACTCATAATAAATGTCCCTGTGTTTATTTATCACATGGTATAACAGACTTCATAACACCTCTTGCAATTATTGCAAGAATTCAGCCCGACTGCTGAACTCTGCTGTGCATGTGCAACAAAGAGAGAACATTTCTTCCCCAGATTTATCTTAAATGTTTTGTTCCCTTTCTCTGCTCTGAGTATGCATGTCTTGGCTCTCAGAGCCTGGGATGACATGGAATAATGACCTTGGCAGTGGTTTATAAGTGTAACAAATACCACTGTGTAGTACTGTGGGGATAAAGGCCGATATGTTACCTTCATTGTTGCTGCCAAGAAAACCTCTGCTCACTTACATGTTCTTTGGGCAAGAGGGGGACTGCTGGACCTCAAATTAGACAATAATTTATCACATAAAATCTGATGACATTGGGATAAATAGAGAGCAAAATTTAGTTTGGTAAATACACATTGTATGTGTATATGTGGAACCTTAAAGCTGAACAATCTGAGAGTCATGATAAGCCATATTTGACTTTGGGTATGACATGTTTTTTTCTGTTCTCCTGTCCCTAATACCTACCATAAGAGATATCTGCATGTTTGAGGGAGATATAAATTGCATGATGAAAGGTAACATGACAATTGATTTTACTTGTGTGTTTTTTTCCACATTAGTTATGAAACAACTACATATAAGAGTTGTAAATTAGCCTTTCATCTTCAGAAGTTAATATCAGTAGATACCAAGGTGAGCCATAATCCATCCTATGGATGTGATTTTTCTGACTTAAGTTAGGCACATTTCAGTTTAATTGATAAAGTGTTCAATTTTAAATGGAAAGGGTCTCATAGCCCAAACTCAGCTCCAATGATGGAGAAGCCATTAAGGAGGAACACGATTATTTCTCATCAGTAGAACCATGTTTAGCTGTGCAGGGTAGGGGCAAAGAACCACCAATATCTACACCAGATATAACTGGAAAAGACTGTTTTCACCAAAAACTGATCTCTCTTGCTGACTCAAAAAGCAAACACTGAGTATGTGCACAAACTGACATCACATGTTGATATGTACAAGCATTCAATAGTTTGCCCTATACCTTGGCTCAGACATTAATCAAAATGGAGACTGCAGTCAAGAAACTGAAAGACTACTAAGACTTGGAAAGGCAGCCATGAAAGATCTAGATAAGATCCTTAAGTGTAAAGACATATAATTAAATGCCAAAGTCAGAACCATCCAAGCCACAGCATTTCAAATTTCCATGTGTAATTGTGAAAGCTGAACAGTAAAGAAAGCTGACAGGAAGAAAATCAACTCATCTGAAATGTGGTGCTGGAGGAGAGTTCTATGGATATCACAAATTGCTAAAAAGACAAATGAATAGGTCTTGTGACAAATCAAGCCTGATGTCCCGCTAGAAGTGAAGATGACTCAAGTGAGGTTGTCGTACTTTGGATATATCATGAGAACACATTATTCACTGAAGAAAATGATAATGCTGGGAAAGCAGAAGACAGTAAGAAAAGAGGAAGACCATCTTTCAGGTGGATTGATTCAATCGAGGAAGGCATGACCCTGAGTTTAAAAAACCTGAGCATGGCCATTTCCACACTAGCCTGTTCGGCTGGCCCCTCCCTAAACTGCAAACCCCAGGATTCCATAGGATGTTCAAAGTGGAATAATAGCACCAGAGCAGGCTAGTGCAGAAATGGCCAATGGCAGTTGTTAATCTTGGGGGTCTCATCTATAGGGTCACTATAAGTTGAAGTCAACTTGAGGGCAAAAGAGAATAGCTTATTAAGCTGTTTTTTTTAAAAGGAATTCATTCTCTGTACACATTATAGGCTGGAATCCTGTTGGTGCCTGTATGGTGGCATAAATACCATTGTGCAAGAGGTTGTGCTTCTTAAACATTGTGTAAGGGTGATGTTCTAAGAAGGGCTGCACGGAGGCGTTACACACTGGCTGAACAACTGCAGATAGGAGTGTTCTGTTCTGTTCTGTTCTGGAGGTTGCCCAAAGATAGATAAGCAATATAAAACATCAGAGGCATATCTAGGGTGGGGCAACTGGAGCGCATGCCCTAGGCACCATTCCCATGGGGATGCAAAAGCCGCTGTCCCCCCCACCCACCCACTGTCTGCCCCCACACTCGCCCGCACCCACCCGTACACTTCTGCCCCCACCTGCCACCTCCCTGTGCCCACCCGCCATCCCCTCCACACACTTCCACACCCACCCACCACCTCTCTGTGCCCGCCCGCACACTTTCACATCCTCCTGCCACCTCTTCACACACAGCCACCAACCCCTGTGCACTTCCATGCCTGCTCCCTGCTGCCCTCGTCCTTCCTGGCCTGTTGGGAGGAGCAGCAGTGGCAGCTGCACCTAAGGATGCAACTTTTGTACTTGCCCCAGGCACTGCTGAGTCTAGGTACACTACTGTATAACAACAGTAAAGAATCTGCAGCTACACACAGATTTCGTATCTGCCAAAAATTTGCACAAGGTTGCAGTCCTGCATAACTCCAGTGCCCTACCCTGAAATAATTTTACACAGTGCAACCAGTAAGAAGGATCTTGGATCAAGTGTTTAAAATGTAATTTGTTGAATACTACTTACATGTTTTAAAAGGTAGCTCATTGCATTGCTTATTAATTTTCCTTACTTTCTGCTACTTCATTTTTAAAAAACAGGGTTAATCACAGAATGGCACAAAACTTTGAAAATTCCCATCCAATTGCCTCTAAACAGTCCTAAAAATGGTCTTTAAAATGATTTTTAAAAATAGCTAGAAATGCATATTTAGCCATTATACCAGAAAGGTGATTTCATTCACAGTTATCATATTGCAACTCCATTATGCCTTCATTTAAAAAAAGTGACTTGTAATAGGTAACTATTGCAGGTAATTCATTACCTCCATGCTCTGGCTTGTCTACACAACCGTTTTATCCTTTTTAATATTTTAGCTAATGTATATATTAAACTGTAGAGAGCCCACAGTCCTTTTGATGACATATTCATACATAACCGTGGTTCATGGGCACACACACACTTTTTTAAATGTTGCAGAAAGTGGTATTCAGTACCTCCCTGGACAACATCCATCACTGCCACCACCCAGCAGCCTCCAAATGCCCAGAGCCTGCTGCCACCACTATTTAATGGCCCCCCGGGAATTTGGAAGCTGCTCTCCAAGGGCAGGAGGGATATGGAATTGCATGGGCAGAGCCTTACACTTTTATTTGGACAGAGTAGGATGCTGCCCATTGTATTAAATAGGTGATGTATGTTTACTCTGCCTGTAGCCATGATAGCATTTCCTTTTTTATCATACTTGTCCTGAACATCCCCTTTGCTTCAATTTGGCAAGACCCATTACACTATGTTCAGCTTCATTCTCTCCCATGCAAGCAGTCTGAAATGGGCAGAGGCTGGACAATGAGCAACGTGTGATAAATTTTCCCTTTAATTATTTTCTCACACTAAACCCCCACTGGCTGTAAAACGCTAATGCTTCAGTTTCTAAAAGCCAACAGTTAGAGAATTGTTGGGGTGTAATGATTGTTAGTAGTGTGACTTAATGGAATTTTTAGGGCTAATGTTCCAGAATTAATTGATACATTCCAGAAATGAAGCCAAACAGTGCTGCTGTTTATAATATTACAGCTACTACTACATACTTAATTAGCCGTGCTTCCGGACTGGTTAGTGAGGCTCTCCCTAACCGAAAGCAAAGTTGCTTGTGAAAAAAAATGCTGAAACGTGCTGGATTACCTACACCAAGTCAACATTTTTAAGCTGTAGCCATACTCCCGGGATTACATAGAACAATCCCTGGTATTTTGGTTAGAATGAAGCAATAGGCTAACTGGACACAGTAACCATCATAGGCAGAAACATTTGTTTGCGATCTTGACTATGTACTGAACAAAATTTCTGTGAGACTACAGGTATACCTCAAAGTAGATGTGTTTCCAGGCTTCACTGCTTTAGCAGAAACTTTAGTATCAGAAGTAGAAAAAAACGTAGAACAGGGATAGGTTCCTACACCACAAAAAGAAGAAGAGCAATTCAACATGTTTCAGTAAACTTTCTATTCAAAACTAATGTTGTGCATGTGTGAAATGAAACAATCAGACCAGGTAAGCATTGTATAAGTAGACTAAAGCATTTTGGATCTTCTAGTGACCACTTGGAAGCTTCTTCCAAAATGTATCCCAGTATGATTTTTCTTTCAATGACCTCCACTTTTGTTATGGTTCCATTTTGGTAGTCAAATTTAGACATGTTTTTTCAACATACCAGGGTAGCTAGTGGGGCAAGGCTAAACTGTTTTTCCCTTTTCTCTTTACTGTGTTCTTCCCACATGCTCAGTAATTGATTCTGGAGGCAGCTATTTACCTTTCCTGTTGAGCCTATGCACACACAGCTATGGTAGGATCCCGTTCTTCCCCAGAGGTTTTGTTAACTGAGGCATGCCTGTGTTATTTTTTTCGTACTCATGTGTTTTCTTTCCCATTAGGACAAATGGGAAAAGAAATTTGTCCTAACAGTTGTGCTTGTGTTTGCCATAGTCATCTGACTGCCTTCTGTGTGAATATAATGCTTATTTAGTATGCCTTTGATCTGATCCAACGTGGATCTTCTTATGTTCTGAGCAGTTAAGATGATGCAAGAGATGGTCTAGTGTACTAGCCAGGTGTACAGCTAAGAGGAACTTCAGTTCAAATCCCTACTCAGTCATGATACAAAACACAATACTGCCTTATATGGAGTCAGATCATTGGTCTGTCTTGCTCGGTACTGCATACTAACAACAGCTCTTTAAGATCTCTCATCTGAGACTCTTAACTGGAAACACATAGAATCAAACTTGGGACTTTCTACATGCAAAACCTATGCTTTACTACTGAGGTGTGGACCCTCCATTTTGGTCACTGTGTCTCAGCCAGCAATGCTCAACACAGTGCTCAGAGAAAACATTTTGCTACCTAAGACAACCTAATGCCCCCTCTCCTTCCCACATACAGAGGAAGTTGAAAGTTATTTCACCTCATCCAGTGTGAGGTAGTGGCCATTACTACACTACAGTGTTATAGTGCTATTGTTCCACTTTCAACATCCTATGGAATCCTGGGGCTTGCACAGTTGCGTAGGGACAGGGGGGAGGAGGGGCAGTTCACCCTGGACAGCAATGTTTTTGGAGTGTCCCAGCCCATAGCCATGCCCCCATGCACTGCAGCCATGCCCCCATGCTGTAGCCATGCTTCTCATGCTGTAGCCATGCCTCTCCTGCTATAGACCCGCCCCCTCCCACCCACCCGCTCCACACACTCCAAGCTCCAACACTGGGTTTGCAGTTCAGAGAGAGGCATTTAGAATTCTCAACCAGACTGCTCTTTGGCCTCCGTAAGCTGCAACCCCAATTGTAAGCAGAGACTTTGGCACAGCTCTCAATCAGCTGCTAAATCTACATCTAGGCTGTGCTGCAAACTGTAGGCTGGAGGAACAGAAGCTCCCTCATGCTCAAATACCCCCGCAGCCAAAGCTAGATATCAGTAAGAAAACTTCTAGGCTTGCTTCTGTGATGGAATTACACATACACACAAAAAGTGAATCCCCAAGATTCCAATATATTTCAGAAGTAATATCTAACATCTAAATCAATACATCAACTTCATGTTTCCAGCAGGGCAGGCTATCAGGAAGCAAGAGACTGGTGAAAGTACTATAGAGATTAAATCATGACAGTCCTGGAAGAACTCAAAAATGAATTGATGATAACTTGCTATTGTTTGGAAAGATAGCACAGAACAAACTTACACTACTGGATAATGTTAGAAGGAAGCCACTTAAAAGTATTTACTATAAGAGGTCTAGGGGACAAAACGGGGGAATTTGACTTGCTGGTGCTGTTACTATAGCTATACAAGCTAACTATAATTCAGTTGATTCAACTGATTGACATGATTGGAAAGCATGCATGTGCAGGGTGGGAGATGTACATTGGGTAGACAGTTTGTGGCCCTCCAGATGTTGCATTTCCCATTATCTCTCAACATTGGTTGTGCAGGCCAGGGCTAATGGAAATTGCAGTCTAACATCTGAAGCTCTGCAATTTCTCTAACCCTGCTGTATAAGAAAGGCAGAGCTAGGATGATCTGCATAATTACAGCATAACAAAGTCTGCTGAGCTCTGGCTGTACATCAAGGAACTCCTGATCTGCAGGACCCACACTGCACAAGCAGCGTGCTCACTGCTGTGATGAGATGCACTGATGTCTGCATGGGGATCAGGACAAAGCTATGTTGGCGCTGGGTCATCCTTTCCTATGCAATTTGTGATCCAGATACAGGTGTGAATACAAAACATCTTTCCTTCATTTTCTGTCAAGCTGAAACTGTGAAAGACAAAATTGCAGGCAAAGCATTAATACCAAATGAGAAGCATTATGTAACAGCACTCGTGTTAAGACAGATTAAATAAAGACGTCAGTGATGGATAAGGCAGAATCAGTAAGAAGAGAGTTATTACTGCAAGTGCTAAAATTATTATTGCAGGTGCAAAGGATATGGATACAGAGAATGGTGTCAATTTAGATAAATGCTTCACATTGGTTTTTGCTGCCATCAATACTTAATCCCACAGCTGAACTATTTTTCTGTCTGGGCAAAGTTGTAGGGCTGACGGGCAAGTCAGAAATTAACATAACAATAGGCCCAAATGGCAGATACTTGAGAGTTCGTTAAGAGTTCCAGTGTAAAACTGTTGCTCTTCTAACAAAGTTATAGAGCATCACTCAAATCCACCTCATTACTAAAGGACTGGAATGATGCTGGAGTAACGCCCATTGTTAAAATCGAGACTAGCGAAAACCAGAAAATGGCATGCCAATCAGCCTGCTATCTGTTTCATGTAAATTGGTAAAAAAAGAATGATGAAATATCTAAAAGAGCAAGACTTATTGAAGAAGAAGAAGCAGGACTTCTGAAAAAGTAGCTTCTGTCTCACCAGCTTTTTGGAATTCTATCATGTTTATCCACAAACATGTAGACCCAGGTAGGCAAAATGCAGCTCTCAAGACGTTGTCAGACTACAACTCCTGGCAGATGTAGGCTCTTTCCAGACGTGGGGAAGGAGCCGCGCAAAAACGGGACTCACCGGATTTCTTCAGCATCCGGGCAAATCCGTCAGAACGAGGAGCAGTGCAAGCTTGTTGCTCCGCACTGCTCCGGCGTCCAAAATGGCAGCTTCCAGTTGGTGGAGGCACTCCACCAACCAAAGAAGCTCGCCAGCCGAAAGCCCAACCCCGGAAGATCTGCAGGCATGCACTTGAGCGCACCTGCAAATCTGCTCCGGAGCACAGGGACGGAGCAACATGGAGTCGTGGGCTCTGTGCTTTTTAAAAACCTCTGAAAAAAGGTTTTTAAAAAGCATGCTGCACGACTAGTTCCGGTCACTCTGAACTGGACTGAGGTATGGAACTACAAAAAGTAGTCCGCCCCAGTCCACTCTACGATGCAGAAGACCTCCATCGGAGGTCACTCTGCCCCGTTTTACTAGCTGTAGTCAACATAGGCCATAGTGAGGAATGCTGGGAGGTGCAATCCAACAACATGTTTGCGGGTTAGCACTTTTCTCATCCCTCTTTTAGACCAACCTGGGATCCTCAGACATAGTTGGACTATAGCTCCCAGAATCCCTGGCCATACTACCTGGAACTTTGAGGGAAATAAAACTGGCAACATTTGAAGAATCAAAATTTGGAACTACTACAGGGGTATAACTTTGGGGGAGGGGGGCCAAATGAAGACATTGTCATTCTGATTAAGAATTCTACCCCTTCCCCCCATTTTCCTTCACTCCTCAATTTCTAGCATTGTAGTAACTTAAAGCTTCAGTTGAGCATTTGAAGATACAAATTAGACACCCAAAGAAAAGGAGGCAGGCAAAGTCACCAACAGACTGCGAGCACGGCAAATACAAGAACTCTAGGTATGAGCAATTTTCAATGTCTCATCCTCTATGAGGCTAGAAATTTGGAAACCGGAAAAAAAAAATCATTCAGAAGTGCAGACTTCTTATCTGGGGGGAAATGTTTTCATTTTGCCATCCATGTAGTTATACCTATGAACTACCAGTAGACATTTTTGCTGTCCTGTCCCAGTATCTTTCTGTCAGGAAATGGTCCCGAACCAGAAATAGACATGAGTGCCTCTTAGAGAGAGACCTGATTGCTGACCTCAATCCATATGGGGACCTGGGAGATCAAATGGATCCCAACAAACACCCCAAGACTGCCATTGGAAAGTCACTCTCAAGGAAGTCCACAAAATTAGGGTAGAAATATTATGTTCCTGCCTGTAACTGTGAAAACCAGACCAAGGGCTTTATCATATGGGTCAGGTAAATCACACTTACAGCAGGATAATAGCATTTTTGACTGTGACTCATCCCATTATCTTGTTCCTCTTCTGTTGTTCTCCCAGTGGGAGACCATTTGGAAAGTGTTCCTTTTATAAAGGAAGTCATTAATAAATTAATAATTGTCCTGAAAAAATTCACTTCATAATAGAAAGGTAGAGGAGTTTTGTGACACATTTAAAATTAATAGCTTTATCTTAGCATGTGCTTCCAGGGATAATAATCACAGGTGTGGTTGAAGAACATGGAAAAAGCCCTTCCCAGTGGGTGCTCCCACACTGCAGAACTCCCTCCTACTGGAGGCTAGGTTAGCCTTCCCTGTGAACTTTTTGGGTTGGTAGGCAAAGACCTTCTTATTTAAACAGACTTTTGGTCTCTTACTGAGTATGGCAGAATGGAGTGTCCTGTGCTTTTACCTTAGGTTTCACATGTATTTTAAACTGTTTTAAATATTTTAATAGGATTGTCTAATTTTTTAAAACAAACTTTCATACGGGATGTGTGTGTATATATACAGTTTATATCTATATACGGATATATAGTTTGCTTTAATATCATACAATAAATTGCTTTGAATATCATATTGGGAGAAAGGCAGGATATAAAATCAATCAATACATAGATAAGTAACTAATTATATATCTAAAGATGTGGGCTACTTATGTTGTAATAAAACTGGTAATATTTAATGGGCCATCAGTCTCTGTAGGTTTTGCTAAAACAGACTAACAAAGCTGTCTTTACAGGGTTGTTTGTTTGTTTGTTTGCTTATCTGTTCCTTTCAAGCCTTTATTAGCCTCCTGGTATATTCTTAAACCAGAATTACAGCTCTTTCTGATCTGGGATTGAGATTAGGTGGAAAGCCTAAACAAATCATTTGTCACCAAGTTAACCTTTTTATGAAAATTATAGGTATCATATTCTCCACTTTTGATATTATCTAAAAGTTGTTCCAAAAAGTTAACAAGTGATACAGTATGTGATAATGCGAACTTTAATTTTTTTTTGTACAATTTATTTTTGCTGACTAATAATAATCTGCCATGTTAGTTAAAGCTTTTTTCTCATCCAAAGCTTTTCTTGAAACATTTTTTTTTTTAAAATTTGGACATCACATCTGAGTCCTAAAGGTTTGGTGATCACTTATATCCAGTGTATTCTTGGAACTCTGCAAACTTTGCAAATGTGAGCTTTATCTAAAACTTTTTCCTGAAAGCATGTTTGAAAGCAGAAGCAGCAGAATAACAGATAAGGACTGAAAAATGAGAAAGAAATACAGAGATAACTGCAGATACGCTCACACTCTGGAGACAAGAGGAGACCCTTAATTAATTAAAATTCTTCCCCCAAAAGGGCAGAATTTTTATTGCATCCTGCCTACTAGTGGAATGGAAAGTCTTTAGAGGAGAGGAAAATAATACTGAAATCTGCAGGCAGGGAGAGGACTCTGTATAATCACAAGGATGCCTAGTCAAACACTGAGACATGGAGTACCTCAGACCCACTGCTCTGCTTGCACTGGCTGAAATCTGATTCTCAGTGGATAAATGCCGTTTCCATTATCAGCATTGTGCACAAGGCACAAAAAATTCCAAAAAGGTGTTGCAGTTTCTGTCTTCTAATTCAGGATCTTCTCTCCAATTGCTAATAAAGAAACAAACAAAAAATGACAGCCATGCTTGTTCCTACTTTATTCCCTCAACACAGTTGGACAATCTACAGCCGGATAATTTTATTTTTTGCAACTGATAAAAAAACATAGTTTCAAGTTCTCCAGAATTTGTCTTCAAGCTTTGTTGTTATTGTGTGCCTTCAAGTCAATCCCAACTTATGAAGATGCTATCACAGGGTTTTCGAGGGCTGAAAGTTTGTGATGTGCCCAAGATCACCCGTAAGTTTTCACGGCTGAGCAAGGAATCAAATCCTGGTCTCTAGGGTTGCAGTCCAGCACGCAAGCCATTATACCATTCTGGCTGTCCTTCTTGGCTACTTGATAACAAAAGAAGGAGGTGATGGGGAAAAAATCCCCCTCAATTTGTTTTGCATTTTAAAATTTACATTTTATTTTTTCTATAGATATTTTTTAAAGACTACCTTCATAGAGCTGGCAAAGCAAATACAAGCCATGAGAGAATCATTAAAAACCCATCAAGGGAACATTCAGAAAAAGCAGAAGAATGAACAAGAAGAATCCAGAAATTAGTCCAACTATTGCAGCTGTGAGGTTTGCATTTGTCAAGCTCCATCTACACAGTGGCTTCTATCCACCTTCACTGTTCTTTAAATTCCTACTAATTTCTCTGCTATCTTTGTGTCAAAATAAATATTTACTGTGACTTCCCTTACTGCCATACACTCTTGGTAATTACTTAAGATGAGATTTCCTGTTGTAATTAATTTGCTTGTGTTGCCTCAAGTGTCATTATTATTATTGCAGTTATATTAAGATTCATTTCAATTTGTTTTGCCCTCCTCTCTCAAGGGGTGCTGATAATGACTTACTTCTTTCTGTGTATGTGCCTTCAAGTCATCTGTCAATTTGTGGCAACCCCATGAATTTCACAGATTTTCTTAAGCAAGGAATACTGGCTTTGCCCAATCCTTTCTCTGAAATATAGCCCATAGCACTTGGTATTCATTGGCAGTCTCCCATCCAAATACTAAGCTGGGCTGACTGAGCTGGGATATGGAGCTTTTAGGGTATTTAGACTGCTAAATTTCTTACATTCCTTTGTAAAAGCAAGTCTCTCAGAAAGGTTGGAAGAGCTAGTGTGGTGCAGTGTTTGGAGGACTGGACTACAACTCTGGAGACCAGGGTTCGAATCCCCACTTAGTCATGGAAAACCACTGGATGACATTGGGCAAGTCACATTCTCTCAGCCTCAGAGGAAGGCAAAGGCAAATCCCCTCTGAACAAATCTTGCCAAGAAAATCCCACGATGGGTTTGCCTCAGAGCCACTGTAAGTCAAAAATGACTTGAAGGCATACAACCACAACATAAGGGTTGAGGAAACTGCAGCAAATAATGTATTTCTTAAGGACAACTAATTAACTCCTCACATTTACAAGGAGAGTAATTGTCTTGCTGTAATTCTGTAAAAATATTCTGTATTGGTGGAAATCACTGACAGGAATGGAACTATGCCAGTTATTAATAGCATAAAGTTTGAAAAAGGGAGAAAATGACTTTGCTTCTGAACTTTTATTTTATTTGTCCTTCAAAATTTGCAGGTGATAATTGGCATTATATAACAAATGTTCCTAATTTTTTTAAAAAAAAATCCAGCCACACAGGTAGCCACGCTCATCCATTGCAGCAAAAAACAACATATTGTGGTACTTTAAAGGCCCAGCTGTTTTTATGGTCTTAATTAGATACACTGAACTTGGCAGGGTATTTTAGAGTATACTTGCACAGGACTGCACCATAATGCTAAATATTAACTTGTTTTTTTAATTGTCCTTTATGAATATGTAACTTAGTTATACACAAAAGTACAAATTACTAGAAAATAAGTCCCACTGAACTCAGTGAAACTTACTTCTGTCGAAGTATGCTTCAGATTACATTGTGAAACTGCTTCCTATATAAGAATATCACTGATGGATCATTCTTCAGCAATATGCAAAGTAGGGCTATTTTTTTCTGTAAAATCTTCACAGAATTAGAGGGGAAATTACTGGAACTCTTCTGTGTTTGCACAGGCTCCCCCCACCAAAAAAAAAAAAAAAAGTCTAAAAGGTGAACTGATGAAGACACAGTAAGTGATTGGCCACAGATGGTAGAGAATTTCGGAAGGGAGCCTTTAAGGGTTCTTCTCAATGAAAGATGTATGTGTCTGTGTACAACCATGTGTGCTGCGCATCTGACACCTGCAAGCCAGTGTGCCAATCTTCTGTGCTGAGTGGTTTTATGAACTTGTCCAAATAGCAGATCAAGGCATTAGGGAGGTCAGGCCAGGATGGGGAGCAGAATTCAAAGAAGAGATTTAAAAGGAACAGCTGTCTGAAAACTTCCACAGCAATTAAAAAAAACTCTCATAATTTCTAGTATAGCTTTTCATCCTTTAGTTGTTTGCCAAATGACTAATTGAAAGTATAGCAGGCTATTCCCCTGATCACTGTCAGCTGCTCTTTATCTATTTCACTTGTCATATTTTGAATTTAGGAGGAATAACGGCACATATCTCCAAGAAGGACAGAGGGAAAACAGCCACAGGGAATACTCTCCCATGTCTGAGAAGTTCAAGGGACTGTAAAATGCTGCCAGAAGGGGGCAATCAGTTCTAATCCAGGCTGAATGTTGTTTCGTCCACGAATGCAACAAAATAATTTTTGCCTGTCAAATGACACAGAAAGAATGACACACTGGAGCACACAGACACCAACCATATGTCCCCATCTCCCAACAACCTGCTTTTTGATGTTCCTGCTGCTCTGCCACATCCAGCATCAGAATGAAGAGAAGGACAAAGGCAACTGAACATCAATAGTGCATAATGTTTCCTGAACACTATGTTCAGGCAAAGGAAAAGTGTAGAGCAATGCTACTCAAAGTGGTGGTCCAGGGAACCAAATCACAAGCCATCAACTGCTGATGGGTTTCTAAGAAAATAAGAATCAGCTGTAGCCAATGGGGACAAACACACTACTGGTCCCTGGCACACTGCTAACAATTGCCAGTCTCCCACATCTGATTGCTTGAGATGCTCTGATATGGAGGATTCACAAAACTGGAAGTATGATGAATGTATGGAAATATTTAATGGTATAATCTTCATGCCAGTCCTCAAGCTCTGAGACCTTTTTCAGCTTCTGTGAGCAATGGCTCAGACTTCCCCCATTCTTCATATGAAAACAATATGTTCAGGCTAAAAAGTAACACTTACTAGTATACGAAGATGACATATCATGCAATATGAAAAGGTTATGCCTTACATTATACTTTTGCTCAATTTTTTTGTTAGTACCTCCAGTACATTTAAGGCTTTTCTCTTCTCCATTTTAGCCTTTCAACAAGGTAAATAAGGCAAGTCAGGCTTAGAGAGACTGACTCGCCAAAGGTCACCAAAGTTTCAAGACTCTGTGGGGACCTGAACCTGGATCTCCCAAACCCCAGTCCAACAATCTAAGCAGAGCCAAATCATGTTGAATATTTGAATATCATATGAACAAGGCTTGTACTTCACAGACAGGAATTTAGATGCTTACAGAAAACCTTGGCAGATGTGCAGCGTAGTTCTAAGCATGGTGCTTCATGGAAATTCAATGCATTAAGAATCACTAAGTTGTGTTTTGGAGTGTAGCCAAAAAAACTGATCTCTGGAGGCGCATAATGTAAATTCCCCAACTGTCTGGAAGAGGAAATGGAGGTGGGCAACACGTTAATGATGTCTAGGGCAAATAGAAATCTGGCTGGCTCAGTGGTATAACCCAGTAGTATGGAACTGCAGGATGGTCCTTCCTGAATTCGTATATAAACTAGTCATTATAATTTCCCATGCAGTGATTAAAAAAACTGAATTGGACCAGAAACCATTCTTTTTTTCCAAGAATGTCAAAATTTGCACCTATAAAAATGCCTTTTTACAAACAAGGCAACAGGATGGTGATGGAGGAAAGAAAGGATGGGAAGGGACCATGGGAATGTTACAGGTGTAATACCCATATTGTATATCCCATGATGGGGGGATCTCTAGAAGTTACACTACCAACATAACTTAAAGGGTGCAACATACCAAGGTTTTGGTACATCTATAGAGGAAATGGATTCTTGGTGGAGTCAGAGACTACTAAAGGCTCGAGAACTCATTGCTTTAATTCGATATTTAGAGTCAAAAGCACATGGAAGAAAAACATGCTGGATGCACCAGCAATTGCAACAAGCAAGAATGTTGTCCTTCATTCTGTAACTCTGTAGACAAAGCCCCTGAAGGACAGTGCTTATAACTGGTAACTAGCTGCCAAGGAAGAAATGACTTGAGCCAGTTTTACAAAAGCTGTCTGGAAAAATAAGTGAGACCACAATTCTACTTCTGCCCTGTACTCATGGGATAAAAAGCAGCAAAGTATACTGACCAGGGATACTTCCTTCAGCATCTTCCATCCTCAACCTCACCTCACAAATATTTTGAAACTTATAGGACAGCCTTTACCAGCCTGAGGGCCTCCATAGGTGTTGGACTACAAGTTCCATGATCCTCCACCAACATGCTATGCTGGCTAAGCATAACAGAATCTGTAGTCCATCACAATAAGAGGATTTGGAGAAGGCTGTCCTAAGCAAGATTGCATGCTGTACATACCTTTAAAGCCCCAGCACCTGAGACTGATGCCAGAGAAAATATTTTCAGGGAAAAGCAGGATGATAATGACATCTCACTGCTCATTGCATGAATGTTCATTCCATTGTTGGCTCCATTCACAGGTTTTGTAGAACTGGGCACTAGGATTTTGGAAACCTGCAAAACCTGGTTGACCAGGGACACCAGCTAATCAAAAGAAACCAGTGTAGCAAGAGACAGAGACACTAGAGAAATCTGTCCTTCTATCTTACCACCTTCAACTTTCTTGAAAATCTACTGTCTGTCACCAGCTTATAATTAGTTCCATGCTGTATTATCGATGATGGCAGAGATGAAACATCCTAAATCTCAGCTGAACAGGGAGAAAATATTCGCTTCTTTCTCAACCACCTCCCTTAAGTCACCCAGCAAATAGAAAATAAAGAAATGTTCCTCATTCTCTGTAATTGTCCATACTGGATAACAATTAAAGTGAAGCCACTTACCTGAAGTTATTGTTTCATTGTTCTGCCGGACCAAGCCGGACCAAGCTCTTTGTTTCTGCCTTTCCACTCCTCTTCCACTGTTGACTGGCTAAGATTTAAAAAAAAAAACACTTTCTCAAAGTAAGTCTTTTAGAGAGGGAGAGGGGGAAAGACCACCCAAATTACAGAGTTTCCCCTTTTCCTTTGACCTGTCTCATTCTTGGTGGAGTTGGTGAGCCTGTGATTTCCAAACGTGACTGACACAGTCCCTACCCCACAAAAGCTGGATGCTCCGTTAGATACTGAATGAGCAGAAGAGAGGGAGGGGGGAGTGTGTTTAGCAAACAGCAAAGCACAGGAGAGGGGGAACGAGGGGGGAGTGAGAGGCTACGCTTGCCGCTGCCGTTCATAGACTGTTCAGCCATTGCAGGGCTTATAACATAGCAGAAATGCCCTATGATGACTACACTGGCTCCCCTCCCAATGAAATATAGGTTACAGACAGCATGATGTGCATCATCTCTAGAGCACCACCCAGGGATTCAGCAGATCAGCACTATGTCACTCTCTGGCACTGAGCTGCTTGATACCCCTGGGCAAGTCTTTCTCTTTGTGCTAGTAATCAGGACTGCTCTTTATGTAATACACTTAAAAAAAAAAGTAGGGATTATTCTTTCCCAGGTATATCTGCAATAACATTCTTAAGTCTGCCTGCATAGATACTTGCCATAGTAAAAGCTTCAGACTGTGATACAGAAGGTGCTCCTCATCTTGTGTGAAGAAGGGGCCCCACATGGCAACATGAGTGGAATGGTCTGTTCGGGCAATGTAGCATAGTGGTTAGAGGGCTTATCTGAGCCTTGAGACGGTCAAGACCCAAATGAGTGACCTTGGGCCATTCTGTTTTCTTCTCACCCTGTCTTCAGTCATAGGACTGGGGATTGTTGTGAGGGTAAATTGGAAAGAAGAAGAGTGTAGTGGTTTGAGTGTTGGACTATAACCTGGGAACCAGAGTTTGATTCCCTGATCAGCCATGGGAACCCACTGGGTGACTTTGGGCATGTCACATACTCTCAGCTCCCAGAAGACCCTGCGATAGGGTAGCCTGAGGGTTGCTGTAAGCCAGAAATGGCTTGAAGGTACACAACAACAATAACAAGATTCATGTAGGCTGCCTTGTGCTCGCTGGAGGACAAAAATACATAGAGGTATCAAACAAATAAAAGGAGTGCTACATTTCTGCTTAACAACAAAGGTCCATAGCTCCTTTTTAGCTGGCATGGTATGCCAAGACCTTTACTGGGAATAACTCCCACTGAGATTATAGGGCTGATTTTTAGGTATAGCAGGGATGGGAATCATGCGGTCTTCCAAAGGTCATGTCACTGAATATCCCAACATTCCTCACCAGGCACTGTGTGGTTAGGGTTACTGGGCATCAAACATTCAGGACATGATTTCCCACCTCTGCGGTAAAGAACCAGGCTAGAAGCAAAGTACCAGAAATAAAGGCTTGGAGTAATACAATTGCATGAGTGGAGGGGAAACCCAGTCCCTCTCCCAAAACTGGACAGCAACCAGGTTTATGAAAGGCCTCCAAAATTATCATAAAATTAACAATTAATAGACAAGGTGATAGCCATCATTAAATTCCCCTCCCAATCAGTTTTGTATTAAATTAACAATTAGTAGACCAGGCAATAGCCACCATTAAATTTCTCTGCCACAATCAGTTTTGTATTAGACCACAAAAATATTATACTTCATTCATGTTGATTTTTCAAGAGAGAAGAGCAGGAATTGCAACCTTTAGAAATTTATATGTACAGACATATCCCTCACCATCTTAAGAGTTTTGCAGGAAGGAAAAGGCCAGCAACTTTTCTCAAAGAGATTCTGCACACTCTTCATGCTGATGTTTGTGCTGATTAGAAACAGAGGGAATTTGCTGGCAGAAAGTTAGGGTCACCCAATATTAATAATCAGAGAAGAGAGAATGGATCAGTGGCTTAAGCTGGCTTTTACACAGTAGCTGCGCACCTGAGTTTCCATGCCAAAAGACTGGATCACATGTATGAATATTAATAACATCTGTTTTCTTTTTCATATCTAAAATCTTAAACCAGAAGACAAACATTTTTCCCCCCAAACAAAACTCAATGTACTTTAGAGAGGGGAGCATTTGTGTTAGGTACATTGTCCTCCATCTGTCTGTTCTGACATTCTCACTGAAATTTTTCACTCTCTGTTGGGCAGCTGTGATAGACAGACAAGCATGTAGAGTGGGGGAACAAAGAACAGCAAGGTGGGAGCAGCAGGAAGGTGAAGTCCACAGCCCACCGTCTCATGGTGTAGTATGGGCACATAGGAAGGAAGGCAGGCAGGCAGGCAGCTACAGAGTGTGAGAAAGAAAGAGCGAGTGGAAGCAGAGAAGAGGACAAAATGTGAATGCGAATGGTTGGTTGGTATGGGTGTGGATGGTATGGTAGAGAAAGGGAGAAGCCATTTGCTAAGAGACATAAAAGAGAGACAGAGACAGAGACAGAGACAGAGAGAAGCAGAAGTTCCAGAACAAAGTGTGGACTCAGAGAACAAGTGCCCATGACTACAGCATGAAGTTGCAAAGTAGATATTCTTGTTTTAAAAATACAAGAGAAGAAGAACGTAAAAAAGAAACCCATATAACCAAGAAGGGGAAAGATCTGCTGGTGAAATGCACCTCTTTCTGATATGTAATCCAAATAGTGACACATGCAAAGAGAGGCTCCTCAGTTAAGTTCTTTTGTCAAAGTGAGGCAACATTTTAAGGTAAGCTTTGCTTAGAGGGGTGGCCTTCTCCCAAGTCATTTTTAGTTTTCATATAACAAAAAAGAATGTGTATGGTGTATTAAATATAATGTTCCTTTCTTTCTATGTTTTTTGTCTTGAGATTTCTTTTCTCTCACACTCTCTTTTGCCTTTCAGAGTACATCCTCAGAAAGGGAAGGTCACTGGAAGAAAGGGGTCGGAGAATGGGAACTGACCAGCAGCTGTATGAGGGCCCCAGGTAGCAGCAGACACTTTTTCCTCTTTTATCCTTTTTTTTATTATATATTTTATAGAAACATTTACAAACAAATTGAACAAAAACAGAATAAAATAAGCAAAACAAGAAAATTACAGTGTATTAGCCCCAAATAGAAATAAACATCAAATGCATCAAGAAAAGAAATAAACAAAGAGCGATATTATCCACTAAATATTAAATACTAAATTAAACTAAGAAAAGAAATAACAATAATCATAACTAAAATATGGACTCCAGCATTCCTAACTCCAATTTTATATAACATTACCTTTAAAAAAAAACTTCTCAAGATGCTAATACCCTCTAATATTTCCAGTGCTGTCATTTCCAAAATACTTAATAGTACATCCTACTTTCCTGCAAAAAGCTTATCAAAGGTTTCCAGTCTTTTAAAAAAATAGATTTTTCCTTAATCAATGTTGTCAATTTATCAATTTCAACCAAGTCCAGTAATTTTATCAGCCTCTTTTGTTGGAGTCTCTGTATTCTCCAATGTCAATGCATGTAACAGTCCTGCTGCAGTAGTCATATATTGTAATATCTTACCATACTTCTTCTCCAGCTTCTCTTCTATTAGGTATTAGCAGATAATGAGCAATACAAGTATCACTGTTTAATGTTTTCTTGTAAACATTCTTGAAATATTCCTTTCTATGGATTGTTGCTTCTTAAGAATAATATTGATCAATCATGTATGTGATAGTCAGATATCGATTGTGGAATATTGTTGATGGGAGACGGGAAGTTTGGCTTTAACTTCACATTTATGAAAGTTTTTGTCTCTTACATACTTCCTATGTTTGTGACTTTCTTGGGCCAGTTCCACACCGTACCTCCTTCCATTGTCCTCCTGTCACAGTCCCAGCAGCGCCTTTGATGGGAAAGGAGCACAACACAAATGCTCCCCATCTCACCTGGCAGCTCCCCATGGAAGGGAGAGCAGGCAACACACCCCTTCCTTCCAAAGTGCAGCTGGCCTCTTTCCTATGCTGTGCTAAGGAAGTAAGCATGTGATCACACTTCTGTCCCTTCTGCATGGCCAGTGGTGACGAGAGCGTTGCACCATCCCAGACGCTTAGTCGATTTTCTCCATTAAGCAAATATGCAGCAATTATGACGGGTGGGGGCGCATTGGCAGTGGGACCCTGACAACTTTGTGCAAAAGCACAACTTATAGACTGCTGCCAATGCATCACTACTGCGCAACAGCAACACCTTGCTGATCTCACTTAGTCTATGAGTGGGTGGGTGAGAAATGGAGTATTCCAAAATTACTCTTTCCTCTTCTTACAGGCTCCCAATAAGAATGGGCCAGCAGTGAAATCATTGGTGGAATTTTTTACCTGCATTTTGATAAAGTTAGAGTTACCAGGATTAAAATAAAAGCCTTTAATAAAAAGGGGGTAGTTTTTTTCAGCATAAACATACAATAGTGACTTTCCCCCCTCTAACTCTCTTATCTATAGATACAGTGCATAAACAGCACCAGCTCTAAAGGAGATGGAATTGATTTTCAGATTTTTTGGCTTGGAATCTAGCATGATTGGGATTAATACCTATTGGAAAACTCAACAACAAAAAGCTATTATCTGCTCTTGAGAAGTATGAACCACCAGGCCTTTTTAAAGCTGAGCTCCCATGTAGGTTAAGGTCCAAATCCTTACAGAAATGACTTTCCAAGCACATTGAATTTCTAGTTGCAGGTGGATTAATCCTGGAAATGTGGCAGTGAAGAGCCAATGTGTGGAAAGTAACCAGATGGTCCAACAGATGAAGGAAAGCAACAGCACATTTAAAATACAATTATCCTTCCCTTTAACACACTAGCATCTCTTTCAAGTCACCTGCAGCTTCCAATGACTCTGTAAATGAGTGTATGTAGGGAATGTAACCAAGCATAACCACACTTGTTAATTTACTAGTCAAGCTGTACCCAGAAATCTCTGGTGAGTGCTTTACCAGCAAATGTGAACATATGCAATGTGTAATAAAATTGCCTTGAGACTGGTTAGGCCTGTGATGCTCACTGGCTGCCCCAGGCTCCTCCTACAGCCTATGTGGCAGCAGAATTTTCAGGCACAGAGGCCATATTCCACGCACACATGCACTTCTTTCTGGCACAAACAGACATGTCTTCCATCTGGCAATACCTGGACTGCACAGTACTGTATCAATGTTCTGCTTTTTTTCACTGGCAGGCTGCTTGGATGTAACCATCTTGCTAAAGATAACTGAATGACAACCTTTGGGTCCTTGCAGTGGATACATTTCAGCTTTAGCACTGCCCGCCTGGAATATTGTAAGAGAATGAAGTTTAATGATCCCACCTTTCAACAAGGTTGAATGATAAAACAAAACAGATCTTTTCTTCAATACTTATCATTTGGCCTTCATTCAAGTGTTGACTGAAGAATATGAGTGTATAAATCCAGTGGTGTTTTTCTGTGCTGCATATAAGCTATAATGTCTTAGGGCTGCTTTGAAAAAGAGGCAGAACATAAATCAACAAATAAATAAATTGTAGGGAAAAGTTACTTTTTGGATTACAGTCCCCAGATATCCCCAGCTACAATGGGGGGTAGCTAGGGATTCTGAGATTTGTAGCTAAAATTCAAGTTTTCCAAGGTTTAGAAAACAAACAGGCCCTCTGTGTCTTTGGGATGGATAAAGCAAGAACTTTGTGTTAGAACTACATAAAATTCCACCACAGTCTCATCACTAAGAATAAAGGAGGCAATTTGAGCAATGTTGCATACATTTCTTAAAAGTGAGTGGCACAACAGAGAGTGAAGGCGTAAAAGCAGAGCTCACAAGTCAGAAGAACAACCAACATACTTCTTTAATAATTTATAAATGATTTAGTAATCCACCCCATACATTCGGGTCCTCTGGCAGACATCTACTTTAGTCAGCCAAAGCTAGGCTGTTATGGGGAAGATATTCAGCTGCCCCTGGGTTGTGGAATAACTTGCTAGAAGTGATTCATCAGCTGGAGACACTGTCTACATTTAAAACAGCAATAAAGATCAGTCTCTTCCAGCAGACCTATCCAGATTATTATTTTTTTTAAAAAATATTTGTTGGTGAATTTTGATATGTACTGCTTTTATATACTCTTTTAAGTTGTTCCCTGCCTCAATCCTTAGGGAGAGACTGGTAAGAAATTATTATCAATTAAGTAAATAAGTAAGTACTGTGTATAGTCATGTATAAGCCTAGAAATTTTAGTTAAGAAAATCAACCCCTAAAATTTGTGCTGACTTATCCATGGGCCAATGTAAGTACTGTACCTTAACCCTTATAAAAAAAAAAAAGGAACCATCTTTTCTCTGAGTAGACTGGCCAAAGACAAAAGCTTAGCCCATTCCACAAAACACTGAACCCCATCTATTCTCTCTGACATGATGCATTTCTGATCTTGTTGAATGCCTGGATTGGGGTAAAATGGCAGCAGCCAGGAATATCTGACCCCCAAGGGAGTGCTAGTGCTTTCCCTTCTCCTTGGAATGACCCTTGACTTATCCACAGTCAAATCCATAGCCAATCCATAGTTTTGGCCCTTGACTTATACATGAGGTTGACTTATATATAAGTATATGCAGTAATTTCATTTACATACCACCTTCCTCCTGCAGTGGGACCCAAGATGGTTCAGAAAAGAAAAAGTTACCTGTGAGTAATTACGGGAAGATGGAAATAGTGACATTTTAATGAAATTACTCATAAATTGGTATTACAAGTAACAATTTCCAGTTACTTTAAACATTTTTCCAGAAGCATAACTATTCAAGTTTTATTCCATTTGTTCACCAATCCTAAAGGTTTCCACACTTAAAAAATAATAATGGGAAAGTAATAAGCAGTACAACCAGTAACTCAATGAGTTACATTCCCAACATCACAAGGGGGAATGGCACTAGGTTACTTTTCAAATATGGTAACAAGCTATGGGAACAAATTACTTTTAAAAAGTAAGTAAAAAGTGCATATGTAGTAAGACACTGCCCTTAAAACAATTGTTAGTGTCAACTAGACTAGCTCTACTGAATCAATGAAGTGTATTAAGGTAACACCTATGTCAGTCTCATTGATATAGTGGGTTTATGCTAGCTGGAACTAACAACTGGATTTAGGACTATGGCGCTTGCTACTGGGGGCCAGGAACAGACACAGTTGGCACACCAGCCTTAGTTATGCAAATACTTCCCTGGATTCTGTTGATAACTTGGCACCTGGGGCTCATTCACACTACAGAATTATAGCACTATGATTCAACTTTAACTGACAGCCTCTGGAATCCTGGGATTGGTCATTTAGAGAGGGGCATTTAGAATTCTCAAGCAGAGCACCCCAGTGTCTCTGACTAAACTACAAACCCCATGATTCCCTAGGATAGAACCATGGCAGTTAAAGTGGAATCACAGCATTATAATTATGTAGTGTGAACAGGCCACCAGTTTCAGGGCTGCATTCAAGGCTATACCTAAGCTATAAACCTGAATCTTCAGAGATTGGATCCTTATTTCATGACCTGCTTTTTGACTGACCAAGAAGTTCACTACCTTTGTATAAGGCCATTTCCACACTACCCTGTTATAGCGTTATTATTCCCCTTTCAACATCCTATAGAATCCTAAGGTCTACAGTTTAGGGAGAGGCATTTAGAATTTTCAGCCAGAGAGTTCTTGGGTCCCAGTAAACTACAAACTCCAGAATTCCACAGGATGTTGAAAGTGGAATAATAGCACTATAACAGTGTAGAGTGGAAATGGCCTAAGTTTCACATAGAAAGCTATGTCTAGTTCTGAACATTACAGCCCTATAAATAATTTGAATACGTCCAAGAGAATAGTAACAAAGATATTGAGAGGCCTGGAGATCATGTCTTATCTAGTAAAATGATAGTTAGTTGGTATGCTTAGTGTGGAAAAGAGATTATTACAAGACAACATAATAGCCATTGCTGTTTTAAAAACTGTCACTTAAATGATGGAGCAAATTTATTCTCTGTTGCTCCATGGGACAGCAGCTAAATCAATGCGTTCAGTGTGTTCAGATTACAAGAAAGGGGATTTTGACTAAATGTTAGAAAGATTTGCCTGGTTCTGATTATATCACTTCAACAATGGAACAGAAGGTGTATCAGGGATGCTACAGCAGTTGGTTTCCTGCGTCAACAGGGTTTTGGATGACATGAACACTGAGATCTCTTCCACCTCTGTGTTTCTATGTTTTTGAGGGATGAATGTAGTTCCTATTGGGTGCAAGATGACTTGCACAATTTAATAACTGAACATAATCTTCCAAACACTATTGAAATAGAAAGCAGTCTTTTTTTTTTTTATCATTTTGGGAATTTGGAATCTAAGTTGCTATCTGTTATTTAGTTCTGTATTAGTCAAAGTGGTGATCCATGGACTGATGTCAGTCCTTGATGAGTTTCTAGGAAAGAACGAAACAATCATAGCTAATAAGCACAAATGTAATACTTACCCCTAGCACACGGGAGCGGGGGGAGAATAATCACCAGTCCTTTACATCAGACAGCCTGAGAAGCACTTGTCTAGTATATTATATTAATAGACTGGAGTGCCAATGAGCCTAAAACAAGTTGTATGTGCAAATTCCTAGAGTACTGCAATAAACTGCCTATGTGTCAGCATAAAGCCAGATTATATTTTACTATAATTATGTAGCCATTGCCACCCCCTTGAATATGATGAGTCTCCTAATAACATTTAGTTAAAACAGAGTCATAATATGCTCAACACTTCCTCTCCCTCAGGAAGGGTGCTCCAAAATATTTTACTGCCTGAGGCAAAGGACAAAATGGCATCCTGCCCTGCACTCATTCTATGTACACAACCAGCTGATCTGTCTGTTGAATTTACTTGAACACCAGCAACTGTACCTCACCTCACCTGAGGCTAGTACATGAGGTGCAGGGCAAGCTCTCTCTCTCCCAACGGAGGGAAGTAACAGGGAGGGAAACAGCCATCTGCTACCTAAGTTGCTCACCCAGCTCTGCCTAGTGGTAGTCCCTGTCCACACCACTCCATCTAATGAAGTAGTGTGGGGGCAAGGAAATGCTGAGCTTAGGTGAAATCACACCATGAATATGCAAACATACTAAGGAGACTGAAGAAGAGATGAGGAATGGAAGCTGCAATGTGTTCAGAGTAACATGTAGTTTGACCCCAAAAGATCACTGGCAGCTTCAGTTCCCTCTTATTCTTAGTTAGCAAGAAAACAAGAACGCTCTTGCCTTGTGAGAGGTGTAATGCAAAATCTTGGACAAGAATTAAATACAAACAGAAAGAAGTAACAGTCTGAAGTTTCCTTCTCATCATATCTGTTGTACTGATTAAAACTATTTTGCATCACTAACACATTTATTTATATTAGAAAGTTTGGTTTAATACTAGTATGTTTGACTTTTACTAGTACCAGTGACCCAATACAACAACAACCTTCTTGCTGACCCTCCCAGAGTCCTTCATTCCAGTCCCCCCACCCCCTGCATCCAGCAAGAACAAAATCAGAAGAGCAATTAGGGTAGCAAGCATTAAACAAGAAACACCCTGGTAATATTCAGAATGTAGTCATGTTGCAATAAAAGGAAATTTTGACAGCTTGGATACCAGCAATGTTAATGCAGAAACTTCTGCCAAACTGCCGATGTCCTTTACATCAATTCTCTCTTGTCTCACAGCTATAATGGGTCCCAGTGGAGAGTTTATGACAACCAAAGGTTAGATGTGGGGAAGAGGGACTAAAACTGAAGTTTCAGGGCAGTAAAAAAAAAGGATCATGTGTTGTTGTAGACTGTGAGTTGCTTAATCAGCGAGGCAGTTTGAGTTTCCACCTCTCCCACAGCTAAACAGGGTCAAGGGGCCTGGGATATTGAGCAATCACCATGGAGCAATGATGGAATACATAAGCTTCTCCCCAGTCAAAACTGTGACCCAGCAGGGTCGGGGGGGAAAAAAAGAAAGAAAAGAGGCTGCAGAGCAAAAGGACACTGAGAGGCTTCCCAAATGAGTTAACCTAGAGTTTTGGAATGTTAGCTTTTTGGACTACAACTCCCAGAATCCCCAGAGAATGGGGGATTCTGGAATCTGTCATCTAAAAAAGTAACATTCCTAAGCTCTTGCCGTTAAACTAAAGACCTTGTTTTGCATGGACAAGGCCACACTGTCACATGAAAGACATCCAAATCAAGACTGAAATAGTTCTCTCACTAGGGAGCAGCACTATCTATCACTCTGAAAGGCAATAAATCTAGTCAGGCTTCAGCACCTCTGACCTGGCCTGTGTGAGAGCAAAGTGCATCATGCCCCATAAATCTTTGCTGAAGCACTGATGTGCTATTCTGATGCACAAAACAGTGTTGCCAGCTCACCTCATAAATGTTAGGCTGTGCATGTGGCTTGCAGGTTGTCAGCATGACAAGGAGTTCTAGCAGCCACCAGACCTTGAGTTACACGCTGAGAGAAGCGGTGTCACAGATGAATGGGTGGGTGAGACGTTAAAATTCTGTCATAGGCACTTGGCGCAGGATCTACATCAATATCACGCGGCTTTGTCACCTCTCAGCTCCAACTATATGTTAGCTCCTTGTGGCCCAAAAATATAGGAGACAGGACAGTCAAAGGTAAAATTTGCTTCTATTATTGTGTTCCAGTATTGTATAAGACATGGATGATGGCAGATCCAAACCAGTCCATCACCGTCTGCCTGGTACAAAGTTGAGCAAAGTGTGGACTTCCAGAAATTGCCAGGCTGCAAGTCCCACCAGCCATAGCTAGTGTAGCAAAGGCAAGAAATGCTGGCAGAAGCAGTTTAACATGAACTGTATGGCTGCCTTTTGCTCACTCTAACCTGGGATATCATAGCCTTCAACATTTCACAGATGAAAATCGGAACCCTTGTTGCAAAGCAACATCAGCAGAGTGTGGTCAAAGTTGTTAATCAGGAAGCTAAGAGAGGCTGCAGTAGTTTGCTTTTGCCTGAGCCTACTGGAAAGGGCAAGATTCCACCCTTTCCTCTTCCCTCCAGCTAATGTGGTTCAAGGTACTTTTCCACTTTGAACTAAGTTTGGAGCAATTGAAGTCAGATGAGGACAAAGAGGGAAAGTAGGAGAAGAAAAGCGAAAGTGGGCATTATGAAAGTAGCTGAAAAAGCAGCGCAAAAGGATTAATCAGCATTGTTCCTGGCAGATTGGGAATGTTGAAGAGTATGGGATATGGGGGAATGGCTGAATTAAGGGAGACCCAAGTGTCTGCTTATTCTTTAAAGCCCTAAACAGCTTGGAGCAAGGTTGATTGAAGGAGCACTTTCTCTTACACAGACCTGTTGACTGCTAAATGAGCCCTCTCTTTCTCTTAGGAAGTGAAACAGGTGGTGAAAAGGGAGCAGGCATTTTTGGTGGCAGGACACCTGTTCCGTAGCTTGTGGGGTGAGTCTGATGTCCTTTTAGCACCAAGTAAAGTTTTTATGAGGCCAGTATGGTCTAGAATCTGAGTGCTGGACTAAGTCTCCAGGAGACCAGGGTTCAAGTCCCCATTCCATCAAAGAAACTCACTGGGTGGCCTTGGACAACTCATACTCTCTTAGCCTTAAGAGGAAGCAATGGCAAACATCCTCCAAATAAAACTTACCAAGTCCCTCCACCCCAAGAAATAGGGTCACCATACATCAGAGCTGACTTGAAGGCACATAACAATAACAAAACTTGATATTCTTTCAGGCTTTTGTACACCTTTAGATCAGATATTTTATTGTTTTAAGTTAAGTCTGTTGCGGTGCTACCTGCTGTTATTAGTAATTTTATATCCATGTTATTATCTTTGTTATGTGTTTAACTTGTATATGCCAGCTTGAGAATCTAGTGACTGCAGAGTTGGGTAATAAGTTTCTATCAATGAAAAGTGCATCAGGGAGAGACAAAAGCATGAAGTTTGTGGATTTCATGTGGATTTCATGGAGAGACAGGCCCTCATCTTTCCTCCTCTAATTTGAGCACTGAGTAGACTATTTGTCTACCAGAAAAGCTCCACTCTAGAAAATATAAAAATCTGTAGCAGCTCTGGCTGTGATCATGGCAATAAGTTTCAATTTTTGCAGGGTACAGTCTGAAGCACTGAAAATGCCAATTTATGTAAAGGACAGGTGACCATTGGGTATTTGAAAGAATCCCTCCATGTCTTTGACGGACTATTTTCCAACTTCATGCACAATATAAGTGAGTGTTTTTCTTTCTGAGCTAGGTTACCCTTTCCAACAAAAAAATCCATTTCCTCATTGGAATCACGTCTTACTTTTGTAGGGAACAAATTATGCCCAAATATCAGCTTGTCATTTTTTACAGACACCCAAATACCCTATAGAAGTTTAGTCCAAGCTGCAGTCTACCCTTACACCTTACAAATATTTCTGAGATGATGCTTTTGAGAGATCTTTGCTTCCTCACTTCATTCTGGGATTGGCGTGAGTACCAGTACTTTGAATCGTGTGTGTATGTGCGTGTGCTGCAAAGCAGTTATGATCAAATTCTTCTGCGTACAGTCAACATCATGCTTAGAACGCCAACCACTTCTTGTGCTTCTAATTAGTTACATGGACCCCAGAAATGTTGTCTCAAGAAATAGCCAGAGCCAGCTTACTATCTTCTTCTGCTTTGATCAATGGAAATAAACTGTGGAACTTTATGAGCTAAGGAAAGATTTTGCAATAAATCTTGCTTACAGGTCTGAAAGGCTACTTATTGGCTGATACAATAGAAGAGTCAAAACCTACTTACTGCATAAACTATTTTTCCCTCCCCTCTTCTCACCACTACCATCACCTTGTTAAGACTTTGACATTCCCATAAACAACTTGGTACAGAAAATGCTACATCAGCATTCCTGGAAGAAGTTGAGCTTGGTACCCTGTCTTCTCCAAATGTGGCTGGTACCAGCACTTAAGGTGAGCCTTCATAAAATGCACTAGCACTTAGCAGAGCCTTCAAGATTAACACATTTATTGTGGCACAAAGTTGTTTACACTAGAACCCACCGTGTCATCAGCAAGTATGAGTAAGCAAGGATATAAAGCTCTAAGGGTTTTATTGCACACTGGATTTTTTGCATGATTGCAGTGGCTTAGTTCCAAGTTTGATTTCTCCTTATCACATGACATCATTACTCTCCCATTGTTTGATTGCCTAGGTCACCTCTTCAGTCACAGGAAATACCTGTGGATATCTCTAATAAAACTGCTTTTCCACTATTGCATATTTGTGCAATCTTTTCATTCCATTGCAGTTCCAATATTGCAGCAGTTAAGTGGTCTCACTGGATATTGTCTTCCCTTCTCTCCCCGCCATCCCCAAGCAGGGTGAGTTCATTGTACTTTCATTGCCGAGACAAAAAGTACATTATGGTAACAGGTGAACAATGTTGCTCTTACTCAATTCCTCAGTACTTTTTTTTTTTACTTCTGGTGTAATTTCACACTTACACTGCCGTGGTGGTCACCAACATCCTGCAATTATGGCATTCTGGCAAAATGGCCAAGCATGACTCCAGACGAGCGAAATGCCAAAATGGCAGCACAACAGGAAAACACAACGGTGAAGTAACAGAAAGAAAGTCTCCCAAGATGCTGAAATTGTGCAAGGAAAAAAAAAAGAGGAGAGAAAAAATTAGTGCATGCACTCGGTAGTGCAGACAGAGAAAGGGATGTGGGGTCAGTGGGGTGGTACAGAAGATGGATTGTGGGAGTATGCATCATCAAACTGGCAGCAAAGCATTGTTGTGGAGACGCTATGATGGTAATTGTTTCTATACTGATACATTTTCATTTCTTTAAATAACACGATTGTTGCAAGACAACAGACTGGTGTGATAAAGACCTATGTATATAGCTATGAAACATATACAAACAACTAGCATATATACCTGGCGTTGCCTGGGATTTTATTTTCTTATAGACAATACTTGTTAGAAAGATTTAAGATCTCGTGTCTCTAATTCCCCAAACTGTCTTGTCTGGTACCTGTGACTTTTCCCCATATTCCCCAATCCAATCTGTATTCAGAGTTGTTAACATACAGAGGTTGAATTCCTGAGGGAATACACTGCCCTCCTCCTTGCTGCTAGGTCTCATCTCCATAGTAACCAGCCAGGCCCAAGTGCTCTCTGGCTGAAAATCCTAAAGGCCCTTCTCTGAACTGCAAATCCCAGGATTCCATAGAATCATCACAGGTAAGCCAATCATGAGGTCTTCACCTGACAAAGCCAATCATATGAGGTCTTCGCCTGCCTGACACAGACAAGCAAACTTTGACTTTTACATATTAGATGAAGCCAGATTACCATAACTTATCAAAATTGTAACGTGTACTTGTGTGTGTGTGCATGTGTATGTGCACGCATGCATGTGCACCAATGGGAGATAATACATAATAACCTGGCAAAGTAAAAGCTTCATGCCACAAAACATTAATGTCACAAATAGTCACAAAATTCTTTGTTGTTTTTTTCCCAGTGACCCATCAAATCTACTAAACCTCTGGAGACTGGGGTTTCTTTAGGTCCTAAAGTTCACCTTAAAATTTCAGTCGCTTGATGACTAGAAAGATTGTCTACAGGATTATTCATATGATATAGCTGAACAGAAATTTCTAATTTTCAAAATTTGGGTTTAAAATTCAGAGACTAACTAGAAAGAGTTCCATTTTGGTATGGCAAAAATTACTGAAAATGTTTATTGTGAGGAGAAGTGAGATACTATCAGCATTTTCTGTTTATGTTTTTGGGTGACTGTAAGCCCTCTTGGTGGCCACCAGTTGGAAGTCATTGTGTGTGCGTATTGGCTACCACTTTCCTCTATAGTATCCCAGACATATTGCTGTTTTGAGATATTCAGGGAGAAGGAGAGAATGACAGTATTTTTTTTTTTAAAGGATGGCTATCACTGCAACTGTTAATTCTTCCCCAGAAGGCCCTAGAACAGAGGTGGGATAAAATGTGGTCCATGGCCTTCGTGTGCCCCCCACAGCTATTTCATGGCACGCAGAGCCCTGAAGGATCAAAAAACAGAATCAGTTTCTGGGCCACTCTCAATTGTTAAAAAAGAGAGAGAGAGAGAGAGAGAGAGACAAAGAGAGAGAGACCCTTTTGAGTCTAGAATGGTTCATGGATTCCCAAAAATGTGTGAAAAGATCCCACACGCCCATGGCATTTGAGGGCGAACTTTCTAAATTTCTTTTTCTGGAGTGAGATGAGGCTGGGGATGCAGCTTTCCAAGGTCTCCTGGATGCAGGGGGGGGCTAATGCAGCCCCTAAGCATCTGACAGTTGCCATCCTTACCCTAGAACAATGCCATATCTGAAGAATTTAGAAGGGAAATGGTAACCAGCAAGTGAAACATACCATGTCTAAGAGTTAGCAAGAGTCAGTCCCATTGCCCACTCTTGAGTAGGCAAATATAAGATTGTTAACCTGCGTGATTGGATCTATCTTATTTACATGTTAAGTTGCACAGGATTTGAGATGGAAAAGCACTATGGAGGTAAAATGGTTAGAAGAAGATACTGGACACTGTATTTATACAATGTTTGCTTAACTATTGCAGATGCTAAGTTCTCAGATTCCAAAACAGTGTAATTTATGAAGATTTACTGAAGGTTGAAAAAGAGAATGCTTTGTTTGCACAAGGTGTTACTGGCTGATGCTTGAAGGTGGGAATAGCTTTTGTTTTATTCAGAACAACAAATAATTTTAAATCGGGTGGGCAATCATCAGAGGTGAGGGACTGCAATGGCATCCTGGGAGCTCTTGAGGTGTCAACCCCTATGCTGTCTTCCACAAAAGAAATACAGTTTTTCACTGTATCCCAACCCCATCTAGGGATCTCAGGGGCACTTTTGCCATATTCAGTGGGGGAGGGTTCCCTACCATTTTAGGTTTTTTCAACAGAACATGACTGAAAGTAATCTCTTCTTATTAGGAAACAAAGCCTTTCCTAGGCCTAAAAGGGCCAAGGAAGGGCCAAAATGGGGTAAAATTGCCCCAAAAGTTCCATCGGAACTGCATTTCTTTTCAAAGAAATTGAAAAGAGGCCCAGAGGTTGCATGCCTCCCTTCGCCCATCTCTGTTTCAAATCCTTCTGGTCTGATCTTTCTTCTTGAGAGGAGGACAAATGATTAGTACAAGTATATTTTATATGCAGAGAAGGAACTATATCATTATCTGAACTGAAGTTAGCAATTTTATCATTTTAAACTCTTCTGCAGTGCCTCTGCCAAAATCCCTTACATGGAAAGGGTGGCTGATGCTCAGGGCATCCAGTCATCACTGAGGACTAAGCCACCCCCACCATACCAATTGCATGCCAACCAAAGAAATTCCCTCAAGTTGGAGGTCACCATTTACCATTCTTGTTGCGTCCCTCTGCCTTTGGAGTTTATCACACAAGGCAAGTAAATTGCAATTACAGCAGGACAATAGCATCTTTGGCTGAGACTTGTCACATGATGATGTTTCTCTTCTGTTGTTCTTCCAGTGAGAGACTGTTTGAAAAGTGTTTCTTTTATTGATACAGAAAAGCCATTAATGACCTCCTTTGTGAAATAAATGCTTTCCAAATGGTGCCTCACCAGGAGAACAACAAAAGATGAATGAGGTCATGTGATAAGTCCCAGCCAAAGATGTTATTATCCTGCTGTAATTGTCATTTACTTGCCTCGTATGATAAAGCCCTTACTTGCCCCAAGTGATAAAGTCCTCTGTCAATCCTCTTGACATCTTTATTGAGTTCTGGTAACTGTAATCCAAATTAACTGTAAGCACAACTCAGAAACAAATTATCAGGGACAAAATGACTTTTGGCCTTTGGGGCACTATTGCTTGTGTCTGACAAATGTGTCAGGTTTATGCGTGAATGTGATTTTAAGGCTGTGTTTGTTGTATTGCAGGTGTGTGGACAAAGAAACATTTTTCTAGACCAGGGTTTAAGTCCAGGGGGGTAGGGATTGGGGGGCGGGGGGAGCACTGCCTCACCTTGGGTTCTCAGTTATTGTTTTTAGAAGGCTGTAGAATCATAATTCAGCTAAAATACAGAAAAATCAGGGGGTGGCATTTGGAAGTTATTTGTTTATTTATACTCTGCTTTTCTCCCAGCAAGAGACCTCCAACACCTTACAACAAAGTTAAAAGAAGGTACATTTGGCATAAATGTTTTTTTAAATCCACCTAGGTTAGTTTTATGTAAAAATTCTCAATATAAAACAATGTAAAACCATTTTTAAAACATAACAACAAAGATAAAATGCAGAGCAGAGACCCTATTAAAAGCTTTTCAAATGACCTGTTAATCATCAAATCCCTGTTTAAGTACAAAGGTCTTTAGCTGCCAGCAAAAGAAGAGCAGAGAAGGGACCAATCTAGCTTCCTATGGCAGGCAATTCTACAACCTGGGAACAGCCACTGAAAAAGCCTCTTGTGTCCTCAGTAGACTGACCTGTGAAGGTGGTGGGCTGGAGTTGCAAGACTGAAAGCTGGAGATAGTTTAGTGAAATGCTTTCTTCTACACAACCATTAAAGGTACAGAAACTGTCTTCAGGTTCACTTTGGTAGCCCTAATTAGATCTATGACAAGAACTTCCCTTAAGAAAGGGATGACTTGTAAAGGGAGATAAGGTCTTCCAGGTCATCTGGACCTATGCTTGGATACATGACCTATATTTTAATGAAGTATAGCTTTCATCAAATCCCCTTGCCTGCCCCCATAATTCAAACACCAATCAAGACAATGTGTGCTCCTGTGTTGGGTCAACATGACCAGCAGGAAAATGGAAACCTTCAACCATTTTTTCCCTGGTACTAAGGCTGTTTAGTTCATTCAATTACTGTCTGTTGCCTCACGTACAATAGGGTGATAGCTAGAGCTCCAAATCAGCAGAAGTGCAATACTGATCTTTATTGTGTGTCACAAAACTTGGGAATGCACTTTAACTCTGTGGCAAATCTGTCATATTACTGTTGTCAACCAGGTTTTCAGAGCTGGTCTTCCTCAGGAAGCTAGGTTTCAGTGGCACAGGAGAGGCAAATGAATTTAAAACATCCTATCCATTTTTAGGCATCTGCTTGGATCTGGGTGTATGTATCATGACCATTTATAATATTCATTCAAGCTCTTCACAAGCTTACTCAAGAAAGGCAGAAATTATATCGCATGTTACTGAATAAATCTTCCCTTTTGAACACAATAACGCCTAAATGCAATTAATTCAGCAGTTTCAGCCATGTTCTTGAGCAAATTGCCTACAGATGCAATGAGGAGCTATTGTAGCAGAATAATGTAGAAGAATATTGGACTACCAATCTGCATATGAGCCAACAATATGATAGAGTGGCACAAAAGACCCATGTCATTTTAGAGTGCATGAACAGAAATACCAACTCTAAGCTTAAGGAAATAATACCACTGTGATTATCACTGGAACTGGCTTCATTGTATTCAGTTGTTTGTGAGCTGCTTTGATAGGAATTGTTTGCACTAAAAGACAGCATAAATGCACTGAAATGATAGAAAAAGAAATACATTGCAGGTAGCACAGATTAACAAGGATGTTAAGTAGGAAGAGAGAGTTGCAAAATCTGACTGAAAGAAGGATGAGGAGAGGGAAGCAAAGATGACAAAACTGGTTTTCCCTGGCATGGAAAAAAACAATAGTCTTAAGAGCTTAGTTTCTATATGTATTTTGACTTACAGATTATTTCTGTACCCATACATTACATTCTTTATATGAAGAACCCCAGTAAGATTTTAATATCAGGCATTACATTAAGGTCTAGCATCACAAATAACCACCAAGAACATAGCACCTTGACAATATCCACCATCGCCACAGAAAACTGCTCTGCTGACCCCCAAGACAAAAACATGTGTCTATGACCAGCCATTAAAATATGGCATAACATCTTGGTGTGATGGTACACTGAACAGGGTACTGTGGCAACCTACAAAGTTGGCTCCTGGTTGTCTACTCAGTGCCTCCGCTATTGCCAAGTAATCCTGAGGCAGTCATCTCAGATAGGAAGGAGCTATGAGAGGGGACATAAGAAAGCCCTTTGCCTAACCTGGGCATCTTTAGGCGGAGAGATGATTAATCAACACATTTCTAAAAAGGAAACAAAAAGGAAAAGAGAGAATATTATGATAAGGCAAAGTTGAAGCAAAAGTGTTTTTTTTTTCATTTTTTTTATATAATATTTTTATTAAAACAGAAAAGATACAGACCATTACAATTACATCGATCCAAACTAGATCTAACAACATACAACATACAAATATACATACCAATTTTCAAGAGTGTTTTTCATTAACATTATCTTCTACTGTGAAATGTTCTCCCACTGTTTCATCCTGCCAGTTAATCAGTTCAGCTTTCTAGAAGTTTGTCCTGAAGGTGATCTAGGAGAAAGAGGGAATGGAATTGAGATGGAGAAGGAAAAGGAGCTGATGGAATTTTCATTAATGAAGTTCTCAATTAAAGCCATACATCACATATTATATTGGTAAAGGAAACAAGATACAACTCCACTCCCCACCCTCCCACATACACCTGTTTCAGCGATTCTTCAAATGAAAGGGAACTAAAGTTATCCTTCACACAGTGGGAACACTTTCTCTTGTAGGCAGTCAGAACAGATGCCAGATTTTCCCAAGGGAAAAGGAAGAGGCAATACTCCAAAGTTTCCTCTCAACTCTATTTGGCAGCAGTTTCAATGACATTCCCTCCCCCCATGTATCAGTCTTCTTCTTCATTGCAAGGTGACCACTTGTCCTACTTTACAGAAGACAACCATCTGCCTGAAAGGGTCCTCTGTTTGAAAGCCTATCCAGTCCAAGATAGCTTAAACATTTTAAAAAATAATTAAATAGGGAGACTAAGGACCTTGAACACGCTTAGCAACGTTGATCACTAGCAGTGCATTTTTTACCCTGCACTTAAAACTTGTATCCCTTCCCCATTCAGATGGCCATATATGTTACTGTAGTTCTCTCTTTTCTTTAAATCATAGCAGGTAACATCTAGTTTGTTTATGTTTTTGCTCTGACATATTGGGAACACAGGAGCAGTTATATAGAAATGGGAGAGTAAAGATAACGCTAGTTTTGTGCTTCACAGTTGAAGTAACATATTCACTGGTTATTTTGTCCGCCCACGATATCTGCAGAACTCTCCTCCAGCACCACATTTTGAATTACTTCATTGTCTTCGTGCCAGCTTTCTCCTCCTTCCTGCAATGACCAGAATCCCTACTGGACTCACAGCAGTCAGCTGCTTCCTTAGTGACAAGGGAATGGGCCCCCATCGATTGCAACAACTGCTGTTCAGCAAGTGGGGATTGGGAAATGGTGGGCCTAGAACAACTGTGTAGATGCTATAGTCAGCCCTCCACATTTGCTAGGATTAGGGGCACAAAAAACTGAAAATATAAACATGTGTGTCTATGGGAAGGGAGCCAAGGCATGGTGGGGAGAGTGGGTGCCCAGGGTCCAAACCAGGTCAGGGAAAGGGGGGAAAGGGGTGGGTTGGCATGGTGGCCCTATACTTCCTCTCTCTTGCCCATCTCCTTCCTTGGGTGTTGGGGAGGGGGGCTCAGGAGAGGGTTTGTGGTGCTGAGAAATTGGACTGTACACTGTCCTTAACTGGACAGGCAATGGCTGGTGGAGGAAGAGAAGAACCAGTGTGGTTTTTAAAAGGCTGTACAGCCTGATCAAAGCTGCCGAGAGGGAAGGTTACTCCAGAAAATAAGTGCCTAAAGTGAGGAAGCAGGATTGGAGAAAACTGTAAATAATCAAATCCATGAAAGTTAAACCTGCAGATGTTGAAGGCCAACTGTACATTATCTTCTACATATTTTATGCAAACCAGTGCCTGGTTGTGTCCACTTTGGGGACAAGGGAATAGTTTTTCTCTCTCTTTTGGCTAATGTATGTAACCATCATACCTCTTAACAGTATAAAGACTATTGTCACCTTGCTCATCAAATATGGCCACATAATAATTTCACTGATGGAAAGCAACAGTATTTCTTACTTTCTCTCACCTACCTCAGTGGTCACGAACCCAAACAGCTCCTTTGTGGCCATGGATATAAATTCTTTTTGATAGGTCTTAGATGTGCATTGTCCACATATTCCAACTTGGTTGGATTCTAGTTCCCACCACTGTCAGACCTCATCCCCTCTGGATGAGGAAGATGGGATTTTGTAGTATAACCTATCTAGAGGACACCGAATCTGTAGAAGTTTGTCTACAGCTTTTCCTTCTTTCTTTCTGGTCAGTTTTATTGCCTGCCAGCCCTTTGCTCTGACATTTACCTGCATCCTGTCTTCAAACCCTTGAGATTGACACTTCAGCTTTGACCTTGTTCTTATTCTAAATGAATAATAGTTTCCTGATTATTCTCAAGAGGTGGATTTTGTTGGATCCACTGGCTTTGCACCTTTTTGGCAAGCTCTTCTTCAACCTACCTGATAATTCTAACCCAAGCTCCATCCCCATTTCCCACTGACACCATCTCCCATGCAACTTGATCCAAAGAGGCTTCCCACAATTCTGTGCTTTCTCCATTACAAGATGAGTTCTGCTATGGAATACATTGTTGAGTGGGGCTGGAAAATCTTCCTTTAAGAAAATATTGGCCAAATATCAGTGATGATTGCCTAAGTGGCTATAAAGAGGCCTGTCATAAGAAAAGAGCTATATTGAGCAACTCTGCTAAATCCTTTGAGTTCTATAATGTTGTCCATACTTCTGTGAAATATAGAATTTATTAGCCTCTTTGGAAGTGTCCTTTTAACTCAGTTTTGCACAATTTCATAGCTAGAAGAATGCATGGACAGAAACAAGCTTTGCTGGAATGTGTAGCAGTACCCAAATATCAGCAGCGACAACCAGCATACAAAACAATTAAGAGATAAGAAAATAAAATAGGATTTCTCCTCCTCCTCTTCTTTCTACTGTTGTTATTGTGATTACACATCAAGGAAGGGGGAGGAGAAGGCTGGCACAGAAGATAAGGGCATCCTCAATAACTGCAAATGAGTAAACACAAAGGAACGAACAGAGAAACAGACTTGAAAGGACAAGGTGGGCTACTGGCAGAAGGAAGTGCCAGACTCTCCTGAGCAGCAATAGATTAGATCAGCTGTCAATTAATAAGGCAATTTTGTGCATCAGTGAAAAAAAAATGTGTTCCTGTGGCAAAATGTAATAAGCTTTATCAGCCAGTTGACAATCGGCTGGGATCCCATTCTTTAAAACAGGAGCTGTGATCTGTTTTGGGAAGCTCTCTTGGAGATTCTGGGTGGTTCCATGTGAGGCTTTTTATCATGCCATCACCCTGATTTCATCACTGAATTTTAAAGGGGCTTCAGAGAATGTTGTCTTCCAAAGTCTTCCAACATTTTAAGTGGTGTTACCCTCGCCACTTTTGGGAAAGATAAAAAGATGGATTAGTGCAGACTGCCTTCTGATTGATAGCCCAAGGAGCCTTTAGTCTGAAAACAGCCACTGAAGCCCTACCATGATGCTGACGCAGACTGAACAGCACTTTCTACTCACAAGATTCTGGTTCTGTCCAGTCAGGATTTTCTAGTTTGATCCTGTGAGTGCTAGTATGGCTCCTATGGCTTCCTGCAAAGTTTATGGAAAATTGAGAAGAACCAGACAGAAAATGCAGACGACAATAACTGAAAACCTCCTTGAGGTTCGTAGAATCAAAGAATCATACCGCTGGAAGAGACCACAAGGGCCATCCAGTCCAACCCCTTTGCCATGCAGCAACACACAATCAAAGCATTCCAACTGATGGCCACCCAGTTTAAAAACCCCAAAGAGGCTCCACCACACTCTGCAGCATTATATTCCACTGTTGAACAGTTCTAACCATCAACAAGTTCTTCCTAATATTTAGGTGGAATCTCCTTTCCTGTAGCTTGAAGTTATTATTCCATGTACTAGTTTCTGGAGCAGCAGAAAACAAGTTTGCCCCATCTTCCATATGACATCCTGTCAAATATTTAAACATGGCTATCATGTCACCTATTAACTTTCCCTTCACCAGGCTAAACATAGCCATCTCTCTAAGTCGCTCCCTATAGGCAATGATTTCCAGGCTTTTTACTATTTTGATCACCCTGTGACACGTTCCAGCTTGTCAATATCCTTCTTGAATTGTGGTGCCCAGAACTGAACACAGTATTCCAAGTGGGATCTGACCAAAGCAGAATAGAGTGGTGCTATTACTTTCCTTGATCTAGCCACTATACTCCTATTGATGTAGCCTAGAATCACATTGGCTTTCTTCGCTGCTGCATCACACTTTTGACTCAGCTTGTAGTCTACTAAGTTTACCAGATCTATTTCACATGTACTGTGGTCAAGCCACATGTCATCCACCTTATATCTGTGCAGTTCAATTTTTTTTCCTGCCTAACTTATATTTCTTCCTGTTGAAATTCATTTTCTTTAAAGTTTGTCCCCCCTCTGTAATCTGTTAAATTCATTTTGAATTATGATAATACCCTTTCCTCTGGGATATTAGCCACACTTCCTAATTTAGTGTCATCTCCAAATTTGATAATAATGCTCTCTATTCCCTCATCCAAGTCACTGATAAAAATGTTGAATAGCACTGGGCCCAAGAGAGAAGTGTGGCACCTCATTAGTCACTTCTCTCCAGGATGGAGAAGAGTCATCCGTGAGCACTCTTTGTGTTCAGTCAGTCAACCAATTACAAATCCACCTAACAGTAGCATTGTCTAGCCTACATTTTACTTGCTTGTTTGCAAGAATCTCATGGGGGACCTTATCAAAGACTTTACTGAAATCAAGATATGGCATATCGACAATATTCCTCTCATCTACCAAGCTTATAACTCTATGAAAGAAAGAGATTAGATTAGTCCAACATGATTTGTTTTTGAGAAGCCCATGTTGGCTTTGAATGATCACCACATTCTTTTCTAAGTGTTTACAGACTGTCTGTTTAATGCATAATGTATGTCTAATGTACAGGGTTGCATATTATAAATCTCCACCTGTGGTATTATGCATTGATTGTGCTATACAATCTTTGTGTCGAATGCCAGTATTTTGCAACTGAATAAAAACACTAAATGCACAACTGAGTATACCATCAGATGTGCATATGCCTCCATTAGGTTGCCAAGTGTCCTTTAGTATGAGATACAACTTGTTACCCTGTTTTCTTAGGACTCCTTTAAAGGATTCCCAAAAGTTGTCAAAATCATCTCTTGTGGGGAAAAATTAGCTCTGCACTGCTTTAGCTATGCAAAGAGGACAGGGTATTTCAGAATCTTAAAACCCAATTTTTACGGGGTCAGGCCCAGTCAAAACCACACAAATTGTTCAAATGTAAGTATTTTATTAACACAGATGTAAAGTCCCTACAATCACTCAGCTGCACTAACTATAACAAGCATACAAGACTATAGAAAGTTAAAAATTCATACAATCACTCAGCTACACTGACTCTGCAAGCATACAAGGCTATAGAAAGTTAAAAAGAGATGAAAATTAAGAAAGAGAGAGAAGGAAACATAAAAGGTTTGATACCAATCCAGAAGTCTTCAGCTGGAAGAAACGATCTCAGCCACGCTTTGAAGGGCTGAGGGGACTTTACAAGCTTCATTGTTTTGCAGATTTGAGACAACTCTTTACTTTAATCTCTCAAACCTCAAGAACTATCTCCAACTCCAACTCCTTCAAAAGAATCTTTTCAACTCCAAAAAGAATCAGAAAATCCTTAGTAATATGTCCCATGTCCTGGGAAAAACCAGATATTGCATCTTTTTATTAAGATGGAGTATTTCCTTTTTAGTTCAAGAAAATACAGCCAAACATCCTTGTAGTTTCCTGTAAGATCAATATCTCTCCGGAGATTCCTGCATGCCTTAGGTGTCAGATTCCAGGCCATTTGCATTGTAAACAGAGAGTAATTGTCTTCCTGATGGCTGCTGACCATCCTTTCAAGTTTCCGTTGAGCCATCTGCCAGATAACTCCAGGATATATGACAGAAAACAGAAATCTCCTGCCTACATGTCCTTTCCAGTTTATCTCCATGGCTCACTATGTTTGATATAAAATAATTAGGATTCTCAGGACATGGTCTTTGGGGGGTGCTAGGGGTATAACAAACTTATTCAAGGGCTGTAAGTCTTGGCCATTATAGGACTGGTAGTCTTTTTTAACTGATTTTTGTTGTTGGAGTAGCTAACACTGATTACAGTTTAACACTGATATACATATTAACACTAATATACATACAAAAAATTATTCCAATGATTAATACAAAATGACCAGTGGTCAACCCACAACCAACACATTATTTTTCCCAATAACTATATTGATGCTTTTACCTTGTCCTCCTTTCCATACTCATCCCCACCCCTGTCAGGGAACAAAGTCAATTTATATTTAAAATCCCTTTCCTTTGATGTGGAGAATCATATTTATAGTATCTTCTATCATTCTGTACCTCTTCCTTTCTTCAATTGTCTCTATTAATTTGTTCCATTTCCTTAGCCAATCACCTTCATTCAACTGACCCATATACTTCATTCTTCTTTCAAATATAAAATCAAACATTATATATTCCAAAATATAATGTTACCATCTTTCCACCTTCCATCTTCCTTCATCTTTCCAACCATATGCTATAACTGTATGAGCTGTTCTCAACATTTGTTTCAGCAAGTATTCCTAATTTCTATCCAGTCTCAAATACTTTACACTAAGGCCATTTCTGCACTACACTGCTTTGTGCTGTCATTCCACTTTCAACATCCTACAGTATCCTGGGGTTTGCAAATTACATTTAGAATTCTCAGCCAGAGAACTCTTTGGCCTCAGTAAACTACAAACTCCACAATTCCACAGGAGATTGAAAGTGGAATAATAGCACTATAACAGTGTAGTGCAGAAATGGCCTTAGAGTCATGCATTTTCCTTGTTTAATTCCAACTTCTTCCCTATTATTCCATATATCTCCTTAATTATTTCCTGCCAAAAATCTCTACACCTTAGAACATTCCCACCACATATGTATATATGTGCCTTTACTTCCATTTCCATATCTATGCCAACAACTGGATGGCATATTTTTTATTATATATGATAACTGATATGGTACCATCTTCCAATTAATTTTAACCATAATTCCTTTATTTTAGTATTTTTAATCCTAATGACTCCATTTTGCCACTCTTGAATTTGTTTACTACATATTTTAATGCCTGTTTCCCATAATTCTAAAACCCTCTTCTGGCTTATTACAGGGCTGGCAAGTGTCCCTTCTTATAAGGGAAGCTCCAAATTTAGGGGCCGGAAGGCTTTTCCTGAACAAGATGCCAAAAAAAAATAATAATAAAGAATCCTGTATTTTGTGTTGCGGGTCCTTCATACAAAGAGAAATGTGTGTGTGTCATGCTATTTGCATGTGGACAGTATGTTGACTTTATAGAGAAACACATGGCTAGATGAACTGAGATCAACCCTTTCATTCAATATTCAGGTACAACACAAATTTGTTAATAGCCACTTCCTGATTGTCAATCAGGCATGTCATGAATTTTGACTATCCCTTACTGCTGTTTTGAAAACTTGCAACTTTAGTCCCCATGCACAATATACAATCAACCCTGTCCAATATCACTACGTGCATAATTCTGCTTCTGTAATCTTGAAATGAGTGCAGACATCCCATCTCACAGAAAAATGTCCATCCACTTTCATATGGAGATTTACATGCATGTAAGACACCCAAAAGTATTCTGGCCATTCTATTTATGTATCTATTCATTCACTTCTCATCCTGTTCACACTAACCTCAAACATACTCTTCATATCCCTTTCAGGATACTCATGATAGAGGCCAACTCTGCCCTCAGAACATACCTTTGGACAACATCCTACTTTTCAGTCCTCCACCAAACATCAAATTAGTCACAATGTTTTACTAAATAGTTGCAATAAGTGAAACTGCTGCAATGCAACTGGAGTAAATGTGGTCCCAGCATGCCACTTGACATGTTTCATTTGAGAAGTGAGCTACACAGATTTGTAAAGTTTCCATTGTTTCTGCTGGAGCACAGCAACTACATTTGACTATATATTATTGCAGACACAACCAAGGGGAAGTTATTTACATCTGGGGAAATCAGATTGAACACAGTATTTTACTTTAAGTATTTGTGTCTAATTTCCCTTTCACTACGAGCTGTTCGAACTGAAATTGAAATTCCACTAAGATTATTACTCTCCCAAACAAAGACTTTCAGATTATGAGGCAGACTCTTGTTTAATGATTCCATTTGACTTATATCTGCTCTTTTCTCCCAGAACTGTACGAAACTGCAGCAGCATCTGCTCTAAGACCCCCATCCTGCTCTCTTGTGAGGCTTTTTTTCATTTGTTGTCTTGGCCCTCAACTAATGAAGACAGCTGTCCAAGGGTCTCCATGACCTGCTGGATGCATTTCGTCCTTGGAATGCAGATTTTATGACAAAGCAATTATTTTAAGGCAGCAAAGCAGATTGCTTTGTCCAGAAGAGCAATGACAATGCAATTGGCAGGAAAAAGAAAGACTAGGAGGGTACTGGCATAAACTGTCCTAAGTGACAGCTCTATAGAGGATAACATTCAGGACAATTATTAGTGAAATGTGATTTGATGAGTCTTCCAGATCCTGGATTCTCTATCACGGAGGAAAGCAGCTCAACTGACAGAGAATAAGGATTCATCAAAGAGTCTGGCTCTCAAGCGTACTGAGCTCTTTTCAAAAAGAACTTTTAAAACCCTGGCAGTGGGAGCTGCTGATGAACAGGTGCCTTCTGAAAGGCTGACTTTTTGGTCCCTAAATGGGAAGCAATCTGGCACTGAGTGAGACTCTGAGAAACTCATTGATTTCAAACGGGGGGAACTATGATTATGTACAAACACAGTCAGCAATTGCAGCAATGAAAGAACGCTATTTTTTTTTATGGCTACACAATTTTCATTTATTTCCTATAGGAGCTCTGTAAGCCTCTGATGAAATTCCAATCAACTACAGGTGTCTATTTTTTTTTCCTGACTGATCACTAGGGATCATATTGTTAACACACATTGGATAATGGAGTACACCAAAGAATTTCAGAAGACAATTAGCCTGTATTTTATAGTTTATAGCAAAGCTTTTGATTATGTAGATCATGAAAAACTATGGTTCACTCCTAAAGAAATGTGTGTGACACAATATTTGATTGCCTTGATGTGTAACCTATACTCAGAACAAGAAGCTGCTATTAGGAAAGTATACAAAGAAACGGAATAGTTTCCAATCAGCAAGGTGACCAGGCAAGGCTGCATATTATCACCCTATCTGTTTAACTTGTATGCTGAACATATAATATGTAAAGGACGATAGGACTTGAAAGAAGGAGGCATGAAAAATGGAAGAACATCAACAAGTAAAAGATATGCAGATGATACCATACTACTAGCAGAAAACAGCAAAGATGTGGAATGATTACTGAGGAAAGTCAGGGAAGAAAGTGCAAAGGCAGGTTTACAGCCGGACATTAAATAAACAAAAATAATGATCACAGATGATTTACTTAACTTTAAAGTAGTCTATGAAAACATTGAATCTAGTTTCTAGATTTTCCATACCTTGGATGAGTCATTAATCAGAATGGAAACAGCAGTCAAGAAATCAGAAGAAGACTGGGGCCATTTCCGCCCTATACGGTTATAGTGGTATTATTCCACTTTCAACAACCTATAGAACCCCAGGGTTTGATGTTTAGGGAGAGGCATTTAGAATTCTCAGCCAGAGAGCTCTCTGACCTCAGTAAACCACAAACCCCAGAATTCCATAGAATGTTGAAAGTGGAATAATAGCACTATAACAGTGTCGTGCAGAAATGGCCTAGGACTTGGAAAGACAGCTCTGAAGGAACTAGACAGGATCCTGAAGTGTAAAGATATATCACTGAATACTAAAGTTAAGATTGTCCATGCTCCTGTATTTCCAGTTTCTATGTATGGTTGTGAAAGTATGGACAGTGAAGAAAGCTTATAAGATGAAACTCAACTCATTTGAAATGTGGTGCTGGAGAGGAGTTCTATGGGTACTGTGGACTGAAAAAAAAACAAATAAACAGGTTCTAATGCAAATCAAACCTGAACTTTCCCCAGAAGCCAAGATGACTAAACTGTGACTATCATGCTCTGGCCATTTCATGAAAAGACATGATTCACTCAAAAAGACAATAATGCTTAGAAAGGTAGAAGGCAGAAGGAAAAGAGGAAAACCACATTACGGATATTCTCAATCAAGGAAGCCACAGCTCTGAGTCTGCAAGACTTGAGCAGGATTGTTGATATATGGTCATCATAAATTGAAGTCAACTTGATGGTAGTTAACAACTATTTCAAGTTCTGGTTTTGGGTCCTTTCAGATAATTTATTCAGAGCGATGTTATTCTGAGGTGGGAGAGGTATGAGAAAAATGGGGTGATTCTTCATTAAATCTATAAATGCCATCTTTTCTTCCCACTAAACCACATTTTAGTAATATCATGTTCCTCTTTGTCTTCCTCTAAGAACAGATATTTAGGGGGCTGACATAAATGGTGGTTTTGTATCCTCTAGCTTTGCACTGAAGAGAGGCACATAGGCCTCTGACTAATTAATATATTTTGTGAATACTGGAAACCAAAATAGAAATCAAAAGTACAAATTCTGCACAGAACACCAGCAGATAATCTAATGTTTTCTGTTTGGAAAACCAATCATTCACCAGCCTTAAGCTTCTTGCTTTAGTTATTTGTCTGTATTACCACTTTAAATAATTCTTGGCTTATAAATTTTAGGCTGAACTATACGATGCTTTAAACATGTAGTCTGCAGGCAAACTAGGAATGGAAAGAATACTAGTAAATGTTCTCATTCTTGATGAGAAAGGACATCACAACAAATTCCATTGATAAAATGGAAGTGCTGTGAGATTTTTCACGTCAGGACTTTTCTTTAAAAAAAAAAAACACTAGTGGAAAAAATACTCTTATTTTTGCACAAAAGGCTCTGTTTTTCAACAAAAGACCTTGGAGTTTTGAAAAGAGAGAGAAACGATAAAAAATGCATGCATTCAGCAGCTAACTACTATGATTACAGACAATTAATTAATAATTAACACCAATGGTATAGGAAATAAACTGAACTTTTATTATAGGAACTCCATGAAAGACAAGAAAGCTCTGTAAGGGTGATAGGCTAAGCTGAGCTAATACAGGAAGAGAAATAACTTAGGCCCTTTCTGCACGAGACAACATAAATCGATCTTTTCTGTAGTTAAGGTGGATTCTCTTGAAATGCAGTAATGCCGCCGCATTCCCCACCTCTCAGCATTAATGTGAATTGAAGCAAAGGGTCTTTTCCTCCTGCCAGTGCCGCCATTTTCTTAATGCACAGTAAAGCATATTTAACTTTTCTGCACTGAGGCAGCATATGGGATATATGTGGATGATTTTTTACATTGTTCAAATAATGCATCCTACCTACCACTTTTAGACAGGACAGCTACTGGATTGCTATGACGTCATGCGGAACTGCGGCCCCTGAAACAAATACAACCAGTAGCTACTACATTTTAGTGACTCTGTGCAGAAATGACCTTAGTTTTAGTTTTGGAACAATGAAAGTACAAAAAGGAGGTCGAGAGAAGAGATGGAGTGATCCTTAAGAATATGAGTCTCTTTTAGTTATGATAGATGGATATGACAGGAGAGGATTTTAAGTCACTGAAATACTCATTAACCCTATCATTGCTGCTCTAAGCCAACATTCACTCTAAGTGTTGTTTTTTTCTTTGTGGTGATGAGTTTGTTGTTGTTATTTAACAAGAAGATAATAGGAAAATGTGGCATGAATGTGCTTGACATTCATTATGCTTAGAGAGGTTTCTTTATGTCTTAGCATAATGGTTTCTTTATCCCTTTTCTTTCTCATAGACAAAGAAAGCTTTTTGGTTGCTATGTTTGGAAAGTTCCCTTCAAAGCCTATTCAAGTTGCAAAGAGAAAACTCACCTTGACATTTTGAACAATTACATCAACATGATATCTTCTGCTGCAAATACTGTATGTCCTTTTCCCTACTCTCAATGTCTTTTCTACCAAAAATGTAAATATTGAGATTCAATCAGACACGCTAGCACCAATTAGGATCTGCTGACTCCATATCCCTGTTGTGTGACTCCAAGTTATTTCTGACTTATAACAATTCTCACAGAGTTTTCTTGGCAAAGTTTGTTCAGAGAGGTTTTGCCTTTGGCCCTTTTCACACGGCGTTTTTGAAGCGAAAGGGCCCCTTGAGCATTGCGTAAACGTGAGGAGCGGTCTGCAGGATGCATTCACATTTACACAACACTCAAGGGCCTGACGCAGACCGCGCATGCACCTTTTCATTTTCAGCACAAAGCTGAAAATGGTGTGCAGTCGTGCATCGCTCCTGGGCCCCGCACGCACTTACCTGGTGTGCGGTGCCTTGGGATCCGGGCAGGTCACACGTCCTCTCCTCAGTGCAGCCTGCGAGGTCCCAGGCTGCACTGTGAACGGAAGAGGCAGGGTGCTCGCGCGAGGAGGAAGGAGCTGTGGAGCTGAAGCAACAGGGAAGCAGCAGCATTCCTTCCAAACCTTCTCACGCGAGAACCCCAACCCAGCAGCGCGAAAAGGTAAGGTGTGAAAAGGGCTTTTGCCTTTCCATGAGGCTGAGAGAATGTGAAGTGCCCAGAGTCATCCAGTGGGTTTTCATGGCCAAGCAGGGATTTCAACCCTGGTCTCCAGAGTCATAGTCCAATACACATATTACTACACCCTTCTGGCTCTTATCTCTGAAGACTCCTTGACTCTAAATCAACCAAATTTAATAAACCCTATTCTTGCAACCAATAATGCTGGGAGAGCACAGTAACAGAGTATAGAAATCAGAACCAAATCCTGAAGTTAATGATAAATAACAGCTTTGGAGCAATATAACAATGGCTTCTGCTGAGTACTTTTTTTTTCTTAAGTAAGTGCAAGCTCTGACAAAGATAGCAGAGATCCACATCAGCAGTAGGTAATGATGAGATTATGGCAATGTTTTAGAGAGCCAGGATGGCATAGTGGTTTGAGTGGACTAGCACTTGTGTAGACCAGGGTTCAAATCCCTGCTCAGCCATGGAAATCCACTGGGTGAATTTGGACAAGTCTCTTGGCTAAGTGAAAGGCAAACCTCCTCTGAATAAATCTTGCCAAGCGAAACCTATGATAGAGTCACCAAAACCTACTTCCATCCTACACTATTATATTGCTATTATTCCACTTTCAACATCCTATGGAATCCTGGGATTTGCAGTTTAAGGAGGAGCATTTAAGAATTCTCAGCCAGAGAGCTCTTTGGCCCCAGTAAACTACAAACACCAGAATTCTACAGGATGTTGAAAGTGGAATAATAGCACTATAACAGTGTAGAGCGGAAATGGCCTAAGAGTCAACTTGAAACAGCTTTCAAGAACAAATGATAGCAGCAGTGAAACATTGTATATCCAAAATGTGGATGTGTATCTACTGGGATTGATCTACTCATCTTTTTATTTCAGGTACAATACAGTGCCATTAATTTATTCTGAAAAGGGAATCATGTCATCATATCACCTATAAACCGATTAGAACAATAAATATGGCTAGCCAGTCAAGTAGGGCCTGACTAGCATGCTGATCACCACAAGTTCCCCCAATTTATCAGGTCCTCTCTGGAACCCAAGACGTGGGGGAAGACTCTGCGCCACCACCCCACAAGACATATGAAGCCTGTATAATGTCTGTAAAACTGGCTACCTTTTCCCTTCTTACCATGTAGCAAATTTGAATAGCTGGAATTTTCGAGTACCAAAATTAACAATTCATGTTTTGGACTAAAATGATTTTGGTTCAGTTCACATTATACATCAGCATATAAGCTGGATGCAGTAACTAGCGCACCATTCTGGCATTAATTCAAAAAAGTAAACTCAAGCCTGTAAAGGTGGAAAGAAGCCTTGGGATATGTGGCTGATTTTCTTTAAAAGGGAGGGAGAGAAAGGAAAGGGTAGGTTTTCTTGTCAGAAGGGAGGATTTTGGCTTAAAGAGGAATGTGCCTAGCTTTTCCCCCTCTCAGTTTTCAGTTGATGAAGGTTGTAAAATAAATGGAAATTGTAAACACTGAGAACTGTTTTCCAGAAGAATCCTACACACCGATTCCTATCTCTGTGTATGAGTATACTGCTTGATTTAAACATTTCCTTTCAAGCAGCAGGCCTTACATGACTATTGGAAATTAGCTCTAGGTTGAGAGACCAGAAAATCAGCGATGATAGCAGAACATCAATTGCTGGACCAAGTACAGATATATTAGATACGAACAACAGCAGCATGAAATTCAGATTCCTAGGCCCTTTTCGCAGCGCCGACACTCGCGCGATGGAGGAGGGCGGCTCGCGCAAGAAGCCTTCTCCAGGAGGCTGCCCCTTCCCCCCTCCTTCCTTCCGCAGGCGAAGGAACGAGCGGGGAAGCGGTAGCCTCCTGGAGGCGGCGGCAGCTCTTGCGTGCGTGCGTCCGTCCCCCGCACGCGCGAGAAAGGAGCCTGTCCCATCCATCCCCCCCGTGTGCGTGAGAAGGGAGCCTGTCCCGTCCATCCCCCCCGCGCGCGCGCGAGAAAGGAGCTTGTCGCGTCTGCCCCCCCGCACGCGTGCGTGAAGCAGGATGTGTCGCGTCTGTCGCGCTAGCGCCCCGCCCCGTCCCTTCCTTCTGCAGGGACGGAGGGAAGGAAGCGCGACCCGGCCGGCTCCCCGACGCTCCGCACAAGAGGTAAGTGCGCACGGGCGCCGGGAGCGTTGCGCGAGCGCGGATGATTTTCGCTTCGAAGCGAAAATCAAAAAACCCGTGCTCGCGCTGCTTCAGCCCCGTGAGCCCGGCGGAAGTGGGAGTGCGTCGTGTGGAGCGACACTCCCACTCCTGCGAGGCTCATGGGACTGTCGCGCGAGAGAAGGCCCGTGCGAAAAGGGCCCTAGTTTGGCCTGCAAACACATCTTAAGTAGTAGATCTCATCTCAGGGCTTACAAATGAACTTGCTGTTTTATAAGGAAGATAAAGAATAAGAATATAAGAATACATACATACTAGTGTATTTACCCAGCGTTGCCAGGGATTTTATTTTCCTCTTAAGAACTCACTCAACTGTCTTGTCCAGTACCTGTAACTTTTCCCCATATTCCCCAATACAATCTGTATTCAGAGTTGTTAACATACAGAGGTTGGGTTCCTGAAGGAATACACTGTCCTCTTCCTTGCTACTAAGCATTGTCTCCATAGCAACTGGCCTATTTCAGTACCTGTAACTTTTCCCAATCCAATAGTGCCCAATCCAATCTGTGATCTCTGGCTATGTCAATGTACTGGCTTTTGATTGTTTTGCTTTCTGTTGAATTTGTGCAATGGCTTTATGTTTTTCTGGAAGCATTTTTTGGAAGCTTTAAGAATCCTCACATATGGAACACATACAATCTGCTGTGTGAGGCAAGACCATGGCCCTTTCCACAGCTTACCTTCTCACGCTGCTGGAGTGTGGGCCTTGCGTGAAAAGCCTGGGCGGGCAGGCTCTCGCAAGCCTCCTGCTTCCCTGCTGCTCAGGCTCTGCAGCTCCTTCCTGCTCGCACAAGAGCCCCACCCGTGCCTGGGAGTTGTAGGCTGCACTGAGGAGAGGACGTGCGACAGGCTCGGTTCCAGAGGCTCTGCACTGCAGGTGAGTGCGGCTCAGGCCCGTGAGCCTTACACAAGCGCAGCTTACTTTCGGCTAAAAGCCGAAAATAAGAAAATGCGTATTTGCTGCACTTGTGGGTCTTGAGCATAGCAGAAATGAGAGTGCATCATGCAGACCACTCCTGACATTTACCCGACGCTCAAGGGGCCCTTTTGCTTGTAAACTGCCACATGAAAAGGGCCCATGTAACTATGTTGTGTATGTCACTTTAATTTTTCTCACATATGCATCCCAAATGTTTTCTGGCACCCTTATTGATGGTGGGCCTCATCTCCATAGCAACTGGCCTGAGGCCCAGGAACCCTGGGATGAGAATTCTAAAGGCCCCTCCCTAATCTGCCAACCCCAGGATTCCATAGAATTTTCACAGGCAGCCAATCATATGAGGTCTTTGCCTGCCTGACACAGACAAACAGAAAAACTCATAAACTTTGACCTTTATATAGTAGATTTAAAAAAAACTTTCCCTACAGTCCAGCAAGTCCTTCTGTAAGCTCTGGGATGACAAATGGATGTGACCCAACTAATATTATTATCAGTCTACTCATTACGCCTGTTACCCTTTTCTTTGCCAAATCCTGTCCCAGGTTTTACAACTTTGATATAAAATTAATCTAGCCCACCAGAGAGGTCCCTCGGATGTGCACATAGGCAATAAAAACAGTAGTACAATAAAAAAGGGGGGGAAAATCCAGACCAGGCCAGTAAATATCCCCAGTCACGTAGCAACAGAAGGACCGCATGGTATATTGCCCTGATGGACAAATGGTATGTGACCATTTGAGGGGTCCACTTGAAGGTAGTTAAAAGTGTTGGGCACTGGAAGTAATAAAAACCTTATCAAACCATCTCCAGATGCCCATACCACAGCCTCAAAGCAGAGGAAGATCCTGTTATTTAGACGATCTTCCGATATCAGAAAAAGCCAGGTGTGAAGATGTTTTGATCTTCTGCCCTGTTTGTTTATCCTGGGAAAGGATTTTGTCTTCAAAGAAAATGATCCATCTTCATAAAAAGATGGAAACACATCTGGCTTCTTCAAGGCATGTTCACAATATATATCTAGACACAGTTCCTCATTCTTTTGGAGTTCTTCGTCCTGGGAGTCCTTTTTCCTTTGGAAGTTCTTTTTCCTTCAGAGTAAGATGCATTTGGAGTGTTACGTGAGAAATCTCTCTCAGAGCTGCAAAAACAATGGAGATGGTAACCAGCTTGAATTTACAACACAATGGACTCCCCTCCTTACAGGAGAGGCTGAAATCATCTTTTCTCCCAGCTGAAGGATTCTGGATTGGTATCGTATGTCATCAAATCCTTTCTGTTTCTCTCTCTTAATTTTCATCTCTTTTTCTAACTTTATAGTCTTGTATGCTTGGAGTGTGAATGAAGCTGAGTGAGTGTATGAAATTTAACTTTCTATAGGCTTGTATACTTGTTATAGTGAATGTAGCTGAGTTATTGTAGGGACTTTTACATCTGTGTTAATAAAATACTTACATTTGAACAATTGGTGGGATTTTTGTCTGACCTGACCTGGTATCCAATTGGGTTGCAAGATCCTGCTTAAGTTACCCTGCCTCTCGTAAAGCTAAACAGTGCTCTGAACTAATTTCCCCACAATTTTGATAGATTTTGGGAATCCCCTTAAGGGAGCCCCAAGCAAACAGGGTAACACAACCCATATAGGTATTTGTCTTTCCAGTCTTTCCTTAGTTCTTTATTATCTCTTCAGGCACTCAAACTAGACTGAGTTATCTAAAAGCAGGCCCTGTTACTTAGCTACTGAGATTGTCTTCTTTTTTCAGATGCATGCTCCTCTCAGATCTTTTCCTATAATGTGGTCATCAACCTTTTACTGCTCTATACCTTCCCAAGGAACGCTATACTTACCCAGTACTGGCAGAATTGCTTATGACTAATTCTCTGTCTTTGGCAATTTGCCAAAAGGGAGAACTGATGAGCACAAATGCGAAGTGGAAGCAAACAGAGGACTTTATGTGCTGATTGATGGTCACTTGCTTTATTTAATTTTTAAAAGCCCACACTTGCTTTATTTATTTTTAAAAAGCCCACTTGTTTTATTTTTAAAAAGCTTAAGGCTTTTTAATAAAACAAGTGATCATCAATCAGCATGTGGACCTCTGTGCCCTGTTTATTTCCATTGCTGGCAATTTTCAGCCCAGCTATGCTTTATTTGTGAGAGAGGGGTACTACTGAAAGTGATTCTAACTTCAGCTTTATAGCAATGCCACCAAAGCCCCCAGTTTTGCTTTAGATAGGTGTGCCAAGGCATAATAGGTTTTAAAACCAAAAGTTACTTATTAATATAGATAAAGTAAGCCTCTCAACAATGTTCCCTTTATATTCTGGCAGCATTGATAAAATGCGCACTAGACAGTGGTACTGTTGGGTGGATTTGCTGTTGCTTGACAGACCAATGCCAAAAAATGCTTGCAAATGTTTTCACATAATGCCAGAGGGACAGAGTGAGCATGCTGCTGCAAGGTGTTATGCTGGTCCTAGTGCTGTTTGGTGTCTTTATGAAAAATTTTGAAAAAGGAATGTAGAGCATGTCAATGCAATTTGTAGTTGATATCAAACTGGCATGATAGTTAAAACCTCAGAAGACAAGAGACAGGATTTAAATGACCTCAACAAACTAGACAGATAGGCCAAAACTAACAAGATGAATTTCTCTAGGGAAAAATATATGTATTTGTGTTCTACATTATATACCTCCTCCTTTAACATATGTTACCCTGTTTACTGGGGGTCCCGGGAGGGACACCTAAATAACCTTACAATTACAAAAGATGGAGAAATTAGTCAAGAGCACTGGTTGGCACTACGAGAGGCAGGGTAATGCAGCAGGATCTTGTAACCCAATGTTTATGGGGTCAGGCCAAGTCAAGAAGCAAACCAAGTTGGAAATAATGAATGATCTTTATTAAATACAGGCACACAATGTAAGCAACACATGCACACAGATAACTAAGGAAAATAAAGGTTTGAGTTGGATAGCGGGATTTTCAGAGGGATGGTTGATTCGGGTGATACGAAACCTGTTCCTGAAGCCCGGAAAGAAGATAGAGTGCGATGCTGGGGTTCAATGTATCTCAGTACGTGGGGCTGAGGGGAAGCTCGCCAAGCAAAGTAGCAGCAAGGCGGTCTGGAACTCGGGAGCGATCCGAGGATGGTCTCGGAATCAGGGGTTTTTATAGGGAGAAATGTGACTGCAGGCTATGCCGTACTTGGGGAAAACAATGTGTTTTAGGAGTGGGACAAAGCTTTGGAAAGGTCAGAATTTAGCATGACTGAGTTATGTCCAAATTGACAAAGAGTTAGCTGGTATGCAAATACAGAAACAGCGCGCATACATAATAAGGGTGTTTGCAGAGAGGTCTCCTAAAGCACGGATCTGGCTATTTCTGGCCTGCCTGGGTGGAGAATGGAATGTTCAGCAATTAGCGGCCGAGCCTAGTTCTGTGCTTTGTCCAGGGGCCTCACAAACACGTGGAGAGGGGTGGTGGAAGAGAGCCAAATTATTGATATCAAAAAGATATCTAGGGGTATCTCCAAGTAGGCCTAAACTGCAGTAACACATACTTCCCAGTTCTCTCAGAGTAGCCACTGAGATCTCACTGTATTCAGACATCTGTCGTACCAGCAACCACCCTGTGGAACTATCTCAAGAAACATCTCAGATGCCATCATTGTATGTTGTTGTTGTTGTTGTTGTTAGCAAGTTAAAATATTTTATTCAAGAAAGGTTTTTTGAAAAACCTAACAGCGGGGCTACATTGTTTGCTTTTCAGTGGATATTTCATTGCTGTTTGTTATCAGCTGCTGATGATTTTAACCATCTTCTTTTTTAAAAAAATGTTTTTAATTCTTTGTTTTATTTATATCTTTTAGGGATATTTTATAAAGAAATAGTTCTCAAGTTGTATAACAAAAAGGCAGACAGAGCCACTCTCGTGTGCTCTGGTTCCCATGGCTACTGCAGCCATTCCCAGAGTTCATTAGCGTTTACAGCCAAGTGCTGACATAATGTTGTCAGATTGGAATTTTCAGATCTTTTTGCTCTGAGGGCTTGGACACATGGACCTTTAGTCAGGCTGCTTGCTCTGGTTTATTCCTCTGCACAGTGAGACAATCAAACAGATCCCTCTGCTACCCATCACCATTTCAGAACGCATCTGACAGACATACTTATCAGTGATTCAAATGGTGATTCAGCTGTCCTTGAGTGCTTCAGGTAGAGACAGGAAACTTAGTGAAAAAGTGTCACTGTATTACTTTTATACCTTAAAAAAAATTAAAACTTAATTTAAAAAATCCCACCCATGGCTTCACTCCTCTCCCCAACTTTAGTCCATGTTTTGAGCCTAGAAGGGAAGGGAATAGCTGCAAGAATTTTGGAAAACATCATTTCTCACACTGTTTCTGCTCTAGGCTGTTATAGTGTGATTATTCCACTTTCAACATCCTATGGAATCCTGGGGTTTGCAGTTTAGGGAGGAGCCCTTGAGGCCCTTCCCTAAACTGCAAACCCCAGAATTCCATAGGATGTTGAAAGTGGAATAATAGCGCTATAACAGCCTCGTGCGGAAATGGCCTCACTCACCCACTGTAAAGAGTGAGGCTAAAGGGAAATGCACACACAGGAAGAATGCAGGGGAGAAAAAAATGGCATCTATAAACATAAGCTGTCAGCCCAACTCACCCCCACCCTTCACCCCATCAACAATACCCAACCTTTCTCCATCAACAATCCTTCACAAGAACAATTCTAAGAAATCTTTTTAAGAAACAAAGATAGTCTAGCCCAGTGGTTCTCAACCTTCCTAATGCCACAACCCTTTAATACAGTTCCTCATGTTGTGGTGACCCCCAACCATAAAATTATTTATTTATTATTTACAATGCCTCCCCCCCCCGGCAAAGGCCGCCTTGCCGGCCAGGAACGAGGGGGTGGGCAGGGAAGGAAAGAAGAGCTGTGCGTTTTCCCCGGGAAAAATCTCCGAGAATGCCCCCCCGGCTCTGCTTCTGCTTTGCTCTCATTTCCGCTGGGGGGGCAGTGTGGGAAAAGTTTCCAGAGTGTTGACCCTGGCTGGGGGGGGAGGAATCCCAGCGCCTTTGTCTTTTGCACCAGACACAGCTCGCCCACCCCGGAAAAGCGCTGCCTTGCAGCCGCCCGGCCCTTCCACAGCGCCCCCCCATGATGAGTGGGGCAGGGGCCGTGGCGAGGAGGGGGCCTGTCCCCCATGCTGTCGCCGCCCCCCCAAGCTAGCCCTTCAGACAGGAGGTTCTCCTGGTAGTGGAGAAGGGGAGCGATTTCAATCCCTTCTGAACAGGGGGCAGGAGGACGTGAGCATGTGGCTCGCGCTTGCGCACCACCACTGAGGAGGGAATGGAGCCTAAGACCATCGGAAATATGTATTTTCCGATGGTCCTAGGCGACCCCTGTGAAAGGGTCATTCAACCCCCAAAGGGGTCGCGACCCACAGGTTGAGAACCACTGGTCTAGCCAATTAGGGTCCTCTTCAAATTCATCTCTATTTCCACTGATCCTTCTGTTGTCTATGTGTCTGTTTATCATTGTTCTTGTCCTGTGTGACTGCTGCCCTCTTCCTCTCTTCTATCCACTCTTCCTCCTTATCAAGTTCTCACTCTCTTGACTCCCAACAACTTTCCATTTTTTTTCTTTTCTCCCTTGTTCTCTCTACTTCTCCTTATGTCTCTAGTCCTACATGATCCACCCTGCTTTTTTATAACTCTATTGCCTTCATTCATCTCATCTAGCCTCCCAGGCATCCACTCTCCCCCATTCTGATTTTCTTTGCAGAGGGGCCTTCCTTTCTTGCATGTGCCTCTCAGTCACGCAGCATGCCACAGGCTTCTTTTCCTGGTTGTCTCTCCTTCCTGCTTTTTTGCTGCCTGTTTATGTCTCCACTCACCAGCACAATGCAAATTCCAACAAAAATAGCTGATGAGGTGGGGGGAACAGGACAGGGTATAAAAATACTCCCACCATTATGTCAGTCTGGGACAACTCTTGGGCAGAATCTTCATATCACCCCCACAATCAACTGCCCTGAATTCTTCCACAGCAAGCAAGAACTGGAACATCACAAATAGTAATGTATTTGTGAATAGTTCAGTTTTCTCCCTGAGCTCAGAAAAGTTACTTTTTTGAACTGCTGTTCCCAGAATGCCCCACCTAGCATGACTAGTGTAGTGATTTTGGAAGTTCTAGTCAAAAAAGGAATTGTGGCAAGCTCTGGATTTCATCACACTTTTATCATTGTTACAAGTCATCGATCTGAAAAGAAATACTTAGAAAATTTCTCTGAATGTTTTTTTTTTTAAAGTTCCTGTTCCTTCTTTCACAAATGTTATTTTACAAAGGTTAATTGTTATGGTGATAATTACAGTAGGGAGCCTTCAAAACATCATTCTAGAGATTTTATTCTTGTGGTATAGTTATTACAATTATCTGGCTGAATGAGGATGCCATTATTGATTCTTTCTTCCCTCTAAGATGATACCACATGACCTTTTCCTTATTAATAGTGGAATGGATCCAGCAGTAGTCTCCTGCAGATGAAAAGCCTCCTTTTATCATCAGCAGGGTACCTTTTGATCCAGAGGAGCTTGTTGCTGGCTGAACCAAGCAGGAAGCAATCTTGTAGTTATAGAGGAGAATGAGTGCGCTGCACTCCCAAAATAAGAATTATGCCACTCCAAATGAAATTCCCCTTCACCTCCCAAAATTCTAATATTGCAGAGATTTAAAACTTCACTTGATCATTTAGAACTTTTCTGCACTATGCTGTTATAGTGCTATTATTCCACTTTTAGCATCATATGGAATCCTGGGGTTCGCAGTTTAGGGAGGGGCATTTTGAGTTCTCAGTCAGAGAGCTCTTTGGCCTCAGGAAACTACAAACCCCAGAATTCCACAGGATGTTGGGAGTGGAATAATAGCACTATAACGGTGTAAGGCAGAAGGACCCTTAGAAATACAGTTTAGGCATCCAAAGAAAAGAGGTAGACAAAATGACCAAGAAAATGTAAACACAACAAATTGTAGGAGTTTTAGGTATGAACAATTTTCAAAGTCTCATTCTCTCCAATGTTTACATTAGAGGGGAAAGAATTTGTACTTGAGTGGAGACAAAGCCCTGATTCCTTCCATAGCTACACCTGTAGCCATTTCCTCTCCCATAGTCCTCAACTTCCCTCCCTACCCTCAGAAAAATCTGTTCTGGAAAGGAGGAAATTGGTAATGGAACTGGGTGGAGTGGGGGGAACACACTAATAGCTTCCCTTCTGCTTTTGCTCCTAGTGGGAGTGTTCTCATTAGAATTTTGCTGAAGGATACTTCTGCAAATGGCATAAAAAGCTAAATCTGACCAATGGTTTTTAAACTTCTGTTTGAGATGCCCTTCTTATGGTACAAAAATTCTTCAGGGTTTAAAAGAAAACCCATCTAATTATTGGTTTTTTTAATGACAGCTATGAACATTTACAAGAATAAAGTTTTCTTAAACCATTCTTGTGAATTCTCATTAATTTAGGTTTGTTCTATTGTATCAGTCATACTATTACACATGAGCTGCTTTCTCATCCCTGTTCCTCTTAATTATTGCAGCACTGAGTAGTGATCCTGCCCACAGACAGAATTTTCATATAATCTCTCATCCTGTACACTGTGCTTTTCAGTGCAACCAGTTCTCACACGCTGCAGGTAATCAAGACTTCAGAGACAAGAAGGTAAGAAACCAAATAGAATGTGATAATAAACAGAGATCAAGTTGTCTGAGAACCAAGGCGGTAAGAGAAACTGAACTAGTCCAACTTTTGCATGTGTTTCAGTCCTCTTTTATATTTTATTGTGGGGACAATGTGTGACCTGCAGCTGCATGTATCCCCCTAACAAGTTGTTTATGCAACCCCTGACCCACTTCTCCAGACTCTGGTCTTTTCTTCTTCTGGCCAAGCAAAAAGGAGGTGAACCTTGAAACCTTTTGGTTCAGCAATTCTCCTTTTAAATTAGCGGCATCCACTGCCCACAACACAGCTTAACATCATCAAATCTCTGGCTTTCAAATTCCAAAGTGCATTTCTGGCCCCATCTCTCTTTTGTGCTGGGGATTTTTTCAGCATTTTTGGCAGTCTTTGCAGCCCTCAGAGGAAACTGGAGCAGAAAAGGCATCCCTGGACACACCATAGCTTTTTCACTTCCATTGTTCTTATGATGGTAATGCAGTAACAGATACATTTACAATATGCTCACTGGCCAAAAGGGAAAGAAAAAAAATAGGTACTTTAGTTTTACACATCTTCCTTCAGAGAAAGATGCTTATTTAGAAAGTTTAAATTACTTTGTTGTTGTGTGCCTTCAAGTCACTCAGGGCCACATTTAGGTTTTCATAGGCCCTAGGCATTCTTGTATTCAACTCCCAGCTTTGCCTTCATGTACCACTGGGGATGTTTTCTTAGGCCCCCAAGCCCTGTTTTTGTAGAACCTTAAGTTTTCTTATCTGCTAGGCATTGTGGCTAAAGTGCCTAATGGATAAGGTGGCCCTATAGTCATTTCCATCTTACAGTGACCCTAAGGCACACTTATCACAGTGTTTTCTTGGCAAGATTTGTCCAGTGGGGGTTTACCTTTGCCTTCCTCTGAGGCTGAGAGATTGTATCTTGCCCAAGGTCATCCAGCTGGGTTCTGTGGCTGAGTGGGGATTCACACTTTGTTCACCAGAGTCATAGTGCTACAATCAAACCACGATACCACACTGGTTCTCTCTTAATTGACTCAAGGTGTGCAAATACAAAGCATCCTTTTTGACAAGCCAGGAAATTGTAATATTAATGGCTAAATGTTTTAGAACTACACTCTTAACATTTGAGTTTTCTTTTTTAAAAACAAGGGCAGGATAGAAAAGCCTAAGCTAAATTAAAACTCAACTGATAGCAAGAAACAATCCTAGTTTGGACAGGTATAAAGAGAGAAATGTCTTATTATGCACAGTTTGATGCAGAGCATCTGTGAATGCTTGTTCCTTGTGTTGGGGAAACACATACAAAGTTTGGAATTAATAGCCAAACAAACAGAAGACAGATTATCTTGTGTCATACTCATGGTCTCTGAGATCAAAGCAAAACTACAATTCCACCTGGAATGCTCAGACAGATTCCTGGCTGTCCAGAAGAAAGACAGTATGGGAAATGTCTCTCATTAACATGCCAAAGTCCTTGACAGGGCAGCTTGTGATCCTTAGAGGAAGGAAACCAAGCCAGGCAAATGTTCTACAGCTGTCAAGTGTATCTTTTCATAGCTAAATGTGCTGCAGCACTGCTAAAGGTGAAAATATGCTTCACTAAACACACACACATGTGCATATGAACACATACGTACCCTCTCACACACCAAGGCTGCTGCTCAATATTGAAGCCCCTTATTAAATTCCTCCATCCTCCCCATCCAAGTTCTAGTTAGGAGGTACCTCTTCTAAGCTCCTATCTAGCTACATGAATTTATTTCCAGAATATTTTTCCCCATATAATTTCAAAAGCAATCTTGAGGAAAGGCACTTTGAATTTGGGCCATGCCATGGAAGAGGGGATTCACACAGATCTTAGTCATAAAAGAAAGCTTATACAGAGACCATTAAGTGTGTGTGTTTCCAGTAGCTTTCTGTGGCTTAATTCCAACTGGGGCTATGACCTGAAGGTAGAAGAGTTAAATTTCCATCTCTGTACTTTTGATCTTTCTCTACCATATCTCTAACCTGAATCCAAAAAGAGGGGGGAAAGAGAATGAGAAATACTTTTCAAAAGAATGATAAAAGATGTTAGAAATGTATTCTTGCATCTCCAATGTCTAATTTGGTTCATACAAACAACAATGATGCTCATTTTTGCTCTTTATAATAGGCTGCTAGGAGGGCGAGTAAGTGGGTGTAAGACAAATTGTAAGGATGGCAGCAAAACATGGGGTTTGTTGAACTAGACCTTACAAAATGAGAGGAAATTGAAGATGTAATTGCTGCTGAAAACATAATGTATAATATGTAATTCCATCCTAAAAGGACCAAAAGGACAGAGTCATAGCAATCTATTGAAACAGAAATGATGTGTATATTTTTAAAAAAAAGAACTTGCGATTGAGGCAATTTACCAAGATCAGTCTGCAAGTTTAATAATAAATGGCGACATCACGAAAAGCTTTGAAATAAATAACAGCAAGGATGCCCATTATCACCACTATTGTTTATAGCTGTTTTGGAAGCATTGTTGATTACAATAAATGAGGATGCACAGATAAGAGGCTTAAAAATAAGAAAAAAGGAATTGAAATTGAAAGCTTTTGCAGATGATGTAATTATATTTTTGGAGGATCCACAAGAATCAATACAGATGCTGATGGAAATTCTACAAAAATATGAACTTGTCACAGGATACAAGATAAATAAAGAAAAGACAACGATGATGACATTAAATATGACTAAAAAAGAGCAAGCTGATTTGGAGAGAAGATCTGGATGTCAATTAACCAAGAAAACAAAATATTTAGGAATTAATATAATGAAAAAGAATCAAGAATTGTTTGAAAATAAATATTTGAAGAAATGGAAAGAAATTAAAAATGGAATATGGAGAAATGGAAAAACTTAAACTTATCACTCTTGGGAAGAATAAATGCTTTTAAAATGTCCCTTTTACCTAAGTTTATGTTCCTCTTTCAGAATTTACCAATAGTAGGAAGTGAGAAGATATTTAAAGAATGGGAAAAGGATTTACAGAAATTTATTTGGCAAGGCAAAAAACCAAGAATAAGATTCAAAACACTTAAGGATGCAAAAGAGAGAGGAGGATTTGATCTACCATGTTTGAAAACTTATTACTATGCATGTTGCTTGGATTGGATCAAGGATTGGATTCAATTAGAGAGAACAACTATCAAAGAATTGGAAGAAATAAATAACAGATTCAATTGGCATGGTTATGACAGATTAACAGTAAATAAAGACTTCAACAATCATTGTATCCGGAAAACGCTGTTAAAGATTTGGATACAAATAAAGCGGAAATATTATACAAAACTCCCAATATAGACTTCACCACAAGAAGCTTATGGAACTGCTCCAGCAAAACAAGGAAATCTACTAACATATCAAGAACTTTTGAAATGGGAGGGGGAGAAACCAAGAATGAGTACAGCAGAAGAATTAAAAGAAAAAGGACATGAGCTAAACTGGTTTCCATGGCGGCAGTTTAAAGAAAGATTTAAAATGGACCAAAAATGATATGGATTCAGGAGAAGAGAAAATGAACTAGATTTATTGATGATGGGAGACCAAAAGGAGAGAATCTCCAAACTCTATAAATTATTATTGAAAAGAGAAATGGAATCAGAGGTAGTTAAAGATTCAATGTTTAAATGGGCCCAGAATGTAGGACACCCAATTGAATTAGAAGTTTGGGAGAGAACATGGAAAATGGATATAAAATTTACCCCAAATTTAAAATTAAGAGAAAATTTTTATGAAATGCTTCATAGATGGTATATGACCCCAATAAGATTACAGAAGATAACTAAATCTGGGACTGGGAAGTGTTGGAAATGTGATGAAAAGATTGGATTTTTTTTTCACGTGTGGTGGATTTGTAGAAGGGCGAGGAAATTTTGGAAGGGGGTACATGAGGAAATTCAAAGAATTTGTAATTTGAATTTTGAAATGATACCAGAGTTTTATTTGTTAAATCTGTTAGGACAACACAGACAGATAAGAAGTTATCAGAAGATATTATTATATTTGATAACAGCAGCGAGGTTGTTGTATGCACAAATTGGAAAGAAAACAAAGATATAAATTTACAAGAGTGGAAGTTGAAAGTTTTACAGATGGTAGAAACAGAAAAATTAGCATATTCTTTGAAAAATAAACCCATACAGAACTTTGAAAGGGAATGGAAAGGAGTATTGGACTGAGTAAAGAAATAAATTTATAAGACACAAAAGACATGGAAACAAGACATAAATGTAACCGCTTTTTTCTACTGTTAAAAGAAATGTAATCGTTCTTCTTATGTGTAAATAGAAACAATGTAGTTTCAACTGGAGAATATAAGCGGAAGTGGGGTGGTGGGATACATTTAAAGATGATGTAACCCACTCATTTCTCTTTTTTATTTTGTAATTACATTTTAATAAAAATATTTTAAAAAAATAAAATAAAAAAGAACTTGCTAAGTTCTTTTGAAGAAGAATGGTATGATGACACACTGAAGCAATCCATATGGGAACAGGGATAGAATGAAGCTCTAGGTGCAAAAGCACTGGGCCGTTATGGACGGCTTGAGCACGCCGTTTTGAATTATTTGAATCTATGCTTAGCAATAGAAACCTGCTGGGTGACTGTGGGCAAGCCATACTCTCTCAGCCTCAGTGGGAGGCAAGGCAAACTTCCCTTGAAAAAATCTTGCCAAGAAAACACCACGATAGGCTCTCCTTAGGATTGCCATTACTCAGGAATTACTTGAAGGCACACAACAACAACCATTATAGCTGAAGCAGATACACTAAGGCCATTTCCACACAACAACGCTATAGCAGCAGGTTGTGACCTGGTCCAAGAGCTATGCTACCACATGATATTGTAACTATCCAGCTGCTATCCATCCCCCAAGCATCACTGAAGTGTCATATTCTATTTCCAGAAAAAAATCCATTAGGAGCCTTCTATAGTGCTTCAATCCTGTCAGCTGTTGTAGCGCAGTAGTGTTATACCACTTGATAGTGCTTCCTGTAATGGCGGATCCAGCAGTGGGTGGGCTATGGGTATGCCCAGCTTATCCCTCCCTCAGAGGCTCCCATGGCTGGTAACTTTCTATCACCTCTCCCTGTTTATTTTAAACTAGCGTATTTACCCAGCATTGCCAGGGATTTTATTTTCTCATAGGTAATTCTTGTTAGAAATACCTTAGCAATTACCTTACCTTAGGAATTAGATGCAGCTGAAATACAGTTTTGAGATCCTGTGTTTCTAATTCCCCAATCTGTCTTGTCCAGTACGTATAACTTTTCCCCGTATTCTCCAATCCAGCCTGTATTCAGAGTTATTAACATACAGAGTTTGGGTTCCTGAGGAAACACACTGCCCCCCTTCTTGCTGCTAGGCCTCATCTCCATAGCAACCAGCCTGAGATCTCTGGCTGAGAATTCTAAAGGCCACTCCCTGAACTGTCAACCCCAGGATTCCATAGAATCTTCACAGCCAGCCAATCATATGAGGTCTTCTTGCCCCCCACGCAGCCAATCATATGAAGGCTTTGCCTGCCTGACACAGACAAACAGACAAACTCACTCACAAACTTTGATTTTGTTATATAGTAGATGTCTCCTTTGAGTCAAAACTGTTTATTTTTAAAAGACATTTTTAAACAGTATGTGGCAAAAGTGCAATAGTGTACTGGCATATCATGCTGTTACAACATTGCTTTATTAGTACAACTGCCAAAAAAAAAAAAAAAAACACTGTGCAATCCGGGACGGTGGGGCAGGGTGAAGGTGGGGCATGGGAGTGGCCAAGGATGCTGTAATGTGGAAGGAACACCAGTGGCAATACTACTACCCTTCTGCTTAAGAGGGAAGGGTGAGGAAAAGAGTGTTCCTAACCCAACAGCGTCATGCAAATGGTGATGCCGCCATTATAATGGTACAACATGCCAATGGCCTCTTATGCAGAAATGACCTAAGTCATTTTGAGATTATCAGAATAGTTTTTTCTAATATTTAAGTTGTGAAGATAGTGCACAGTTGTCATACTGAGCCAATTTCCAGTCCACCAAGATTGACTTCTGCCCTTGAATAGGAGCACGAAATTCCCCAGATTTCATTAATGCTGCCACCACCCACTGCATTAAATCCCAATCCAGCAGCACAGTGGGACACTGCAAGGGAGCCACCAGTCCCTAAGCTCAGAGACTCTTTTCCTCCTCCTACCCCTCTGGGAAAGAGGGATTCTATCTATGCATACAGCCAAGGCATGTGGAAATAGGAGAGCTGAATTTTTGAAACAGGAAAATGTTTATTCTAAGAACAGGCAACATACATAACAGAGATAGCACTTACATGAGGGCTTCTTCCCCCCAGGTCCACTAAGTAGTTACACGTTACAGTTAGTCTATGTCATTCCAGCCATAGTACTAAAAGTAAACAGAAATACCCTGATGCAACTAACTAATTAATATTTTAGTTACTCACATTGGGGATCACAGGCTTAGGCTTAAAACGGCACAGTGCATCCTCTCACAGAGGTCGTCTGCACCTTGGAGCGGACTAGATCCAGACTACTTACCTCAGATCCGCACCTCAGTCCGCTCCGAAACGCCTCCAACTGGTCCTCCAGCGCACTTTTTAAAGAACAGAAAAAATGGGTTTTTCATTTTTCCGGAGCACACCATTTCATATCTGCTCTCTTGTGCAGATCTGCAGGCTCACACCAATGCGAGCCTGTGATCTGCAAAGGGCGGGCTTTAGGCATGGCGAGCTTCAGCGGTTGGTCAGGACTCATGAACAACTGGAAGCCGCCATTTTGGAAGTCGGAGCAGTGCGGATCTAAGACCTCACACTGCTCTGATTCACCGTGAACGAGACAAGGATCCCTGTGGAAGGGCTTAAGGGACAGTCCGCGTTGGTCCGTGCCCAGAAAGATCTGGTAAGTACCGGCACAGAGCGATTCCCTCGCCTCATGTGGAAATGGCCTTAGATGCTATTTTTGGGGAGGGCCGAGAGGTGGCCTTATCTGTCTCTCCCGGCTCCCCTCACAGGCTTTTCCTAAGCTTCTAGAAGCTTCTCCCCCTCTTCCCCTGATTGGCCAACTATATCATGTGACCTATCTCTAGCAGGCCATTAACCTTCTTTAGGCGTGAGGGAGGACTATCTCCCTTAAGCTTTGATGTCTAGATTATGGGGAAACCCCATTATCACAATAGTGAGAAGATGCTTCTTATGAGCAAATGAAATCAAGTTCAAGTATCAACCCTGGCGATCAATGGGGTGACAGATGTCGCAGCCAGATCGCCCTCACATCCAAATGAAATCAATGGCCACCAAACTGTTGCAAATGTATTCTTCTCTATGTGTCCACATCCATTTTTAAAAAATTCTGGGTGTCAGTTAACTCCTGATAGTTAAGTCTTTCAAATTTTTCCACCTCTCAGAAATCTCCAGTCATGGACCCCCTACTGCTGTGCTACCAAGGTCTTGCATTGTAAATGCTCATTTTGACCCTCACAAAATTGACAGCAACAATAATGGGTCTCCGTTTGGATAACTCGGTTGTTATTTGACTTAGTAAGATTTCATTCCAAAATCTATAGCCCTTGGGCAGTTGAGCCACACATGCCATATTTTACCTTTGTCCTCACAACTGCACTGGTATTTTGGAGAAAGTTCCTTATTAATTTAATTTAATTTAGTTATTTTGTTGGGCAAAGAAGCCACTTACAAACCACTTTTAATATGCTTTCTCTATATTGTGCAGAATTATATTGGTAAGGTGAGGAGTTTCACATTCTATTCATATACTTTCAGTAAAAGATTTTATGAGTTCAAGCTCTCATTTTGTTTTCCTTTGTGCCCACTGCAGCCACAGGCTTTTCTCTTCTGCTGCTGCTACCTATGCATCTTTACATTAGTGCAATGAACCAACAGGATTCCAGCCAATGTAAAGACTGACCCAGGCACAAGGTGGGACTCTGTCCCCTTGACAGTTGTTAATGGCCTAAATCTTTATAATTACATGCGATGAAAAATATGAACAGGAGACATTTTTGTCTTCCTCCTTTAACACTTTAAGCCAGAATCATTTAATGAAGTCAACCAGCCTGTAGATTCAGGATTGAAAGGAAAATACATCTTTATAGAAAGTGTAAATAATTTAGTGGATTCACTGATACAAGATAGGTTGGTGTCTGGCTACTTTTAATGATGTGATGGCTCTCAAAAGAGGATAAGACAAACTTACGGAACAGATGTCTATCAGTGGCAGTGTTGTCCATGATGGCAGTGATGAGTGCAACTGTACATGATTGCTTTTGCTTTTGTGCCACTGTGTCTGGAGACGTCTGGTCAGTGGCCACTGTGGGAGACAGAATGGTGTCCTAGAGGGGTCCTTTATCTGATTCAGCAGGGATTGATGTTCTTATGAATACTAGAGCAGCTGTAGTTTGTACTAATACAGGTGTGCCACAGCTGGACAGAAGCAAGCAGCCAAGCAACAATTCTGAAAGCAAGGCTTTATATAACTTCAATTAGACTAAAGTAAATATTAAAGCCTTAACAAGCCTTGTTAAGGCTTTAATATTTACTTTAGTCTAATTAAAGTTATATAAAGGATAAAAGGTCTTATTTTTAACTGTTCGTAAAGCAGTTGTGACTTTGGAGTGCTGGCATTAGGAGGACTAAGCAGATCCATCACTCACTCACATGCAGCTATAATAATAATACCAATTTATGGAAATAGATTGCAATTACCCTGGAGACTTGCATATCATACCACTGGTTTTGATTGTTTTTATAAAAGCAGAAAGCAGTGCTTTTTATACTGTACTCTCTGTGGAGTTGAATTCCACAGCTGCTATGAGACTGTTTACAACACAGGGCAAGCAATTCTTAAACATGTTGGACTCGACCCACCAGTATTCAGCCAAATCCTTCCACATTCAGGTTGACACCCCATCTTTCAGTTAAGAGTGTTGCTGCCAAAGGCCTTGGTATTTTCAAACTTTATTTTAGGAATCCTGAGTCATTTGCACATGAAGGCAACAAAGGGATTTTACATGAACCGAACTGGCTCTGACGTGGATATGCTCTGTGGCTGAGCATGATTTATGTTGCATCCTTACATAAACATATATCTTTTACACATGGTACTATTAACAGAATAGCAGACATCAGTTCCTTGAGAAAGTTTTAAAAAACCAAAACACAGATACAGGTACATTATTTTTTGGTATTTTTAACTCTCCCCAGTTGTATCACTGGCTAGCAACTTCATCTCCACGAATAATCAGTACAATTTTTCTTGGTAACAGCATAAGTCCAAGACCATCTCTTGGCTTGCATTTAAGTCAGAGAGCAATGTCTTGTCCCTTCCGGTCGCATGGCGGGCGTGAGTGGCAGCTCGGAATGAATTTGCGCAGTGGTGCAGCCCCGAGCAGCCACCCACTGGATTCCAGCTGCTTCTTTTGTAATCCTAGAAGCGGCTGAACACCCCTCCGGTACAAGGGGTGCAGAAGAGGTCTGAAGGGGACCCCGAAACTGGCATCTGGCTCTACCCAGCTAGGGGAGTGGAAAGCGCCAGAGGGTCAAAGGACCATGACGGAGACAGCGGAATCGTCGCCAGAGCAGCACAAGCGCCGCTGTCGACTTTTAAACAAGAAACAAGTAAGAAAGCATGTAACCTGTTCTGGACTTCAATTCTGAAAATATCACATCAGAATTTGGCTTGCAACGGTGTGCAGGAGCAAAGGAATGGAAGGACCCAGAGGAGATGTGAGTGCGTCATGGCTGAGAGCTTGTCTTAAAGGGACGGCTGATTTTAAAGAAATGTCTAAGAGGCTTTTCTGCTTTTCTTTCAAGGACTGAAGTTACCAATGGTAAAATGATTTCTGATTTGCAACTTGGATTTACAAATTGAAAATGCTAAATAATTGAATGGTTGTACTGGATTAAGGAATAAGATTGGACTATATAAGATTTAATAATCTCTATTTGGACATTGAACTTTCCTTATTTCTACATTTTATTATTCTGGTTGATCTGAGATGATGGGAGTTTTGGCTTTTTGACTCTGGATTCCTGACCTTACAAGAATACTTTGGAAGGCAACAGTTATTGAGCAGTGCTTGTCTTTTTTTTCTTAGCTCCTGCTATGTGAGACTTGTTTCCTAACTTTTTTTTTCTTGAGTCTGGACTGTTGTGACTGGTGAGCCTGTGCTGGAAGGTCATTTAAGCAAATCATCCTCACTCCCATGGACGGAGAGGCTTGGAATTTAAGCAGCTATGAGAATACAGAGAATCTTCAGAAATGAATCTCCAGGCAGCAAAGTCCAAGATGGGAGGGGGGAATAAGAGGTGGATTTAGGTACAGGGCTCTGAATTAGACAAGTGGTTATGTACCTTAGCAATGTCAATTAAGCTTACGTATTTGATTGATATATTGTCATTAATATAAACATTGTGATATTGTTAAAGGGTTGGTGGGGGTATCGAGACTGGTGAGCCGGTGCGGGAGGTTATTCAAGTAAGACACCCTTACTCCCAGGGACGGAGCAGCTTGGAATCTAAGCAGCTATGAGACTACAGTGAATCTTCAGAAATGAATTTCCAGACAGCAAAGTCCAAGATGGGAGGGGGGAATAAGAGGTGGATTTAGGTACAGGGCTCTGAATTAGACAAGGGGTTATGTGCTTTAGCAATGTCAATTAAGCTTACGTATTTGGTTGATACATTGTCATTAATATAGACATCGTGATATTGCTAAGGGGTTGATGGGGGTTGAATAGGACATAGGTACAGAAGTGGGAAACAAGATACTTTTAATATGATGGAATCCAGGGCAAGAAGATGAGTGACTGTTGCAGTAATAATAGCTCAGACTGCCAGATATACACTGATAGATGTATTTTAGAAATTGTAAGACTTCAGGTTGTAAGTAGTGGAGGTTCAAAAAATATATGAGAAGATAGTAGAATATTCAAAAGAGGCAAGTAGAGAAATGAGATAGATTGAATTTGATGATTAGAGAAAAGCAGAATAGCCAAATGGATGACAGCTGGGAACTGTTAAGTGAGAATGACTTTATTATGATTGTGCGGGAGAGGGAAATGCACGTTCAAACAGCTGAGATAAACATTGTATTGTGATACACAAATGTAATAAGTGGAGTGAATTTCAAGAAACGAAGACCAGATCAGAGTGGAAGATCAGAAACAACTCATGTAAAACTACATGCTAAAGAATCCTTTTTTTATTTGTGAAAATTTAATTATATTTTATATATTATATATATAATAATTTATAATTATTATAAAAAAAAGAGAGAGAGAGAGAAGCTCTGCCTCAGCCATCCAAGGCATCTATTGGGCAAGGCTGGACTTCCCATCCACTGACAGCCTTTGACAGTATGTTGTTATTTTCCTTTCAGCAAGTTCCCCTTCATGTTTTTCCTGAAGCATCCAAGGCCCTTTCCTCACAAGACAGCAGAAACACCTTGTGGCGTTGCAAGAGCATAGTTTATGACTGCATTTCTGCAACACTATGTTCTGCACACTCCTCCACTTGAGGTGGAGAAGGTCACTTTCTCCTTCTGCACTAGTGTCCATGACCACTCCCCTGCTTCGCCTTTACCCCATGTCTTTGATTGGATGCTTCAATTTTTTTTAACTTTACCAGATGACATTTCTGCATGGGAACATCTCTATGTAGAAACAACATCATGGAACTTCCAGCCCCGTTTGAAATGTGACAGCAGGGTAGCATTTCACGGTCTGTGGGTGCTTGGGGAGTGGAGAATGTCTGCCCCAGGCATAGCTACTGTTGCCAGCACCATGGGCTCTACAGTGCTCACTCCTGGGCTTGTAAAACACTTCCTGGGCATCAGGGCGGGATCTCCAGTTCTCCCACAGTGCCCTCTGAGGACCTAAGCTGGCTGCCCTGCCCACTCTGGGGGCATCTCAGGGCTACATGGGGGGCAAGTACAGGGGGAGGGCAGTCTGTGGGTGCCTAGAGAGTGGAAGATGTCTGCCTGTAGCATGGCTACTGTCACCAGCACCATGGGCAATACAGTGCTCACGCCTGGGCTTTTAAAACACTTCCTGGGCATCAGGGTGGGATCTCCAGTTTCCTCACAGTGCCCTCTGAGGACCTGAGCTGGCTGTCCCACCCACTCTGGGGGCATCTCAGGGCCACATGGGGGGGCCAAGTACAGGGGAGAGCAGTCTGTGGGTGCCTGGGGAGTGGAGGATGTCTGTTCCTGGCATGGCTACTGTCACCAGCACCGTGGGCTCTACAGTGCTCAGTCTTGGGCTTTTAAAACACTTCCTGGGCATCAGGGTGGGATCTCCAGTTCCCTCACAGTGCCCTCTGAGGACCTAAGTTGGCTGCCCTGCCCACTCTGAGGGCATCTCAGAGCCACATGGGAGGGCCAAGTACAGGAGGAGGGCAGTCTGTGGGTGCCTGGGGAGTGGAGGATGTCTGCCCCTGGCATGGCTACTGTTGCCAGCATGACATTAATGGCTAATAAAGATGTTGTTTTTTCACAGTAACTGTGCGATACCTTTGCTGCTACGTAAGAAATGCCCCTGCCAGCTGGCCCACTCCCTCTACTGAAAGGGAGAAGAAACCACAGGGAGACAGTAAAGATCAACTTTTATTGGGAAACAACAAACAGCAACATTTATTAGCAAAACCCAAAGCATTACATGTATTAGCCAACCCTCATGATGGCTTTAGTTTTTTAACTTTGGAGCACTAACATCTTGAGTAGATATGGTCTGAAGTCAAACTGAACAGTTTTTAATTGTGCCCAGGGACTGCTGGAATGACTGCAGGTCCCATTAGGCTTGTAGAGTGTTTCCTGAGGTAAGAAGGCCTGCAGCTCCCATCATGCCTGTGTGCCAGATGGACAACCTGCTCAACTGCAGTATACATGATGCTTTCTGTTGTTGGGGTGGATGCCTTCAGATATACCACAGAATCCATGAAGTTCCTGGTCAACTGGAAGGAGGTGCAGCCAAGTACCTAAAAAGATGGAAAAGACACAAAGAATTTGCATTTTGAAGTGACTGTAGGTCCCATGAGGCTTGCAGAGTGCATAGCAGGGAGGGCCTTCATGTGGAGGGGCATCTTGGCTGGTCTGTAAGGGGGAGAGGGGTGGGTGAGGGGAGGTCAATGTTGATTTTGAGGGAGGTCGGAGTGACTGCATGTCCCATGAGGCTTGCAGAGTGCATAGTTGGGGGAGGCTTTGTGCAGCGGGGCAAGATGGGCAGTTTCCAGCGGGGAAATAGGTGGGTCAGGGGAAGTTAGTTGATGTTTTTGGGATGGTTTTGAGGGACTGCAGGTCCCATGAGGCTAGCAGAGTGCATATCGGGGGGAACTTTCTGCAATGGGGCTTATTGGGCGGTTTCCAGGGAGGCATGGGAGGGTGAGAGGAGGTTAGTAGATTTTTTGGGGGGGGGAGGCTGAGCGACTGCAAGTCGCATGAGGCTGGCAGAATGCATAGCGAGGTGGTCCTTTTTGCAGCAGGGCATATTTGGCAGAGTGGGAAGGGGGTTCATTGGACAAGGGAGGGCACTGCAATGTTTTTGGAGGTGGGATTTGAGTGGCTGCAGGTCCCATGAGGCTGGCAGGGCACATAGCAGGGTGATCCTTTTTGTGGTGGGGCATGTTTGGCAGGGTGGGGGGGTGGCCAAGGGAGGGTGGTGGATGTTTTTGAGGAGGGAATTGAGTGATTGCAGGTCCCATAAGGCTGGCAGAGCAGATTGCAGGGTGGTCCTTTTTGCAGTGGGGCATGTTTGGCAGTTGCCAGGACGGTATGGGTGAGGGAGGTGAGAGGAAGGGGGTGGCATGTTTGGGGGTTCTCTGAGCAACCACAGCTCCCATGAAACTTGGAAATGTTTACTTGGGGAAGGGCTGAACCTCCCAACATCTGTGTGAGCAGCCAGAATGCCTGAAGTGATCGTCCCCCAGCCCGCCCGCCCCCTAAAAATTAGCCCAGTGAGAAGAGAGTTCCTAAGTTCCACAAGCATTGATTTATTAGAAAAAACTTACCTGCCACTTTCTCCCTGCTTTTCTTCTCCTCCATCATTTCTCACGTGGAGGAAAAATGGTGACAATCTCTGCTTTGGTGGGCGGGGACAAATCAGGACGGGAAATGATGGAGGGACAAGCCGGCCTGCTCTCAACCCACCCATTCCTGCAAGAAAGCGCTTCAGCGGTTCTGCATGGAATTGTAGAAACATAGTAGAAGCGGTCTGAGGGATTGAAAACACATTTTTTCTGTTGCTCAAATACAACGCTTTAGCAACATGCAAAGGCACACCAGCAACTTCACATCCACTTAATAGCGATGACGTCATGCGGATGCACATCTCCTGAAGCCGTCGCAGTTACGCAGTGACTACACCATGCAGAAAGGGCCCAATTCTTCCCTGTTTACCAGTGTCACCACATTTCTGAAACTAAATTTAAAGAGATCTCAGTCTTCCTGCCGTAAAGATAAGTTCAATGGGGTAGCTACCAATCTTTGATGATAAATATTGACTCTAACTTTCAACTGCCCAATCCTGTTCCTTCCAGGTCTTCCTGTCTGGGCTGGGTGTCCAAGAATACCTATATGGAAGGATGTTGGTGTCCACCTTTTCTTTTCCAGGGTGCTGAGCACACCTCGACATATGTAGGCAGACAGGGGAACCATGTCTTCACTTGTCTGGCAGTACATGTTGTTTAATTCCTTTGTCTTCATCACGGTCCATTTATTCCTCTGCTTTTCTCCTTTTCTTCTTCTGGCTCCATTCTGGCCCTTCTTCTTCTTCTGGCTCCATTCCTTTATGTGTTCCTTTTGCCCTTCTCAAGGGCTGTTCCCCTTCTTCTCTGCCCTCTGCCCACTTCCAAATATTCTGGGATTTGGGGCCAGTCAAAGACTCACAGACCACTGATGGGATATACACCATAATCTAAGGTCCTACACTTAGGTAGAAAAAATGGAATACAGAAATATAGGATGGGGGACACATGGCTGGATAGCAGTACATGTGAAAGGGATCTAGGAGTCTTCATAGACCACAAGCTGAACTTGAGTCAGCAGTGTGATGCGGCAGCCAAGAAAGCCAATGCAATTCTTGGCTGCATCAATAGGAGTATGGTGTCTAGATCGAGGGAGGTACTGGTACCACTCTACTCTGCTTTGGTTAGACCTCATCTTGAATACTGCGTCCAGTTCTGGGCACCCCAATTCAAGAAGGACATGGTCAAGCTGGAGCAAGTCCAGAGGAGGGCGACCAAAATGGTGAGGGGCCTGGAAGCCATGCCCTATGAGGATAGACTTAGAGAGCTGGGTATGTTTAGTCTGCAGAAGAGAAGGTTGAGAGGGGACATGATAGCCATGTTTAAATATTTGAAGGGATGCCATGTAGAGGAAGGAGAGGGCTTGTTTTCTGCTGCTCCAGAGACCAGGACAAGGAGCAATGGATTCAAGCTGCAGGAAAGGAGATTCCACCTGAACCTCAGGAAGAACTTCCTGACGGTCAGGGCTGTCCGGCAGTGGAATGTGCTGCCTCGGAGTGTAGTGGAGTCTCCTTCCTTGGAGGTTTTTAAGCAGAGGTTTGATGGCCATCTGTCGGGAGTGCTTTGAGGGTGTTCCCGCATGGCAGGGGGTTGGACTGGATGGCCCCTGTGGTCTCTTCCAACTCTACATTTCTATGATTCTATAATTCTATGATTCACATAGGACAATCAGTTCAGACATCATGGAAATCCAGTGTTAAATAAATAATGGCAACATTCAGAAAACAATGGAAGGCTGTTCCACTTTCCCGGGACAGTTGGTTGCTGCCCTGGAAGCTGAAATGATAGCAAAAGGAGATTCTAATATGTAACAGTACTGGCTGTTACTGGAACGCAAGTCTCCTGCACCCGAGTAGGCAAGAAACTCTGAATCAGAAAAGAGAAACATGCAACACAGCTTCTTAATTAAAAAAAAGAGTCAAGACCCCTTCAATTTCAGCTAGAAAGTGGGTGATACAGATTTATTATGCACACACAAGTTTTATATATTAAGATGGAAGCAAAAGAGGAAACCTTCTAAAAACTTCTACTGCACATGCTTTTCTTCACTACTTGTGCAGCTGAGCTAAGTCATCACGTTTGCTGTTTCATGAATCGGCCAAAACCAGTTCAGACTAGCCTTGTGATCACATAGTTTCTTTATCTATGTTCTACAGACGGAATTCAGGGCAAGGACAAGATACATAAAAGAACAGTTGTGAGGCCTAGTTGCAAGGCCTACAAAATGGCTTCACCTTGGTTCAGCATTTAAATCGCACAACAGCTGAATGAGAATTTGTCTGCTGCAGGTTTGATTGTGTTAATTTGGAATTTAGTTGGAACCATGGTATTTTATCTCTCTGCAGTGTTAAACTAGCACAGCAAAGCTCAGAAGACTCCATTATTCCCAGCTACTGTTTTGCATTGTTCTTGAGAGTCCTCTGGAAGGATCTGTTTGCTTGCTGTAGGAATAGTATGCTGTACTACCTAGGCCTTTGGTCTGCTCCAGCACTCCTCTTCTCATCTCTGTGCTTAACTTTTTCTTTTCTTTAAATGTGTTAGCTTTTCATAGCAATGTTATAAAATGACACAGGCTATTTCTGCACTAGACTGTTATAGTGCTATTATTCCCCTTTCAACCTCCTATGGAATCCTGGGGTTTGCAATTTAGGGAGGGGGCCTTTAGAATTCTCAGCCAGAGAGCTCTTTGGCCTCAGGAAACTACAAACAGGAGGTTGAAAGTGGAATAACACTATAACACTCCAGTGCAGAAACAGCCACACTCTCCTCCCATTCAATGACTTTTTAGCCACATTTTTAATTAATACAATGAACTGGCATCTAGTCCATGAAGGACTCAAATAAATGTCTTAACCCTCCAATGTACTACAATATTGTTTGTTGGTTTTGATCACGAAAAAGTGTGAATTCAGCATATTATATTTTCTAGTTTTGAAAATGAATGCCACAGCTCTGTAATGAGACTTGTCTGTGTTTGGAAGTTTGCAACCAAGATCTTCACTACAGTCTGAGTTATTTATACGCTTAGCAAATATGTGAACAAAGAAACGCCCTTGGAGTGGCAGGTGGGAAGATCTATGGTGGTTCTTCATAATGAAGGACTCTTTCTTATGTAATTTGGACTCACTCCTAAATAAGCTAAACTGCCTGTTAGGTTTGCCAGCTCTGGCTGCAAGAAATATGGAGAGAAAGAGACATAAATAGCTGGCGTGCACACACCTAATGGTGGATTGGTTAGCCACAGGGAGAAAGAGGAATGAGACAGCGCTCATTAGAAATGGGGTTCCAGTTTGCGCTCTTCACTCTCACAGCATGCTATATGCTGACACTAGCAGAGTGATAACACTCTGTCTAATGAGCTATGTCAGTTGTGATTTCTCCTCCAACCAGTACAGTATTCTGAAATGCAGTAAATTTTTGAAATGTTGAGAAGGAACCAGAAGAACAGTAATTGCAGAATTCCAGGTTGGAATGGGGTAGAATTTTTAATGTCTCTGTTCACACTGTGTTTCCAGCTGAAATTCATGGGAACAGTTTTCACAGGGACCAGCTGGGCAGCAGAAATGAAGTAAGTAATATGGAAAGACAGATGTGTCCCTCTGCCATCCATCTTCTCTTTTAAAGCTGTGTTGAAATGTTTATCATAGAATCTTTTTAGCACTAGCCGGCTGGCCCTTCCCGAAGATGCCACCCCCCAAAAAACCTACCTCTTAAGTCAAGCACTGATAAATTATGACTGTGGCACTTTTCTTATTTTTTCCCTGCATTCCTGCTGCTGCTGTTGTTGTTGTTGTTATTACTATTACTATTATTTTATATCCCATCTTTCTCTCAGTAATGAGACTTAAGGCAGGTAACAACATATTTTCAAAAAAATTTCAAAAAATACAGTTCCTGGCATAAGTTATCCACCAAGGGACCAAAGCTACCTGCATCTCATAACCAGGCCTGAAGCTAGGGACTGCACCTGCTATAGGATACTATAGACAATGACATTGAAAACTGCTGAGAGGTTCAGGAGAATCAACAGGACACATTCCCCATCCAGTTCCTGGCATAAATCATCCACCCAGGTGACCAAAGCTACCTCCATCCCATAACTGGGCCTGAAGCTAGAATGAAATGGATGTAAATAATCCATCTCATCCACAAAACCCCTGGTGCCGAGAAGCCACCATACACTCCAATACCTTGCCCAAGTATAGAATGTTGAAGACTAGCCCATAATTATCTGGTATAGTAGAGTTCAGGGAATGTTTTTAAGAAGACGTCTTACCACAGCCTCTTTCAAGTGTGTTGGGACCTTGCCTTGTTGTGAAGAGGCATTAATCGCTTCCCTTATCCACTCATCCAGTCCCCCACTGGCGTATTTATAATATACATGTGGTGGCTCTTGGTTCTCCAGGGATCCTGTTCACATCCACAGGCTGCACAAATTGAAAAGTATCCATAAACTCTGGACAATCAGGGGCCAAGGTTACACGCACTGGACCTGTATCAACTCTAACATCCAAATCAGAGTGAATCCTAGCAATTTTATAAGGGAAGTGGTGGACAAATTCTTTAAAGCGGGTTTACGAGTGGCTTAAATTCTCCTTTGGGCCAATTGCAAGAGATCACAGACCACTCAAAATCACTTTGCTAGATGATTCTGTTACCCTGATTTCTGGGGGTCCCGGGAGGGACACCTAAGTGCGCTCCAAATATTAATAAGTTGGGGAAATTAGCAAGGAGCACAAGCTAGCAATACAAGAGGTAGGGTAACATAGAGAAATCTTTAGCCCTCTGTATACGGGGTCGGGCCGTGACAAGAACTAGGCAAGTTGTACCATTAAAGATTTTATTAAACTTTCCTTAATTAAGCAAACAACGACACATGCACTCATGCACTCATTCAAGAACTATGGAAGCAGAAAGTGAGGAAAATTGATAGGGGTTTTCAGAGGATTTCTAGGATGATACTCCACCTGATCCTGCAGTCCGGTAAAAGAGAAGATAGAAATCGAGGCTTGGGTTCGTGGTTTCCCAGCACATGGAGGCTGAGAGGAGGCTCACAAAACAGAGCGGCAGCAGTTTGGGATGCAAGGCATGAGCATTTCAACAAGGAGCTCAAACTTGGGGTTTTTATAGGGAAGATAGTACCTGGAGGCTAGCCCTCTCCTGAGGAGAACGATAGGGATTTTAGTGGAGACAAAGCCTCCGAAAGGTCAAAATCAGAATTGATGAGATTTGGCCAGCACTGCCAATTGTTAGAACAGTATGTAGATGAGGAGCGCTTAGCTTTTGTATAGAGCAAGCAGTTTGGGGCTGAGAGCCCTTGCATTTGCTTAATGGTCAGCTGTGTCTTGAGGGCACTACCAGGTGTGTGACAGTTGTTTACTGGCCTAGACCTAGCGTGCATAATTAAGGCCATGCGGCCGTGCCTGCCTCCACAGGCTTTCCGGGACCCGATCAGACACGTGGAGTTCATTTTATGGAGTGCCATGTGGAAATATTAAACATAAACAATATGAAATTGTAGACCTTGGGCTTGGGCCAGATAAGCACAGTAACAATTCTGTGATGATGCAATCTAAAAGTTTTTCTGCAACATTTATTGTGCCACCGTAGACCTTCAGGTAGATTTTATCCCATTTTCATTTAGACTTGCTCTGAGTTCTTTGTTAGTGTTGCTCTGGTCTCTGTCTCACATGTTGGATTGCGAGCAGTCGTGTCTACAGGCTTGGTCCCTTCTCCATTCCAGAGATCAACCAGGAGTTCAACAGGATCACCTGTCAAAGTAGCAGGAACTCCCCAACAGCCATCAGGAATCCATCCAGATCCATATAGTCCCCAGCCCAGTGATTAAAACCAATCCAGCTGGGGAACCTGCTTTAAACCATTGGCTGAGTCTCAGTCCTGCAATGGAGCAACTCATTCTGTTGAGATGAACAAGTCCCAGAATGAAGGAAGAGGTAGCAGATGGTATATGCAGTAGCTGACAAGTTTCTTCTTTTTAACTCTCAGATGGTCTTCAGGTCTTCTTCTCTCTGCATTGAGATAGAGAGCTAGAGTGACTTCTCAGGGTCCTGCCACAGCTGTTTGTGTCAATGTGCCCCACAACCAGGAGAGTGCTGTAGGCATCATTTCCCAGCACATCAATCTGCAGCAGCTTAGAAACTCTTTGGTTGGGGCGCTGCCTGGTTTAAGTGGTTTTGAGGTCATGTTCAATTATTGACAACCATGAACCTGAATCCCAAAACTTACAAGACCATAAATTCAGCTTATGAGCCCATAAATTCTGAACAGCATGCCAGTCATCATTTTTATTCTATTTTTAATAATGTTTTATATATGTTATGGTACATCTGGCAGGCAAAAAAAGTGCCTAAAATCAAACAATGGGCTAGATGTATATAGTGATAATAAAAATGGTACATATGATTGACGTTGTTTTGCCATGCAACATGTGTGTCCTACTTGCTTTGAGTCTAATAGTCTGGACAGGGCTAGTATTTAATAGGAAACTGTGAGTAAGTGAGGCCTGAAACAACCCTTAGCTCAAGAAAGCTGGTGAAGCTGAACTCCGAGTTGCTGTAACACAAATTATATATGTTGTAAGTGGAAAAATTTGTCAACCACACCTGCCTAAGCAACTGTGTGCCTCAACAGAGGCAGAGACAGGTAGGTAGGCTTGCCTGTTGTTCTCCCTCATTGTCTTGCCTGCTCACTTGCTTCCTTACATGTAAGCTGAGAATCTTACACTTGGTGTTTGTCTCCCACGTGCCTCTTCCTCCCTCTTCTCTTATGCATGTATGAAGTGATAGCCGAACCCATGTTTTCTTTCTTCCATATAAGTTCACTCTCATTTAAAAAAAAAAATTCTCTTCATTTACAATGGTCTTTTGTTCCAGTTTCTGTACAGTGTGACAACACTGGGGGCTTTTCTTTTTCCTCAGAAATCCCTCCATATGTGAGAAAGGGTCATGGGACTACACCTGCTAGCTCTCCCCCACCACCTTTTCCTCTGAATAGGTATAGGAGCCATACCATCTATGTGCTTGGAATGTATGGCAAGGGGGTTTGTGCACAGTAATATGGGTTTTGGATGTACTCTGCATGCACAGTAGGTAGTGGGAAATACTGCCATTGGGCATCCCAGCAGCAGAATAACATCTTGTGACTCTTATACATTCTTTCACTGTATGGGAAGGCCATCATGTGAGTAATTCCTCCTGTCAGAGGAAGGAACAAACAGAACAGAGTTATAAGTGAACTAACTCTTACTGAAAGATATCCATAGGAAATACCAGGAACAAGGAAGCAATAAAGAGAAAAGAAAGTTGCCTGTGTGGAAAAACTGAAAGTAAAAAAAAAAAGAAAAAAGAAAACCCTCAGAAACATTATTTTTAAAACTCAGTTAAAACATTCTCCTTTTCTAAACCTTTTGGAATTTTAGTTTAATATTGTTTTATAGTCTTGTATATTTTAATTACATGCATTTGTCAGTTTGCTTTTTTTTGTATTTTTTTTATTTTATCTTGATAATTTGTTTTACAACTGTATAGTATAGTTTTATTATTCCTTCCTTCCTTCCTCCCCCCCCCCGTGTGTGTGTGTGTGTGTATACACATATATTTTAGATTGTACATCCTGGCAGAACTTGCAGTTCTTGTTGTTTTATGTGTAAAGCACCATACATTGATGGCGCTAAATAAATAAATGATAACAATAACAGCAGCAGCAGCAACAGTAACAGAAACTCTGTGTCCTGTTTCTATGGTGTCCCTGAGGGACCACTTCAGATGACTTTCACCCAGCAGTGAGTTTTGAGATTGTCAGACCATGAAATCCTTATAGACCTCAGCTTTATAGAAAGGGCAAGCACTAGGATTTCTAGCAGCAGGCCACAATATTATTGCCTGGCAGTCATCTTTCAAAATCTTGCTAGCTGTATGCTAAGCAAGCTAATTTTAATGCAACACTGAGAATCACACACATATCCCACCAGCAGTACTTGGTACCCCCCATGCTGAGAGAGTAGTGTATCTACTCCAGGTTTTAGTCTTGAAGGACCAATCCAAGATGTTGAACTTATTTTAAGGATATGATCTTGGATAGATCCTTTAAAGCTTGAACTAAAACACAGAACCTGACTCACAGAGAGGCCCCCAACTGCCAGTGAATTCCAGGTCGGATCACAAAAGTGACCAGTGCTGCAAACAGAGGCTGCATAAATCTGTTTCAGCATGACACATCAGCTGCTCAGTGTTGAGGTACAGAATATCTATGCAGTTGGGAACTTGTAAAACATCAGCATGCAGTGGTAAGGTCAAAGTCACATTCAGATGGAGCCAGTGCAAACAAATCATGTCAAGATATTCCAAATGAGAAAAACAATATTTGAAGACCCAAACTAGACATTATGGCAGGATGGATTCTCAGATCATGTTCAATTCCTATAAAGCAGGGGTGAATAAAATGTGTCCCATGGGCTGCATGCAGCTCTTGGGACCACCATTCTGCAGCTCTCAAAAGCCACCCAGATACTTTTCCCCTGAAACATTATTGGCTGAAAATTGGCCCCAAATACACACATCCAAAAAATGTCACAAAAATGATTTGGGTCCCCTTGTCCCCCACAGTCCTCAAAATCCTGTATTCCAGCCAAATCCCGGAACTAGAAGTGATGTCACATCACAAGTTATCCTCACTCCCTCCACAGCTGCCCATTTCTGCAATGAGGTAATGGGGGTGGGCCTGAGTAAACCTTGCTGAAACCTTGTCTTCCAAGTATATTCTTCTAAAGCCAGCGTCTTCCCTAACAGTTTTTCTTCAGGTTGTGGGCACACAGCAAGAGAGAGGACAAATGGGAAGTGAGGAAAGAAGAATACATAACTTACTATACTGTGTTTTTAAAATTGCTTCCAATCTTATCATATTCTTATGATTCTTATCAAGTGGTGTTGCAGAATATCTAAGTTGTTCCTTGTCATATGTTTGTACAGACTCATAGAATCATAGAGCTGGAAGAGACCACAGGAGCCATCCAGTCCAACCCCCTGCCATCAAAGCACTCCCTCTGCTTAAAAACCTCCAAGGAAGGAGACTCCACCACACTCCAAGGCAGCATATTCCACTGCTAAACAGCTCTGACTGTCAAGAAGTTCTTCCTGAGGTTTAAGTGGAATCTCTTTTCCTGTAGCTTGAGTCCATTGCTCCTTGTCCTATCTCTGGAGCAGCAGAAAACAAGCCCACTCCCTCCTCAACATGATATCTCTTCAAATATTTAAACATGGCTATCATGTCCCTTCTCAACCTTTTCTTCTGTAAACTAAACATACCCAGCTCCCTAAGCCACACCTCATAGGGCATGTCTTCCAGACCCTTCACCATTTTGATCGCCCTCCCCTGGACATGCTCCAGCTTGACCATGTCCTTCTTGAAATGAGGTGCCCAGAACTGGACACAGTATTCCAGATTCCAGGCCTAACCAATGCAGGATAGAGTGGTACCATTACCTCCCTCGATCTAGACACACTAGTCCTATTGGTGCAACCAAGAATTGCGTTGGCTTTCTTGGGTGCTGCATCACACTGCTGACTCATGTTCAGCTTGTAGTCCACCAAGACTCCTAGATCCCTTTCACATGTACTATTATCCAGCACTAGAATTTTTTCATTTTCGATATTTGCTTTGCTAAATAGGAAAACCACAGTCTGACAAAAGGAAAGAGACAACAATTCTTACTTGCCATTGAAAAAAATTGCAGTTATGTTTCATTTATTATACATTTTCTGGGTATAACAGGGTGGCTAATTGTATTTCTACATATGAATGAAAAGGAGAAAGAGATAGGGAAAAAGAATGAAGTTCTCTTAAATGCCAGTGAAATTCAGTTCAGCCAAAAGTTGCATAAAATAGAAAGCTGGTAAAAGAAGTGCTGAGAAAGCACCCGTAGTTTTAGGCCTACCTTAACTACTCACAAACTGTATTTAAGGTGAGCTCATATTGGCTGTGTGTGAAGACATCCTATTAGCTTTGTGTGAAGTTATCTCTCTGGGTTTTTAAACAGAAGTGCCCATTCCCTTTATGATTCAAGATCAGGTGGGTAGATGGGTATAGATGGTTCTTGTCACAAGGCATATAAGCAAAGATGTTATTTCCATTTACCTCCAAAAACATGTCTACAGATGCTATAGTATTAAAATTAACCCCCATGGCCTCTAGAAACAAATTTTGAGAAATGACAGCAATTAATCTTTTCACCTCAGCACTTGTGTGGATGAGGACATGCAGCTAATATGTAAGTCTATATATGTTTACATTCCACCTTCTTCTCTGGCTTAGGACTGAAGATGGCTTACAAAAGCAAAAACATATAGAGATAAAAGTCTGCACTACTAAAGCATGCAAAATTTAAAATATAATTAACCTATCAATGGAATTAAAAGCAATTTTAAAAACATGCCCTCTTTTTAAAATGCCAACAATACAGTGCATCATTAAAAGCCCTTTCCCCATGATCAGTTAGTTCTCAAAGACTATTGAAACAAAAAAGTTTTTACCTACCACTGGAAGGACTCTGTGATGATGCTTCTCTACTGTTTCTAGGAAGCAAGTTACAGAACCTGGAAGTACCACTAAGAGAGCCCTCTCCCACATTCCCAGCAGATGTATGAGGGTGGTGGAAGCAAGAGAAGGGCCTTCCCCAAAAGATCTCAGAACACAGACAAGTACAGTGGACCCTATGGATATGTGGGGGTTCAACAAACCCCACAGATGCCAAAAAGCATGAATGATTGTATCCCATATCATTAAATGGCGGTGATGTGTGTGCAGATGCATCAGTGCTTCCATGTTCATGTCACCACCATTTTATGTACATAACATGATTTTTTGTGGTCAGTGGAAATGGTAGCTTGCAGATCCAGAGGGTCCACTGTATATATGAAGGTATATGGTACTCCAGATAACCTAGATCCCAGCCATATAGGACATTATAAGTCATAACCAGCACTTTGAATTGCGCCCAGAAACAGACTGATAACCAGAGGAGCTGCTGAAACAAGGGAGGTATATGCTCCCTGTAATTAGCCCCAGTCAGTAGTCTGGCTGTAACTGTTTAGATCAGCTGAAGTTTCCAAATACTCTTCAAAGGCAACCCTATGTAGATTGTATTACAAAAATCCAAACAAGTTGTTGTTGTTGTATTTATTTATTTATATTCCTCCTTTCTCCTGATAATGGAATTCAATGAGGCTAACAAACAATACAGAAAAACTTTAGATAAATCAAATAAACAAATAACTTTCCTTAAATATAAACATTCTGTTCTATAGGCAGAGAGAGCATTGTTTTCTGTTTTTTGTTTTTTCAAGAGAGGTTTGGTACATATACAATTATACAGATTCTTCTCAGTTAGAAACTATTCAGCTACCTGAGCTTGAGATACTAAGGTCATTTCCACATTAGCCTGTTATAGCGTGATGATTCCACTTTCAACATCCTCTGGAATCCTGGGGTTTGCAGTTTCGGGAGGGGCCGGTCAGCCCCTCCTGAAACTGCAAACCCCAGGATTCCAGAGGATGTTGAAAGTGGAATGAATCATCATGCTATAACAGGCTAGTGTGGCAATGGCCTAAGATAGGGGCTGCTTTAATCACAGGATCTAATAAAAATAAGGATGTTCACAGGGATTGAGCAAGTGAACCAAACCCAACGCTGAAGAGCAGCAGCTCTGGGGAATGGGGAAAAAAGCTTTTCATGCTGTCAGTAGATAACACAGTGTATTTAAATACATGGAATAGTGGTACAATAAATAATATATAATTTAGCACTTATTTCTGCTGTGGAGTTCCTGTGAAGTTTATGCTCTTGATTCCCAGTACAGGAAACAATCATTTTCATCTGGTTGTCCCTGTAGGTTGTTCTCTTTTTCCCACATGCTGAACAAGCCCATTGTTCTGTTGATCACAAAGAAAGGCATTTGGCTTATGTGTCTCCCCCAACCCCCCAAATTTCTTTTGTTTCTTATGTGACCAATTTTCTTGTGTATTTGAGACAGTGACAGAAATGGGCATTCAGCCCTAAAGTTCAGCAGGTATAATTCAAGGGAGTAGAAAATATCCTAGGGAAAGTTACAGGATTCTGTTGCAATAGAAGTGATTGCAGGCAGATGCTTGAAGAATGAAGAAACAGAGCTGGATGACACTTCTTAATCAGTGCCTTCACTTCAAAGCAGATCAAAAACTGTACATTAACACAAGAAATGCTGCGGGAAATGAGTACTTACAAAGTACAATCCCATTAGAAGCCAAGGACTACATTGCTATTGCTATTGCCACAAGAATACTACTGCTAGAAGCCAACTTCTTTGAAATGGCAGAGGACATGGATAGCTACCACCATGTGGAGGAGCATCTCCACACACCCCTGTCAGGAACTGCCGGATCAGCAGGAAAATAGTCTGAAACAGATACTAAATTGTCCCTAATCCAGCCCAGGGCATGGGACACAGTGTTCTAACCCGTGTGCTGGCACTATGCAACTGCCATATACGGACATGGATGAACATCTGCATTCCACCCATGGAGGGTGGCCTAGTGTGCCAAGAAGGGGGGCCTTTGGAATTATTCTGATGTTTATGGATTTGTGTTATTGTGCTGCTTTTAATGGTTTTATTGTTTAATTTGTTTTGAAGGATGTCTGCTCTGAGTGCTTTATTTTAGTGGGAAGAAGGATAAAAATATAATAATATTAATGGATCTTCCTGTCTTCCTACCATTTTTTTTTTTAAATGGTGGGTTGTTATGCTCACAACAGAGCCACAGATCTCAGTGCAGAGAAAGGATGATATGGGAGGAAAGTCTCCTTCAGGATAATCAGCTCCCAGACCTAGAATCCTTTAGATGTACACTGGCATAACCCAGAGTTATGGAGGTGTAGTAGCTTCATTTTTCACACATCCACACAACCTAAAATGACCTGGAACAGCCATTGGAAATATCATCACTAGCTCTTTAGCTCTAGGTGTCTTCCTTCTCAAACCATCATTGTTGTTGTGTGCTTTCAAGTCCCTTCCAGGTGATCCTAAGGTGAACCTATCACAAGGTTTTCTGGGGCTGAGAGTGTGTGACATACACAAGGTCACCCAATGGGTTTCTATGGACAAGCAAAGAATTGAACCCTAGTCTCCAGAGCTGTAGCCCATATTCACACCACTATACCACACTGGTTCTCCTCTTAAACCATTAGTGTATGCTAATCATTTCTTTTGTTGTTATATGTGTTGTGTCCCAGACAGACCAGGCAGCAAATTAGCAGGCTGGAGGAGCAGAGTTTTATTCAGAGCAAGGAGGGAGAGATAGAGAGAAAGAATAGTCCACACAAAGCCAAATCAAAACCAAGAGACCAAAACGTATCCAAGTCCAAGCCAATAGTCCAAATTTCCAGAGGATTTCAATCCACACAGGTAAACTGGAATCATCATCAGACAGGCAGAGATCCAAAGACAGCCTGCATTCAGCAACCAAGGTACCAGCACAGGGCTGCAACAACCAGGAAAATCAGTTGTCAACCCTGGGGAGACAGGCCAGCTGTTTGTCTTATATGGGCCAACAGTGTTGATACAGGTGGTTTCTCATTAAGGCTCATTTGTTACATAAATGGCCTGAACACCTGAGCTGTTCCTTCTCTCAGTGTTCTTCTGTCAAGGTAGGAGCCTGTATTGCTTCATCTTCTGGCACTTGCTGCTGCTGCTGCTGCTGGCCCAGTTCCCCCTGCTCAGGCCCTGCTGTTGGTTGTTATCCTCCTCTGGGCACACTTCTGCCGCCGACTCAGAACCCTCCTCCTCACTGCCAGAGTCTCCAAGGTAGAGGAGGACAATATGCCTCCAAGTCAACTCTGATTTGTGGTGATCCTCTCATAAGTTTTTCTTGGCAAGATTTATCTAGAAAGGTTCACCATTGCCTTCTTTTAAGGCTAGGAGATTGTGACTTGACCAGTATAATCTAGTAGGTTTTCATGACTGAGTGGAAACTTGAATTCTGGTCTCCCATAGTCCAGCACTCAAACCACTCTACCATGCTGGCATTCACTACTAAAGGACACACTAAAAGACACATACTAAAAGATGTATAAATAGCCTTCGGTTTGAAAGTTGTCACTCCAACCCAGGGCAAAATGGCCTTAACACACGGAACTCTCTTCTAGCCCCAGTCTCCCCATTCTCCAACAAATCTGTAAGACAGAGAAACTAAGGCCATTTCCACACTACACTGCTATAGGGTTATTATTCCACTTTCAACATCCTGCTGAATTCTGGGGTTTGTAGTTTGCTGAGGCCAAAGAGCTCTCTGGCTGAGAATTCTAAAGTCCCCTCCTTAAACTGCAAACCCCACGATTCCATATGATGTTGAAAGTGGGAATAATAGCACTCTAACAGTGTAGTGCAGAAACGGCCTAAGACACTGTGCTAGATCATTGTAAGGATTATACCAAGATAGCCATGCTTACAGAGTTACATTATGTTAAACGTAAAGTAGGGCTGCTTCCTTTTTTTTTCTTTTTGTGCATGGATTTACTGTTGGGTGCAAGATCATAATTCTCAATATTTGTATAGCACCTTACACATTTGAAGGTGCTAAGCAAATATTAAACATTACTAAATACTTCATGTGAAAGTGGGAAATACTATTTGTATAGCGGTCCCATGCACACATATGGCCCACTCATGTAATATGTGATGTGCTTGTCTGCGTGTACATCCTTTTCTTATAACTCGTCAGTATGATGACAAATGCTGTATCTATAAATATCAGCAAACAAATTACCCATGTGGTGAGACATATAATATGCACATCATTCTATACACATTCTCTGCCCTCCGCATGTTAGGCCACATCACAAGGGATGTGTCGTCTGATCTGTACTAATGTAACAACACAATTTGAGAGGCATAGATGAAAGAGAGAGGATTCATACACCTAAGACAAGAGTGGGCAACTTTAGCTTGTCTTTGGGCCTACTGTAAGGTCCTGAAACCCTCGATCAGCTGCAGAGATTGCTAAAATGTCCAAAACAAAACTTAAAATGGTTAAAACTCCACTGCTTCTGGTTTTGAAAAAAAGTGCATAGTACATAAGGCCCCTGCAATCTATTTAAAAGGTGAACTGGTGCTGGAAACTTTTTAAAAAATCAATTTATTCTTTTCTTTTTTTCCCCAGAAAAAAATGTTTGGAGTAGAATTGGTGACAAATGTTATTCTTTGTGCATATTTTTTCCCTATTCCTCTTGATCAGAATTTTGTACTATAGCTCCCAGCATCCCTTAGCCAATGTGATCAGTGGTCATACTGACTAAGGGATTCTGCGAACTGCAGTCCAAAAAAAGCAACTCTTCCGTGCTCTCCTCTTGCTTTCCAAATTGTTTTCCAAATCTGTTGATGTTTAGACTGAAAGCCCCTGAGAGCAAGGATCTCTCTTTATATTACTCTGAAATATTGTCTGTGTTGATCATGCTGTGTCTTCTATCTATTTATCTGCCTGCAAAGAGAATTTAACAAAAATGGCCAACACCAGAATCTTTTATCCTTACTATACTTCCCATAACAGGAAGCTGAGAAAAAGGTTCAAGTAGAGAAGATAACATTTGCTGCAATCCCATGATAAGATACAGAGCACGCAAGGCTTCTGGCATGCCTGGCTGCCTCTGTTCCATTAAGATTCTACAAGACTGTGACAGAGTGGATTTTGTTGATAAGCATTAGGAAAGCCTATGCTAGCATAGCAATTTCAGGAAGATTGTTTGAAGCTGCTGGGGTTTTTTTCCTCTCTGCAGATGAATCTGTTGGATGAGAAGGGGCAGCCATTCCATGAGGCAAGGTAAAGCACCCACTTCAGGTGCCAGAGAGGGAAGGGTGGGGAACCGTGCCACCTTCCCATTGGGAGGGCATAGCCCTAGAGAAACACCAAGGTGGCTCTTGTAGAGGACTGTGTATGCCCCCATCCAACTTCTTAACTCTGAAGGAATCCCCAGAATGAAAATGAGAGAGCAGCCCTGTGCCTACTCTATTGTTCTGAACAGGTGCAGGCTGGTTCTCTCATTCTTACTCTGAGGCAAACTGTCCAGAGTGAGAAATCCAGTGAATGGGCTCTCATATTAGGGTCACACTAGCTCCAAAAAGCTGTCAAGGCCCAAACGCTTCATTCTAAGGGGACTTTCTTTAAAGCAAGGTATTATGAGAGAGGTATTCCTGCTTCTACCTGGCCACACTGCCCATTCAGCAGGCAGCAACTGGGAAAGGGAAAAGTGGTAAAGGTGTGGAAGTGCTTGTCTTGCTAGGAGAACCACTTTCATCCCTGCTGAGGACAGAACAGAATTCTAGGAAACTTTAGAGGCTTGGATAACGTCTCTGGATTACTGGCCCTTTCCGCATAAAGCAAGTGAATTGCTCCCTGCCATTACTCACCAGTTCTTCTTTGCTCGAAGCAACGCGGACTCTCCCTTAAGCCCTTCTGCAGGGCTTCTCCGTTTGGTCCAGGGCAAATCTGAGCAGTGTGAGGTCTGTAGATCCACACTGCTCAAGCTTACAAAATGGCGGCTTCCTGTTCTTCATGGGTCCGGACCAACCGCCAATGCTGACCATGCTCACAGCCTGCCCTCCACTGATTGCAGGCTCGCATGAGTGTGAGCCTGCACATCTGCACAAGTGAGCAGGAATGCAATGGTGTGCTACAGAAGATTGAAAGACCGATTTTTTCCGGTCTTCACTTAGCGCGCGGGAGGACTATTGGGGGTGTTTTGGATCAGACTAAGGTGTGGAACTAAGAGAAACAGTCTGAACCTAGTCCGATCCAAGGTGCAGACAACCTCCATGACAGGACGCCTTGGCCTGTCTTAACTTCTCCGTGCGGAAGGGGCCAAAGATGCAGTGAACTGGTCCTCATTGGTTCATCGTTGTAGCAGTTTTATCATCCCAAATATCTCAGAGTGAACCATGAACTGTCATGACAAAGCCAGCCTTGACAAAGTTCTAGCAGAGCAGAATTTTTGTTGTTAAATCATTGACCCAGTGTTGCTTTTGTTTTTAAAAGTCATTCTGGACTTGGCAGATTAAGAACCATTTAAGTTCCATTACTGACTCTCAGATACCAGCTTTTGCTCCTAGGGAATTTTTCAGAAGTGCTTAAGAGACTTGAACTCTTCTGAAGCTTCCCATATATGTTGAGTGTGCTGTGTAGACCAGGCAGCTGGGGCAGGGGGATGGCTTCCTGTGCTGTTTAGAAACTGAAGTGGGCCCAAAATGCTGCAGTCAAACTGTTGACTAGGAATGGTTACAGAGAACATATAATTTCCCTGCTGACACAGTTTCACTGTCTACCAGATCATTTCTAGGGACAATTCAAAGAGCTGGCCATGATCTATAAATCCCTATACAGTTGAGATCCAGACTATTTGAAAGACTGTATCTTATGATATGAGCCTGCCCAAATTTTAATACCGCCAGAGGAGAGGTTTCTCTCATTACCATCACTATCACAGAGACAGCCTTCTCAGTGGCTGCTTCCAGATTGTAGAATTCCCTCTCATGAGTGACTTGATTGTCGACTCTTTTTTTTTCCCCACTGGCAGGCAAAGACATATTTATTTAGGCTCATAACTTGTTGCAGAACAGTCTTTTAATTGGATGTACTATATTTTTTCTATTATTATTATATTTCAATTGCCTTTTTAAACTGTGTTAAATTAACATTTTAATAACTGATTGTTTGCTTTTTAAAATTTTTATATTTTCTATAGTTTTAACTGCATTTTGTTTTCATTTATATTGTGAACCACCTTGGGTCCCACACTGGGAGAAAGGGAGGATATGAATTAAAAAAAAAAAGTTGAGACTGGGAAAGGAATCATAGTAGGTGCATCTCCTCTCATGTTTCATGATACATTATCCTACTCCTTTTTTCAGTTTGAAAGTGACAATGCATGCAACATTTACAAAAGATACATCTGTGTCATGCATGTGAGTGTATGCAGTGGTTGCTGGAGAAAGCTTCTTCCCAAAATAAATGCATGCCTCCTAGGCCAGATGGCACTGAAAAATGTGCCATTCCAACTGACTCTGGACATTCAAAGGTAAGAAGGACAGAGAAATTGGAGGATAAGGGAGAAAAATTAGTACTATTTTTTAAAAAATATATGAAATTATTTGTCTCCAAGAGAGTCACATAAAAAAAAGAGACTGTAGGCTTTTGCAGAATAGATGTATGGCCCTAGAATTTGTGTCTGCAAACAAGAACAAATTAAAACAAAAGAAATGAAGTAGTCATTTCTAAAAGCCAAAGTTGAAAACCTGAACTGATATATGAAGATAGACAAAGCAGATATGTAATTGTGCAAATCAACTGGAATGGCAATGCTTTATGAAAATTTATTAAGAAAGATGTCAGAACTGGACTTACAAAATCTAATGTTTATGGGTGACTGGAAAGGAGTTGTTGACCCTAATAAAAAAAATTCCAATAAATGAATTAAGGAAGACCAAGTGAGACTATCAAGAGCCTTTTTAAAATATATATTGGGTACTTTGGGTTAATAGATAGTTCGGGATCTTTGCAGCCAAATTCCAGAGACTATACTTTTTTTTTCAAATCGTTATGAATCTTCCTCTAACATAGTTTTGCATCTCTAAGAATATGGCCAGCTTAGTAAAGAGGATGGGCATTTTGCCGAAAACTTTTTTTTTAGACCACCATGATGTTTCTGAAAACAGAGCAAATGCAGTTTCACTGAAGTCTAAATGAATATCTATTTCTGAAGACAGAAATACTACAACGGTGTAAACAAGAATTGAAGAAATTTTTTGAACTGAATCTTAAATTAAGGATTAATTAAATTAAGGATAAATTAAGGATACAGATCTCAATAGTTTATGGTGCAAGCAAAGCTATATGACAAGTCAATTTAAAAACTAGGAGTGGAGACTGAAAAACAAAAGAGAAGCAAAAAAGACTAAATTGATGGACAACATACAAAACCTGGAGGAAAACCTCAACAAAAATTTTGATAAAAAGACTCAAGAAAAGATTAAGTTATTTCAACACCATTTCTCACTATTTACAGTCCAAGCAATCAATGCTAAACTATTATACCTTAAACAAAAGAATTTTGAATTTGCAAATAAACAGAAAATATGTCTTTTATAACCTGAGAGAGAAAAAGACATCTGTCACAAAGATCAGGAAGGGAGATCAGTATGTAACAGAAAACTTCAAAATATTAACAGCTGTTGAAGAATATTACAGAAGTTATAAATGAGGGACAAGGACAAAATCTCAGATACAGAAGATTATTTCGATAATCTCCAATTGGATAAATTATGTCTGGAACGAAACCAAAGTTTGAATGGGCCTGTGACAACTATGGAGCTTACAGCTGGGAAAGCTCTAGGCCCAGAGGGACTATCTGCAATATATTTGAAGATGAGTTACTTCGGTGCTGTGTGATGAATCATTAGGAAAAAGACAAGTGCCAGATTCTTGGAGAAACACCTATATTATACTAATTCGTAAAGAAGATACAGATGAAATATTAATAAAGAAGTCTGTATCTGTCTCATTACTAAACAAGGACCATAAGATATTTAGTACTATTTTGACAAGCAGACTGAGGAAACATATTTCTCAGAATATCCATGAGGATCAGAGCAGCTGTCAAAAAGACAACTAAGGAGTCATGTAAAAACTGTTCTTAATACTATCAATTATTTGGAATATCATAATGACAACAAAGCTGTTTTGATTTCTTTTCCTTTCTAGATGCAGAGAAAGTGGTGTTCTTGGAATTACTTATTTCAATAACGGAGAGAATGGATTTGGCGAAAATGTTATTCAGACAACAAAGACAATATATTCAGTTCAAAAGCCCAGATTTTGGTAACTGACAACACAACACCACCAACTGAGATACAAAAGGAAACTAAGCATGTCCTCTCACTTTGTCTGTTTATTTTGGTGTTGGAGACTTTGCTGAGAGATATCAGACAGGATGACAGAATTTGTGGTGTGAGAGTAAAAAGAGAGAGAGGGAGGGAGAGAGAGAGAACAGTATAAACTGGGCTTATGCAGATAATTTTGTGATAATGACATAAAATCTACTAGGCTCAAAAAGTTTAAAAGTGGATTTTATAATGTCACCAAAACTATTTTTGCTGGGTATTATGGATAAAGAATTAGACAATAAGTATGAATTACTTATTTGATGTGTGATAACAGCAATAAGAACATTGTTTGCTGAAATCTGCAAATGGATCTGAAGCACTGATGAAATAAAGAATGGATTGTTAAGGTTGCTGAGTTAGCCCAAATTGTCAAACTAACATGGGTTTTAAAGGATAAACCAATTGAACTTGTTTACAAAGTTTGGAAACTGTTTGTGGACTTTTGGAGCAATCAGAAATCTAACAGCACAATAATCTGTGGCTATGGCTAGTAATAATTCTAGTATGATTATTCAGTTGGATCTGTAACAGCAGAATAATAATTTTGTTCATTTTTTTTTTATTTCATTGCAGTTTGCCTTGGGGAAGCAGAGCCCTTTTGTGTTTCTAAAGGTCAGTGTTTAATATTTTAGTTAATTAGTGGTCAGTGTTTTAGTTTAGCATTTCAGTATTGTGTTCTAGTTTTAGTTTAATTTTTGGTATGTGAGTATGTTAATATTGTTTGATTTAAAATTAATTTTCAAAAAAATTCCCAAAAGAAGCCAAAATGTATTGCTTCCCTATCACATCTGGAGAAAGACAGCCACTGCCCTAACTTACTTTCATGCCTTTTTCTCTGCACCTGAGTCAAATTTACATCTTCCTTCACAAAAAAACACTTGGATAATTTCATCCTTCATGTGTCTGTGTGGGGAGATGGGTTGTCCTCTCCTTTGCCTAGTTTTTCTTACTTAGAACATTTTCAAATGGTTCTGGTTATCTAGTTCCCATGGCAGCATATCACCTGTACCAAGGAATGTGCTAGGCACAAAACTGATTTATCAAACGTCTTTTACCTGATCCCCCTGCTCACAACATTTTTTTTCCCATAGTGTAGTGTAGCTATGTCATATACATGTCATATATGTCATATACTTTAACATAGACCCTTTGTGTGTAAAAATAAAATGTTCACATTTTGCTACAAAGTGTGTTACTCTACACCTGAGTATAAAACTGGGTGAATCATAGAATTGTAGAGCTGGAAGAGACCATGAGAGCCATTGAGTCTGACCTCTGCCATGCAGGAATATCCATTCAAAGCATTCCCAAAAGATGGCCATCCAGCCTCTGCTTAAAAACCTCCGAAGAAGGAGACTCCACCACACCCCAAGGCAGCATATTCCACTGTTGAACTGCTCTTACCATCTTCCTAATGTTGAGGCAGATTCTCTTTTCCTTGTTGCAAATTTAAAAGAGAAGACATATAGGAGCAACTCTGGCTAATCTTTGAGTGCACCTAAAAATCATGAAGTGCTGTAAAAGGTGGATCTCATTGATGTACCACATATGCTACTCTAGCCTATCTGCATTTTAAATTTATCTGCATTTTAAATAGACAAGGGGTAGATCTATTCCATAGTGTTTTTTCATCAGCCCCCTATGGGATACAGGCTGATGAATCCCGTATTTCTTTTCTGCTGTATGGCAGCATACTGAATGTTCAACTCATTATATCAACTTAATGAAGCATTTTTACATAGCAAGGTTTTGTTTTTGAAATTCAGGTGCTAAAACTTTGAATGTTCAGTTCACCTTTGATTTTCTTCTTTTTCTGTACTCTCTGAACTGTACTCTCTGAACTACGGAATCTATTTTAATGTGATATCCCAATGCCACCGCCACCATGTGCAATAATAGTAGAAGAATAACAAACAGTGCATTAGATCCTAATTGACACCCTGAAGCATAACCACCACAGAGCTATATAATCTACCTGAGGCTTCCCAGCACAGATTCAGTCTACAGACAGGGAGCACAAATAACCAAAATGGGATAAGTACACTCATTTAGCCCACTCATGAGTTACACAAAATTATCAGCATGTACTGCATATATTATGATGGAAAATAAGAGCAAAAAGAGGCAATCTGTGTTTAATGTGAGACATAAACACTGCTTTGGCCAAAGAAATAATTAAGGTTTTTTTATTCACAGCATTCTAAGAATGTATCATACTGAGCTCACCTTCCTCTGCCATTTGCTCTATCAAAGTAGTAGTTACTCTCCCTACTGTCCTTAATATGTTTACCAAAATATATTGTGTCATTTGGATGCAGCTGATAGTTTGGTCCAAGACCAGGGCAAATGGAAAAACAGCCTTGCTGATGTCCATGAAGCTTCAAGGAGGTATGAAAGACAAAACAAACAAGACATTTAACGCTTGCAGTCCAATATAATCTTACTTCTGAGTAAGCCTCTAATCATAAGGCTGTGGTGTAAGCACCATCAAGAAGCCAAGCTAAACATGAACTTCCCTTGTAGAAATTTAGCTTTCATGGCCATATAAAGGAGTTGAGGTTATGGAAAGTGAAGAAAAATTACCCTTGCAACTCTTCCTGAGCATAGAACACTTCTGGAAATGGCTGCTGAAAACATCCAGACAAGACATCCTTTTCATGCTGAGTATTTTTCCCTATGTCCCTCAAAGACAGCAGGTCCTTGTCTGATCTTATCTGCTAAGCAGGGTCAATACTTGGATGGGAGACTACCAATGATTACCAGGTTCTGTAGGCTATATTTCAGAGGAAGGAACTGGCAAAATTACCACTGGGTATTCCTTGCCTAAGAAAACCCCATGATATTAATGGAGTCACCATAAGTTGACAAGTGACTTAAAGGCAGGCACACACACACCAGTATTTCAGATTGTCACTTCCAAATTCTCATTTCAAAGTTCAAAATCACTGGATTTTGTTGAGAGCTCATACTTGCAGAGGATTAAAGGAAAAGACCAGGGATGTCACTGATGAAAATAATCTTAAATGATTAATTCATTAGGGTTTTTGTCTTTTACTGATTATATATGTGAACTGTATATATGCATAAACTAATAGTTTTTAATGCAAATTTTGCTTTTTGATTACCCATGTTTGTGTAGCAGAAGCCTTCATAGGTGTCCATTCATTTCTGAGACAGAATTTCAATTTGTGAAAAAGTGACTTATGTGAAATTGATGTGTGTGCATGCTTTCAAGTCTCCTGTTGACTTATGGCGACCTCATGAATTTCACAAGGTTTTCTTCGATAAGGTATACTCAGAGGTGGCTTGCCAATTCCTTCTATCAAAATGTAGCCTACAGCATCTGGTATTTGTTGATGGTCTACCATCCAAGTACTAATCAGGGCTGACTCTACTTAGCTTTCAATATCAGACAGGATCTGGTGCCTTTAGGGTATTTGTTACATTCTTGAAAAATAATTAACATATCTTTAAAAACTCATTGCTGGTTCTGGTATCCAGGTGCATCAGTGGCAGATGAAATCTAGCAAGCTCCACTAAATCATGGACCCCAGAAGAATTGTGCCTGACAGGGGGACTCCCCCTGTCAAGCTAATGGACTTCCCAATATACAGGGAGTCAGAAGACTCTGTTCAAGCCAGGATTGGGACTTGCTAATTGTCCACTCAGGAATGGAGTGGCCACAGTGGGTCCCAAGGCTTCAGAAGAATCACACACTTCAGTAGAGCTGGCGGGTGAAGGTATCACTGCCCCACATGGACGCTATATTTACAGCATCTAGACCTGTTGTAAAGTATATAATTTGATCTTACCTATTTTTGTTTATAAAAGACAAGAAGCCCTTTGTCTGCAGCAGCTGGAATTTTCCTATAGTCTTAGAGCCTTCTTGTACTATATTTACATTTAAAATGACAGTATCTCCATTGGAAGTATACATGAATCGAGTTTAAGTATTCAGTCCCTCTTTTTCCTTTTTCTCTTTTTCCTCTTACTTTGTTCTGTGATCTAACTTTCTTTATTTTTTACATGCTTATATTTGGATGTTGACTATGAATCTTTTTTTTGAACATTTAAAGGACTGACTACCTTTCTTCTGTCTGTGTTTTACTGTCTGTGTTATTTGGCTTTTAATGGGACTTTTGCCTCTGATCTGAATCATATCTATATATGGTTTATATTAATAATTGAACAAGATTTTCTTTTTTATTGCTAAGACGATAATGTTTGATATTATGAAGATAGGATTTCTAAAGGTACTTGCCAGCTTGTATGCTATGTAGTGCTGCACTAATTTTAATGTCTCTGGGAAAGTTTACATGAGATCTCCTGTTATCTAATGTTTTGGGAGCACAGTCTTTTTATTTAAGAATACAAGAAATATTGGTTGGAATTCATCAAGGCTCTAACTGTGGATTGTGACATTCAAATTTAAAACGACCTAGGAAAGTCTGAGGACATGCCTGAATAGTTTTTGAATTTTCTGGCTGAACTTAGACAAGTTAAAGCATCTTCCAAGTACAAGTTTGATGTACTTATAGAACAACTGTTGCAACAGCTTAAAGATGGGTCAGATGCAGTTGAGGATATTAAAATACAACAGGAGGCTGAAATAACATATTGGCAACCAGAGGAAAAAGGGGAGGCAACATAACCTTTGTAAGAGTTGATCTAAGACTTAGAAATTATGTTTATACAAGATGAGATAAATACTCAGCAAGAGATAGAGAGTCAGTACAGCTGATGTTAGAAATATGAAAAGCTTAAGAGATGTTACAACTCAACTTCCAACTGTAAAGTTGAATAGCCAAAACTTGGAACCTGAACAGATATTCTGCCCTGGAGAACATATGGCAACTGGTCTGTGATCTTTGGGAAAAAGGAGAATGACACTTTACTGATGGACTTACATCTTGGAAAAAAATGTTCTTTTCAGCTGGGATCAACTTGTATGATTCACTTCTATGTATAAGGATGAAAGACACAGACTAAGCATAGCTGACTTGACAAGAGTTCCTTAGGAATACTTAGATATGTTACAATTCTTGGAAAAAACACAGAACTTAGAAAGAAAGAAAAAATAGAAGAAGAAAGCGTCTGATGAAGATATCTGATGAGCAAAGAGGCTTATGATTATAAGAAGAAAAGTTATGAAAGGACTGAGGGGATTTGATGATGAAGAATTAAAATTTTAATTCTAAATTTGCTATTTTTACTATCACAAGAAGAGTAATTAGAGTTAATAGCTCTACTTTGTTGCTTTTAAAAGTTATCTACTAAATAGAGAATTATTACTTTATGACTTACTAATTTTAATATATCATAGAATGGGAATAAGATAGGGATAATTTATATATAAGACAGAATAAGTTATGGAAGACTTATTTATTGTTAAGTTAGTATTTAAGGAGTTCAGTTTACAAGTAATTTTGTTATTGAATCTTATCTTGGAAGTGACATAATTACTAAGTGGTCAAAACTGAATTTCAATAATTAAGTTAGACTCCTCATTAATTATTACTATTTTTTTTCTTCTGTCTCTGATGAATTATCCTACACTAACCCAAAATATAGAATGTGTTGGAATTTGATTGTATTTTACATATTCTATTGTATTAACTAACTAATCTTGTAGATTTATATTTACTATGAAAATAAATAATAGGTAACAAGTATTAACTTTAACCCAAATTTAAGAACCTAATACTTCGGTGCTATTGTTTGATTATTATTTGCTGTTTGCAAGAAGGGCAGGAATCAATTTTTTAGTTATTTGTAGTTTTGCAGTTGTTTTGTAGTCTAGTTTAATATTTTTAACCATGTTCTTTCTTTAGGGAGTGTATTGTTGTGTAGTTTATTTTTTTATATTACTCTGTATTGTTGTAGGGTTTTTGTTTGTTTTTTACTTAATTTTTTTTAGAAAAAGTCCATCGCTCAATTTAGAGAGGAAGAGAGAGAAAGAGAGAGAGAGAACAAATCGTTTTCTAAGAAAGTAGGACTTGGGATAAGTAAACCAAAAAATAAAAGGGAAAAAATGGAAACAATTCATGTTCAGAAACTTCTAAATATTCTTTGGTTTGGTTAACAATTAATCTTTAACAGGATCCATACCTTCAACTGCATAAGATCTGAAGGGACAACAATTCTGTGTGACATGTCTCAGCGAAGTGATAGGCTAAAATCTCCCACAGACCCTGCTGTTGATGTGACTAGCATATTGTGTGGATTTGGATGTAAGTATCTGGCCATTGTGAGAAGAAAAGTCACCAAATGATAGGTGTTTCTTTGTTCTTTTCCTTAGACACACTGGAATTAAGTGCAAAGTAACAATGCTTTCAACCAACAAATAAAGCTTCTATATAGCCAAGGTAGACATCAAATTACAGTATTTCCCTAACTGTATTTTTGATATTATTTTAGCAGCAAACTGTACAATTATATGGCAGGCAATACTTTAGGTGTGAACAACACATCATAATAAGAGAATCACATCACCAAAATCTGATGGTGGCACAAACTCTTTCTAGAAATACCTTGCCTTACCAGTCTGGAAGGTTCAGTGAAACAGAAGACCACTATAATTCCTGCCAAATTTCAGTGGCACTTGCAAGTTCAGCAATGAGATCCCCCACACTGCTGTCAGTGGGGTCCCCTGTGGCTCAGCAAGAGTACTTGGAAGTTGCTCAGTCTTGCTATAGCTGAAGCTTTCATTCTATATGATATTCCAACACTTGATAAATTTATGAACCATTCTATTTTATAAAATGGATTGACCTTGGGTTGCCTAAAAGCTCCTGAAACCATGAGTCTTCAGATCTAACATTCATATAAAAACTGACACTTTTTGTCAAACATAGTATGTATTTTATGACTAGACTGGTGATGGGGGAAGACATCACTTTCTGGTGTTTTTTTTATTTGAATTCATAGATTCAGTGGATTTTATATTAATTGCTATGATTTGCCTTGATTTTAATTCATTACAGTATGTCTGAATCCTTCCTGTCTCTTACGAAATAAGGATTACATGTGAATCTGAAACCCAGCCTTATTCATGTAACACCAAACTTACACCCTCTATACATTGCAGGATTGTAACTCCCATCATTCCTCACCACTGGCTATGCTGGTTATGGCTGATGGGAAAAGCAGCCTGAAAACCTCTGGATGGAGGTTGTTCACCTCTGGTTCCATATCATGTCTGGACAAAACTAAAATCCCCATGATTAGGTAGGGGTTCAAACCTAAATTTTCCAGATCTGACACACAAGTCACAATGAATTTTCCTGTTTTGTCACGCTGCTTTACACAGCAGGAGGGAAAATTAGTTAGATTTAATTATTTCATTCATTTGTTAAAATGAATTTCCTGATCAGGATTGATTTCTCATCTGTTTGTAGGAAAGCAAAGTGGAGGGGACTCACGGTGTCACACCATTTGAATAACAATGTCATTACAGCTTCTCCTCAGCTGTCACTGAGCAAAGTCAATTACTATAATCATATGACTGTCTCCCCTTTTCTCCTCATTTTGCCAGTGCATTTATGCATGCTGCTGCTTTGCAGAGACCAAGAAAGGCAGAGATTAAAACCAACTTTGAAATACTGTTCTGCATGGAATCATTAAGAGGAAAGAAAGGGAAGAAAAAACAATATTGCTTGGCAGTTAATGTATTTTTGCTTCCCATCACTATAGTATACAGGAACCAATAATGCGGAAATTAATGAAGCTGTGCATCCCAGTCTGACAGCTTTAGTTTGGATGGAATTGTGATGTTATACCACACAATGTCTCTTAGGAAATGATTGATTCCAAACCCAATTGTCATCTAATTTTAATATATGTGCTTAACAAAGTATGTTCTGGGCCACAGCTCATTAGTCTGAAAGGAGTCAGAGCTGGGATTTATGTGGGTACAGAGAACTTTGTTCCATATCCACCAAAGAAGTGTTTACAGTTCAACAAACTAGGCAGCATTGGTAGTGGATGTTAGCTGAGCCCAAGATGCCAACGCAGCTTCAGAATAGCATTCAAAATCATCTATTGCTCATAGTGAAAGAGATTGGGCCAGGGGTCAGCAAATTAACCTCTTAAAACGGCCAGCTACAGAACTGGAATACAGAATACAGCATGGTGGATGAAATGAAACTCAAAATGAGATTATATCCCATCAGACCCCTCCAGAACGACAGCTGTTGGATATGATGAGACACACAGTTCAGCAGCATCTGGACGTCACCAGTTCCCCACCCCGTCCTAGAATCATACCGTAAGAGTTCATCACAGACTTCCCAAACTCTCTGGCTGTTACATTAGTATCTATTTTATTTTTAATTGGAAAATAGCTGTGCTGAGACAGTATTCTGAGAAACAGTTACATTTATTTAAAAAACTGGAAGATAAATATTTTACTTTCACTAGTTTGCTTACAAGGACTGATAAATAGCTGTTTTCTAAGTTGTTTTGGTCCTTTAAATGCAATGTTCATAAGATGTATAACTTTGCTGTAAATATTTCTAGTCGTAAAATAATGGTCTTTCAAATATTTAGAGAAAGCAAAATCAGACAGTACATTAAGACAATTATATTTAAATATGCAAAGTAAGACATATTTGTGCAGGTGACTTAACATTATTGACAGAGCTCAGTAGATGCAGGGGAAGGGGATTTAACACTCAATTATACTTCTCTTTGGAAATCATTCTGCCAAAAGCTTGTAGGTGGGGCAGATCTTGCTAAAAGTGCACAGGGGCCACATGATCTCCCAACGTGTGTGTTCATCTCATCCCTGTATATTTATTCTTCATTTCTTCAGAATCTACACAATAACTTCCAGTGTAAATATTTAAGGAATACAAATACATGATAAAGAAACAATTAAGCCAAAAAGATAACAGTTAAAATCAACCACTGGTGGCACAGTGGTTAAATGCCAGTACTGCAAGCCACAAGGTTGTGAGTTCGATCCTGCCGGGCTCCAAGGTTGACTCAGCCTTCCATCCTTTCGCAGGTCGGTAAAATGAGTACCCAGTTTGTTGGGGGCATGTATAGAAATGTTTCGAAATACATGCTATTTGTAAGTTGTTCGCCACCTCGATCCATATGGAGAGGCGGGATACAAATAAATAAATAATCAAAATTAAAATCTTTTCACTTGATGTTGAAAAGATGTAAGAGTATGTACAAAGCAAACCTGCTTGAGCACTCCACAAAAGCAATGAGACCACCACTAAGAAGACCTGGATGATGACCACCTACACCATTTCAGATAGGGCAGGCAATCCAAAAGAAAAAGAAAAAAGGGAGCCAATATGATCTGTCTCTTGAATCCTGACTCTCTCAAGTCTTCCTGTTTCATAGTAAACAGCGTATGGTCAATGTTTATTAATTACTCCTTACTTACATAAGAATCATGAACTTCACAAAGAGGTCTAGGCTGCAATAAGATGGAGAAGAAGAAGAAGACAGAGATAATGATGTGCTCCATATGTATAGGCATGCCACTATTAACAACGCCTCCAACAAAGTGCCTCCTTTTTACAACACCTTTTTTATGTCAACTAGGCCCCCATCTTTTCTTCCTCATCCTTTGTCGAGATGCTAGATGGAATGTTTTCTTTTAGCTGAACCAGCTTTAGGAGGACGGTGAAGGAGAGTTAGAGAAATCTAGGGCCTTTCTGCACTACGTTGTTATAGTGCTGTTATTCCACTTGCAACATCCTGTGGAATCCTGGGGTTTATAGTCTACTGAGGCCAAAGAGCTCTCTGGCTGAGAATTCTAAATGCCCCTCCCTAAACTGGAAATCCCAGGGTTCCACAGGATACTACTGAAAGTGGAATAATGGCACTATGACAGTGTAATGCAGAAAGATCCCTAGACAGTTGGTATCAGGTTGCTGAAGCATGTCTGTAGTAAGCAATGCAACAAAGATTTTGCTGGGGAAGAATGGGATTCTACTCTAGGTGATTCTACTGTAGGTGTGTGTGCCTCCTTCCAACAGAAAAGTTAAACAGCAGCTGCCTCCAGCATCCCTTACTGAGCATGTGTGAACAGCAAAGCAGAGAGAAAAGGGGGAAACAAATATACTTGCCTTCTCATCTGCTCCCAGCATGTTTTTTAAAAGCATATATCTATAAGTTTGACCACCAAAATTGAAATCAGAAGCGTGGAGGCTGGTTAAAGAAAAAAACATCATCCCCTGATGCCTTTTGGAAGAACCTCTGAATGGTCTCTAGACAAAACATCTTGGTTTTTGTTTGTTTTTATTTATGCAAAGCTTATTCCACCTGGTTGCCTCCTTTCACATGGGCAATTGTTAGTTCTGGGTAAAACATCTGCTGAAAATTGTTGAACTGCTCTTCCTTTTTGTGTCATAGGAACCTATCCCCATTGTTTTCCTATTATTTCTGCCTCTGGTACAAAATTCTGTGTTAAAGAAGAAATGCCTAGGGACGATTGATTTAAAATGAAAGCAAAGACAAATTAGACTAAGAGCTTTGCCAGAGGAGCTGATACGGTTAAAACAGGCAACTTTAAAAACTGGCAGATTTTATAGGTAGCTCTCCTAAATGCCTTCATAAGGATATTGAAAGCAATATATAGGCAAAATATATCCACAGAGGAAAGAACTTCCAAAAGATGTGATAATTTGCATCACACAGAAAATCATCAGAGGTGAAATACTGAGAGCACATTTTAAGAAAACGCTTAAAATAAATGAGAATGAAATAACTACGTTTAAAGAAATTCCCCTCCCCTCAAAAAATGCTGAAGAAACATAGGCCCTTTCCACACGTGTATATAAAACGGATCAATGTGACCTCAAATGGAGGTCTTCCACACCTTGTGGTGCGTTAGATCGTATATATTTTCTCATTTCCACACGTCAACCCGCATAGGCGCGGTCCGAACTGGCGTTAGTGCGCACTTTTTGAAAACCTTGAGAATGTGGTTTTTTTCCACCGATTCGCGTTTTTGCGCACTTTCGAACGTGTGTGGAAGCGCAGATACGCACTTACTCGCACATGGGAGCCGCGGAGGGCGGGACGTGGGCGTAACGAGCCTCAGCGGTTGGCCCCGCCCCACAAAGAGCTGGACGCCACCATCTTGTTTTACTCGGTAAGCGGTGAAGAACAGGAAAAAGAGGGAGGATTCTAGGTACGTGGGTTATTCCACTTATTAGTATGTATTTATCGGTTTAATTCATTTGGAGGGACGCGCGCATGGGCCTCTTGGCGGGTCGGGGGTCCGCGGATATGGGTTTGGGGCACTCATGACTTCTGGGGTGCTGCCCTGGGATATGTAATGCCAAATCTCCTTTTCTCCTGAGGAATTTGGGCCTACAAAGCCCGGGAGCAGTCTCCAGCTGTGGAAGCCGGGGTGGCCACACCAGGGGGGGGCAGAATTGAAGCGATATGAAAGCATGGGCAGTGTGGGGGCTGTTCAGGGGTCCCATGGTAAGTATCCCGCTTTGCTTTTTCTTCGAATTGTTACGTTTAAAACAAGTCTGGGGCGCCTGGCTATGGAACAGTGCTCTGGGGCTCTCATGCCAGTCGCCCTTATGTGACTTGAGCATGGAGGCAACTGGGGCAGGTGCGCAGCGGGGGCCAAAATATGTGCAGATGGGGGTGGGGGGTGGTGCTGGCCCAGTTTTTAAAAGGGAGCTCGCCACGCACTCTGGCGAGCAAGCTGCGAGGGCGGGTGGAGCGGGAACACATCTAAATGCTGTCCTCTCTTGTCAGGCTTCATGTGCAGGCGCTGCGTGGACACCAGCTGCGCACCTGGCCAGAAAGCTGGGGAAAAAAAACCCGCGACCGCGTCCCTGCAGGTGGCTCGGAAGAGGCTGCAACCGGCTCCAAGGTTCCCCAAGTACCTGCTGGAGGGTGGGGAGGGGCAGGGGGCCCATAGGAGCAGCACCGCCTAAAGGGGGCCCTCTCTTTGCAGGCGCTGCGTGGACACCTGCTGCGCGGCTGGCCAGAAAGCTGGGGGAAAACAACCGCGACCGCGTCCCTGCAGGTGGCTCGGAAGAGGCTGCAACCGGCTCCAAGGTTCCCCAAGCACCTGCTGGAGGGTGGGGAGGGGCAGGGGGCCCATGGGAGCAGCACCGCCTAAAGGGGGCCCTCTCTTTGCGGGCGCTGCGTGGACACCTGCTGCGCGGCTGGCCAGAAAGCTGGGGGAAACAACCGCGACCGCGTCCCTGCAGGTGGCTCGGAAGAGGCTGCAACCGGCTCCAAGGTTCCCCAAGCACCTACTGGAGGGTGGGGAGGGGCAGGGGGCCCATGGGAGCAGCACCGCCTAAAGGGGGCCCTCTCTTTGCAGGCGCTGCGTGGACACCTGCTGCGCGGCTGGCCAGAAAGCTGGGGGAAAACAACCGCGACCGCGTCCCTGCAGGTGGCTCGGAAGGGGCTGCAACTGGCTCCAAGGTTCCCCAAGCACCTGCTGGAGGATGGGGAGGGGCAGGGGACCCATGGGAGCAGCACCGCCTAAAGGGGGCCCTCTCTTTGCAGGCGCTGCATGGACACCTGCTGCGCAGCTGGCCAGAAAGCTGGGGAAAACAACCGCGACCGCGTCCCTGCAGGTGGCTCGGAAGAGGCTGCAACCGGCTCCAAGGTTCCCCAAGCACCTGCTGGAGGGTGGGGAGGGGGAGGGGGCCTCTCCCAGGTTATTAGATGGGGGAGCGGGGCCAAGAAAATAAAGAACACGAGCATTAAATTGAAAATTTAAAAACTTTAATAACATTAATTAAAACTGTCCAGCAACCAAAAAAATATTTACAGAAGCAGAAAAAAACCCCAACATTGGTTACCCCCCCAAAAAAAAACCCTCACAGTGGCCGGGCACCGTGATGCAGCTCGGCGCAGAGCGACCTGAGGGAGCGCTTTACGTCTGCGTAGTGCCCCTCCAGGGCCTGCGACAGGTCTAATAGTGACCTCTGTGTTGATTCATCTGTGGGGAAAGAAATGTAAAGCGACATTCCTTGACCCTCCCCGCACAGCGATGTTCCTGCCACCCCCTGCCCTGTCGCAAATATACCTACAGAATTTCCTTGCGGAGTTCTCCAGCTCCCGGATCTGTTCTTGCGGGCCCGTGCCGGCGATGGGTGCCGCTGGTGTTGAGGACCTGTTGAAATTACCAAGAAGGAAAACTCAGACCTTGCAGGTGTGATTCACTACCTTACTTTTGATTTCTAGATGACACCAAACATGAATTGTGTGGTTTCTTACCTGCCGTGGATGGACCCGGGATCTCCACCACTGGCCCCTCTTCCAGGACGCCACCGCCTTCCACGACATCAGCTGAGACTGGAAGAGAAGGGGTGATGCTGAGTGCTCGGACCTCTACTGGCAAAGCATGAGGGATGTGGGACTGTGAGATTTGGCTCACCTTCCTCCGCCACCACCTCTACTTCCTCCCCAACAACAATTTCCAGGCGTTCCTGGCTGGATGAGGAGGGGTCTCGCTGCTCCGCCCTTTGTTCTCTTTCGGGGCTGGAGCTCTGAGTGGACCTCAGTGGACTGCCCTGCTGTGCCTGGTGATCTGACAAGGGGAGTAAAACGACCTTTTAGAGGAGTGGGAAAAGTCTATGTCGGCGATGGTGGCGCGGGCATCTTCCTTGACACCCTGCCACAGCCTTCCCGACTTTTCACTTATTTGCGCAACCGTGGCTTGTCGATTAATGAGAACTCAAATAAAATTTTTTGGCAAACTTCTCCCAAGTGCCTTGCATTCTTACCTTCCCTTTCAGACGATGTTGCGCCCGCCACATCCTCCTGGTGGTGTCCCCTCGCCCCACGCCTTCTCCGTCCTGTGGGAGCAGAGCATAACTCTTGCTGAGTCCGCGCACCAGAGGAGCATTAGACCCTTGCCCCCCAGCGACGGGGGGACCCCAATAGTTCGAATGAGATCGAGGTCCCCGAAAGGGATGGGGGTGGGAAAGGTGCTTACGGTGCCTTCGGGTCCTGTCACGCCAGGAAGGCCGCCCCGCATGTATCCAGAGGCGGAACATGGGCCTGAAGAACGGGGGCTTCGCGGCACGTGGGGGGTGGCCGTTAAAGCGCCTCATGGCGTCATAGAAGGCGCCCTTGACCACCTTGAACTTGGAGTTGACCTGGGCAGCTGTCCTTTCGTAGCCGCCCCTGGTCAGCCTCCTTGCGATGGCCTCATAGTACTCCCTGTTGGGGGCATTGGTGCTTCGCATGAGCACATTGAGGCCACCACACCAGCAGACGAGGGACAACATCTCCCTGGTCTCGAAATCGCTCCAAAGAGCACCCTCCCTCTCCATCCCTTATGCCTGCCCAAGCAACGCACACAGCAAACCACAACACAACACACCTGCAGCACACTCACCACACAAACAACACCCTCACACACCTGCAGGACACGCCCAGCACTCAGCACGCAGACACACCAGCAAGCCACACCCAGCACACCAAAACTCCAACACACTCAACTCCAACACACTCACAGGACACACACAGCACACCCAAACACACAGGGAAAACACACAGAGCACAAACTACCCAAACACACCAACAGCAGAATCAACCAGCACACCTGAAAGCTATAAAGAGGGGCAAAGGGGGAATTGAAGGTGCAGGAGAAAGGAGGGGGGTCAAGAGGGGAGACAAAGGCAGTGAAAGCAGTAGAGGTGGGGGGAAGAGAATGGGGGAGCAGAAAAAGAAGGTAGAAAAGTTTTTGGAAGAAGGCAAAACACAAACAAACACTCCCCAAAGCTCCAGAACAAACACCCTCCTCTCCTCTCTCTCTAACCCACGAAATGGCTGCAGTTCCCCTGTCCTCCAATGGGGGCCTCCCAGCGCTACTGCGCATGCGCGATCACACGGAGCCACGCAGTGTCTGCAAGGAGGCAGCCATTTTGAGTGCAGGAAAGGCTGTAGTTGTGTTCTGGCTGCCTTCTAGCGCTCTTATTTTGGTCAAAAAAAATAAATGGAAAGCCTTGTGTCCAGCCAGCAGGACTCCGGCAGTCGCTTGGAGACTGATTTTGAATTTAGGAGGCAGAGAAGCCGCGGAAGGGGCGTGGCTTGGCGTCCCTCGGAGGTGAGGGACCTTTTGGACATCGGGGGGGAACAGAGGTTCCAAGCTGACCTGCAAGACAGCTACCGAAACATTGAAATCTTCGTGGAAATTGCCAGGGAACTGGCTAAGAGGGGCCATAGAAGGTCCGCTGAAGAGTGCAGGACGAAAACGAAGAGGATGCGGTTGCTGTACCGCAGCGCCGTGGCTGCGAACAAGCGCAGCGGCAACTGTAGGGTCGTCTGCCCCTTCTTCGAGGAGCTTTCAAGAATTTTGGGGGGGATGCGAGCGCCAACCCCCCAGGCTTGTGTCCAGCCTCAGGATTGCTGAGGAGGAGCCTCCAACGGATTCAAACCCACGGGAATGCGAAGGTGCGCATTTTTCCACTGCTACTGCTTTTCCTTTCCCCGAAGTTTAAACCCCCACAAACCTATGCCCTGCTTTTTCTTTCCAGGGGATGATGCGTTGTCCAGCGAGGACCTGTTCATGGGAAATGAGGATAACTCCTCGGGAGACGATCGGCATGGTAGGTTGGGGCCAATCCCGGAAGGCCCAAGAAGCCATTACTGTGTTATCCTCTTCTGCAGTCAATCCCCATGGCCATCGTCACAGTACCATGGTGCAACTGTGGTCCTTGGTGATGAGTGCTGGGGGAGACAGTGCAACATGCGGGGGCCAAACCTAAGTTGCCATTGCCTCAGACAAAAGCATTGGCTACCATGTCAGCAATGCCTGGGCTCCACCACAAGGTGGCCGGATGTGGTTCCCTTGTCATGAATGGATGATTCAAAAGGGGGAGGGAGGCCATTTTCATAAATTGCATCCCGAGGGATGGGTGTCAGCAAGTCCAAAACGATCCAGTGAACAAATAGATGCTGAAAGTGGAACAGGCTAGAACAGGCCAGTGGGGAAATGGCCATAGACTAATTTTTTCAAACCATCTTGGATGGATGAAATCATGGGCAAAACATGGGAAACATGGTCAACAAACACCTGTGATAAAGCCCAATAAACCGCCCTTTAAAAGCATGTTTTCCAAGTAGCTATGAGCCATCACATGCCGCGCACATAAAGTAACCTTGATTTTAGTTGTCTTATGCCTTTGGAAATGTGGCTTCTTTCCTTTTTTCCCATTGCGCTCTGGCCACCCACAAGAGCAATGAAACTGGAAAGTCTTCTCAAAATAGAAAGGGTTTTCGCTTGTTGCCTGAAGGGAAGGAAGGAGCAGAACATTTTTTGGCCTTTCCCAGAGGGCTCTGTCAACATCGAGGGGCGGCAATCAAGAAGGCCCTATCTTGTGTCCCCACCAACTGATTCCTGGACTGCAGCTCACTTTATGGCTCCAAGTCCAAGCAGAGATCATAACCATTGTCCACCGGGCTTTCATGCACCATAAACACCAGAGCCTTCTGCAGCCTGAAAGACAGGGAAGGTTCTATCTGGCATATATTTCCATTGAAGGAGTGAGCCACAGTCCGCAAATCCTGTGTGAGAGATCCCACCCAGTAACTGTTAAATCTGCCAAGAATTTAACTTTTTTTGCCGCACTCTTCACCTTCCAGGGGCCGAGGAAGGACCTTCCACCCCGGTGGAGATGAGCGCCCAGAGCGCGGCGCCCTGTGTTGCCACTTGCCCGGGAGAGAGCAGCACGCAATCCGGTTTATCCCCAGGTAAACACACACCATCATGGCACAATGCATGCAACCGGCCAAGTCTGTGTGGCGCGCACACCTACCTCTTCCAACCCGATACATGCACAACCCAGGGGCAGGAAGTTGGAGAGAATGGGGAAAAATCTAACCAGGAACAAGGTGAGCTCATTAAACAATGGGAGCGTCCGATCGACCACCTCTCGCATTTGCCGCCCCAGCAGCAATGCCAGATGCATTAGGAGCATTGTCATCGGATCCGACGAGCTTTTCCGATGCCGCCATCCAAACAGCCCCTGAAATTTACCTAAGATTCATTCCCCTACGCCACCCGCAGGTGCACACCGTTGTAATTGGCAATCCCAGCTAGGCACAAGGCATAACCCTTTTGACCACCAAAAATGCCAATTGCCAGAGAAAGACTTCCAAGAATAAACATCCCACAATTGCTAACATGTTACTTTCTGATCATTTCCAGTCCCCTGGGAGGATGCGGGGAATGGAACCGCCGCCGCTCCAGCGCGCAGTCCGGCTGTGATGTCTCCAAGGTCCAGGCTACGGATGTCGCGGTTCAGGGACCGGAGCGCCAGCCGCAGCGACACCTTTACCGCTGCGGTGGCGACTATGGACTTCATCGGCGACCAACGGCGGCTGGACAGAGAGCAGCGTAGGAGTTTGTATGAGAGCGATGCCAGCACAGCCGCTCAGGAGCGACAGCAGATTATCTCGCTCCTGAACGTCTGTGCTGACGCGATGCAGCGGGTAGCTGCTGTGGCCGAAAGGCGTGGTGGGCCCGCGTGCACTTGTGGGGCCTCTGGAGTTGCGGTGCCAACAGTGCCCGAGGGAAGTCAGGGCATTGCCCCGACAGCCACCTCAATATCATCGGGCCAACAAACCCAGGCGCGGAAGGTTGTGAGCCGCAAAAACCCCGCGAACCATACAGCCCATAAAAACCAATCCCATGTTTCGTCCGGTTGGCGCTCAAAATTTGGGGGTTGTTGGTTTTTTTTGTTTGTTGTTGGTCATTTGTTTTACATTGATCACATTGATAAAACTGATTTTCCTGACCGGAAATATGCTATGCTGGCAAGGGAAGGAGCTTTTGTCATTGGTTGGAAAAGTGCCTTGATCTGGAGGTGGAAATCTAGGGTGCGCACCACAATTTCCACGATATAGCAGTAGTTCAGTTCTACAGTCATTTGAGATAACTGGATCCATTGATGCACATCCGACCCTTTCAAAAAAATGAAAACAGTTTGCCTGATTGTGTTGAATTAAGATACTCGACAGTGTTCCAGTCAGAAGGTGCCACATTTGTTCTGGGTTTCTTTTTTGTTATTGTTGAGCCATAAATAAAAAGGGGAATGTAAATAGGAAGTGCTTACTCATGGCACAGCACACGGTGCAAGAGCCATTGCATAAGAAGGAACATGTGCAATCAGTCTGCCATTAAATGCCAGAGTAAGGTGCACAACCTATTTACAATGAAGAACACCTGCAGATGTCCACACCTATTGTAAAATTGACCAAACCGCAAACAAAACACTAAAAATAATTGTATCATTTTGGGGATGTGAAGTAGTATTCACATTAAAATGTTTTATGATACAATCCCCATGTTATTGGCCTAAACTGAAATTTATTTATGTATATATTTTTTTCTGGTTGAAATAACCTTTCTTAAACTTCTAGTTCCATCACTATTTTCAGTACATGGTTTCAACAGTGACTTATATCTGTTCTCAAAATGCCATACTCACTATGAGCTGAATATATGAAACCAAGACCTGCCCCCTAATGGTGCTGGTACAAACAAAATGGGGTGCAACATCACGGGGTGCAATAAATTTGAAGCAAAAGAACAGTTTTCCAGAGATTAAATGGTTTTTTTGCCCAGCAACGTCAACACCTTTCCCCTTCTTTGACACTTATTTCTTGTGAGACACCAGACAAATGAGCACTTGCTATGTTAGGCTCAAAAGACATGTAGATGTCTCTGGTTCTGCGCATCTCAAAGGCTACCTTCCCTTCCAGCAAGGTTTGTTCAGCAAGGTTCGGTTTACATTGTTGACATCCGTGTTCCACAGTTTTATAACCGCAATAAATATTTTCAGACAATGTTACAGTCTAACGATTTATTGGTCAAACTACAACGTGGTGGAAATGTTAGAACGTGGCCCGCCATGGTATGGCGCCATGGGAATCCCAGCAAATAATGAAATGGGAAATACAGCAAAACAGAACTAGGGAGACCATGCACAACCACCCAAAACAAAGATGTGGCTGGCCGCAACATGAAGAAGGCGCTATTCGCAGTTGCCGGCTATGAGGCTTGCGATTGCGCTCCTCACCCTTTCCCCTTCTTTGATCCGCCTTGCGGACGCTCGGGGACGGAAGTCCTCATCGCAAGGTGGAAGGGTTAAAGGTGGTGGGGACTCGATATCAGGGTGTAGCAAATGACCCTTGGACTCGCAGATGTTGTGCAGAACAACGCACGCCCCGATGACCGGAAGGTAGTTTGGCTCTTTCACAGTCAGTGGAGCTGACAAGCAACCCCAACGCGCCTTCAGCCTTCCGAATGCCCTCTCCACCACATTCCTGCACCTATTGAAGACTCTGTTGTATGCAGTCTTCTGCGGGTCAAGCTGTCCACCGTAAGGCTTCATAAGTCAACGACAAAGGGGGTATGCCGCGTCACCCAAGATCAGCGGCCCAACCTCAACACCCCCAATGGTGATGGTTGGGTTCTCAGGGACAAATCTTCCCGCCTCCATGGCATGCCAAAGGGAAGAGTGGCGGAAGACAAACGCGTCATGCGTTCTCCCCGTGTACCCCAGGACAATGTCCACAAATCTCCCGGCATGATCCACCGTGCCCTGGAGCAGTATGGAGAACGCACTTTTCCGGTTTATGAATTCCTCTCCTCTACCCTTTGGGGGCCACACCGGAATGTGCGTCCCATCCACCGCCCCAATGCACTGCGGAAACCCCATCTGGTGGAAACCATCCATGATCTGAAAGAGAAGAAAACATATAAAAAGCTTCTAATTTTAAAAGGATGCAAACGCGCGAGCAGAAGAGAAAAGGGGAAATCACAGGGCAGGAAAGGCCCTGATGTCCAATGCCCAATGCTTCCAGGAGGTATGGGGTGGGTTCTCTGGGGCGTTGGTACACTCCTGTCAGAAGTGGGGCGAATGCTGAGTGCTGGCCAAGGTACTTCTCATTTCATGGCCAAGAGAGTGCAACCATGAGGCCTGGAGAGCGTGCAGTGGTGCAGTGTGGGAGAGGGGGGTTGGATTTCCAAGTACTCACCCTCCGATAGTCTCCCAGGCACACAGTGGATGGCAGAAGCACCTGCTCCATGGCCAGGCAAACCTCAATCACCACGGCCGCCACTGTGGAGATCCCAAGACCGAACGTGTTGGCCGTCTTGCGGTATAGCAGGGGGGATGTCAACCACCATACCGTGACGGCCACTCTCTCCTCCACGGAGATGGGTTGGCGCATCTCCGTGCTGCTCCTCTGCAGGTGTGGACGCAGATGGTCTGCGATCTCAAAGAGGGTGGCCTTTGTCATACGGAAGTGGTACAACCACTGATCCTCGTCCCACTTCGCCAGAACCTCCTCGGTCCACCAGGTCCGGTTCATCCTCTGCCTGACCCACCATCTCCTGGGCCGTGGGACTCGGCGCGAGGGACCTCTCATCAGGGGCACATAATCCACGTAATCGCCCTCATCGTCCTCGTAGAGCATCTCCCTCCTTGCTCTGTCACGGGCCCACTGCCTCTGCATGGTGTCCACCACTATGCCCAGGACAGTCACGAGGGGCGCAACAGCACTTAACACACTCTCCATCACCTCACCGTCCATGGTCAAACTCTCTGCGGAAACCGGCACACCAAATAGCCAGGAATCACGCTCACGAGCAGAAAAACACCTCTTCTGGCCTAGATATGGCGACGAAGAAGGAGGGCGGGACACTCTGTGGGTGGACCGAAGGGCCGTTGCGTGCGTGCGTGCATGCGTACATTCGCAATCACGCACGTACGCAGTGACGCACGGGCCCATTTTTTTTAAAAAAAAACCCGGCCAATCACGGACGAAGTGGGCGTGGTTAGGAAGCGAGCGGGAGATGAAATCCGATTACAGTGTGGATCTGCAGACACGCGCTAGCGCGGAACACGCTAGAGTCGTGTGGAACGTTAGAAAATATAATCCGCAATTGCGCAGATACAAATAAAACCGGCCAGAACCGTCCCTACGCGATTTCGCGACCACGTGTGGAAAGGGCCATAGAGAATACAGGTTTTGGTGGAGGTGCTCAGAAAAAAAGATATAGCCTTTTGCTGGTTAGCCCTTGTCTCTGAGAATGCTAAAGGTCCCTCCCTAAACTGCAAACACCAGGATTCCATAGGATCTTCTCAGGCATGTAATCGTCTGAGGTCTTCTTGCCTGAAACAGACATATAGACAAACTTTTACTTTTATATACTACATTACAAAACATCATGAAACTTTATAACCTAAACTGATATATGAAGATGGACAAAGCAGATGTGTAATTGTGCAAACCAACTGGAATGGCAAGATAATATATTCGATGTGCATTTCTGGCCCCAAAATATGAGAAATCAGCATTTTATGAACATTTATTAAGAAAAACATCAGAACAAGACTTACAAAATCTGATAGTCATGGGTGAGTGAAATGGAGCCAATCTTAATAAAGATAAATGTTCCAGCAAAAGAATTAAGGAAGACCAAGGGAGCCCAGAGCCTTTTTTACATATAGAGAGTACTTTTGATTAATAGATGGTTGGAGATATTTGCAGCCCAATTTCAGAGGCTATAGTTTTTTGGTTTTGTTTTTTTTTTCATATCTCCATGGATCTTTCTCTAGAATAGCTATGCTTTGGATTTCTAAGAATATGCCCAAATTAATAAAGAAAATTATTTACGGTCCAAGAAATGAATGCTAAACTGCTATATTTTAAACAAAAAAAATTGAACTTGTAAATAAACATAGGAAATGGCTCTCTTATAAGTTTAGAGACCAAAAAAATACAGAAATCTGTCACAAAGATCAGGAAGGGAGATCAGTATGTAAGAGGAAACTTGAAAATATTCAAAGTTTTTGAGGAATTTTACAGAGATTATAGATGGGGGCCACAAATAAATCTCAATATGGAAGATTATTTGGATAGATTCCAAGTATGGCCATTTCTGCACTAGACTGATACAGCGCTATGATTCCACTTTCAACATCCTATGGAATCCTGGGGTTTGCAGTCCGGCCCTTCTCAAAACTGCAAACTCCAGGATTCCATAGGATGTTGAAAGTGGAATCATAGTGCTATAATAGTCTAGTGCAGAAATGGCCTATATAAACTATGTCTGAAACAAAAGCAAAGTTTTAACGGGCCTGTGAGAACTATTGAGTTTATCAAAGCAATTAAAAAGATTAAAGCTGAGAAAGCTGCAATCCCAGAGTCTACAGTATAAGAAATCCGAAGATGATTTACTTCAACTACTAAATAAAGTGTGCAATGAGTTATAAGGAAAAGGACAGATGCTAGACTCTTGGAAAAATGTTTATGTTAACACTGATTCATAAAGATAGAGATGAGACATTAACAAAGAATTCTAGACCTGTCTCATTATTAAACAATGACTATAATATATTTACTTCTGTTTTGACAAGTAGTCTGAGGAAAAATATTTGTTAGAATATCTATCAGGACCAGAGAGGATTTTTGCCAAAAAGAAAACTAAGGAATAATATAAGAACTTGTGACAGGTCCTTACTTCTTCTAGATTGGTGTGGCAGCTTCCAATCTGATAAGGCACTCTGTCTTTGCCACATGGTTCTGCCTTGCCTCTTACATCACTTTTGTGTAAAAGGGTGAGGGTTTTCTTTTAAAAAAAAAAAATCTTTACTGATATAAAAAATGCACATTAACACAAAAACAAATGCAAACACATAACCACATATTACACTTAATACAAGTTTGAAAATATTAGAGAATTAGAGAAACTGAGTTGGTGAAGTAGAGAGAAAGAAAGAAAAAAAAGAAACCCCTGTACAGACGAAATAACCTGACAAATTATACATGAAAAGAAATCACCCCACATGTTATACATGACAAAATAACATACAAAGAAGAGGGATTCTTTTTTTTCTTTTTTTTTCTTTTTTGGCAAGACAACATGTACAACAAGAACATTTCTTCCAGGGTTTCTTTGGCTGTAGGTTCCATTTCCAATTCCTATCCCATCACCTCCTTCTTAAGTCTACACTTGTCATTAAATCTGTCCTCGTAATAAAGATAAAACTTACTCAATTTATTATTATTTTGCATATTCAAATCCTACAGTCACTAAATCTCCATTCCTGTTGTTACTGCAGGTTAGACCTCCTTGGAGATAGCATAAAGATATCATTTTGATATCAATAATTTGGCTCTCTTCCACCACCCCTCTCCACGTGTTTGCTAGGCCCCCGGACAAAGCACAGAACTAGGCTCGGCCACTAATTGCTGAACATTCCATTCTCCACCCAGGCAGGCCAGAAATAGCCAGAACCTTGCTTCAGGAGACCTCTCTGCAAACACCTTCATTATGTATGCACGTTGTTTCTGCATTTGCATACCGGCTAACTCTTTGTCAATTTGGACTTAACTCAATCATGCTAAATTCTGACCTTTCCAAAGCTTTCTCCCGCTCCTAAATCACATTGTTTTCCCCAAGTATGGCATAACCTGCAGTCACATTTCCCTCTATAAAAACCCCTGATTCTGAGACCTTCCTCGGATCGCTCTTGAGTTCCAGGCCATCTTGCTGCTGCTTTGCCTGGCGAGCTTCCCCTCAGCCCCACGTGCTGAGCTACATCGCACCTCAGCATCGCTCTCTATCTTCTTTCCAGACTCCAGGAACAGGTTCCGTGTCACCTGAATCAACTATCCCTCTGAAAATCCCGCTATCATACTCAACCCTTTATTTTCCTTAGTTATCTGTGTGCGTGTGTTGCTCACATTGTGTGCCTGTATTTAATAAGATCATTCATAATTTCCAACGTGGTTTGCTTCTTGACTTGGCCTGACCCCGTAAACATTGGGTTACGAGATCCTGCTGCATTACCCTGCCTCTCGTTTTGCCAGCAGTGCTCTAAGCTAATTTCCCCCAAAGTGTGTTTTTGTTTGGTTATTTAGGTGTCCCTCGCGGGACCCCCAGTAAACAGGGTAACACTGTTCCTCTCACGTGGTCCATGAAAGGTTTCCATATTTGTCTGTATGATTTGATTGAATTTTCCCTCAATAAAGTTGTCCAACTCTGCTAGATCCAATAGTTTATATAACCACTGCCCCAATTTTGATACTCTACTATTTTTCCAATATCTTGCATAGATAATTCTTGTAACAGTAATCATACATCTTATCAAATTTCTATGCTGTATCTCCATTTTATCATTCATATCTAACATCTTTAAAAGAAATAATTCTAGTCTAAATACTATTCTTGTTTTTAATATATTTTGCATGCACTTACCGTACATATTAACCAAAATTTCTTTGCTTTTTTACACTGCCACCATAAATGATAAAAGGATCTCAAATGATTCTTGCATTTCCACCCTTGTAAATCTTAGCTAGTTTACTAGAGGTTAAATATAATTTAAACATCAGTTTATAAAAAAAAATTAAGATCATTGCATCAAGTAAATTTTAAATCTTTCTCCAAAGTTTCTTCCCATTGGTCTTATTCTATGCTTTGTCCTAAATGTTGGGCCCAATATATCATGCATTCTTTTATCTGTTCTTCCTCCATATTAATCCTTAACAATAATTTATACATCTTAGAGGTTAGATGAGTATCATGTACACCTACACCTACACATTATAATCTTTCAAATGTAGTTTCCTTACCCCTAAAACCAAATCCTTCTTTACCTTCTTTAAACCTCTCCCTTAATTTGTAGAATGTTAGCCATTTAATTTTATATCTTTCTTGTTCTAAACATTGTGCTTCTTTAATAGTCTACTTACCTCCCTCTTCCCTTATTAGATCTTTATACCTCACCCAAGTCTTAGACTACCCATTTCCCTTCTATAAAATACCTTTTGTGGAGACAACCAGCTGGGTATTTTTGTTATCATGGTTATGATATGTCTGGTGAGAGCACTAGATATCCTTTTGATATCAAATAATTTGGCCTTTGCTTGACCTTTCTCTGCCACCCTACTCCACGTGTTTGCAGAGGTCCCCTGGACAAGCACGTCTGGGGCGCAGCTGTTAATGGTTGTACATTCCAAGACCTCATTCAGGCAGGAAGCTTAAGCCTCTCCGTTCCTTTAGGGAAAAACCTCCCTGCAAAACTGGCATTGCTCTGCTCATATCCACACAAAGCCATACGGCCGAGAGCCAAGCCATGCCTTTGTATCGGGCTGTTAACGATCCGGCCACGCTACTGTCATCAAGAGCAAAACCAATCATGCAAAACTTGACCTTTTCCAACTCCTTTGTCCAACTCCAAATTTCCTTTGTTCTCACCAAGCATAACATGGCCCGTAGGTAAAATCCACCCTATAAAAGGTCCCCACTTTTGGGACGTCTTCGGATCACTCTGGACTTCCATCCCGCCTTGCTGCCGCTCTGTCCAGTGAAGTTTTCCCCTCAGTTCTCCATAACTGAGTCTGCCTCCCCTTTTTGGACTACTTTGGACTTCCATCCCGCCTTGCTGCCGGTTGTCTAAGGAAACTCCCCTCAGCGAACCCCACTGAGCTTTCTCTCCCGGAACCCCGCTTCTCTCCAGGACTACGAAACCAGGTGTCGTATTGCCTTTCCCAAAAAGCTCTCTGTTTCTATTTCTCAGTTAGTATATGTCTTGTCTTTCGTGTTTCTTGTCTTTAATAAAATATTGTTTGTTACTTTAAAACTTTGTCTAATTGCTCTCTGACCTGACGCTGTAGACATAGGGTTAAAGATCCCCGCTAGCGTTACCCTGCCTCTCGTTCAGCCGAGAGAGAGTGCTCAAGCTAAATTCCCTCAACTTGTGTTTTTATTTGGTAATTTGGGCGCCCCTCCCGGGACCCCCAACATACAGGGTAACATTTTCACCCCAACTCTCTTTTTATATTTTTCCCACATATTGATTATTGTTCTTCTTATGATATGATTTTTAAAACCTGCGTTTTCCCATACCATAGGTGGGCATTATCATGGATGGGTGAATGAGTGGATGTGTTGTGTTGTGTGGAAAGGAAAGGAAAGGAAAGCTTGCTTGGACAAGCCCAGGGAACAGACAAACCAGGGCCTGCCTTTGTTTTCCCTCACTAGGGTAGCAGCACCCCTTTTTAGTATTTTTATCACATCCTGACTCCCTCTCCACACTTAATCACAACTCTGCTTTCCCTAAAACCTTTGTGGAAAGGGGCAAAGGTTATTAATGGTTACTCCAGAAAGGAATGGAAAGGAACATGTGGTAGCATGTTATTAAAATAAAACTGAAAAAAATATTCTGTTTAGGCCAGTGGTTCTCAACCTGTGGGTTGGGACCCCTTTGGGGGTCGAATGACCCTTTCACAGGGGTCACCTAAGACCATCGGAAAATACATATTTCTGATGGTCTTAGGCTCAATTTCCTCCTCGGTAGTGGTGCGCAAGCGCGTGCTCATGTGCTCCTGCCCCCTGTTCAGAAGGGACTGAAATCGCTCCCCTTCTCCACTAGCGGGAGAACCTCCCATCTGACGGGCCAGCTTGGGGAGGCGGCGGCAGCACAGGGGGCAGGCTCCCTCCTCGCCACGGCTCCTGCCCCACTCGCCATGGAGGGGGGTGCTGCAGAAGGGCCGGGCGGCCGCAAGGTGGCGCTTTTCCGGGGGGCGAGCTGCGCCCAGCGCAAAAGACAAAGGCGCTGGGATTCCTCCGCCCCCGGTCAGGGTCGACACTCTAGAAACTCTTCCCACACTGCCCCCCAGTGGAAACGAGAGTGAAGCAGAAGCAGAACCCCGGGGGGGGGGGTTCTCAGAGTTTTTTCCCTCCCTGCCCGCCCCCTCCGGTCCTGGCTAGCGAGGTGGCCTTTGCCGGGGGGGGCATTGTAAATAATAAATAAATCATTTTATGGTTGGGGGTCACCACAACATGAGGAACTATATTAAAGGGTCGCAGCATTAGGAAGGTTGAGAACCACTGGTTTAGGCAGTAAGTATAGAAAAATAGAATGAAATCTTTATTAAAATAACCAAGTTAGGGTAATGAGGATTCAAAAAGATTCAAATAAACTAACACTTTCTGACAGATATTTAACTATTTTCTTCACAACACCTCAGTGTTTCCTCAACAGAGCTTTCACTCACACCCCTCTGGCTCTCCCAGTGGTTCTCCAGTCAGGGTTCCACTCTCTGACTTTTTCAGGGGTAGCTTGATTACTTCTCTGCCCCACGCTAGGCCTCTGAGAACTCTCTCCCAGAAAACCCTCTTTTTGTTTACTGGACGCTCTGACATTCCCTCTATGAAACTCACTGAAGGACTCCCACAGATTCCAACTGGCATTACTGGTATATAGGCTATCTACTGTCTCCCCCATCCGCTCCCTCTGGCTAGGGCTGGATTCTCCTCAGTCAGAGAGCCAATGTGATTGCATCACCCTCTGTTACTAGGCCTACTCTGCTAGCCCCACTCCCAGGCTCTCTCACAGGCATGTCAACCAAATTTCAATTCACGGCCCTCTGATTATAGTAACCTTTTATTTTCCAGCATGATCCACTCCTTTAACCAAACTAAACATGAGGCTTCAAAATATATTCTGAGGTCTGGTACACTCAGCCTTCTATGTTCTTTTGCATCTATTAGGATTTTCCATTTTATCCCTGGCTTCCTCTGAGCCCACAAAAAAACTGAAATCTCTTTATATCAGTTTGTAAGTATCGGAGAAGATAAGTGGGATAGACTGAAATAAATACATCAATTCAGGCAAAACTATTATTTTAATTGCTGATTTTCTCCCAAGCAGGGAGAGATTAATTTTCTGCCATTTATTAAGACATTTTTTAATATTGACATAATTATTTTCATACAGCTGTTGGGCTTTAGATGTTAAAATTACACCCAAATACTTAATCTTCTTTACTATTTCAAGTCCTGATTTTATATATAACTTTTTTCATCATCAATACTCATGTTTTTTGTTAAAATTGTTGTTTTATCTATATTGATTTTAAAGCTTGATACTTTACCAAATTCTCTTATTGTTGACATCAATTGATCTATACTACTAAGTGGGCCTTCTAATATAAAGACTATGTCATCAGCAAAGGCTTTCGATTTAAATTCTACTTTTCTAACCCTTATTCCTCTTATGTCTTTATTGTTCCTTATCTGAACGGGTGAGGATTTTCAATGTTTATTTAGAACCACCAAATACTGTTATGGGTATGTGTTTTCTTTGTTACCTTGAGTATAAAACTCAAGCCAAGTCAGTGTTAACAAAAATAAAATGTAACAATTATTAAGATAGCAATAAGAATGAAGTAGTATGTTTGACTTCAAATGCAGGTCAAGGTTGGTAATTTCCTCAGTGCACTTACTAGACAATATAACAGGTAATTCCCTGCTCAGAAACAGTTCTTTAGCCTTTCATATATGGCACAAGTATCGTATAGCAGCCATTTGAACTCCCACCAAAGGCTTAACTTCTAATCTAGATCATACTCTCAGTCAGATCCTACTAGAATTTAATTACTCTTCTGCCTCTCACTAGGCTTCCACTGAGAACTAATGAAAGAATGGGTATTGCTTAGAGATGAGAGGCTCTTCAAACTTGAAAGCAGTGGTTTAAGGTTTGAGTGGTATGGTTATCTTTGGTATGATAAAGTTAAGGCACCTTCTCAATTTAAAAATCTTTGTATTAGACAGGCTCTTGTACAAGTTTGATATAAATATAGACAGAGACTTTTTCCTAAGAAGATATTAGCCATCTTACCAAGGGAAACCTCCTCTGGGGAAGAAGTGGGTTAAAAAAATCAGAGATTGTTGTTTTATGATTACCTTGTGTACTTTTAAAAAGACTGGTGGGAGTTCAAAGCAAGTGAAATGCTTCTTAAGGAAGGCAAAGATCTTAATTGTTTTGCTTGTGTGCAACTTAAAGATAGGTTTAATTAAGACAAAAGAGATCTAACCGTAGAGGTTGGAGAAAATGAGTATTATTTACAGTTGTATACAAATGATGGCCACAGAAGATGAACCTATAAGATTATATGATAAGGCAGACCCAAAATTTTGGGCATAATGTTAAAATGAATGAGCGGGGAAAACGTGGTCTAAAGATATAAAATCGACTTTGTGTAGTAATTTAAAAGAAAATATGTATAAGATGATGTACAGATGATATTTAACCCCCAATAAGCTGTCAAAAATATCTAACAGTCTTTCAAATCAATGTTGGGGGTGTCAAGAAAAGGAAAGCTCCTTTTTTCATAGGCACTGGACTTGCAAGAAAGCAAAAGGTTATTGACTGAAGATTTACACATCAATCAAAAAAATGTTCAAAGGTGAATTTTGTAATGTCACTAGATATGTTTTTGCTAGGTATGATGGATAAAAAATTTGATAGTAAATGATGGATTACTTCTTCATTATATAACAGCGGTAAGAATACTATTTGCCCAAATCTGGAAACACACAGAACCACCCATGAGGGAAGAATGGATGGTTTAAAATGGCTGAGTCAGCCCAAATTGCCAGATCAATGTGGGTTTTAAAGGATAAGCCAGTGGAAGATTTTCTGAAAGTCTGAAGACCGCCTGTGGACTTTTCGAGCAGTAAGAAATCTAACGATGCAATAATTTGCGGCTACGGTTACTAGTAACCATATTTACTTGGAACTGTAGTGGTAGAAAGATGCATTTTTCTATGGTCCCTTTCTTTCATTACAGTTTGGTTTTGGGGATGTAGTTAGAGCCCTTAAGTTCGTGCTTAGCGTTCTTAGCTAGCCTTCATTGTTTTAATTTCAGTTTTAGTTTTAGGGTTTTTTTAAAGCAACTTTAGGGGTTGCTTTAAAATTAAAATTTAAAAAATTTAAAAAATTAAAATTTAAAATTAAAAAATAAAGAATTTTCTGTGAGAAGCGCCTAGGACCACATCTACGTGGCTAGCCTGTTTTCTGCGCCAGGGCAAGGGGACAGACAAGCGCGCCAAAGGAAGGGAGAGGAAGAGCGGGGCCCCTGCCCGCAGCCCTAAGCCAGCCGCCCTGGCAGAGAGAGCCCCACCCTCCAGCCACAGGAGGCCGCAGGTGACCCCCTCGCGTGACCACCGCGCGCTCAGTCACACGCCCGGGCGCCGAGGGGCCCGCGAAGGGGTGGCCCCCCTCCACGACCAATAACGGGCGAGCCAGACCGCCGAGGACTCTGCCCCGATTGGAGCAGGTGTTTGTCGCTCAACGGCGGGGAAGGGGTGGGCACGCCGTGCCATGGAAGTTCGAGGAGGGAGTTTGAGGGCCCGGCGTCCTTAGCAGGGAGCCGACGTGTGCGGAGAAGCCGCGGGCTCCTTCGCCCACCGGTTCGAAGCGGCGCTGGTTTGGTTACGCCCAGCCCCGGGGTACCGCCTGGCCCTTGAGAGGAGAGGGAGGCCGGGGTCCCCTCCCGACCAAGGAACGTCACGAAGGTATTAAACCCACCGACCCCTGTCCTCCAAAGGCACAGCCTCGGTCTCCTGGCCGTGAGAGTTTCCTTTCGTTTCTGGGGCCGCCGCGGTCTTCTGGCTCGGTTCCCCTGCTCGTGTTTCGCAGCTGCACCGTGGCCAGAAGTTCACCAGGCGCTGCTTTCCTCCGTGTCGAGGTGTAGGCGCTGAGGGGTTGGATTCCTGGGCCATTTCTGCACTACGCACTTATAGCGCGATTATTCCACTTTCAACATCCTCTGGAATCCTGGGGTTTGCAGTTTAGGGAGGGGCCGCTTGGCCCCTCCCTAAACTGCAAACCCCAGGATTCCATAGGATGTTGAAAGTGGAATAATCGCGCTATAAGAGCATAGTGTGGAAATGGCCCTGGTGACTGATAGCTGTTAAGATGGTAAGGGGAAGAACTGCGATCGCTAGGAAAGTGTCCCCAGCAAACAACCAGCCTTCCTTTTCTTTTCTAATAGGATTCCTCCGGTGCCTTTGCCTACAGGCAGAAGAGCAACAGCTGTTGCTTTTCCTTTGGTGCATCTCCATTTCTGCACCATTTGAATGCTTTAGTTTTTAAAAAATTCAGATATCACTGATAAGATTCCTTAATACAGGGGGAAGATATGTAAACCTGCAGGGGTAGCTGGCTGTATAATGTACCTGCCAAGTTTGGAAAATAACCAGGCATTGAACTAGCTTGTTAATGTGTTGCAACTGTTGGTTTCTGTTGTTGTGCAGGATAGGAACAGGGCTCAAGGCCCTATGCTTTTGGCAGGGGGGCTGAGACCATGCTTTGTGTCTGTGCAGGAATGGCCCACAGGAGCCAGGAGCAGAGCCTTCGGGAAGAACTCACCTGTGCCATCTGTTTTGATCTGTTTCGGAACCCAGTTATGCTGGATTGCATGCACCATTTTTGCCAGGAGTGCATCCAGAACTACTGGGACAGTTGCTCGGACGCTGCCACCTGCCCCCAGTGTCGGCGAGAGTTCCCTACCCGGTCCTTCCGCCCCCAGTACCTCGTTTCTGGCGTAGTGGAGAAAGTTCGGAGGTGCACCTCAGAGGAGCACAAGAGAAAAGTACGGGTGAGCAGCTTTACTGCAAGATGTTGATTGACTCCCTTTTCCTGGTAGCTGGAAGTATTGTTCTTTTTGACAGAACAATTAATCAATTAATTTTCAGTCTCAGTATCTCTCAGATTTCTTGGAAGTACCAAGACCACTGATAACCAGATTTGCTTTAGGGAGGCATTGCATTCTGGTATGCACCTAGATACTGCTGGAGGGTGTTCCGTACAACAGAAGGGATGAAGGAAGTGTGAGATGGGCATATTTGAGTCAACAAAAGAGTTTTGAACAAATAGAAAATTCCACAAGGACAATATACAATGTTTTCTTAAAATATCCAGGAGCCATTTAGCTGAAGCTAGAGGCTTCTCTTTATTATGACAGTCAATATGTCATATCATACAATCTCCCCTTTAGCTTTTAAATCTAAGATAAGTAGCTTTTTAAGTCAAGGACTTTGATAAATAGTTGGAAAAAAAATCTCCATTTTGTCTACAGATGTCAGCTATCTAGAGCCTAGTGGACATCTCTTCTTTCCCTGAGTATTGTACCCTTTTCCTGATTTTAACTTCCTTGCACTTTTAATCCCCTGGTTAGTTATGTCTTCCTCCCTTTTTAAACTGTTTTCTCTTGTCAACACAGTATGTTGTTTGTGACTGACCAGTATGCTACTTGTGGGCTATATCAAAGATCAGCAGTTCATGGTCTACTGATATTAGACAAACAAAAAATGAGGCCAGGACAGGGAGAAAACCTGTGACCTTCTCATTGTTGTGCATTATAACTCCTGTCATGGTTAATTGTTACCACACTGACTTGGATTGATATGAGTTGTCCAAAAAGTTGTCCAAAACCATTAGAGTAGAGACAGGTAATTGTGCTGGCTCCAGTGACGACTTTTCTGTCCCTTGGTCTTCTAAGGACTGTATGGAGTGCCATAAATGCAAAAAAAAAAAAAAGATCAAGACACAGAAGTAATTAGAAGCCCATTTCTGGTTTTGAAAAATTGGCATTCTTAAAATGCTGAACAGAGCGGAAGGAGCTACAATCTGTTTGAAAGATAAATAGCTGTACAGGGAGGCTTTGAGAAGAAACAGTTCACCTTTCTATTGTCAGAAAAAGGAGAACCAGGATGGGCCAAGTGCTACAAAAACTTGGGTGGGGCTGTATGTTGTCCCAGGGCTGCAGTCCCCCTTCCCTGTTCTAGACAGCCAGAGCTTACCTCCTGCTGGCCTAAATCATGTTGAGCCTCCTGGCATTAGGACAGTCTAATAGTCTTTTGAGGGCTCTGAAAAGATGCACAGAGATCACCTGGTGGGCTATGGAAGGGTCATATTCTCTTATCCTAACCCTACAGGTAGGATGAGCAGTAACTGGCAAGTGCATAAAAAAGCAGGGAATAGTAGTTGGTTAAGTAGCAGTGGAAGGCAAAGCAAAGTGTAGATGTTTTGGTGAAGAAGAAAAGGAGAGGAAAATGACATGGCTATAGTAGAAGTAGCTGTAGTAATGGTATTACACCTTTTCCCCGAGGAACTCGGGAAGGCAATCATGGACTCTCTCATTTGACTTTGTTGTTGTTATTATATGTTTTCAGATTGATTCCAATTTATGGCAGCCATTTCACTGAGTTTCCTTGGCAAGACATACCCCAAGGGTGTTCACTATTACCTTCTTCTAAGGTGGAAAAACTGTGACTTACCAAAAGTCACCCACTGGGTCTCCATGGTTGACTAGGGAGCCAGGCCCTAGTCTCCTAGAGTCCTAGTCCAACACTCAAACCCCTATACCACATTGGTCATTTCTGTTTATGATAACCCCATATGGTAAGTTAGGCTATGAAAAATCAACTGACCCATAGTCCGTTCTTCCTGTGCTAAATGGGACATTCTGTTCACTATATTGTAGTGACTCTTAAATGGATAGGTAGGACATATTCCAATCATGAAGAGTAATGCTTCTTTTATTTCTCTGTATTTATCTTGCATGCTTAGCAGCACCTTGAAGAGGCACTTCAGTCTTTCCAAGAGGAGCACGAGAAACTGATGAGAATAAAGCATGAAGCTGAGGAGAAAATCTGCAACCTGCTGGTAATGGCACACACATACCCCATGCACACAGACAGTTTTTCTTCTGTGGCAACCTTTGTTTGGGGGTGGCTTGCTTTAGATGAGGCACAGTATTGACACAAAAGAGGATGCCCAGAAGGCTAAGAGATGGACAATATCTTGTTCCTTTGGCTGCCTATCAGAAAAGTTTGGAAGGAATCAGTTAAAGAAAAGAATGAGCCAAAAGGGAGAAAAATAGTAAACTGGCCTTCAAAGTCTTATCCAAGCTGTAGGGCTATAGCTAGAGTATCTTGCTGTTTGTGAGCTTCCATTTTAATGGTCTTCTTAAATCATAGGTAAAAGATAAAACAGCCAAGTAAATAAGCGTTTCTTCATGGTTGGCACAAAACAAGCTAATCATCTGTCCAGATAATCATTGATCTGCTAAGGCACCTCAGCAGAAGGGAAGATTAGTTCCTCTAATTGCAGAACTTGCACAGAGGAGGCTGAGCAGTAGGGGAATTACCGGGGAGAGTGTGTACAGAGACTGAGAGAGAGCGGTGAAGAGAGAGAGAGAGAGAGCTTAATGCTGCTAAGCCTCAGCAAAGTACCGTAAATCTTTTTCCCCCTCTGGGGTACCAGGCTTACACATCAAATTTTTACCTGACAAAATTAACATATTTCTCTATGGAAAACCAGCAGTGAGGGGTAGGGCAGACAGGCTGGTCTATTCCACAGTTCTACCCCCATTGGTTGGTGAGAAGTAAACAAGGCAAGTTGATTTTCTGTTCTTCTGCATTCTCAATCGGGGATAGAAGGTACATTAGTGAGCCTCTTGTGAAGATCCTGAGAGTATGAGGGAAGTTTAGTGAGGTCTTTGTGTGACTGAGGCTACTTATATTCCGGAGAAGGAGTCATTAATTATTATTTGTTTACTCAATTTATATGCCACCTTTTTCTCAGCATAGGACCCAAGGTGGCTCACAGAGCTAAAACAAGATCAGCTAAAATCCTAGCAATAAAAATTAAAACACAACTAGAAATCATTAGACTAAATTTAACTTTTGAAACATATATAGACATTGTATCTCAAATATTTATTGATGTTGGAGATTTAAAACAAGGAAAGTTCTTTTTAGATTTACATATCTACTATATAAAAGTCAATGTTTGTGCGTTTGTCTGCATCAGCATATGTGTGGTGAGAAGACCTCATATGATTGGCTGGCTGTGAAGATTCCATGGAGTCCTGGGGTTGGCAGTTTAGGGAGGGCCAAGAGCTCTTGTGCCTCAGGCCAGTTGCTATGGAGATGAGGCCCACCATCAGTAAGGATGCCAGAAAACTTTTGGGAGGCATATGTGACAAAAATTAAAGTGACATACACAACATAGCCCATTTCCACACTACACTGTCATAGTGCTATTATTCCACTTTCAACATCCTATAGTTTAAGGAGGAACATTTAAGAATTCTCAGCCAGAGAGCTCTTTGGCCTCAGTAAACTACAAACCCCAGAATTCCGTAGGATGTTGAAAGTGGAATAATAGCACTATAACAGTGTAGTGCAGAAATGGTCATAGGTACAGGGTCTTCTCACATCACACAGTAGGTTGTATGAGTTCCATGTGTGAGGAATCTTAAAGCTGAAATTCAGAACAAAAAATGCTTCCAGAAAAATGTAAAGCTGTTGCACAAATTTAACAGAAAGTTAAAAAAAAAAAAAAGCCAGTACATCAGCATCACCAGACAACACAGATTGGATTGGAGACTATGGGGAAAAGTACTAGAATAGGCCAGTTGCTATGGAGACGATACCTAGCAGCAAGGAGGAAGACAGTATTCCCACAGGAACCCAACCTCTGTATGTTAACAACTATGAATACAGATTGGATTGGGGAATATGGGAAAAATTTACAAGTGCAGAAATAGGCTGGTTGTTATGGACATGAGGCCTAGCAGCAAGGAGGAGGACAGTGTACTCCCTCAGGAACCCAAACTGTGTATGTAAATAACTCAGTATAGATTGCATTGGGATATATGGAGCAAAGTTACAGGAAATGGAGAAGGCAGTTTGGTGAGTTCTTAAGAGGAAAATAAAAACCCCGTGCAACGCCAGGTAAATACACTAGTAAGTAATAAAAGAACCTTCATGAATCTGGTAGTCTCCAAGGTGCACTTGAACTCCTATCATGCCAGCCAGCGTGGTCACTTGTAGACCTAGGAACGTGGGCAATTTCCTTATACTGTGTCAGACCATTGACCCACGTAGCCCAGTATTGTCAACTTTTACAGCCAGTGATTCTCTACAATTTCAGGCAGCCTTTTTTCTCTGGTATTCCTTGGTGTCTTCTGGCCCAAGTACTAATCAGCTCTACCTAGCTTCTGAAGTCAGGTGAGACTGAATGTGTTGGTAGTCATTCAAGGTAGCATGGTGACCCCAGGATAAACAAAGCTGTCATACAATACTTGAGGGATTCATCTCTCCCCATATACATGTGCACATGGACTGAGGTTTACTAGAGAGACCCTCCTCTGTGCCCCATCTGTAGGAGCACTACAGTGGAACAATGTGGAACTGAGTCTTCTCTGCTCTGATACCCTGGTGGACCAAACCCTGGGACACCTAGTTGACGTTGCTAGATTTCTGTTGTGTCAGTTTTAATGGAATCATGACTTGTGTATCCTGAATACAAAGAATGTGCTGGACCTGGATGGTCTTGGCTGCAACCTTAAAGCTTCTCTTGTTTCCCCCATAGTATTTGAAAAAGGAGTTTATTTTCATTACTTGTTACAGTTTTAGAAATGTAACTCCTTACATTGCTGTTTCCTTTTTAAAGATTTTTTATTGTTTAAAACACAAATATAAATCATAGGCCATTACTGCACGAGGCTGTTGTAGGCTATGATTCCACTTTCAACATCCTATGGAATCCTGGGGTTTGCAGTTTCGGGAGGGGCCGGCCAGCCCCTCCCGAAACTGCAAACCCCAGGATTCCATAGGATGTTGAAAATGGAATCGTAGCGCTACAACAGCCTCGTGCAGAAATCCAAATAGACTTGATAAGAGAATGTCATAGAACTTAAAACATTCTTGTCAAAATGCCCTTTAAAGGTGACTTTAAAAATCCCTAGAAGACTTTATTCGTTACACAAGCATAGTAACTTTGTTTCCTATTCATTAAATTACTTCAGATGTGTGATTTTGTTGCTTGCTCCTTAACAGAGCTTCTAGTAACTAACTATGTTGTTTGTAGTTCATTGCATATAAAGAGCTAATCCTCAGGAATAAGAAAATGTCTCAGGACAGCTTCAAGTGCAGCATTTGCTCCCATATGAACACTCTTGTGTGTAAGAGAAAGTAGAAAGCCTGTATGTAGCTTGTCACTTTTGTTCTTTGCTTATGTGTTCATTTCACATCATGTGCATATGCTTAGGAAGCAAGAAAAAAATGTGTCTTTTCCACACATGTATGACCAGTGGAACAGGTAAATAGGTGACTCGTATTTGGACCCACCTTTCTTGGGCTGGGTGGATCCATTACAGAATATCAAGAAGCAGACTTATGAGCTCATGAAGTCCATATTCTTTCTGGCATGCTATGTAGTAAGACCTTGAATTGTATTTAGAAGATGACTTGAGTCCCAGGTTTGAGTAAGAGGCAGGGTACAAATAAACCAGTGAAATAATATAGAAGTTGAGGCAGATGTCTTATGTAACGTACAACTGGTTGTCCATCTAGTGCAGATTCTCTTCTGGAACTGACACCATCCCTTTAAGGTTACAGATTAGTGGTTGTCTGACACTTTGAAAAAATAATTGGAGATGCCATGGTTGGAATTTGAATAGTTCTTAGTGCAGTGCAAGTAATTTCCCACTGGACTCTAATCTCTTGTTCTGTGAGAGGTCAGCATAAATGTTGTTTTTGGTGGTCAGAGATTGTCCTTTAAGGAGAAACTGGGGACTGCCATATCCACCTTTGTTAATTTAGGTTTTGGGAGAAATTCTGGCTACCCATCACATCAATGCCACGTTGTCACAGTGACCATATTGGTTGAAATTTGGAGTTTTGCACAGAAACACTAAGGCAACAGACATCATCTACTAACAACCCATGGTTTTGCTGTCTGGTGAAATCCAAACTACATCAAATGCCTAGCCAAGATCAGTTTAGATTATCTGGCCAGTTCTGTGATCTTGGCATCTTGAGGATCATTAACACAAAGGACTTCTGAGTTATTATTGGGTTTTTTTTTTTCATTCATGTCATTTCCTTTAGCTTTAAGAGTCAGAAGCTAATGTAAGTTCCTGTCCCACAAATCACACCTCCTCGCCGCAACAAAATAATCTTTTTATTATTCAGAGAAGAGAAATTTGTCAGTAAGAGAAGTATTACACACTTCTCTTGACAATATTAGCACTTAGTGGAGCATAATAAGCTAGTTAAGCAAGTCCTTTGAAGGAGCCAGATGGTTCAGGGATGGCTAAAAGCAGCTGATATCCATCTTCAACAGGTGCAACCTTTGGAGAGCTGCCAGCCCATGATTAGAAGAGCATCACTGTGTTGTACCACTCATTCTGTCATGCTGGAAAAAATAGTCATATTAAAAAGGCGTTGCTCCATTGAAGATAAGTGTCTTGGCAAGCAGATGTGCATGCTCTTTAGGATTTAGGTCTCTTGGCAGATCTTCTTTCTGAGTTGGTGCCTTCCCAAGAACACACAAGCAGATGTAATGCAACAGTTTGGTCTCAGACAACAGTTGGGAACACCTAGAGTTCTGAAGTTAAAAAAACCTATCCAGAACCTGTAGTGGTTGTATAGAATAAATAATTCAAAGACTTCATATAGCTCCTCACCTCTCATTCCACCTTGTAACTTTATTTTGTTTTACATGCAGGGCCATAGAGAATAGGTATCAAAATACCTGTAATTCTAATTAATAACACTTCTGGGAAAGAGATAGCATGGGTAATAACATTTCTTCTTCGTGGTCTCTGTGCCTTCATACACTAGGAGCTTTAGCGCCTGCGCGGTAGAGTTCGGAAACTTCTAGAGCTTGTTTGCTTGGCGGGAACCCCTCCCCCACGCCGGTACTGCGCATGCTCCTCCCGCCGAGCAACGGTCTCTCCTCAGTTCTTTCTCGTCCGCCGTCGCGTACGGAAGGTTCTTCGGTTTGTTCCTCGACTTTGTGCTTGACTTGCTTTTTTTTTCACGGTTTTCGGACTTTTGGACTGTTTCTGACCTCTCCTTCGGACTTCCCATTTGGTTTTTGGTGATTTTTGGACTTTTTCTATTGGCGTTTCGTCTTATGTCCGCGCTCTTCAAAAAGTGCGTGTCCTGCGGGCGCAAAGTTGCCCTCAACGACGGCCATAAGGAGTGTCTCTTCTGCTTGGGTGAGTCCCACAACACTCGGACTTGCCCAATTTGCCGGGATTTTACTCCCCAGACTCTCCGCAACAGGTCCGTGAGACTTAAATCGTATTGTTGGGAGCAGTCTTTGAGGGCAATCGACGAGACCTCCGTTTCCAAGATGGCCGAAAAGAAGACGACCACGCCATCGACGGTATCAGTGGCTGCCGTTCCGTCCACCTCGTCGGTATCGGGCTCGGTACCGGCAAGAACGCCGATATCGGCGTTACCGAGGATCCCGAAGCTGTCGGCGGCTGCCAAGTCAGCGAAAGGATCCTCGACGGCGAGGAAGGCTGAGGCTCCCGTTAAGGAGACGCCTGCTAAAAAGCGCCCTGCTCCGGACGGAGACAAGGGCAAGGAAAAAGAGAAGAAGAAGGAGAAGAAGCGCTCCCCGACTGGGGACGTTCAACCTCCCACTCCTCCTCTGACTCTGCAGCCTTCCAAAGGGCGAGGCGAGCCCGTCGATCTCTCGGATGATGAGATCGAGGACGTTCCCCAAGAGCGCCCGGACTCGCCTGTGGTAGACCCTCCAACCCTGGTGGAGGAGCACCACCGCCTTTCCAGCCGTCGCAGGTCGGCCAACCTGCAGCAGAGAGAGCCCTCTGCCTCTCCGGAGCGGCGTTCTACTTCATTCAGGTCCTGGTCCCGCTCTTCGGAGCGTCCGGTGGCCTCGCCGCCTCCTAGGGAGACAAGAGAGGAACAACCTCGCTCGTCTGCCTCCAGATACACCTCGGCGTCCTACGTGGCCAGGTACGCGAGGGAATCTGAGTGGAGAGAGCGCCCGGCCTCTTACCGGTCACATTCTCCATCGTACCGGGATCGGTACCATTGTGACCCGAGACGCTGGGAGACCTTCCGGAGGTCCCGGTCACCTCGGAGACAGCGCGAATCATGCTCGCCTCGAGGAGAAGACCCTCGGTACCATCGGCACCGAAGCTGTTCGCCGTCGGACCGCCGCTCCTTCAGCCGCTCTTCCTCGCCTCGATATAATAGGGCGAGGGAGCCTTCGCCTCAATACCGAGCGGTATCGCCACCTCCCAGGGTTACGGCTACGGCGACGCGCCCTACGGAGTCGGTGGTGACTGGACAGGCTACGACCACCACAGCCTGTCAGACTACGCCGCTCACCACCAGAAAGGTGAAGTCTGTGGTCAGCCAGCCCAAGCGTGACGCTGCCACTACCACCGTCCCGGCTGCAGAGAAGCCCAAGATGGCTGCACCCGCGTCAGCACTGAAGGAGCCGGAAAGCGAGCGGCGAGAGGACTCACCGAGCTCGGAGTCATACGACTCGAGCGTGGAATCGGAGGTGTCTGAGGCGGCCTCCCAGGAGTCTCCTCCGCTGGGATTCGGGGAGCCGATCCCAGATTCAGCTCCAGAGGACGTCCACCAGTTCTCTGCGATGCTGCTTCGCATGGCCTCTACCCTTGGCCTTAAGATCGCGGATGCGGAGCTGGAGGATGACGATCCCGTCTTCTCCATCTTCGAGGGGAAGCAACCTGCCGCGGCCCCGCTGCCTCTCCTGCCCCGGATCGCCAAAGTGGTTAAGGCCACGTGGGACAGACCGGCCTCGGCACAGCCGATACCGCAGCGTTTGGAGCACCTCTGCAGGGTGCAGAAGGATAACGCGAGTTATCTCTTCAACCACCCTGCACCGAACTCTGTGGTGGTCGAGTCGGCACAGACAAAAGGCACCGGCAGGCAGCACACCACCCCGCCGGATAAAGAAGGCAGGAAGTTAGACGCCTACGCAAGGAGGTTTTATTCCGCCGCCTCCTTGCAGATTAGGCTGTCCAACACTCAGGCTTGCCTCACGGCATACCTGAAGAAGGTCCTCGACCGCCTTCAACCGGCGATGGAGACAGTACCGGAGGACATCCGTCAAGCCGCCTCGGTGATCTTCAACGAGGCCATATCCATCGCTCGGCAGCAGATGGCCTCCTCCCGGCATGCCGTGGAGATTGCCTCCCAGGTCATGGCGGGATCCATCGGCTTGCGCCACCATGCCTGGCTCAGACCGGCCGACATCCAAGAGGACACCCGAAGGAGGATCGAGGATCTCCCCTTCGACGGTGAGGGCCTCTTCAATTCTACGACCGACCAGGCGCTGGACAATCTGGTGAAGGCGAGGTTGACTGCCAAAAAGATCGAGCTCCAGCCGGCCACGCAAGCCCGCAGGACCTCCACCTTCCGCCCATCCTGGCGACGATCTTCCACCTCGTCGTTCCAGCGCTCGGACCAGTCCGGCCAGTCAAGACCGTCTTCTGGCTCGTCGGCCAGACGCACTTTTAGACGCCGTCCGGCTTCATCTAAGAAGTCCTCCTCGGACGCGAAGTCTCGGTTTTGACGTGTCTGGCAGGACCTCCCAATATCCACTCTTCAGCCTACCATCTGCGCTCGGAGACCACCCGACTCTGACTCGACACCTCTTGGAGTGGCAACATGTCACTACGGACTCTTGGGTGCTTTCCATCGTCCGTCTTGGCTACGCCATCGAGTTTCACGATATTCCACCTCGAGGCGTTTACTACTCCACCCCATTGAGTCCGGTCCTCCTGGAAGAGATCCAGTTCCTCCTTCAGAAAGGAGCGATCGAGCAGCTCCCGCAGGAAGCCAAGACCACTGGCTTCTTCTCCCGGTACTCCACGGTACCGAAGGCCGACGGTACCCTCCGGCCGATCCTCGACCTCAGAGGGGTGAACTACTACATCCGCCCCAAGAGGTTCAAGATGGTCACGATACCGTTGATCCTGCCCTTCCTCCATCGAGGGGACTGGTTCGCCTCCATCGATCTCCGAGACGCATACTTCCACATCGCCATTCGCCCGCAGCACAGACGGTACCTCCGCTTCGCAGTCGACGACACCTGCTACCAGTACAAGGTGCTGCCGTTCGGACTCTCAACTGCCCCAAGGGTCTTCACCAAGTGCATGGCCCCGGTGGTATCCTTCCTGCGGACGAAGGGCGCTTCCGTCTACCCTTACCTCGACGATTGGCTTTTGGATGCCGTCCTGCAAACAGAGGCTTTACCACGACGTCCACATGACGTTGTCACTCCTGACTCGCCTTGGCCTACAAGTGAATCCGAAGAAGTCCCACCTCGAGCCAGCGAGGATCTTGGACTTCATCGGGGAACTCTCGATTCAACCTCCGCCAGGGCGTACCTGCCAGAGACTCGAGCTCAAACCCTGATCCGGGCCACCGCTCACGCCTACACGGCCCCGACGTTATCTGCGAGAAGCGTCCAGCAGCTCCTCGGCTACATGGCTGCGACAACCGCTGTGACCTATCTCGCCAGACTAAGGGCAAGACCTCTCCAACACTGGTTCGTCCGCATATTCGACCCCCTGCGAGACGAACAGACCATCTGACTGCAACTGCCGGAGGACGTCCGCTCATCCCTCCGATGGTGGCAGTCGCGGAGCAATCTGATGTCCGGGATCCCCTCCCAACAGCCGACACCGAAGGTGACGGTAACGACCGACGCCTCCCTGTACGGATGGGGTGCCCACTGCGGTGATCTCAGAGTCCACGACAAATGGACCGACGACGAGACCGCTCTCCATATCAACGCGCTAGAGCTGCTCGCCGTCTCGAAAGCGCTACGGGCGTTCCGCCACGTCGTAGCGGGGCGCACGGTCCTGGTCCCGACAGACAATACCACCGCCATCTGCTACATCAACAGACAAGGAGGGACTCATTCCACAACCCTCCTCAACATCGCGCTCAACCTGTGGGAATGGTGCATTCGCCTGCACACGCATCCCGTGGCGGTTCACCTGGCCGGGCAGGAGAACACCACGGCAGACGCCCTCAGCAGGGACACCTCATCCCATCACGAATGGTCTCTCTCCGGAGAGGTGTTCAGACTGATTCGAGACCGCTGGGGCGAACCGTCGATCGACCTCTTCGCGACCAGGGAAAACGCGAAGTGTCGCCGATTCTGTTCGAGAGCGGGCCACGATCTCGCTTCCATCGGAGACGCCTTCCAGTTTCCGTGGACCGGGGAACTCCTCTACGCGTTCCCACCGTTCCCGTTGCTCAGCCGGACGATATCAAAGATCCTCGCCGACCGAGCCGACGCGATCCTGGTAGCCCCGTACTGGCCGAGGAAGCACTGGTTTACACCCCTGCTACGAGCTGCACGAGGCGACCTGCTCCGGCTGTCATCGACACCGGGCCTGCTCTCCCACTCCAGCGGCCGTGTCCTCCATCCAGACCTGCCACGCCTGGCCCTCCATGCCTGGAGGATATCGCACTAGACGATCCCGTGCTCGGTACCGTCCTCATTGCGGCCAGGAAGGAATCCACCCGTCGCAACTACCAATACAAGTGGCGACTCTTCCTGACCTTCGCTAATGAGAGGAGTGAGCCGGTATCGCCTGCGGGACTCTCTACCGTCCTGCATTTCCTCCTTCACCTCCGGCAACAGGGCCTGGCGTTTCCATCCCTAAAAGTTTACCTCTCCGCGATCGTGGCATACCAACCGCCATGGTCTGCGGCATCGGCCTTCTTCAGGAACGATACCGTTAAGCGGTTCCTGAAGGGACTTCATCATCTCTACCCGCCGGTATCGCCGCCGCTACCGCCGTGGTCCCTCTCGCTGGTGCTGTCGCAGCTGACAAAGCCACCCTTCGAGCCGATGGCGACCTCGGATGACAGGCTTCTGACCATGAAAACTGCCTTCCTGGTAGCGGTGACCTCAGCGAGGCGAGCGGGTGAGATCACAGCTCTTCGGTCCGATGAGCCCTTCATGGTCTTCCACAGAGACAAGGTGGTCCTGAGACCTGACATCTCATTCCTGCAAAAGGTGGTGTCCAGTTTCCATCTCAACCAGGACATCATCCTGCCTGCCTTCTTCCCGAACCCGACGACACCGTTGGAGCGGTTCCTCCACTCCCTGGACGTGCGTCGGGCCTTGGCCTTCTACAAGGACAGGACTGCTTCCTTCCGACAGATGCCGCATCTCTTTGTTTGCTATGGGCGACGTCGGAAGGGCCTCAAAGTGTCCACCCAGCGCTTCTCCAAGTGGGTGGTGCGGACTATTCAACTGGCGTATGAGCTCATGAGGAAGCCTCCGCCAGTCCTGCTTCGAGCCCACTCCACCAGAGCTGTGGCTACTTTTGCGGCCCTCCTGCAAGGAGCTGACCTGCATTAACTCTGCCGTGTGGCGACCTGGTCCCAACCATCGACCTTCGTGCGCCACTACAGGCTCGACTGCCGGTCGCGCAGAGATGCCCGGTTTGGACGTGAGGTGCTGGCTTCCGTGCTGTAGGACCTGACCCGCCATCCGACCGGTAAGCTACACAGTCTCCTAGTGTATGAAGGCACAGAGACCACGAAGAAGAAGAACAGGTTGCTTACCTGTAACTGTGGTTCTTCGAGTGGTCATCTGTGCCATCATACACACCCGCCCTTTCCTCCCCTCTTTCTCAGGTCCCTGTAGGTTCTACGGCGGACGACAGAACTGAGGAGAGACCGTTGCTCGGCAGGAGGAGCATGCGCAGTACCGGCGTGGGGGAGGGGTTCCCGCCAAGCGAACAAGCTCTAGAAATTTCCGAACGCTACCGCGCAGGCGCTAAAGCTCCTAGTGTATGATGGCACAGATGACCACTCGAAGAACCACAGTTACAGGTAAGCAACCTGTTCTTCAGTGAAAAAGAGGGCTCAAGATGTGCAGAGATGGTTTTTGATGATTGATCACTGTAGAATTTGCTTCCATGGGATATAGTTGTGGCCACCATGATAGAACAGAGGAGCATTCACACTGTTACTCACAGAGAAGTGGCAGACAAGCATTTTGTGTGCTGCTTATGCTATACTAGCACTTCCACTAGTGTAGTAGTAGTAGTAGTAGTAGTAGTAGTATTATTATTATTATTATTATTATTATTATTATTATTATTATTATTCCCTAACTCTGAGCAAGGACCGCTTCAGAATTTAAGATTTCTTGATATAGGGAGATAATGCTACCAAATCTTCCAGCCACCACCAGCTTAGGCTCAGCTGCTACTCTTGCCTTCCTGTCCTTAGAAAGATTAGCAAGTTGCTGAGCGTTCAGGCAGATAAGTGAGAAAAGTTCTTGGTTTTACACATACAGTGGTTCAAGAAGTTTATTAAGAAGTATCAGCAGAGAGGAATACGAAAATGTGAAATTGCATCTTAGGGGAAGACATCATTAAAGCACTGGATTAAAAAATTGACCTCAGATGAAATATTTTCTTTTTTGAAATTGGTGAAATGTTTGTTACAGATAACAGCATTATTTGCAAATCACTCCTTCTAGGCTCTGCTAAAGAATAACTAGAAACTAAGGCGCACTACACAGTTATAGCACTGTGATTCCATTTTAACTGGGAATGACCATAAAGCAATGGTTGCACAACAAGCAACAGCAACGTTCTGTGGAATCCTAGGGTTTGCAGTTGAGGGAGGAGCTTTTAAAATTCTCAGTCAGAGAGCTCATCTAGTGCCACTGACAAAACTACAGGTCCTAAGAATGCATAGGATACAGGCATGGCAGTTAAAATAGAATCAAAGGGTATAACTGTGCAGTGTGAAAGGGTCCCTGGTGCCTTGGCTTCTTGTTATGCCTTAGCAGAGCCTGAAAGTAATGACTTGCAAATAATGTTGTTATCTGTAACAAGCTCCATTTGTTTTTTGAATGACAACTGAAAGGTGTTCCAGTTCAAAAGCAGCAAAATTAATGCTTTGCCAAAAGCACCCGGGAGCTCATGCAGGTGTTTGTTTCTTTGTTTCAAAAGAAGATGTACTCCCTGTTTTGAAAAAACAAAGCTCTGTAGATGCCTCTGTAGTTGAGTGTGCTCCCCAGTGCACCCATTCACAGCAAAATTGCCAGTGGGACCCAGTAGCCATATGGGAATGAATTTTTGTCAAACCACCCATGGAGGGGGTGGGTTAGAAGGATGAGGATCTCCAAGATCCCACCAGAGTTGTCCACCTCTGGCATAAAGAGTAAAAAGTACATAAAGAACACTTTTTAAAGGCGTGAGATGATTTTTAAGTGAGTTTTTTCAAGTTGTCTGTCATTTTCAAAAACAATTCTAAATTCCTCTCCACGAATGAACTTCAATACAGTGATTAATGGAGCAAATTACTAGAATGTACTTTCAGCATTATTGGTAATGGCATTATTTTTAGAGGCTCTGCAAAAGTTTACACAGCAAATTGCTTTTAAAAAGTAACTTTGTAAGCTCTGTTTCTGAGAGGCAAAGGATGTACCATCTCAGTGAGAAGCCAGAAAGTTCTGCGGTTCTGATCTTCAGTCCCATGGCAACTGTAGAAAAGGACAAAGATTTCTCTCTTTAAACTGGATTGTGCAATACTGAGGTAACATGGATGAGCTGTATCACTTGTGGGAGATATAATCGTAGTGTCATTTAAGTGAGAGTGTAGTCTGTTTGCATCATTAAAAAGACTTTGCTGCCCTCTTTGAACAAGCCTCACTCATCAGTATTACTATGGTGAGTGGCAAGTAATGTGCACTTCAATAGGAGTAATTCGAATTCACAGTTAACTATAATCATTCATAATGTGTACTGGTGCTTATTACAGAGACCAACCACATTCAGTGTGCAGTGGAAGCCTTTTTTTTTTTTTTTGGAAAAAGGGGAGAGGAGCCAAATAATAAAAGAGAAAAAGAAAGAGACTGATATTGAGGCTGTTCCTGGTGCTGTTGTACATCAGTATTGTGAACCTTTGTATTTCATTCTGGTCACCTTGCCCGAAAAGGAATAGAATGAGACTGGACAAAGGAGGACAGTGCGAAGGATTAGTTCTTTGTCAGGTTGTCTTTGTGTCTGTAGTGTGTTCCAAGAAGAGCTGAATTGCCATGTTTATATGATAGGCAGCGGAATAAGGGCTGTAATGAAGGTGTACAAAATAACCCAAAGCTATCAAGAATATAAAAGAAGACTTCCATTTGTTCCTTTCAACAATACGGTAGAAATAGGCAATGAGATAAAAACAGCCATTGAGATACAAAAGGCATCTAAATCTGGTGGGCATTCAATGGAACAAGCCAATTTTTTAAATACTTACGGTATTTATTTATTTTGGTAACTGTTCTTCTGAATTAGCTGCTTCACATTCAAGATTGTCTTATTCACTGTGCGGCTGTTTTCAAAGTTGCCATGAGGTTCTGCAGGGCATCTGATCTCCACAAGCCACTCATATCCAAAGTTCAGTATAAACTGGCCTCCTGCCCATCTCCACAGTAGGAGAGAAAAGGAGAGAGAGGCCATCAGCCGTTCTACTCACCTGCGCACCAGGCATTAGTCTCTCTTTGTTCCTGTTGAGAGAGCTTCACAGCAGCCTAAAGCTGTCTCAAGCTCTGACTGGAGGAGCATTTTAGATAAGAAGAGACAAACCAGTTATTTCTCCTGATGCATCTGTATTTATCGAAACATCTGTGGAGAGAAAGCAACACCCTAGTCCTCCATGCTTAACTCAAGGGCTGAAATGAGAGGCTTAACATTTTGGAGAAGGTGAGGAACAGTACAAAAATGGTCAGCTGTTTCTTTTCTTTACTGAGCTTTTGTGCAGATTGTTATGGCCCCACACACCCTTCAAGAGTGATATGGTTTAATTGGTGAAATATTATTTAATTGGCAAATACATTAATTGGCATTAATATAAAATGGAACCTGATGTGACTGAAAGGTCAAGCTGGGCAGAGGAAAATTACTGACTGAAAATGTGTGATTGCAAGGCAGGTAAGCTCTAGGCAGAGCTGAGTCATTGTCAGGCAGATTGCCAAGCAGCTTCAGAGATAATAGGCTTAAGCTGGAGCTGGAACATCTCTGAACGTACAGTGGTCAAAGGGAAGTTCCCAGCAAAATAACAGTTGTTTCAATCCTGCTCCCTCACACTTGGATGTTGCTTTGCATTGTCCCCAAACCTCTTCACAATACAGAACTATTATGAACTATCTGTGCCATTACCTTATTGTCACTTAAACACTCCATTAACTTTGTCCAGACCCTGTTGTCCATGTTGCAATTCCCATTGTCCACTTGGCTGAGAGAGCTGTTCACACCAATACTTGCAGGGTAGTTTTGGGGTAGATAAGCCCTCTGATTTGAGCAGTCAGATGCAGTGCTTCGCTTGCTGGTGGCCATGGTGTCACTCTGATTCCTGCTACCCTTAGACACACAAGCCTAAGCCACATTGCTGCTTCTTCACGGCTCTTCTGGATTGGTAAATATTGCCCATTTTACCCTGAAATCTCACTGTGTTAAACATTCCTTCCTTTTCCTTCAGTTAGCCTTATGTGAATGCATGACTGTTCGTATCATGTGTGTGCATGAGTGAATTCCCAATAAAACACATCTTTAGCTTTTGAATCTGGCTGGTTCTTTCCTGTGAAGATCTCATTTGGTTACACCTGTCTTGCAGGCATCCTAATTAATTCTCCATTATCACGTGGGTCACCCATGTTTTGGGATAACAAGACTGCGTCTCCACAGCAGGTTCGGGGGGGGGGAGATGAGAAAGATTTTGTAATTGTAGGGAACTCTTGGAGACAGATACTAGTTTTAAGTGTTTTATGATTTTATATCTTTTTAATGTTTTTAACTGTTTTGAATGTTTTTAATGTGTTTATTTATTGTTGGAAGCCACCTTGGGTCCCACTCTGGGAGAAAGGCAGCCTACAAATTTAATAACTAAGTAAATAACTAAATTCTGTTTGCTAGAAGACTCAGGTAAAGGAAAACAGACTTTTGTAGCGTGAGAATGCCAAAATTAGAAAGTAGAGTCTATAAATTAAAACCTTGTTATACATGGAAGAACAACTGTTTAATAAGGCCTAGTCAATGATTAATTTATCATCAGTGCTGCAGGTATTATTAATAAATTGCCCTTCATGAATGGTATCAGCAGTGGACAATAAGTATAACAAAGAGTTACAAAAACATAACATGCAGTAAAAACAATAACATGCAATCATGCCATAGTGTTAAAAACAGAAAAATACAGTAACAAAGACTGACCTATTTAAAATTCATGAGAGAACAGAAGAGTTTTGACATGCTGGAAACAAAGTGACATATCTGTAAGGAGGATATTCCACAAACGGAAAGCCATGACAAGCTGTTAGAGAAAGATGCCATAAGAAGGAAGCTTAGTAGGATTTCACCAAGCCACTCTGGAGGGCCTGGTTCTGCCATTTTGTTTTCAGTGAGAAAAATCAACATAAATCAGGTCTGTCTTGTAATAGAAAAGGGAAGTCAGATAGAGTTAAAGAAGAATGGGACCCAGTAATAACTTTCCTCAGACAAAAAGGGGCGTAATCTTATAGCTGACTAATGCTACTTTATATTTTACTGTTTCATGAATATTAGAGATACCATAATTGTATTCTTCTGCTTTTCCTTTATTTGCCTTACTATCTATTTAAAATGAGGAATTGCAATCATGTCAAAAATTTACTTTAAGTTATATTTTTCTTTATTTATGGAATTTAAAGTCTTTGATGTAAAGAAACATTCCAAGTCAGGCTAAGCGGGAAAGGAAGAAGACATTATATCATTGTTACGGATTTATAGATTTATTTTTCTTTATATACATTGCAGATATCTTTGTAAGTCTCAGCCTTAAAGTATGAATCATATTAAGTCTGCAAACTTCATTTGTGGATTGTCAAATTATTCTTACGATCTATATATAAAGCCAACTTACGATTTTTTTAATTTTCTTTTGTTTTATAAATATTGTAATTCTGTGTTCTTTTGTGTGTGCAATGCAAAATATAAAAATAAAATTTAAACAAAAAAAGGTACTTAGCAGCACCTGAAAAAAGTCAGCTGATTTCATCAGAGGCTCTGGGGAATTATGCAAACGTGCCAGAGAATAAAAGCATAGGCACTTTTCTTTATTTAAAATAAATATTCATGTGTTCATGCTGTAAAAAAAAAAGAAGGTAGACCAAACAGAAAGGGCTGTGTTTTAATCAGTTGTCAGAAACATTTACTGTCTTGGGAATAGTTTGTAAGTGAACAATGGCAATTCCAGAATAAATGGCTAGTGTAGTGTCAACCCAGTTTTGTGGCACCACAGATTCCTAAAGAGGGTGCCAAATATTGATGGGATTATGCTTCACATAAGAAGGACCATCTGCAGCTCTTCTCTTGACCAAAGGTCTGCTATATTATCTATTTTCCATAGAGCTGTGGCTCTGGAATCTGTTTTGTAGTATAGGTAGTTCTGTTGCACTTTAATGCACTTTAATATATTGCTTTCACAACTCTTTCTGTTGCTTATTACGATTGTTACATCTCATCAGAAGACATCTGGTGAGCTGAACTCAAAGATCCGTGCAGCGTTTGAGCATCTTCATCGTATCCTAGAAGAGGAGGAAAGAACTGTGCTAATGAAACTAACCCAGGAAGAGGGACAATGGTTGAGGAGACTGGAAGGAGATGCTGCACGACTAGCGGAGGGGATGTCTGATTTGAAGAGGAACATAGAACACATACAGCAACAACTTGACAAACTAGGAAGCTCATTGCTTATGGAGGTGAGATTGGTTGAACTTGAAATGTGATGGTAGTGGAGTGAAACTTGGGCATTGGATATCAAAGCTAGACAAGGACTTTCCAGCTTGCTGTCTCTGTCATTACTCTCTCCGTACCCTCGAGCATATATTATACTGGTCATGCTATAGCTTCTTGTGAGATTATGTACCACTGTGTCATTTTGTACTTGCTTTTATATGTATTTATTATAGGCAGAGCTCAGAAAAGTTATTGTTTTGGACTGCAGGTTTCAATGGCTATGGCAGTTGGGGATTCTGAGACTTGTAGTCTAAAAACTAATTTTCCAAGTATTAGTGACTGATTTCATTTTTACACTGCCTGATAAACATAGATCTCTGCATATTGTAAAATATGAACATACATAGCAACAAGAAAAAAATGACTGAAGACATCATATAATAAAATCAAGATAAAACCAGCGTCAGAGAATAAGAGGCACTACAACATATGAAACCAGGATGAAAACAATAGCAAGAGAAAAAAAAGGAATGCTGCTATCTAAAAACAGTCCTTAAAATGACAGAAAGATAGTAATGCAGGCAACAGGGATGCCACGCTGGGTGGAACATTCCACAAAATGTATGTTAGGGAAGCTAGGTAATGCTTTTGTTTTTTAAAAAGTGGAATATAGACATTCTAGACAAGCCAGGAGACATTCAAATATAGTATGTTGGTTTTGAGAGGGATCGCTGGGTTGTTCGCTTGCCTGCTTGCGAAAATGAAAGAAAACAGTCCACCATTTTTACATCTCCGTTTATTGTAAACTCCATAGTCAGAGGTTGTTTTTTTTTAAAAAAAGGGTGAAGTATGAAGGAGTAGGACTGTTTGAGGCACTAATCTATCTGTGGGTATGTGCGTGAAGGAGAAGGACAGGGAGAAGGGAAGGAGGGAGAGTGAAAAGTGTTTGTTCAAAGAAGTAGTTCATTAAACTACAATTGGAAAATGTTTCCCTCTGATCAATGATACATTAAAATGTATTATTTTTACATACATACATTATCCTCTAAGTCCTTCTCAATTTTTTTCAGATAATGCTGTAAAAAAAAGTATGTTTTTTCTTTTTGCTATCATGATGGCAGCTGCAGCTCTGTTTGATCTCCAGTTCCCTCAGTTTCTCCCAGGTGTGAAGCAGCAGCTAAACTTTCCTTCCTTCTCTCTCTCCCAGTCACCCACCCCCACCTGCAAAGCGACTACAAATCAATCTTGTGTCATTCTCTCCAGCAAAAAAGGACAATTTCTAACTGCCATTTTCCTCCAGCTTCCCAAGTCACTGCACCCTCACACCCCTAGCGTGATAAGAGCTAGCTCCTTTCATCTTTATTTAAGTTGCTTAATATGATAGTTTTACATACCGTAGTTGCTATAGTTACTGTAGCATGTTTGTTCAGTAAATTATTAGAGGGAAATTTTTACCAAGGAGAGAGTGAGAGGGCAGCTGTAGGTTGTAATACATGCTCTGGAATCCAAAATCCTTCAGAGCTAAAAGACACAGGCTGGGATACTGTTGGGGCATTATGCTAGTTTCAAAACCACAGCATGTGTAATTTCATGCGCTGAAATGTTGCTGTTGGCAAACTCCCATGTATGACTACGTGGGGAAATAACTGACTTGAAGCATAACATGAGAGTGCAAGGCTGTGGCATATTTTGCATTCTTGCTCCATTTCTATTGTTTTGTTCATTTGTGGAACTAGAGGATCATTTGAAGCAATCTCCCATCCAGACATTGGCCAGGTCCACATACATCAACCAAGTTGGCTCTATTACATGCCTTCACTGCTCTTTTATCCAATAGCATTTTCTCTAAATATAGGACTCCCCTAATGGCAGAATTCAAGAAAGTTTTCATAATATGCCTTTTCATGATCCAAGATTTCATATATACCTTTCCATAGTACCTCTTTCCACGATCACACTGTTGCATGAAAAATAAGCTTTTATTAAAATGCCTGTATAGATGTATCATTTTACATGTACACCATCTTGAGAGACCTTGATAGGGCCAAAAGTCAATACAGTTTAAATAAATAAAATGTGTGTGCATGCACAAGAGAAGAAGGGTTATGATCTCTCTCCTTTTCTCAAAAGATGAAATTGCTGCTCTGTCTTAGAGGAATTGTCCAGAAGACCCATCTTCTTCTCTCTTACCTCTCTCCTGCTGCTTTCCTTGTTAGTCTGGCTGGTTAGAACTGATAGAAGTCAACATCACCTGGAGCATCACAGGTTTTCCTAGCCTGGCTTTACACAAACTTGTGTTCGTACAGCAAGCATCAGCCCAGACCCTTGCAGGATTAGTTTCTCGTTAAAATTGTGTCCGTAATTTTATTTTTAATTAAACATGTGTCAGTGCAGAGGCAAGAAAAAAAGACAATAAATTTGTTTGAGCAGCTGTATAAGGATTAAATGAAGTGTTTGTTAATTTCTCTGCTTCTTTTTGCAGGTGGAAAATGTGACAGAAAGGTACGTGTCTAGAAAGAGAAAAACCTGTTTCTCTCTTATCTTACCTGTTCTGCTGCAGTGGAATGGATGTTTGTGTTTTTTAAAAAAATTAAAAGGAGTGAGTATCAACTCTGTAGCTTTGAAGCATTGAAATAATCAGTTTGGAGAGAGGCTGGTAAACAGACTGATTGTGGGAAATGTGGGGAGATTTGTGAACATGGGCACTGTTGCATAGACAAGTAGCGCTCACAGTTGGTTGCTCCAAACCTGCTGGCACGGAAATTATGAAGCACAAATTGTGAATTACCCCATATTTTCTCAAGAAAATGTTCACAATGGGAGTTGGGCATGGGGATGGTAGTGAGGCTGCAAGTTTTGCATGCCACTGGTGTGAGGTGCAGCTCACCGGCTATGTATTATCACCTGACAGGTACTTGACAAATCTACTGTACTCAGTCACAGAGAACTGGGAATCCATGGGGAGTTACTATATGTGGCTAATGGGCTGCATTTAGTTTGGTGGCTTGTCTTGTTTTACTTTTATAGCTTTGAGAGCACCAAGTTGCTCTGTTCACTAGATAGCAAACTGATGCCTTTTGACTTCCCATCTCAGGTCACATATAGGAGAGACCCAGTATTCTTATCCATTTAGTAGTGATGTGAGGGCCTGGGGGAAGAGGGAAAAAAGGAAGATCGCTTTTTCTGAAGCCTTTCTGTTTTTCAGAAAAATAGAAAGAAATTAGATTATGAAATATGTTCTTTTAAATTGATGAATGAAATATTTAAGATAAGATGTTCATATAGTTACTCCTCCCACAGACAGACCAGGAGTTATACATTTGTACCTGTGTGGAATTCACAGTTCCCTATAGTCTTTAGTTTAGGTAACACATAGGAACAATGAAAATCCCCCAATCCTAATTTATAGGGAAGCAGCCATTGTAACCAATGTGGCTTTGTTCTCCTGTCAGGAAGTAGCTGATGTACATTCCCGCTCACTCCTTCATGCAGGCAGTCTCTGGCATGAGGAGGAATTGCCACAGGGATCCTGCTTCAGCCTGTCACAACAGAGATCATTTACAGGTGGGAATGGAATATTAGCTCCTTCCTGAGTGACAGGGGAACAGTCCTTCTGTAAGTGGAGATTGGAGGGGTTGGGATGAAATTAACTACAATAGTTACACATTTATACCTGCCCAATAGGATTGTGGCCTTTATTTCTGAAAACTACCTAGTAGGTAGAATTTTATGGAAGAGTATGTACAGTATCTCACATCATTGCAATTCTTGGTATTAGACTTATTTCTTCAGGTTCTTTTTTATGGAAATGGAGTGCTCTGTTTCTGCTTGGTGCTTGGAGAACTAGAGGGGACAAAAAAGATCTTTGTTTTCTTCAGTTTCTGTTGTGTCTTTAGGGGTTTTTTTTAGGGTTTTTTTCTTTTTTGTCTATTCTCCATAAACTGGCAAAAACAGAATGATTCTTTGGCCATTTCCACACGGGCTTAAAAAGCCGGTGCAGAGTGTCCTCCAGAGAGGACATCTGCACCTGGGAGCAGACTGAATCGGACTACTTTACATAGTTCCGCACCTCAGTCCGCTCTGGAACGACCCGAAGTGGTCATGCAGCGTGCTTTTTAAAAACCCGTTTCTTCAGGTTTTTAAAAGGCACGGAGCGTGCCACTCCATGCCACTCCGTTCCCATGCTCCAGTGCAGATCTGCCGGGGGCGGGCTTTAGGCTGGCGAGCTTCAGCAGTTGGTGGAGAGCCTCCACCAACCGGAAGCCGCCATTTTCATCCCCGGAGCAGTGCAGAGCGGTGGCCACGCACTGCTCCGTAGCAGCCTGGACCCAAGTGTCGAGCCAAGAAGTCCGTTAAGTACCAGACCGGGGCGATTCCATCGCCACGTGCGGAAATGGCCTTTATAGTTCAGATGTTCTTCTACAGTTCAAGACCTTTTAGCGCTATTTGTAACAAAAAAGAAATTTAAAAACTCAATTCAGTGTGTTGCTATTTTCTGAATGAAATGAACTTTAAATTTATCGGGCATGGTAACTTTATTCCAAATGAAGTTACACATGATGCATTTTACATTCCAGTAGTAACAAAGTGACTTTCAATCCATAAAGGGTGCTAATATTGCTCTTCTTTCAATTTTCCCCAACTTTCTTTTTTCCCCCCAAAAAAACAGAAAATCTCAGGATCCCCCTCAACCCACACGTTCAGATTTTCTTGAAATTGTACATCTCTACTCTTAAGACACCCTGTTTTTAGAAGGCTATAAGTAGAGGACATGATTTGACTAAAGCTGATGGGAGTTAGTGCATGAGATTTGTGTTTTTAATTGTCCACCCACCCACCCAGAATACACACTCCCATTGGTTACCTAGATTAAGCTAATTGCCATGGCTGGGCTTGCCGCATTTTAAGAAACTGGGGATCCACAAATCTATTGCACAGAACTATAAGGGATCTGTGTGGATTAAGAATAACAGTGTTGTTGTTGTTGTTGTTGTTGTTGTGTGCCTTCAAGTAGTTTCCGATTTATAGTGATCCTAAGGCAAATCTATCATGGGGTTTTCTGGGGCTGAGAGTGTTTGATGTGCCCCAGGTCACCCACTGGATTTCCGTGGCCAAACAGAGAATTGAACTCTGGTCTCCAGTGTTGTATTCGAGTGCTCAAACCACTACACCATACTGGGTCCCATACAGCAGGCAAAAGCTGGCCGAAGAGCTGTTCTTTGTGGTTTGATTGTGGTTCTGGAGTGTTTTTGCCTATATCTTCTCTTGTTCACCAGATTTTCTCTGTTCTAGGCCAGCCACAGATCTGGAAGGACTGACAGCCTTTAGCATAGAGCGGCACAAGGACCTGTATGATGGGCCCCTGCAGTACACATTTTGGAGAAGAATGCTAAAGTCCATCAGCACGGGTAAGAACCCCTCATTGCAAGGGGCATAAAGGGGGAAGACCAGAACTCACAGAGTTCAGGCACACTTCATAAAATCTACTGTTTTCCTACCGTGCTCTCTTCCAACAGCTCCAGCCTCTGTGGTCTTTGACCCAGAAACAGCCCACCCAAACCTTGTCCTCTCCAAAGATTTGACAGCAGTAACAGAAAGAGAGACACCCCAGCCTGTGCCAAGAAGTCCCAAGCGCTTCCTGCAGAGTGTGAACATCCTCGGCAAAGCATCTTTTGAGAGGGGGAGACATTACTGGGAAGTCTGGGTGGGCAGCAAGACCAAGTGGGACCTGGGAGTGGCAGCAGACTCTGTGGACCGGACAGCTAGAGTCAGGCTGTGCCCTGAGAATGGCTATTGGGCTATACGGCTACGGGAGGATGCTGAGTATTGGGCTGCAGCCACCCCCTGGGTGCGCCTGAGGCCCCGGTGCCCACTAAAGAAAGTGGGTGTTCTGCTGGATTGCAACACAAACAAGGTGGCTTTCTACAATGCTGAGGACATGTCCTTTCTCTTTGCCTTCCACCAGGCCCGGACATGCAAGTTCTACCCTTTCTTCAGCACTTGCTTCAGTGATGGCAAGAAGAATGAGGAGCCCATGAGGATATGCCATCTGAATCTGTAGGTGCCATCTGGCTGCTTTCAAGCTAGAAAACCAGGCAGGATCCCTCTTGAGTTGCCTAGACATCTAACCACCACAGTGGTCTTTCTCCCTATTACCAAAATGAGAAATGTTTGCTTGGGCATTTCCTTTCTGCCCATCCTCTTGCGAGCTTTTTGTACTTGTAGAATAGTATAACCTCTGAGTTCCATTGGCCCCATTTACTATTACTGGCAAGGGGTATTTACTGTCTTGGTGCAAAAAGGATGCTGAATCTTTCTGTGCCACCACCCCTAAGAAGTTGGTGGTTTGTAGGAATGATATATTGTCAGTAAGCTTTGAGCAAGAAAGATAACACACTAGATAACAATAACAAAAATATCAGAATAAAAAAATAAAAATGTGAAACCTTGAAAAGAATTATACATACCTTCACTTTTCTTCAGAGTAACTGTTTGGTCTCTTTCCATGCCTTCTGTTAAGTATGTTTTGTTATACATGAGAGACTACTACTCAAATATTGCTGCTTGGTGGTTTCTCCCAATCTGCACAAGAGTAAATCTGCACACATGGACCAAAAAAAAATTTGTTAACTCTAAGGCCATTTCCGCACAACACTCTTATAGTGCAATGGTTCCACTTTCAACCTCCTATAGAATCCACAATCATTCCTCACCTTTATTCTGTTCATAGTTGCTGTGGCACAGCCATCACCTTTCAACCAACCGTATGGTGATAAACGCCTGTTAAAACTAGCTAGGATGACTGATGGCAAATGAGGGGCATACTTAAAGCTTTTTCCGCCTTGTAGAACCTGCCAGAGCTTGCATTCTTCCGGCATAGCTTTCAAGAACCTAGTGTCACTTCCATATCCGGTTGCTAAAGGTCCTTATTTGAGTTCCAGAAAGCTTGCCCCCTATGTGAATTACCAGGAAGCAAAGAATCCCATAGTGGGGGGCATGCGTCCTTGGAGAAAAAGGGGGCTTGAATTGCAGAAGAAAGCGAACCTGTGTAAAGCTCACTGTCAATACTGATTTCCCATTCCCCTTTCCCCTTCCCTTAAAGCTATTTGATGCTTTCTCATGAGTGTTCAGGGAACCATCAAAATGGACAGGGCAGGTTGGAGTAGGGTATTTCTTTGGCATGCGCATAGGGACTGCCTGGCTGCTTTCTGTTGCTCTGCAGGTTACAGCATGTTCCAGGCAAAAGTTGACTTGAGCAGCTGAAAAGGGAGAGGCTGTTAAAGATGAAACAAGAAGCCCAAAACAACATCAGTTACACTTCAGTCCACACTCAGGATAACAAATCCACACAGAGAAGAACAATCTTTCAGCCTGTGGGTGGGTGCATATTTTAATAAAAGTCTGTATCAAGGGGGTACACTGTATGTGTATGTTTGTGTGTCTAGATCCATTTCACTGTGGCTTCAATCCTGGTTATAGGAGAGAACTTTGGATGCCTTGGTGGATGACGTACAGGGCAACTGAACAGAAGCAGTGCGTCATTGTTGTTTCTGTTCTTTCAGCAGCACTCAATGCCATTGAATATGATATCCTTCTAGGCTGCGTCTCCATCAAGGGACATGGGGATGCTGCTTTACAGGGGCTCTGTTCCTTTTTGGAAAGGCAAACCCAGAGACTGGTGCAGGGGGACCACCTTCAGCATCCTGGCCTTTGGGTGTCCGATGCGATTTATTCAACATGTATGTGAAACTGCTGGGACAGGCTGTCTGAAGATTTGGAATTTATTGTCACCCCTAGGCAAATGACAGCTATTTTTCTCCTTTTCATCTAACTTGAAGGAAGCTGTCTTGGTGCTAAAGCAGCACCTTTGGACTGGATGAGGGCAAACAAAGCTGAAGCTTAAGACAGAGCTGCTCCTGGTTAGGCAGAAGGCAAATCAGATAAAGGGATTCAGCCTATGCAGGTTACATTTCCCCTGAAATCTTGTGTTCATAGCTTGGACATATTCTTGGACTCGTCCCTCAACCTGAATGTCCACGCTTCTGTGGTGGCCAGGAGTATATTTACCCCGTTAAAACTAGTGCACTAGCTGCATCCATTTCTAGATTAGCCAGATCTGGCCATGGTGACGCATGCCTTGATTAAACCCCAGTTGATTAACACCCACTACATGGAGCTATCTTTGGAAACTGGATAAATTTTAGCAGGTTCAAAATGCTGCTGCTAGGCAGCTAATAGGCTGGTTATGGGGACCATATAATTCCCTTGCTGAAACAGCTTCAATTGCTGTCAGTCCATTTCCAGGCACAATTCAAAATTTTACCTATAAAGCCTTAATAAGGCTTAGGTCCAGACTATCTGAAAGCCTGTATTTCCCCCTACAAGCCTGTCCAGTTCTTAGCAGTTTGCAAGAGAGGGCTTTCTTTCCATCCCACTATCCTCCCAGGCTGGACTGGTGAAGACATGGGACCAAGCCTTCTTGGTGGCAGCTCCTAGGCTTTGGAATTTCCTCCTAAGCGAGGTTTGATCTACCCCCTCTGTTGTCTTTTCACAGGCAAGCAAAGATCTTGTTTAAACATATCTTCAGCCTTGGCTGTCCCTGGTGGAGTGATGTGCAAATGGGTGTGCTTTTTTTTTTTATGTGTATTTTGTGAGGCAGCTTGGTATAGTGGTTTGGGTGATGGACTATGAGTTTGGAGAGCAGGGTTCTAATCCCTGCTCAGTCATGGTAAACCACTGAGTGACCTTAGTCAAGTCACATCCCCTTAACCAAAGAGGAAGGCAAAGACAAACCCCTTCTGAACAAATATTGCCAAGAAAATCCTGTAATAAGTTGGCCTTATGATCACTATAAATCAGAAACAACTTAAAGGTACACAACAGCAACATGTATTTTAAGTATTTAAATTGTTTTAATTTTTAATGTCCTAAAAGAAGTGCTTTAAATGAAGGTATAGGTTCCATAAGTTGGAAACAAGGGCATGCAACAACAAATCATTTAATTCTGTTTAAACTTTTATACTCTGTATTGTTTTAGATATTCTGTTTTAATTTATACTGCAAGCTGGTTTGAATCCAACTTGGGAGAAAAGCAGAACATAAATAAAATAATAAATAAATAAATAATAAAAATAAATATTTGTGTGTGATACAGAACTTGCTTCCACGCAGTAAGATCTCATTTAAATTAACAATGCAAGTATATACATATCTACTCAGAAGTAAGTCCCCATGCATTGGTGGGACATACTCCCTGGTAAATGGGTATAGGATTGTAGAAGAAGTAAGGCACTCTAAAAGGCTGTTGGACATGCCTCATTTTCTTTGTCTGTCATGCTTTTACCAATTGTATGTATTTAGAAGTAACTTCATTCTGTTTATTTTCTGTAGCTGATGGCATTGCATGTAATTTTCCCCATCTCCACTTTTATCTTAACAATTCCATGAAACAGGTTTAAGTTGAAATAATGCAGTTGGCTCATGGTGACCACATGAGCTTTATGGAGGAGCTGGGATTTGAACTTGTAGCTGTAATATAAATTTATAGAGTCTTATGATTCCATGATTAGAATTATATAACTGGAAGAGCCCTAAGCTTCATCTAATCCAAGCTTCATCAGTGCAGGAAACCACGGCTATGATACAGCTCATTTTGTTTTCTGCTCACTCACTCCAGTTCAAATATTGCAGAGCCAGGAAAGTTGCACAAAAGGTAAAGAAAAATGTTCAGAGGGTCCTTTTTTTTTTCTTTTTTTTTAAACAAGGAACAGTTTCTTCTGTAATCATCTTTGAAGTCAATTTGGATTGTTTCTCTGAATGTTGTTGGAGCTTACTGTCTGTTGTTTGGGGCATTCTGGTGTCAAATACTTCTGAAAAAATAAGCTTTTTCCTATTAAAAAAAAACAAGTGGAGTGATAAGGAAAAATGTTCTATGAATCTAATCAAATTTCAGATTCAGGTTACTTTGAATATTAATCATAATTGAGAAACATTTTAAGATATGAATTAAAAGGATTCAGGACTGTTAGTGGATGTCAAAAAGAAAACTAATTACGGATTTTTGAAAAGACCAAAGTTTGTGCATGATGTAACTTATCTTTTGAGAATGTGGAAAATGTGTTAATTTCTAGAAAATGCATAGCTAACTGAAATTAATATTTCTATTTAATACTTATGGTGAACACAACCTTATTAATAGCTTCCTGATTGTCAAACCAATATGACTCAACTGAAATTCCTGGGAACCTAGTAACCTACTTCCACATGATGATATGACGGCAAAGTAGGACCTTAGGGATTAAAGTTTTCTGTATTTCTGGGAAATGTTCACCTCACAGGAAGACATCTGTGCAAGAAGAACTACCTTATACTGAAGAACTAGTGGAAGATAAAGTTATAAAAATGTCAGGTGACTGGAGCATTGAGATGCAGTAGTTCAGAACAGTTGTGAATTTGACAGGGTTGTTTAAGAGGCCTCTGCCAAGATCAGTCTGTACAAGGATGTACAAGCATCGGTTTGTTTTCATTTTAATAAAACATCTGTCTTTTACCGCACCACATAAAAATGCTTATCTCTGCCCATTCTTCTCCAGGTTTTCAGTTTCACCATCTGTCAGTTTGTTTTTATTATTTTTGCAGCCATGGACAATGTCAATCTTTCACCTAATATTGATACTGAATACTTTCTTACCAGGGAGGGGCAGGATTTCCCTTTTTTTCTCTCCTTTTTTTCACAATGTTGCTGTAGTAAAGGAGATCCTTTTCTTGGGGTGAGTCCTCAGTTTGCCAGTAGAGGGCTCTGTCTACCAACAGAATGAGCTGACTGACTGTTGATTCTCCTTGGATGTGTATTGGTTTGGGCACAGACAGCTCCTTGCTAGTTGCTTGAAATGTTACTTTTCTTTTCTTTTCTTTCTTTCATGTTCTGTTCTGTTTGAATTTTCTCTGTAACAATCCCACATCACCCTATCTGTGACAGATGACAGCTCTGAGGTCGATGAGCAACTGATTGTGCCAGGAACAGAGCCAGTGATTGACCAAGCCAGCTTGCAAACGTCCCCATCAGTTGAAGGACAAGCGGAGGCAGAGTTGCCCCAGCCAGCTCCAGAGCGAGAGAGAACCAGCTGTGATTTGGAGGAATTACAGTCCCTTCTGACCCTCAGCCCCCAATCACAGAGGAGGCTGAAATGGACATCTCAGGGAGAAGCTGCGTTGGCTAGATTAAGGAAGCGATGACAAATAACACCTGTTTTCAGTGGCTATTTAAGTCTATCAGTGTAGCTTGCTTTTTACATGTAGCAAATTACTATGCAAACCTCTCGACCCTTGTGCTCTGGCTCCCTCAACCCCTCTGGATGGGCTTTTGGCTTTCTTGGCCTTTTGGATTAGACCTTGACTCAGCTGGGCTCAGCGTTTCCATTAGCTGTTGGTGTTGGACACTCCCCGCTGCCCCCTCTTCCTTCTAGGGCAAGTCCCTTTGCCTCCCCTTCTTTGCTGGCAGAGGGGCACAGGCAGGGAGTTGGACTCTGACACTATCAAGTATAATTTAACAAACATCAAAAACAATCCTGCATTTAATAGTCCACATGAACCCTGGAAAGATGTTTCCATATGGTATTTATCATGCTTAAAGCCATTTTAGCACTGAAATGTGTACTATTCTATGTACGAATTATTTAGAATAGCCAAGTTAGCCAGCCTATTCAACAGTCTTCCTTTATTAATTCACTAGATAGGTATATTACCTGAGGTTTATGCTATAACGGCTGACGCTGGTATATTTCAAAGTGGTGTGAGAGCCAGCATGGTGTAGTGTTTTGAGCTTTGGATTATGACCCTGAAGACCAGGTTTCAGGTCTGTGCTCAGCCATGGAAACCCACTGGGTGACCTTGGACATGTCACACTCTCAGCTCCCAGAACCCCCCATGCTAGGTCTGCCTTAGGGTCACAGAAACAATTTTGAAGGCACACAACAACGATTGCATCCTGTGCCATCCTGTTCAGCTCTCACCCACCATCCTTCTGGTTGTTAGTTTTCTTTCCATGATTTTTTTTTCTTCTATATAAACATAAAAAAGTAGCAGAGAGATTGATCTGCAAAACAAGACATCCCTTAAGTGTCTCTTTTTGTGGCATGAGCTTACTAAGAGACCTAGAGATAATAGGTCTCTAGCCTTCTGAACAGAAGGGGCTGGGGGAGGCTGAGGGAAGTATTTGAGAGTGCTCAGTCCCAGCTGGTTTGCCCAGTCCTGCTGCCACTTAGGGCTGAGGCTAGGGAATGCTAAACTGCCTTTCTTATGGCTTTGTTGTGTGGATTACTAAGGCCATTTCCACACTAGACAGTTATAGCGCTATGATTCCACTTTCAACATCCTATGGAATTCTGGGGTCTGCAGTTTAGGGTGGAGCTTTTGAGACCTCTCCCTAAACTGCAAACCCCAGGATTCCATAGGATGTTGAAAGTGGAATCATAGCGCTATAACACTCTAGTGCGGAAATGGCCTCACATAACAGATATGAAGATTTTTTTAAAAAAAATACATTGAAGACATCGTTCAGAGGTATATTATGGTGTCCTAGAAGCCATAGGGTATCATGGAACTCTCTCTGAAAAAAGAGGGAGGTCCATCTTCAAAGAGCATTCCTAGTTGGCCACACAAAGCTGTTCCATCACACCAGTCCTCCCATTGTAGCAGCAACAGCTGAAGGTATGTGAAGAAGCTCAAGCAAGGCTTTGGATCCACCTAATCCAATGTCTTCTTGTGCCATTCCCCTCTGGAAGAAAAAAAATTGAACACCAGCCCTGAAACTGCTGTAATTACCTTACTTTCCATTGAAATGCTTTGGGAGCGGGGGAATGATGATGACATGAAAGACTATAGCTGAAATCTTGAATGACTGTGCAAGGCATAATGTCCATGTGTGCATAGCTCTATGCCTTCCTTCCCACCCCCCACAGCAGCCAATCTTTGTGGGGCTGCTGCCACCACTATCAAATGGCGAGGAAGAGAAGGGGGTGATAGGGCAGTGACTCCCTCTCTGTCCCTCTGCAGTTTGCTGTGCAGAAAGGCAGAGGAAAGACACCATTATTGTTCCTCTGGCTCTCTCTGACACAAAGTGCAAAGTGAGGGAGTCCCCACTGCCAAATTCCCTCCACTTCCTTATATCTCCAAGCCCTATATAAAAAGATCTCCTCATATATGACTTGGAAACTGGGGGAGGGGATGTTGGATGGGGCAACATGATAGCTATGTTTAAATATTTGATGGGATGTCATATGGAGGATGGAGGAAGCCTGTTTTCTGCTGCTCCAGAGACTAGGACATGGAGCAATGTCTTCAAACTTCAGGAAGAGAGATTTCAACTACAGTTGATGGTAAGAGCAGTTTGACATTGGAATACACTGCCTCAGAGTATGGTGGAGTCTTCTTCTTTGAAGGTTTTTAAACAGAGGTTGGATGGCCGTCTGCCTCTATGGTCTCTTCCAGCTCTATGATTCTATTCTACTTTTCCCCACAGAAATGGGACTCCAGGTACTCTGCAACATCAAAACAAATACAGGATAGATAGAAACACATAAAAGATTACCATTAAAATGTAACTGAACAGTACAACACTAAAAATAATTTACAACTTCCATTACGAAAACTAAAAAGTAGAAAAATAGTACAGCATACTATTAAAAGCCCCTGCTTTAGAAACAGGCAATTTCTGAAAGCCTGTTAGAATGTTCTGTTTCGAAAAATACAGGCTGCCCAACAGGACAGCAAGGAGGGGGTAGTTCAAGTCTTCTTAGGCAGGTCCAGAGCCTAGGATCAGCCAATAGAAAAACCTAGGAAGGATTAAAAGTCAACAGCAATAAAAACAGTATGGAGTAGAAGGGTGGATGATTAAATGGGCTCAGAATGTAGGTTATCTAATTGAATTAGATGCATGGGAAAAAAGTATGGAAAACAGATATTAAATTTACTCTGAATTTAAATTTAAGAGAAAACTTCTGTAAGATGATGCATAGATGGTATATGACTCTGGAGAGGTTGCAAAAAATAACAAAAAATAGAGATGCAAAGTGATAGAAATGCAGGAAGAAGGTGGGAACCTTTTTTCATATGTGGTGGACTTGTCAAAATACAAAGAAATTTTGGAAGGGTGCAATTCAAAAAGTTTGTAAAATGAATTTTGAATTGGCACCGGAATTTTATTTGTTGAATATATTAGGTCAGAATCAAGAGATTAGAAGACATCAAAAGATAATATTGTATTTGATTACAGCGGCACAGTTGACATATGCTCAGCATTGGAAAGAAAAAATAGAAATTAATTTAGAAGAATGAAAACTAAAAGTGTTGGATATGGTTGAGACTGAAAAATTAGCATATTCTTTAAAAAACAAATCTGTTCAGAACTTTGAAAGGGAATGGAAAGGGCTAATGGATTGGTTAAAAATGTAAATACATGTGATGATTAGGTAAAAATGTATTTGTGTAAAAATAGAGAATTCATTATGGAAAAGATAGTAATGACTGAACTGGGGAAGAATAATATAGGGAAGTGTCAGTGGGGAGGGACATATCAAACATGGTGATGTATGTCTCTTTTTTATGTGTTGCAAAAAAACTAATAAAATGTTTTTATTAAACAAAAACAGTATGCAGTAGGAAAACAGCCTTCTGTTTGTGAGTGTGTACCTGAAAGGGCTTTGGTCTGTGTGGGTCTTCCAATTCTACATCCACCTATTCTCTTAGAATTACTCTATAAATCACTATATGCATCCAGTTTATTGCTTAGTATGTATCTACCTGGTTCTCACTTTGAGGCACCAACGTTACACCATGCTGATTTGCTTTCCTGTAATTCCTTTATGAGAGCCAGCGCGGTTTAGAGGTTTGAGCATTGGACTATGACCCTGGAAACCAGGGTTTGATTCCTCACTTGGCCATGGAAATCCACTGGGTGACCCTGGGTGAATCCCATACGCTCAGCCCCAGGAAAAAACCTGTGATAGGTTTGGCTTAGGGTTGCTATAAATCAGAAATGACTCAAAAGCATACAACAACAAGAACAACAATACCTGTGCATCCTGGCTGCCCTCCTAGCTTGATCTGTACATACCTATGTTAACCAAGGAACTGAGTCTGGGGACAGATTGAAGCTCAATTCTAGCCTGGTGGGATTCTCCCATTTTGCTGCCTGGAAGCTTGTGTGTTCCCTATTTCAGATTAACTTTTGTGTCTGATTCTCTTTTATCCACTTAGTATACCTATTTTTCACCTCAAATCACAAAGATGAGTATATGTGATTACAAATTTTTTCCCTCATATGTCATAATATTCCTTGTAAATAAAATAGAAAAATACCTTCAGAAATGAAGTTAGCTCAAGACTCGTCAATATAACCACTGTAAAAGAGAAAGAGGCACTGATTTAAGCTAACAGCTCCACTTGTCTTTGAGCAGCAATTTTATTAAAGCAAAAGCTTTTGAGGATTATAGTTTGCTTCATCAGTGCATCACATGTCATTCAAAGTAGGCACACAAATATGAAGTGTATACAGTATATGTGATGTGATGGGGAAGTAAGGTCAGAGGCAAAGGACACAAAGATGGGCTCATAATTCACTTAAAATATACATCTATGACCTTGTTATTCTGTTTTTTCACAGCACTGTGTGAATATAGTAGTCTTAAGAAATGCCTGATGTAAATCATGAAGGCGAAACAGATGTGCATAGTGAAGGACTTGGCTGTAGTGAAAAGATCTTGTGTTCTGAATGAAAATAAGGTATTTATACCAGCTCATAGGTTTCTAATGTAAGTTGGCACTTGTGTGCTCATTTTGTAGTTGCACAATAAGTGAACTGTGTGCAGTAAGTGAAGTTGATAGGGAGGCTGATAGAAGCACATGTTGATGGTTAGATGAAAGTTTTTGAAGTCCTGATGACAATGACATCTGTTTCAGCAATTCAGACAGAGACTATACTAGCTGACTAGTAAAGGGAAAGGCTAGATCAATAACACCAGGCTAACATAGAGGAATACTCTGCTACAGGAAAGGCTCAGAAAACTCAGTGGCAGAACATGGCTTGCATCTATCTATGTGTGTTTATGTGCCATCACACAGTGACAGAACATGGTTTGTCATCTGCCTGTGTGTGTGTGTGTGTGTGTGTGTGTGTATGTGCCATTCATGTGCCATGAATGTCATAGGACTTCCTTAGGTAAGGGATACTCAGAGATGATTTTGCCAGTACCTTCCTCTGAAATAAAGTCCACAGTGCCTGGTATTCATTGGGGGTCTCCCATCCAGGTACTAATCAGCTGCTAACCCTGCTTAGCTTTCAAGGTCAGTCAGGATCTGGTGCCTTTAGGGTGTTGAGGCCCTTATGGCTCCTGGCTAAAATGGCTCTGGCCTTGCTAGTCTGTTTTTCAATATTCCAAAGTCCATCCTAGTCAATGATACTTCCCTCTAACACACGTTGGGGAGCAGGCCTGTCCTTACAGACAGCTTCCTAAGTTTAAATAGGTATGTTCCAGCAACATCAAGCCCCATAAAAGTGACCCAAAAGCATATGCATCTCCCAGCATTGCCCACTACTGACTATGCTTGCTAGGGCTGCTGACAGCTGCAGTCAAACAATATCTGGAGGGCCACAGAATTCTCATCCTGGCTTAATCATGCAGTTGCACTGGAGAAACTGAAGGGTGGAACTAGCTGTGATGTAGGAGACTGAACAACTTTTAAAGTAAGATGGTGATTTTGCTCAAACAAAAAGGAACATTGGATCTTGCAGGAGCAGAGAATGTTTAGACCTTCAGCAGTTATGGCATGGAATTCCCATCAGCGCCACCCAGTGTGGCCAACACGAGGGGCTTTTTGAGAGAGGTGTATTACAAAATAACCTGGGGGTCAAAAGTTCCCACCTTCTGACATGCATACTAACCAAGGGTAGCAGACCTTATTGCCAGTCTTAATGAGGCAGAATCAGCAACAAGATAGGCAGCTTGGAGAAGGGTAAGCCTCTATAGACACTGTCTCTTTCCTCAGATGTATTTGGGTGTTAGCTCAGTAGGCAGATTTATATACACAGATTGTAAATAGGAGGTCAAAAGGAACTTAAGCGCACATGGTACAGATAGGCAACTTGCTTTTAACTGGTAACACTCAGTCAGAAAAAGAACAACTCAGGATATGAGCTGGCGGTTTAAAACAACCGTCCTATGGCATCTTAAAGACTGATCATTTGTCAGCCCTTATTGTCAACCCTGCATATCACAGATTTTGACAATTCCTTGAGGCTCTTTTGAAGCGTGGCAACCCTACCCTCTACCAGGGTGATGTACAACAAATAAAACCATGGCACAGGCACACCAGTTTTCCCCCCAGGGGGCTATTCAGGGGCAATTGCTGTTTGGAGTTTTAAAGCATTGTTCTGTGACTTCTTACAGTTAAAACCATGTTCTTAACATAAAGCAAGAGAGGCCCATAATTCTGAGGAATGTAGCAAAAGCTCAGTGGTGCCATTTGTTTTAGATTCCTAAGACTGAGATTAGAGTGACAGGTTTGGACCCCTGTCAACACTTGCCCACATACTTGGGGGAAACAGACTATATCACCTCTTGGCTAAGACCTTCTCATCTGTCAGCAACCTTCCCAAAGGGTGAGATTAGAAGGACCCTTTCTGTAGCTTAAGATTTTCAAAAAGCCTGGTGGATCCAGGCCCAGTTGGCAAGACCAACTTCTTCATTGGCAGAGGCCAACAACTCTGAGGGATGAGAAAATAGTTGAAGACACTTGACTTGACTGATAGATTTGTCATGGTTATCTAATCTTACAGAAGCCTGGGGACGGCCAGTGTTATGTTGTTCTTATCCTGGCACTGAACGAAGCAGATTTTTTTTCCCCAGAAGCTGCTGAGCTCCCTGCTTTAAAAATGTTCTAGATTTAACAGTCACCTTCCCACTCTCACAGTGCACGAGCATAAAGGCCCCGGATGGAAATTGCCTGCAAATAACATGTACCCCAGATTTGATCCAGTTATCATCCAAAAGTTGAATAAAGCATGCAAATATATGTAGATTCATTGTTGTTGTCTGCCTTTAAGTTTTTTTTTCCAACTTATGATGACCCTATGGCAAACCCATCATGGGGTTTTCTTTGCAAGATAGAGGGGATTTGCCTTTGCCTGAGGCTGAAAGAGTGTGACTTGCCTAAGGCCCACCAGTGGATTTCCACAGTCAAACGAGAATTTGAACCCTGATCTCCATGTCAAAGTCCAACACTTGAACCATTACACCAGAGCTTTCCAAACTTTTCATGTTGGTGACACACTTTTTAGATATGCATCATTTCATGACATAGTAATTCAGTTTTACCAGCCTACTGGAGGTTAAGTTGATTTATGTACTAATACAGACCATTTAGCACTTGATTCTTGAGCAGTTTCCTCTACGGCTGCTACATTTTGTTCATTGCAAATGTCATCTTCACCAGCATTTCATTTCTTAATTGAAACTTATCCATTTTAGAAGTAATTCAACTGCCATGTGAGTAACTAAATAAGAAAACAACAGCACATCACTCTCTCAGTGATAAAGTAAGAGAACAATCCCTTGCGGTACACACCTACAGAGCTTTTTTCACATTCACTTCAACTCTTTCCAACTGAACAGGCATGCGCAGTACCCAGAGGCCTAGGGTGGGGAAAGGCAGCCCCCCCCACCTAGTCCTAATCACTGCCATCATTCTTGCTGGGGAAAGGCCCCAACAAGAGTGATGGCAGGAGAAAAAGGCAGCCACCTCCCACCTGGTCCTAGCTTACTATTGTTGCCCCAATAGCACCAGTAACCCTAACCCTAATGCCATAATCCTAACTCTTAACCCCTAACTCCTAACCCCACCCCAACCCTACCCCAACCCCTACCCCAATGGCACCAGTACTTTGGAACTCTCCCAAAAGAGATGAGACTGGCTTTTTCCTTGTTTTGCTTTAGACAAGGGATAAATGCTCTCCTCTTGTGTCAGGCTTTTAATGTCTGCTATTTTGTCGCTCTAATTTTAATGCTGCATGTAAATTTACTTCACTTCCTTTCCCCCTTTGTTTCTTGGGATTTGATGGAACGTTCCAATATTTTTATCTTGCATCACCCTAAGTGCCTTCTAGGCAGGGGGTGCAATTTTATAGATTTATTAAATGCATAAACAAGCAAACTCCATTCTTTACTCCCATGTAGACATAAAATCTAAAACAATCAGAACTGCAGGTGACATCTTCTGTGCACACATTTCCTATTTAGCCGAGATGCCTTCTAATTTACAGTTTAACCAATCTGTGTAATTATAACAATTCTAATTGTAATGTATCAAGGGTAAAGTGTGTGAAGCAATTGATTAATAGGAGCTTTGAAGGATCTAGCGTGAATAAAAACAGATAAACACTCAAGAACATTAGGATTCATTCATAAAAGCAAACAACAAATCCAGACATATATAAATAATCACAGTATTAGAGTATAACTATTAATATAGTATGTGCTATATAAAAAGAAGAAAAATGGATATACACTTAGGCTTATATCCTAACAAAACTTATAAGGAAAAGGAATCAGGAAGGAAGAGGGTTAAATTTCCATGGTGGAGGCTGGCCCCGTTCAGCATTGTAATGTAATCTTACCTTCAATGTTAAATCCTATAAAACAGAGTTAGGTAATTTGACAAATTAATCCATTTACTATAACTAGTTGATTTGTACAGAGCAAAATCTCACCTCTTGTCTCTTAGCAGACAGAGATGTTGTATGTATGCCTAGTAAAATGGATGGGGGGGCAGTTTCTTTATTTATGGAAGAATGCTTTTGATGTACAGTGATGTCATAAAACATGTGCATAAGTAACTATTACCAGCATCTTTTTAAAGGTAAGAATGAATTGGAGTGGCCAGAATCCAAAAAGTAATGAGTCCAAAGGATCTTTCATTTATTAAACAGCAGAACCCACCCATATATACACACACATGGGCAATTCCTAACAGAAGTTTCAAAAGGAGTTTGTGATATAGCATTAGAGTCAGATATTTAAAGAGGCAATTAAAAATAAAACCTCTTTGAGGATAGTGCAACCCACATGTGAACCTGAGTAAGGTTTTCAGATTCCACCTTAGAGATTCCTGTATGATTACAACAGACATGTAATGACTGAGATCCTGTTGGTTAACCCCAGCTAGATTAGGCCATTGGATCAATTGTTAAATGGTGAATCAATATCTAAATAAATTGCATTGATCTAATGGGTTTCCTCTAGTTAGGACTAATAATAGCATTTTGCTCAATGTGCTGTTAGGCCCTAAGAATACCTAAGATACCCCCAAGGGCACCTAATTTCCAAAATAGAAATCCTGTCAGACCCTGCTTAAGTTTAGATGGCCAACTGTTGGGCTTAGGGGGCTGAACTGACCACCTAAACAAATATTTAAGGGGCACATTCCACTATCACAACCCCCTGGAAAAATAAGTTTTGCCCTCTTGAAGTTATGGAAGCATTTTTGCTACATTTTGGGGCCCATTTTGGCCATGAGACCAAGTGCTCCAAAGGCACCAGATCCCATCTGATCTTGGAAGCTAAGCAGGGTCAGCCCTAGTTGATACTTGGCTGGGAGACTGCCAACAAACACCAGGTGCTGTAGCCTATATTTCAGAGGAAGAATCTGCTAAAACCATCTCTGAGTATTCCTTCCCTTAAAAACCCATGGAATTGATAGAGCCACCCATAAATCAACAGGCACACCCATAAGTGAAGGCCTCCCCAGATCTAAAACAGTCCTGCTCTCCCTGCAAAATAAACCATGGTGAAAATGCCCACAGCCACTAGAGGACATTTTGGAATGGATCTTGGGGATCTCTGGGGCCACAAAACAGCCCTGGAAGGGGTTCACCACCCCTGTGCTAAGGTGGTCCACCTGCTTGGAAACAGGACAGTGGCAGTTCCCCCACTAGGAGTGCTTGTCCTGTGGTCATCACTATAAAACATGTAAACCTCCAGATGTTATTGGAGGGCAACTCTCGTCATTCCTCAGCATAGACTGCGGTGGCTGGGACTGCTAAGAGTTTTGCTCCACTGATATCTGGAGGGCTACATGATTTCTAACCTCCTATAAACTGAGTGGGTATGCAGGGCAGCAATACAGACTGAAAACGTTGTATCTCTGTTGACACTGGGAAATAAGATACTCTGCAGCAGAACCTCCTGCCACTCAAAGAAGCTGCAAGCAATCAGAGGATGGAGTGTAACAGTCTGATAAAAGAGAAGAGTGTTCTATTTTTTTGCTGTTCCTTCTCCCCCTAGAGGTCAAGAAATGGATGACCATTTCCCCATGGTTGCTGTTTAGAAACATCCAAGAGGGAGGGGTTGATTGACTGTAAATCTTCAATAGGAAACTAGCAGCATTAGGGTCCCCAAAAAAGCAGTCAGTAAAAGTAGTCATATGGGGGATGTCAGCCTTCCACAAAGCAGTGCCTGCCAAATATGTCAAGCTGACTGGGATAATGGAAGTTGTAGGTTGGCACATCTAGAGGGTACTATGTTGTGGGAGGCTGGAATAGGTGAACATCTGTTTCTACCAATGTGTGGGTGATGCCTGCACTGCACAGACCACCATGGAGGCAGCTACTGCTGTGTCTGGGAAGAAAGAGTAGGCTTGGTGTGGGAAGATCCCCTGAGAAGTGTTCAATTGTTTGTCCTGATGTTTTGTCTGTTACTTGCTTGCGTTCCAAGAACCCCCTTCATTTACGTGAAGGACACCTTCTGATAAGTTTCTGGTCCTGTTCCTTCCTTCCAGGGCCTCAAGACATTTTTTGCTCCTCAGTACTCCACCACCCAGTGTCATAACAGCTTGCTTGGGCAGGGTCTCAGGGAGTTTATTCAACCCATTTTTGCCTCTAGATATCCTGGAACAGAATTAGCTCCCTTAGAGGCTGCTGGACAGAGATGAAATGGAAAAAGAATAGCAAAAGGGTTGTTTGTTTGAGATCTCCTGCAGGGAGGGGAAAAAACAAAGTTCCAGAAGAATGTTTTGTCCATGTCCAGAGCATAAGAAAAGGTGAAGACACTTTGATGAAGAAGCTGGCTGAGCCACTTGATTTCTGCACACTGGGTCTAAATAGAAAATCTAATCTCTGTAGAATGGGGACGGCGGGGTGGGGGCTTCCCCTGCTTTTCCTCTCCATTTTCTTCCTCTCTCTTTCTCCTTTTCTTCCTCTTCTCTTTATAAGGTTTCCTGGCCATGCCATCCCCACTACAGTGATACAGCTTAGCAGTTGCACTTTTATGATTGCTTTTGGAGGCTGTGTATCCGGCAGCAACTTCAGAATGCTAACCTGTATTTTGCACACCAGAAATCAGCTCTATATATCAGTAAGAATACTGCTTTAGCACACATCTGTGTTGCTGTTCCTCTTCAGAGCATTTTGCACAAGGCATACAAACCAAACAACTTTTCTACGTAGAAAAGTGTAAAGTGTAAATTACAGCAGGGCTGGGAAACTCGTTAGTCTCCAAACTAATGGCCTACAGCTCCCATACATAGGCTTATTGAGTACTCAAGCAAAATATTATTTGCCTGAGTAGGCCATTGAAGTGAATTCTCCTTTACCTTTTGAAATTACTCAGATAGCTTCATTGCTTTCTGAATGAATTTGGATACACAATACCCTTTGTCTGTTTGCTTGCTTGTTATATTTATATGCCACCTTTCTCCCAGACTGGGACCCAAGGCGGCTTCCAAAAAAGTTAAAAACATCAATAAAACAAAGTTAAAACCTTAATAAAACATTTAAAATAATTAAAAACATTTAAAATTATTTAAACCTATAAACATTTTAAAAACATATTTATAAATTAAAAGCTTACCTGCTTACATATTAGAAGCCACTTTAAATAAGCATGTTTTTGCCTGCCTGCAAAAGGTGAGCAAGGAACGGAATTCCAGAGGGTGGAAGCAGCCACCAAGAAGGCTCTTTCCTGTGTCTTCATCAGGGGAGCCTGGGACAGTAGCAGGACCAAGAGAAAGTCTTCCCCTATGGATCTGGCAGGTTTGTATAGGTAGATACAGTCTCTCAAATAGTCCAGACCTACTCCATATAGGGTTTTATAGGTCATGACCAGCAATTTGAATTATGCCCAAAAATGAACAGGTAGCCAGAGAAACCTTTTTTATGTACTCCCTGTAACTGGCCCCAGTCAGCATTCTGGTGGCCACATTTTGAACCCACTGAAGTTTCCAAAGGCAGCTCCAAGTAGAGTGAGTTACAGTAGTCCAACTGAGATTTAATCAAGGCATGTGTCACTGCAGCCAGAGCTGATGTCTCACATTTCCATTACTGCAGATCCTGTATCCATGGATTCAGCCAATCACAGCTTGAAAAAATATTGAAAAAAATACAGAAAGCAAACTTTGATTTTACCATTTTACATAAGAGATGCCATTTTACTCTTTTCTGTGCCTTTGTTCACAACTGGGCACTGGAGACTTGTATGGACATTTCTTCTTTTTTAAAGATACAGTGTTCCAAAAATCTTACTGTTCTTGCATAAAGAGCCTGAGCTCCCCCTTCCATCCAGGCAGAAGGAAGAGGAATGCCCTCTGATAGGAACTCTACAACCATATAGCCAATTTGGGTGTGTGTGTGTGTGAGGTGATGTGTCCTGGAATCTTTTTTTTTTAAACAGCCTATGTGCAGGAATAAAATGATGCTGCTCATTCTGGAAATTTCCACTGAATACTCTGTGTTAAGGGAGACATCATTTTTTTAAAGTAAAATTTACAGTAACAGATAGAGCATCCAACAGCAACATTTACTCGGTATGTTTTCTCTCTAAGTAAAAACATACAAAAATACAAAAAGTTAAAATATGAGTAAACTATCTATACAATGATGAACAATTTAAAATATATCCATTGAAAAGGCAGGAAATTAAAACACTACAGTAAAGTATTAAAACTCCTTCTTTATAAATGCTTTCTTTCCAAAAATAGGCTGGATTTTTAAAAAGTCTCCACCCACCAAGGATAACCAGGGGGAAGCCAATCTAGTCTTCCTGGGAAGAAGTTTCAGAGCTTGGGAGCAGCCAGTGAGAAGGCCCTTTCCTATGTCACCACCCCAATATGCCTGTGAGAGTGACAGTACCTACTAGGGCAGACTCAAATCAGATAATATGGTTCTTCAGAGAGCCAAGAGCTGGACCATATAATGCTTTCCCTTTCTGCCCAGAAATAGATCAGTAGCCAGATGGGTGAGTGGTAGCTAGTAGCTCCCATGTCAGTGAACTGAGTTTTGCCTAGATTTAAAGGAATTCTCCAAGGTGTTGAATCCTGTTAGGATCAGATTTCAGAACCTTGGAGAGTTCAGCACCTTGGAAAGCCTGGATTAAAACCACTTGTACCACTGACATGGAAGCTATCAGCCCTCACTGCCTGGAGCTCTTGTGACAGGGAAGTCATGTGCTTCCCGTAACCATCCCCACTCAACAGGCTAGCTTCAGGTCTTTGAGCCAAACATTCCTCAAAGGCAGCCCCATACAGAGTATGTTAACTGTAATCCAAATGGGACATAACTAAGGCATGAGTATGGTCAGAAGTCTTCCAGGAATGAGTGCAGCTGATGCACTAACTTGACTGTGCAAAGCTGCTCCTAGTAAGAGCAGAAAGCTAAGCATGCAGGCTCAGAGCTGAATCCAGGACTACAATGCAAAACTGTGTCTTCCTGGAGAGTGTAATCTCATCTAGCATAGGCCAAACACCTATTCCCGTATTTGTCTTTTGATTGACCAATTGATTGTTTGGATCAAGGCTGAATTTGCTTGCCTTTGTCCATTCCATTACAGATGGCAGACACTGGCTGAGAACTGAGAAAAACTTTCTCATATTTAGATGGAAAGGAAAAATAGAGTTGAGACTCATCAGCACATTGATGGCAATGAACCCCAAAAGTCAAAGCAACCTCTCCCAGCAATTTCCTGTATATATTAAATAGCACAGGGGACATAACCAAGTCCTAAAGGATCCCACAGGTGAATAGCCAATGGGGTTGAACAGGAGTCCTCTAGCACCACCTTCTGAACTCACCCCTACCTGATGCCACTGTAAAAAAAGTGCCTGTAAACCCCATCCAGAGAGTTGGCACAAAAGGATACTATGGTCGAAGGTACTGAAAGCTGACAAGAGTTCCAGCAGAACTAACAGGGACACTCTCCCGATTGGTCATCCACCAAGGCAACCAAAAGTGTCTCCAGCTTTAACCAGAACTAAAATCAGATTGAAATGAAATGGATCTAAAATATTATTTTAAATGCTTTGGGCTAACTGCCTAAGGAGATGGATCTCTTTGTGGTTGCACTCTCTTATCCTTTCACATAGAAACCAATCAAACCTCTCTCTCTCAATCTCTCTTTTCCCCCCTGCTCCCTCTCTTTCTCCACCTGCTCTGTTTTAGGCTTTAGGAGGCTGGCTAAGATCAGAATTTGGAAAAGCTACATTTCAGACTATACTACAATCCCTTGATAATGCTTGCAGGCTGAAGTTAAGATCCAATTAATTTAGATTGTCTTTAAACTTATGAGTACTAAATAGCATCACAAAACCACATTTGACATACTCGTCTGCAAATCAGTCTCTGGATGGCTGAAAGTGTGTGGAAGTATATATAGTTATTTTTAAGTAGTGCTCCTCACTCTAGGGGTCTTGCTCCTCTCCTCTGTGCAAGGGGAACAATCTCAAGGGGGAGATCTAAGGGAGACAGGACTCCTTTGAAAAGAAAATACTTTCTGTAATTCACAATTGCAATTATGAATGTGTAATATAGAATTACATGTTCATGATTCATATTCACAATCTCTATGTATTCAATAATGTAGGAAACATGTAGGGATTGTAAAAGTCGTAATCCTGACTTCATGGGCAGCAGCCACTGCAAGCAACAGAGGTCTGTTCTGTTGATCAAAATGCAACTGACTGAAGTTTCCACCACCCACCTCCTGTGAGCAATCCCTACTGTGAGGAGGAATGGTGATAAGGATCCTGCTTCTGACTGTTGCACCAGAGATCGCTCACGGAAGGGAAGGTGGAAATGTCAGCCTGCTGCACCCCAATTGACAGGAGAATAGATTCCTCTTGCTCGCAGCGTCTTCTGCCCAGTAAGCCAGGATTGGGGGTGGCCAGACTGGGAGACATTACTTAGCTAGTTACATAACTTAGTAGCATGCACAGAGCTCTGGACTTTTTTTTCTTGTGTGCTGCTGGCCTGCACTGGCTGCTTCAAAGTGGCTGGTGTAGACCAATGGTTCTTAACAATTTCTTTACCAGGGACCCTCTTTGAAGATCTTCTGTTGGTGCAGACCTCCAAGACTTAACTCAAGATTTAAAACCCTTAAGTGTATCAATTATTTATTTAAAATTACACATCAGAGGTCTTCAAATTGGGAAAGAAGGAAGAAATAAGTAAATGAACACTTTCCTGAGTGCTAGAGGGGGAAAAGAAGACTTTTCTCCTGCTTCTTTCCACCAGTTTAAGGCTGGAGTGGATGGAACAACAAAGCACGGGGTTAGCCAACCAACCAGGATTTGCCTTTCTCTCTCTCTCTCCCTCACCTCTTCTCCAGTCATCCAGTCTATCAGAAACAGTCAAACATGCCACCCTTTTTCTTTTGCTGTCCTCACCAGGAGAAGAGGAAATTGAGACAGGCAAAGGAGGGAGGGAAGGATAGAAAGGCAAAAAGAGGGGCTGAAGGCAAAAAGAGCAGGATTGGAGCAACCCCTCTATAAAAGACTCCAAGCACACCTCATTTCCATTCATACGCATGCACACTTTTATCTGAATTGAGTGGTGGCTTATTTTGTCAACAGTGGTCTGCCACTCCAACTTCTAATGTCTTGCTAGGGGGTAGCACCTGCTACAACAGTGCCCCCCTCTTCTCATTTGGCCTTACTCTGAGTGGGATCCTTGATGCAGTGTGGTGGCTGGCTCTGAAACAAGATAACAGGGAGAAGTGAGGCAACTGGAATGAAGAGGAAACAGAGAGACTGTCAAGGTAAGAGACTTGGGTGGCAAGCCAGCCCAGAGAAGGGAGTGTGAGAGCCAGCAAAGTCCAGCCAGGAGGATATAAGCAAGCACTTTACACAAGGGAGTTCATTTACCAGAGCACCAAGCAAAAGCCATAGTCAGAATTCCAAAAGCCAAGGGTCAAGAGATCAATTCAAGGTAGCAGGAACTGGGTGCTGGGAGAAAGGAACAGGCAAGAGGAGGACTTGAAAGAAGTTTGCCACAAGCAAAGGAAAGCTTCCAGGCAGGCAGTTATATAGCGCAAGACACAGGTGTGGCTAGTCACTGCTTCTTGAACTTAATCAAGGGAGTCTCCCTTTGCTCAGCTCTCTTGAGTCTCTGCCTTGTTTGTGGACTGATTGGCACAGGCTCCAAGGCATCTCCAGAATTGGATCCCTGTTGCCCTAAAGGAGCAGGCAGAGGAACGTCCAAGCCTGCTTGGTCCCTGGCAGCAGGGGGAGCTCTTGAGCTGCAGGACTCATCTCCACCCTGAGCAACAGGGACCAACAGCTGCTACTCATCAGCAGCAGCTCTGACAGGGGCTTCAGTTATTACAGAGACAGAAGAAGGGCAAATACTGACTGGCTGTCAACTCCACTGCAGAGCCTTCCTCCTCCTGCAGTGGAAAAGCCATGTGACAGGCAATGCACAGGGCCTGCCTGCCTGCCTGGGCTTGGTTCCTGTCACATCACCACTCCATTGTGGAGAAAAGATGGGCTGAGCAGCCTTCAAGCCTTTCATAGACCACCTGTGAGGGCACTGCCAACCCCTGGGGGTCCTCAGACCCAAGATTAAGAACCATTGGTGTAGACTCTTCAAGATGTATACTTGGCCACTTTCCCATTCTCCTTCTCAAAGTTTCTCAGAATGCAACCAGGGCCAGAGCTACAGAGTGGCCAATGCAGGCAAAAATAGAGCTATCTCAGTACCGCTTGTTGCTGCTTGCTAACGTTCTATGACAAGATGTATGAATGAATCATATTTAATCTCATCCCCAGGGTCACCCTCTGTAGCAACCCATGAGGCTGCCCCATGACATCGTCATAAATTATCCCTACATTTCAGATCTTAACCCTGAAATCTCAGAGCCTTGGGTGTTCTTGATCTGGCAGTCCTATTATTTAAGCCAAATTACATATTTATCCTTATATTAAACCTAATGGCTGCTTTTTTGTTTTTCAAAAAAAGAACCACCACTTTTATTAAAGCAACAAGATACAAGCTACCTTTATTAAGCATTTTCTGTCCCTGTGAACTCTCTGCTGAAAAATTGCCCCTTTTCTGAACCTAGAAGAAGTGAGCAGTCACTGGGTTTAGATACACGATTATGCATTATGTATGCTTTTCTTCTTAAAGAAACATCACATTAGAGTGTCACAGTTATCATTATAGCAGGAATTAAGCTGTTGGCAATATTACTGTGTTACTCAAGAATTGCCAGTGTTGTTAATAACAACAACTGTGAGCAACACTGATTTCCTACTTGGTCAATGCCACACCAAGCAGTGTTGGCTTGGATATAAGAATGGAGACAAACTAACATCTTGATAGTGACCTTTTGTGAGTGTCCCTGTGTCTCCATCTCCCAAGTTATTGCAGAAAAGGCAATAAAATACAACCTTCTTTTACAGCTCTCTGGTAAAGTTGTCAAGCTCCACTTGCATTTCTCTGTTTCCCTTCTCCTCCTTTTCTAATGGCCTGTTTTCCTCTAGTGGCTTTTCTGCTTTCCTCTGTGTTCTTTACTTCCATCTCTTGGCCTGAAAACATTACTTTTTTGAACTATAGTCCCCAGAATCCACTAGATTGAGCTTTTCAATTCTTTGTTCCACAGTTGCGTGAAGAAGGAATGAACTTAACATCCATTCACATGGAGCAGAAACCTAATGAGGGGGTACTTTCAACAATGACCAAACATCAGTTCGTGAAATGGAAGAAAAGAATATATACATACACCCTTAAAAAGATGAAATCAAAACATTGAATCCCAGATTTGGAAAACTGAAGGGTTCTTATTAATTTTAACTTAATATAATTCTGGGAAGGTGCTTTTTTGGGCCTAGAACAGTGACTCTTATGATGTAGTCCACAGACTGCTGGAAGCAGTTGCATAGGGAGACATGGGGGCAGGGGATGATTCACCCTGGGTGGCAATGTTTTGGGGGCATCCTGGCCAATAGCTATGCCCCCGCACACCCTGGCCATGTCCCTGCGTGCCCTGGCTATGCCCCCATGCACCACAGCCACGCCCCCTTGCACAGCGGCCATGCCCCTTGCACCATAGCCCTGCTCCCCTCCACACACTCCAAGCTCTGCCACTGGCTGGAGGGCTGCAATGTCCTCGGGGGGGGGGTCTGTGAAAGCTTGGAAAAATGCTATGAGTGTTTACAGTTAAAATAAAAAGAAGGAATGAAAAGAAGAAAGAAGGAAAGACAAATTGGTATAGAATAATTCCAATAAAAGTATCGTAATCATTTACTTATTTCTCTCTTCTCTCCAAATTTTAAGACCGTTGATAACTTTGAAGACCACTGATAAGTTTAAGTAAATATTTGATGCACTTTAGGGTTTTAAATCCTGAGATTAGTCTCAATGGTCCATGGCAACAAAAGATATTTAAAGGGGGCCTGTGTTAAAGGAAAGGTTAAAAACCACTGGGCTAGAATGACAAATGATGATGCAAGGAAGTGCTTTTCAAACAGGTTTTGGAGAGAGCAACGTACTTGGCCAACGTTTCCGCCAGTCCGTGTGATGCTCTGGACTGGTAAGGAGTCATTCCAACTCCCAGCATGCACTTCTTTGATTCACTGCCTGTGCCCTTGACCCATCTGCCTCCTGTTCACAGAAGAGAATTGCAATGGGAGAGAACACACTTGAGGTCAAGAGGGGAGGAAGCACATTGAAGCCCCTGCTGAGGTCACTATCAGGAAATGAATCGCTGACAAGCATTTCAAAGAAAACCCTAAAATGTCCAAATGTCCATGTATTAATTTGTTGGCCCCAGGTGATACCATAAATACAAGCCATACGTTTTGTTTCAAAGACAGCAGTATGGATACAGTAAGTAGAACATGGTCTGTGTGTAGGCGTGGGAGTGAGAAAGAGAGAGATTGTGAGACAGAGAGAGACTACATGGAATCAAAATCCCATCTTTTGTCTCTGTGTGACATTATAGGCAGGACAGGAGTATAATTTATTAAAACATTCAGAAAAAGTCTGATTAATGAACTTTCAAATATCATCTAGTTATGTACTAAAATATTTTTTAAAAAAACAACTACGGATTTGCTATTTTTATGTAACTCAACAGCAAACAAACAGAAAGGCTGCACAGTTATATGAGTTGTTTATTTCCTTAACGAAGCAAGAACAAGCTAAATTTGGTGGAAAAGCTAAGCAAAATGAAAATAATACAATTTTTTTAAAAAAAAAATCAATGTATTTCTGAACATTTAGAATATTGCAACCTTGAGTTATTGGTTTAGAATGATATCCAAGACAAAACTACAGTGGAAACCATGAAATGAATGCTAAGGGGACTATGAATAATTCTACTGTGCTGTTTGAAGAGAGGTGGTGTTATGATTTATGTCAAATATGCAAATATTATAAGAATGGGGTCATCCTTGGAGAAAGAGAGAATGCAAACAGCTCAGGGAACTGTGTGGATGTTATTACTGGAGATCAGCTTTAGTACTGAATATGTTGCTGTACCATTCAACAACAGAATTAGTTACACAAAAATTACGCAGTATGCAAAGGAATCCTTGCTATTTATTTTTGCAGGCTGCACTGGGAGGGTAAGTAGAATAATAGTGAAATAGAAATCAGTTAAATGAGATAATTTAACAACATTTTAAAAAAACAGATTTGTTCATACAGCTATTCTTCAGGACCTGATTTTTAAAAGATCAAGGACAAATCTAATTTATTGTGTGATTATTAGAAGAGGATGACCTAGAAGAATGCAAGAACCTTCAGATACTGGAAGGCCTGTCACATATAAAAGGCTAAAGGCTTGTTCTCTGCTACTGCAAGACACCAAGACTAGACCGAATGGACTTAACTTGCAGAAAGATGGGTTAATATAAGAGACTCCTTGATTATATGAGCAATTCAACACTGCCACCAATGGTCTTCAGGGGTGGTGAGCTCTCCCTTGTTGATCACATCCAGATTAAATTAACTGAATTCAGTTCCCACTAAAATAGATGGGATTTTGAAAGCAACAGAACCTACATTCAAGTAACCATAGGTATTTGTAAGTCAAAGACAAACCAAGTGCGGTTCTCCAGACATTTTGAGACTGCAACTCCATCTTCCACTATTGACTGTGCTGGCCAGATATAAAGGGGGGGGGTATCAAATCTCAGGATCTGGTGCACTCCTCTAATCCTCAGTAGATCTTGGGGAAGAAATCTCAAGGCGAGAACACTGCCTCAAAAATATATATTTTTTCTGTTTGTGCTGCTGAGACCTGCTGCTGCAGACAAAATCAGAGCACTTGGTATAAACTCTCCAAAGGAGGTCAGCCTTGCCCCCTATTTCCCTCAAAATATCTCAAACCACAGCCAGCACTAGGACTTAATGGGAGTGAGAGGTCAATTCAGGGAAACACTGAGCTGCCTCATCAATTGCTGTTTCAGGTACCACACAATTGCTGCTTTCTGGTCTTTCCTAGCAGACAGTTAATTTTTCCACTTCTTACCTTCCTCAGCCTACCCTAAATGTTCAAAGCTGCAGTCCAATTGTCTTTTTTTTTTTTTGGCTGAGACACACATGGGTGGTAATGCAGTTATCAAAAAAACACAGAATGAATGTCTCCTTACAGTTCTGCACTTGATTTCTTTCCCTTTTAATTCTCAGTTTGACTTAACGTTTTTTCATCCTCATCAGTCTTCCCTCAACAATGCAGCTTCTGGCTCGTTGTCTTCTCCTTCCCTTTTCTTTCTTTTCCTTCTCTTCCCTGTCCCCTCACAATGCCAGCCTACACTCATCTTTTCTCTTCTTCCGTAGTTCCTCCTTCTTTCCCCCTAGTTCCTCCTTCCTCCCCACAACTCCTGGCTAAATGTGTCCCCCTTCTCCTCATCCCTTTTTTTCTTCCTCCTTCTCCATCCAGGATTTCTTCTTTTCTTTTCTTCCTCTTTCACCCTCTTTCTATTTCATTCCCTTTCCACATCTCCTAATTGCAGCCATCATCTTCCTCTCTCCCTAGTCCCCCTCTCCCTCTCTTGTTCTCTTTCTCCATCTGCCCCTTCCCCAACATTGGCTTCCCCCTTCTTCAGTGTCTCTGTGTTTCTCAGTCATAATTGTTGTGTGCCTTCAAGTCATTTATGATTAATGGCAAGCCTATCATGGGGTTTTCTTGAAAGAATTTGTTCAGGAGGGTTGCCTTTGTCTGAGGCTGAGAAAGTGTGACTTGCCCAAGATTACCTGGTGGGCTTCCATGGCTGAGCGGAGATTCAAATCCTGATTTTTCAGGCTATTTCTACACTACACTGTTATAGTGCTACCCAGTCTATTTTTAATTGTGCTTTTAATTGTGCTTTTAATTTTACTTTTAATTATGATGTATTTTAATTATAGTATATTTGTATTTAATTGTTAGTGCATTTTAACTATGATTTTTTAGCTTTATTTATTCTATCTATCTATCTATCTATCTATCTATCTATCTATCTATCTATCTTTATCTGTAGCATCTTCTGACTCTCTGGTGTTCCTGACCCTGCTGCCTGCTAACCCCTGGACTTGGACCCTGGCCTATTTTCTGGACCTGCCTCTCACCTCTGGCCCTGTGAACTGTGGTTACCCAGTAGGCTTCCATGGCCTTGAATTCTTGCTGTGCCCTGATCTTCTGCTGTCTCTCAGACCTGCCTCCTGCCTCTGGCCCTGTGTATGCCAGTTGCCTGGAAGGACCCTGTTGCCTTGGACTCTTGTGTGCTCTGAACTCCTGCCTGTCTCCTGGACCAGCTTCTTGCCTCTGGCCCCCTGGGCTCTTGCTACTCAGAGGACTGCTGCCTTGGACGCTCGGCTTCCTGACCTAGCGCCCGTCCCTAGGCCCAGCCCCAGCACCTGTACCAGACAGCCCTTGCCACCCACACCCCAGACGCTGACACTCTGAGGCTGAGAGAGTGTGACTTGCCCAAGGTCACCCTGTAGGTCCATGGTTGAGCAGGGATGTGAATGTTAAGTCTCTCAGGATCCTAGTCCAGCACCCAAACCGCTGTACGACACTGACTCTCTCGCCACACTGCTTCTCACTCACACTTTCTTTTTCCTGAATGGTCACAGTGGCCCACACTTTTTTTTTCCCCCAGATGGATGGCTTCTTGCATTACCAGACAGAAGACAATGTCCACCTTCTTCTCCTTAATGCATTTTCTATTGTAAGAAAGAAGCAGTGGGAAAACATGAGAGGGCTACAAGCAGCAGATGACAGTGTTCGGACCCTCTGTAATAATTTGTGGAAGAGGCAGAGTGAATGTTTGGATCCTGCCATATATTTGTACTTCACACACTTGATCTTAGCCAAAAGGCCAAGAAGCAATATATTTGTGTGACTCTAGATATGACAGCAATGCAGATTGTTTTAAATAATGTTTTATTTCATGTTTGAAAGTCATGCTTATCATAGCCATTATAAAACTGAATAGTGTTTTGGTACATTAGGTTAACTCTTCTCCTTAATCTGATAATTCAGGAAGAGGTCATATGCCAAAAATGTACCAAATGTTTGCTTTTCTTTTAATAGAATTAGCCAGTGTTGTCATTTGTGCAGTCTTCTTTTTTAATAAATCTATTTGTGCAGTTCTCGCTTTCTCTTTCTCTCTCCAAGTTGTTTTGCTACCCTAATTCTAGCTGTGGTCAGTACATTTAGTATTAAGATTCTGCACTTCTCCTCATCAGCTGCTCCACACATTTCATAAAATACTGAGGTCAACACTAATCTCTCATAAATTTAAACTTCAACAGAGAGAAAATAACCAGCAAACTGTCCCCCCGCTTCCTTTGGCAAGAGCTATTAACTGGTCATATTGTGCTATTTGTGGGTGGGGAGGGGCATGGCCTCCTGGATCACAATTGTTAAAGCGGGATTATTAGGTTTCTCTAGAACACAACAACAATGAGCAGTTCCTGTTGTTCACTAATTCTCATTTATCTGTGATGGAACATTCTTTGGCGAAGGCCGATCTGTGTAAATAAAGACGTCTTTCGTTTCCCACCATTAGATGGCAGTGTGGTAAAGGCTGGACAGAAAGACCTTGGTGTATAGTTGATGGCATGTGATTTAGCCATAGAGCAACCGAATGGAATCCAGTACCAGGTGACAAACAGGATTGTGACTCACACTGTCTCTGTTCTTCAGGTAGTCTATACATTCCCCACCACCACCACTACCACCACCATTCCATTGTTGAGAATCAGATGTTACTCACACCCCATGGGAGCAGATAAATATGTGAAGCTGAAGCCAAGGTCTCATGATTCTCACCCTCTGCTTTCCACTGTCAATAATGTTCTTTTAAATGGAATGACACTGTTTTTCCTTCTGTGTTGAATATCTGTCACTTCTTTGCTTGTTTATCTTTCTGCCACACTTCAGTTACATCTTTTAACATACACAAATGTCTGTAGCAATGCATTCTCTGCCCCTGTATTATTTAGCACTCTATTAGCATCTGTTCACTGTGGTATCAGACTAATTGTTGTTAGGGCATCAAGCAGTGCCCATAAAAAACCATTAACATGGGTGCTGCTAGCATAGTAATGAAGGAATTTCAGTCTTCAGAGTTCTCACATCTAACTGGCCCTGTTTATCTGAGTTTTTAAAAGAAATACACCTCTGTTTTATAACCTTCCGCCCCATAGCTCCCCCAACAGCATTCCAAAGGCTGTGGTTAGCTGGCTTTGCCCAGTCCAGCTTTGCCCAGTCTTACCCAGCCTCTCACTACACAGCGGCACAGTCAGAAGACAGAAAGTAATTATATGTATTACAGGTTGTCACTCCTTGATAGCCTTATATTAAAATTACCATTCAGATGAACATACATATTACCTGTGATCATTTTAAGGAATGAGTGGAAATATAGCTGGTGGGCACATTTTAAAAATAGAACATCTTTTGTTCAGGAAAGTGTATGGTACAGTGATGAAAGTTGGACCAAGGAGACAGGGCTGGGGGAGGGGGTGTTGAACCCCATCTCAGTTATTGACTCAGGGCTTATTTATCTATGTAGATACCTACACGACTGCACAGTTGTCCCCCATTGTAATCTAAAAATTATTAAAACCCAAATATCACCCACGATCATCTCCATGGCCTAAAATAAATACTAGTGCTCAAAGACTTAACCATGGGTGAAATTCATGGCCCAGTGAAGAATACATTATATGCTTACCATGTATATGGCAGCTTTCAGTAGTTCTCTTATCAGCCATTTCTGCTACAAGTAGTGTTCAAACGGGCTTTTATTAGCTCTCCTTATGTGTTTGCTGGAAGGACCTACTAGGGTTTCTGGAGAAGGAGACTAACTGAAGCAATTCGCCAAGTCCTCTTTTCAGTTCCCGCCCCAGCTGGGCACCCGAGCTTTCCACAGGTACAGAGCAACAGCAGAGCCTCAACATTACTTCACCCCAGGACTTCATAAACCCTTTGACAGGCCCTGAGAACCACCCATGTTCCTCTGTCAACTTCTGGAGCTGATATTGGGTTGTCTGGAGCTCATTTGTGCCAGCCTTGTGGTGCAGCTGCAAGACCCCTGTTCAAATAATCAAACTTAAATATCCTGATACTGGGGAATGACTCACCATTATTTAATGTTTCGTTCTTGCCTGAGATATTGCAGGAGGTGACAGATAATCAACTCAGCACAGACTTGGATAACTCTGTGTGTGTGTGTGTGTATCTATTACTCTCTGACTTTCCTGGTCACAGAACACAGTGTCTTGGTTGCCCTTTGAATTAATTATGCCAAGGAGTGAGTAGGGAACATACAGCCTGACTGGTTCCTCGGGACCTCCCACTGATTTTCCGTGTATCCTTCTCAGTCACCTTGCTAAAACAGGCTTGAGAAGCACTCTAGTATTTCCTGGAGGGAAACCTTTGTTCTACCTTATGCCCTTTGACTTTTGAAGTATCTCAGGGATCAGTTTGGTCTCATATGCTTTTTGACAGCTATAAAAAGCACAAGAGAAGGTCATCTACAGATACCAACTAAGATGTCCTCACTATGAGCAACCCCAGGGAGGCTTTGGAACTGTTCAACAGTTTAAAACCAGTTTGGGTACAGATGAATTTGAACAAGTTGAGATTTGTGTGAAGAAGCTTGACACAGATGAAGTACTGTTTGTGGGAAGGTCAACTGGTCTGTATGAAAAGATACAACCAATTCTGAATGCACAATCCCTCTGAAATACCAATTTTGAAGCACAAGGTCCTTCTGTAATCAGTGTTCTCTATGGAAACAGGGAACAGTAATAGCGAGAAATGCCTTTCACCAGCAGAGGCTGGTTACATGTTCTACTTCCTGGTGGGCAAATCCCAGGAACAAAGCCAAACAGTCCAAAATTCCCCCTCACACAGCCAGCAGACATATCAGGCAGGGACAATCCAGAGTCAGGGTCCAGGAAACAGAGTCCAGGTCACTATACACAGAGACTTAGGAAGCCAAATGTGGGGGACACAGTCAGATAAGTGTCCAGAGTCAAATGCCAGAACAGGAAAAGATGACAGCAATCCAAGAATTTCAGGAATTCCAACAACAGTTATGTTCCAGGTATAAATATGTTGCTCTGAGAACTTTCTGGGCTAGAGGTAGAAAGAATATTCAAAAATATTGGGACAAAAGACCAAAACTGACGAGGAAAACCTTCACAGTTCAGGACTTATTCTGTGCAAAATTTGCATACTGTTTTGTTTGGGGGATTTTTTTTAACAAAAAACAGCATTTTTCTTTATAGGAAACCACATTTTCTGCATAAAAATGTTTCTTGCACAGAAAAGGCTGTTTTCTGCACAAAAATTGTGCAAATTTTGTATAGAATTATTCCCCAATTCCAGCATTTTCTGCACAGAAACTAATAAACTTGTGCAGAAATATTGTTTTCTAGACTGAAAATGTTGCTTCCTGCATTAAAAATTCTGTTTTCTGTGCAAAAACCTCAGATGTGAATTTGCACAGAGTAATTTCTCGCAGCAGGGGAGGGAAGCTAAGATTATTCATTCTTCCCTTTCAGAATTAAATTAGGGAAGAATTATGTCCTAAGTTTCTGTAGCCACAGACTGATGCTCTTATACAGAAACTGACACAATCCCAGTCAAGAATCAGTGTCAATATCTCAAAGCTTCCAGTAAGACGCTTTCTCATGAGGTATTGTTTAACTCCCCAAAAGTGGCTTGCTGCAACCAAGCACTTCTAAGCATTAGAGACATTTCTTGTCTCTCAAGGACCCAGTCTTCTAGGGGAGTTCGAGGTAGCTCTACCTCTCCTGGAAAACATATTTCATGGGGTGAGGTGTGGAATCCTCAGCTGTTCTTCCTGCAGATGCAAGCTACTTGCAAGTTCCACCAATTCCCACAAAGGACTGCAAACTGAAGGCTCAGGGTCCTCCTCTTCCAATGGGAGCCTGACAATAAGTCAGTTGCAACCCTATTAAGAGGTGATGGACTTTGCCTCAGTTACTGCCAGACCCAACTAGTGGAGCACACTTTATGGGGTTTCTTAAACTTTGGTTGGTACAGAATGCAAAGGTCTGGGTGTTTGTAGAGCTCAAGCATTTATTACGTATTGCACCAATGTTGGGGCAGCTGCTGTACCAGTTCTCTTGTGGGCACTATTTGAAAATGCTGCTTTTGACCTTTAGAGCCATAAACAGTTTGTGAGCAAGTTTCATGTCTGAGCTGCCCTAGGCTTTAAGGTCAATCACAGTGGCTCTCTGCTAGCGGTCCACTGCCGACATCTGTTAAAGTGACAGGGACAAAAGAAAGTCTTTTCAGTGGTGGCCTGGTATTTATGAAACTTTCAAGGGTGGTACTCCTTTCCTGATTGTTTTTGAGTACATTTTGACTATGAATTTTCTTGAAAAGATGAGTAGTCGTTTAAACTCTGGTTGCTTTCTGCTTTAAATTATAATATTTTACCTAATTGATCTGATCTGGAAATGTGTTGTGTGACTATCTACTGTAAATTGGAAAGTTTTAGATATTGGTTTAAAACGCATTTACATTAATTCTACACGGCTTTTAGAAGACTTTTATTTTGAAAGACCTTAAACATCTAAAATAAACAAGCAGACTGTCTGCAACTGTTAAATTGAAATAAAGGTGAACAAACCCAGTTAGAAGTCATATACCTAAGGCAGGAAATCAGTATGCTTTCACACTTTTCTGAGGTGATGGCTTTTATGTTTGATGGGTATATATTCAAGCCAGCTTGAATGTGACTTTGATAAGTAGCTGTTCAGTATGTTAATGGTTCTTTCCAGCTCTCACACATTTGTTTCAGACACATCTAGCAGGGGCTACCTTTCCTCCATAGTATTCCTGTTTTATTATTCCTTTATCAATCCCACATGGAATATGGTATCTTTGTACTACCATTCCTTTACTATCTCTCTCTTATCAAGCCTGTTTGTGACTTAACATCAGAGGCTTACTATGGAATTAAAGGTACTACAACACATAAACCATTAAATATAGATTTCTAATATTGTTGGATTATATAGCGTAGGAGACCATCCTTCTTTTACTTTGATGAATTGTGTTCAAAGGAATCTTGTAGCACCTTTCAGATTAACTGAGAGCAAGAAGTTGGTAGCAAAGCTTTCTTCAGGCCTTTCTTCACTACACTGTTATAGTGCTATCATTCCACTTTCAACATCCTGTGGAATTCTGGGATTTGTAGTTTACTGAGGCCAAAAGCTCTCTGGTTGAGAATTCTAAAGACCCCTCCCTAAACTGCAAACCCCAGGATTCCATAGGATGTTGAAAGTGGAATAATAGCACTATAATAGGGTAATGCAGAAAGGCCCACAGACTTATGTCTACTTCATTAGATGCATTTGATGAATTGTATCAAACTAGTGTCTTACCCAATCCATGAAGCAGCAGCCAGGACTACTCTAGATATTCTTTTTAACAAGAGGAAAGGACTTTTGAAGATGCCAGTATCAGTGATTACTGGGACAACTGACAGTGTTGATTTCTCTGTGCATCCCACAGTCAGGCTTCAAACTGATATCTTAAATATCAAGTTAACCAATGTTAACTTACCTAATTAAACAAATTCACTCATTAGTGTTAGCGGTAATAAATGAATTGTTCAAACCTTTTACATTATTGAATTAACTCTCAAACCTTAAATTCCATGGTCTTGTTGTATGCCTTCAAGCTGTTTCTAATTTATGCCGACCCTAAAGTGAACTTATCATAAGATTTTCTTGGCAAGATTTTTTTCAAAGGGGGTTTGCCTTTGCAGTCCTCTGAGGCTGAGACAATGTGCCCAAGGTCACCCAGTAGGTTTCCATGGCCAGGCAGGGATTCAAACCCTGCTCTCCAGGGTCATAGTGAAATATTCAAAACAACTACACCACATCTGGTTAATTTTAAATGTTATGCAGAGTTCCAATCTTCTTATTTCTGAAAAAGAAATAGATAATACAATAGCTAGACAAGAAGACAGACAGATACTAGAAAGGTGCAGTGAAATGCATCAAAAAAAATCACAGCTTTCAGCTCAGAGGGGTTGGGAGTATAGGAAAGAAGTGTATAATATTTCAAAGAGATGAAGAAAACAAAAAACAGGGAAATGTTTTACTATTTCAGAAAGTACTAGCACTAGAGGGCATCCAATTAAATTGACATGGACATAAACCAAACTTTAAATGATGAACAAAGTTTTTTCAAAAATAATCGAGGCCATACTTATGTGGACAAAAGCTGACTGCTCCACAATAGAAACTGGAGTTTATCCCCCCTGCAGCTATGCACTTGTAAAACAGGTGAAAATAAGGAATCCCAAGGGCAAAATATAGATAACCAAATGGAGTGTAGCTGTTCACCCAAGGTTGTGTATTCACGCATACAGAATAGATAACCAAGTACAAAATATATGTGCTGTATGTCTCACCAGAAAGATGTTCCAGTGCATGAAACTCATTCAGGGACCCAAGATAAGAAACAATAGTGAGAAGACAGAATTTTGCAATGCTTCTGTATCACTTCCCATTTTCTGGGAGGTGGTGAGGCTTGCCAAGAACTTTTAATTTGATTAAAACAATAAAACTAAATGGCCCGATTCCACTTGTGCAAACATTTGTTTCTGAAACTGACACAACATTCTAGAGGGAAGTTAACATAAATAAACTATATCTAATCTGAATATTTTATATATTGTTTTGATTATACTGCTTGATTTCAAGAGACTTCACCATTATGCACTCTGTAAACAGATCTACTTATCTATATAGTCTTATGACTGGTTGCTAATAAATTCAATAAGTAAGTACATTCAGAGCGTACATGAGAACGCACATGTTCAGATGAAAGTTTTGCAAAGCAGCTCTGGCTTCTTTTTCACTTTCATCAAGCCAAAAGTCTGAATACTACTGGCAGTTCCAAGCAGTGTAGACTCACTGAATCAACTAATGATACATGAATCTACTCTAGCTGGGACTACTAGTATGATTTAGGCTTATATGATTTTATATTATATGATTTAGATTATAAATAGATTTTATGGAGGAAAGTAGCATAAAAGGAACATGATTAAACTGCTTGAATAAGAATCAGGTTTTCCTTGAAAAGGAAGAAACTTCAAAATATATGTGTGTGAGAGAGGGGGGGAGGGAGAGGGAATGAAAGACTGGAAATAATAGCATAAATTGCTGAAGAAATTCATTCAAGTACTTAGTGTTGAATCCAGACTACGGGATTTGGTGTCAAATGCTGGTTTTGCTGCAGCAGCACTGGAAGTCTTTGAGAAACTGAATTATATTGGTTCCTGTATGTTGGATCCTATTGCTTGATAGATAGTAATTTGCCTGACAGTGTTATTGTGAGTGTAAGTATCACTCCCTGATACTATATGCAATACCATGTCTGCTGACATAGGCTTAGGTTTGTCTGACCTAAGTAAAACAATACATATGTACACTAGGGGTCTACATGTCCCCCAATGTGTGTCAGAGCCCAATTCATTGATTTAGATCTGGGTCTCATTTGGACTGGACTGATCTGTGCACTGCATCTCCATCATCAGCAGTCCTCCCTCCATGACTTCCATTAGAAAACCAAAAAGGCTCTAATTTTTAAAATATGTTTACACATCTCCATAAAATTTGGAGACATTGTAGATACTAAAGAAGAGAAATAACCTAGACCAAATTTACACAGGTAATTCCATGGGGTTTGGGGTTTGTTGTTGTGTGCCTTGAAGCTATTTGGCAATCCTAAGGCAAACTTATCATGCGGTTTCCTTGGCAAAATTTGTTCAGAAGGGATTTGCTTTTGCCTTCTTCTTAAGTGAATGTGATGTGCCCAAGGTTACCCAGGGGTTTCCATGACTGAGCAGGAATTTGAAACCTGGTCTCCAGAGTCATAGCCTACTACACAAACCACTACCTCACACTGACACTATAACATTTGCTAATATATATATATTTTAAAACAGTTTTCAAAAGCTGCTATTGAGTGCTCAGACTAGGCAATACAATTCACCCACTTTTTGTCCTAGCAATGTCTCCCAGAGCATCAGTCAGCTAAGCCGGCTGCAGTTTAGGAAAGAAATATAATAACTGTAATGAAATGAAATGACAACAAATCTGAAGAGAGGAATTTTTTTTCCTTTATTCTAAAAGCAAACCAGTTGGTGAGATTCAATGGCAGAGCATAAAGAAAGGGGTGAAAAGAAAATGTTTTTACTACTAACAATCTAACTGGTAAAACCCCACTGATGACCCCTCTCTGCTCCCACTTAAGATCAGAGGCGACAGGGATGGGATTGAAATTTTCATCCAATGGCTCTATATTTCCCAACCTGTTTTTTCCACAGTCTTGTTCCACAGTCTTGTTGGGTCAGAGGGGAAATGGAGAAATGATTGTGCCATCATCTTTTGTTCTTGCTGTACATGTTTTGTACCATTTACTGGCTGTCCAGATTTTCTTCTGTCTTTGCCCTGCTGTTGGAACAGATTACCAGTGTTGTAGGGTCATTTTTTTAAAAAAATCTGCATTTACTATTGACAATGAAGTCAGGTAGCATTCCTGTGGTCTGCTTCCACAACAAAATGTTCCCAGACAATGCCATATCTTTTCTGTGGTTATTCAGACTGCCTTCCTTCTATCTAGCACCTAATTTACTACAACAAAAAGTAAGAGCAATTGCAGGGGGAGATATAACTTTTGCTCACTAAAACCCATATAGACTTATTAAACAGATGAATTAACAAGAAACATAAATAGGAGATTGAGTTTGGCTATTCAACAAACCAAAGGGAAATTAAAAGACTCACTGAAGTCAACTCAAATCACAACAGTTGCTCATTCTTTGCCACAGCTGTTTCATAATCTGTTACTACCATTATCAGGAGGAGATAATTGATAATATAGCTCAGGGATACAGATAATCCTACCTTATAAATACTGTGAATGCCGATGAGATTCTTATCTTCAATTGTATTAAACACCTGTCAATAAGCAAAGTCCAGTTCTCCTTCAAGATCACACCATCTTGGCATTTTCCTTATATGCTCATGTTGGAGAAACAATGTCTGGCTTTTTCCTGCTTATTTTTAATGTCCAGATTTCTGGATCATTCAAAGCACTTCAGACTGTTTCACTCTGGAACCAAATTGGGTGAATTCATTCTGATCTGCTCATACCAGTCAGTAGAATCAATCTGATTCACTTTAGGTTCTTTGAGGATTTTGTTGCATTGGTTGCCTAACATAAATGTAAATGAAGTTCATGAAAACATGAAATGAAGCTTTCAGATTATATATAAATTATTAATATTTGTAATTTGTAACTCCTAGTTCATTTCTTGCTGGTCTACAGATTGTATCATCTGCAAGTGATTTTGAAAGAAACACATTTAAACAAAAATATCTAAATGGAACTGTGAAAAATGATCTTCATGTCTCTCAAACTTCACTTAAATTGTTTGTACACCTAAGCTTTGATTCTGAATTCAGTTTACACATCAGGCCTCTCTCCTCACTTAAACCTTAGATAAATCCATAGTGTTAGAACTGTGTCCTAGCAATAAAAAATATTTCATTAGGCATCGTATTAGACAATGACAATATTAAATGCATGGGGGCATACTCTATTGGAGTTCCACAAAATTAATACATTCATGCAATACATTTTATGTGTGTGTAGATTTCTGTATCACTTTGCCCCTGGTCACACTACAGTAGTCTATGGCAGAGAATCTATGTACTGAGATCAGTTTACAACACTTTAAAATGATAGTTATCATAAAACATGTTAGAATATAATAAAAGCAGACTGCTAATAAAAAGTACCTTTTACATAGAAGACTAGGTACTTCACAGCCAAAATCCTGTGAGAATAATAGGTCTTCTGTTGTTTGTTGTTGTTATTTGACATCAAGTCAACTTCCACTTCCAGTCAATGAGAGACCTTAATGGTCCCTAGTCATCAGCTGCTCTGTCCAGAGCCATTTCCTCACTAGAGTGTTATAGCGCTATTATTCCACTTTCAACATCCTATGGAATCCTGGGGTTCGCGGTTTTGGGAGGGGCCAGCTGACCCCCCCCCAAAAGTGCAAACCCCAGGATTCCATAGGATGTTGAAAGTGGAAACACTATAATACTCTGGTGTGGAAATGGCCCAGGTCTTTCAAATTCAGGGCTCTGGTTTCGTTGACTGTAGTGTGCTCTGCCTTCCGCTTTACTGAGCAGCAGTAATGTTCAAGGTTGCTCTCATTGCATTACTTTAGAAAAGTGGCCTCTTTATCAGTGGTGTTACTACAGAGGTGTGGAGGGCACAGGCCACACTCACTCTAGTGATGCCACTGCCTGGGGACACAGTGAGCACATCTTTAGGGACCCAATGCTGCACTTCTTTGGAAAGCTTTGCAGATGTAGCAGGCAGCCTCTCCAATCAACAGCAACAATAGTGATGGTGGCATAGACTGCTGTGGGCAAAGTTGACCTGAGGAGGAGCCCCCAACCTCTCTGAGGCTCAGCCATTCATCTTCTTGTGCTCTTTGTCACTGGAGATGTTAATCTTGCTCTCTTCTGAGGAGACCTCGGCTTCTGCCAAGACCTACCTCCCACTCACTGCTCACCACTCCCATGCCTTGGTGGAAGTAGGGATCAGGGGCTGCAATGGCTCAGCTAGCAGATGAACAGCAGTGTGGCCAGCTTATAGGGCCTCCTCAGAAGAGAGCAAGATCAACATCCCCAGCAATGAAGATCACGAGGAGATTGAACAGCTGAGTCCTGACAGGGTTGAGGGCGCTGCCTCCGCCTCCTCAAGAGACAGACCCACTACTGCCCTCAATGGAAGAAGCCACTTACTAAGTCTGTAGAGCTTTGAACTGACTTTATATGTATGAAGGAGCACCTTCTTCTCTCTTACCCTGCTTATAAGCTGAGATCTCTGGAGGACTTTGACATGAACTATTTTTCAAGTTTGGATTGATTAAAGAACTTTGAGCCACCTAACTGAAGAAAGAAAATTTAGTAGATTTTCACTTATGAGGGAAGAAACTTTCCCATTTGGAAGTTCTCTTTTATTTTAAATATTATCATATACATAAATGAAGAAATCTAAGATGCAGAACTGCCAGTTACAAGGTAGCTAAGACAATTCTTGTATGTGAGCCCCCTTTGAAACTGGGTAAGTGTCACAGAATATTTATGAATATTCTAACAGTTTCCATGGAGGGGAGGAGGGGAGACTAAGATCTAATTCAGTTTTATGTTCCCAGTCTAGAGAAGTATGGTTTGCAAGCCTAGTTTTGAGTATCCCTATGGGATTCTCTGCAGCTCCATCTTGAACTGGATCTGTAAGGAGACACAAGAAAAGGCCTCACAGTTGCCCTTCTTCCTCTTCCTCTGGCTCCCAGCCTGCCCCCAGGGGCCCTCCCCATCCATCCCATCGTGAACATGGGTGTCTACACCTGCAAGTTTGCTTCCCTCCTGCAGCAGAGTTCCAAGCTGACTAGAAGGAGCACCTTCTTCCATATCACTCTGTTTATGTTTTGAGATCTCTGAAAGAGACCCCTCTGTGAGGACCACCTGTGGGGAAAAATACATTTCACAGAAGAAGACCTTCTTTCCAATGGCACCCTAATCCCCCAAAGGAGATTAACAACTGATGTCACCTTTCTTTACTTTTGGTGGCAACTTGAAGTCTTCTTTATATATGCAGGCATTTTAATTTAATTTGATTATTTAAAAAAATGGATTGTTGTTTTTAAAAATGGATTATATGTTGAATCTATTAAAAAATGGGCTATATGCTGATTGAAGGGTTTTTAGGCTTCCTAGTTTGCAATAGTGTAGCAGTGGGGTGTTATTTTAAAAATGGTATATACTTCCTTCTGATCCCTTATAGTTGAAAGTTGGTTGACATTTTTTAATAACAATTAACATTTTTTACAACAATTGACATTGTTTAACAACAAAACATGAATAAGTAAAATGGTATAGAGCAATATACAGGCCTTTAGAAATGAATATGGATTTGATTATTTGCGGGTTTCTCCCTCCACCACCACCTCCTCAAGTGTTTCTTTTATGGTGGAACTTTCTCTCTTGGCAGTTCTGATCTGGCTGTGCAGCCCTTTAAAAACCTGCCTCTTTTCCTCCTCCTTCACCACCACCAACTGCTGCCTAGCCAGCTAAAGACAACTCACAGCCTGTTTTTTCAGCACTACAAACCTTCTCCTAATGCCCAATATACACACTCAAAAAGAGGAAGTATGGAGCCACAATGTGAATCCACCGCTTTCCTTCTCCTTTCCCCGACCTGTTTTGGACTATAGGTGTCTGCTCTTCCCACCATGCCTCAGCCCCCTTTCCACACACACACACACACACATTTTGACATTTGCAGTTTTTCCATTTGTGGGGTCCGTTGCCCCAACCCTAGCAAATGTTGAGGGTCAACTGTAGAAGTATTCCTGGGCAATCCTTTGTTAATACAGTCATCCCTCCACATTCGCTAAGGTTAGGGGCACAGCACCTCCATGAAAGTGGAAAAACCATGAATAACTCCCAAACCATATTTAACACACAGAAAAAAGTATGATCACTATATCCTACCCACCACAGATCCCCTTGAGGCATCAGAGTTCCTGCACAAGGCAGAAGTGGGTGGCTAGTGGGGCTTACTGCCACCTTCACTGCTGCCCCACACCATTTTTAAGAGGGACTTACAAAGCTTCATCCCCAGTTTCTCAGTTTCACGAGGCTTGCAGTCCCTATAAAGAATGGCACAGGGAGGCAGCAAATAACCTGTGAATAATCAAATCCACGAAAGTGAAACCTGCAAATGTGGACAGCTGACTGTAGAAACTTTGGTATCAGAGGCAGAATCAGCCTGGCAAGTATAGGAATAGATATCTACACCACAAAAAAAAAAATAGTTTGACATGCTTCAGAAAACATTTTATTCAAAACTAACAATATGCAAATATGATATGAAATCACCAGGTGAGGTAAATCTTGAGTAAAAGAACAAAAACATTTTGAACCTTCTATAGGCCATTTTAAGGCTTCTTCCATGGATGACTTTTTCTTTCACCAGACTCCACTTATTATTTCCACTCAGCCAAAGTTATAGGTCTATGCTTTTTTTAACACAGTGAGGATAGCTGGTGAGGTGGACTTATTTTTAATCCCCTTTTCTCTCTGTTTTGCTGTTCATATATGCTCAGTAGATGGTTCTGGGAGCAGCTGTTCTTTATCTTGCCTATCACAGGCAGGCAGACATGGCTACAGTAGAATCAGCTGTAGAATAATCCCATTCTTTCCCAGTTCAGGCTTTGTTTACTGCAGACAGAGCTGGTGCAAGGTGACACTAAAGCCCCCATCCTACTAATTCAGCAGAAAAACATCTACCTAGCTTGAAGACAAGGAGGAAAAATGGGGACTGTATGGGTGGGTATAAACAGACTTTGTAAAAAAAGGTGCTTCACTATCAAAGCTTTGTTAACTGAGGTATGCTTGTCCACTTTCTGTAATGAGATATCCAGGAGTGTGCTTTTAATAAAAATACCAAAGTTGAGAAGGTACCTGACAGCAGCAGAGATTGGTCTGGAAGAAGTCAAAGACTGGGCAGTTTTGACAAGCATAGCTGAATGGAGCTCCTTAGAATCTCTCCCAGCCCTTTCACTAAGCCTAGAATTATTTCTGACAATCTGTGTGTCTGAGGCTTCATGTGAGAGGAACTTTTCAAAGCTGAAATTATAAACAACTATCTGTGATATCCCATGGGACAGTCAAGGCCTTCCTATCTTCATATATTATCAATTGAAAGTGATTTGGCAAAAGGGATTGATTTCAATGAAGTGTTTCACAAGTTCACAGCTTTGAAGGCTAGGAAAGGAAAGTTCTGATTTAGCTGAGATGTTCAGCAAATGCTGAAATGCTTGTGGTTTTGTTCCTATTTATTTATTTATTTCATATTATTTCAGTTATGAGTAAACTTCCATATGTATTTATCTACAACTTCTTCATTATTTGGGCTATTGTGCATAAGCAAACCCAATGTATCCCATGTAACAGTAAAGTTTAAGGTTAAAATGAACATAATTTTGATGTAGTTACTATATGTTTGTACTTCAAATTCTATTGTTTTCTTACCAAGGTTTCACTGTAACCACATGAAGCTATGTAAATATAAATACAGCTAGGCTGTGCATATGATATTGTAATTTAAAGGTGTACTTTTAATTTTGCTAGTTGTTTATGTCACGACTATTGCCGTTAAACTCAGTGATGTAAGAGAATTATAATTTATGAGTAACATTAGTACAAAAAAAGGAGATTAGGAGGGATTCTGTATGATCTGGTAAAGGAGGAAATCCATGGGGATGACACTGCGAGTTATCGCACCGGGTGACACCAACCCTGGTGATGCCACTACTCTTTATGTATGTTGCTCAAGCTGCTTGTGACCTGCTGTTTTTTCTGAGCTCTGGACGGGACAGAATAGAGCTTGCCTTCCTTCTGTTCATGCTCATTGCCTCTGTAGCATAAAACATATACAGACCTTATGCATTTCAGTCTCTCTTACTCTCTTTGTCCCAAATATAAATTCTAAGAATGCAAGTTGTGGGGTAGGGAATTGTGTTTGGATTTTTTGGGGGGGGGGTCTTGCTTTGTTGTGCACTGATTCAACAATATTGTATAAGGAAAAATGTTATCTAAAAGAGAGACTGGCTAATTATGCACGTGGAATAGAAAGGGGAAGAGAACTCCACAATCTCACAAGTTCAGGTTTTACATACACATTATAGACCAGTGACATAAGTCATGTACCTGAAAATAAATGTGAACAGATAGTTGAACTGGTTGCCCAAGAGTTTAAGAACACAGAAAACACAGAGAAGTCTAAGACCTTGACTGCTGCATTGACTGCTCTCTATTTGAAATTCTTCAAGCAAATCCTTCATCTCTTTGAGAGCTCCCTGCATGGAGTAAAACAGGGAGGTTTCCTATGGCCATTCATCATAAAAAAAGGTACTGGCAGTAAACACAGATAAAAATCCCAAATTTGGCAGTAAACACAGATAAAAATTCCAAATTTGGGTAGAAATAAAATAAGTTACCATTCCAATCCATCACTGCCTGAGTTATATTATCCTCAAAAAACAAAACACTCAAACTCCAAAGATGGTTAAATTGGCAGATCACCTAGGCCCTTTCCACATGTGGAGGAAAAAACAGGTGAAAACACGCTAGGACGGACCTTACCCGCATCCAGGTAAGTCTGTCGCCGCGTGGAGCAGTGCGTTTTCGCTGCTCCACACTCGTCGGCGTCCTGCGGCGTCCAAAATGCCGGAGAAGCTCACCAGCCGGAAAGTCCACTCCCAGCAGATCTGCAGGCACTCCTTGCGCGCGTCTGCAAATCTACACCGGGCACTGTGACGCGGCTGCATGCGGCTGCACACCCCGTGCCTTTTAAAAACCACATGAAAAGTGGTTTTTAAAAAGCACGCGGTGCCGCTACTTCCGGTCGCCCTAGCGCGGATTGGGGTGTAGAATTACACTAAAGTAATCTGCCCCAATCCATTTTACGGTGTAGATGACCTCCGTCAGAGGTCGCGCTACACCGTTTTAATACCCCCATGTGGAAAGGGCCTAGACAACAAGCTATGGCAAGGCTCAAGACTCAAAAACTTCTGTGCTCCTCTATTACCACTGCTGAAAACTGTTCTTCTCACCACGCTATCCTTTATAACTACTGTAAGGCAGGCAGTAAACTGAGCAAGAATAATAACAGAACTCATAAACCTAGCCTGTTTCTTTTAGACAGGTGAGCTGACCATATAAAGTCACTACGTAATCAGGGAGCTTCAGATCTGAAAAGAAGCAGTTGTAAGCAGAAAATGTCAGTGTATTTGTGTGTATGGACACACATGCGTGTGCACACACACAGAGAGGTAAAAAAAGGTAAAGAGTAGAGTTCACAAGAGTTCAATCCTTCAAGCAAGTGTTCTGGAAACACAGGAAACTCTAAATTATGCTTTAGTCCTATACATGTCTATCCGCTAAGTCACACTGAGTTCAATGGGGCTCATTCCCAGATAGGATGGTACAAGGATGGCAACCACCATTATGTTTTTTAAAATATCAGTCAATAATGGTTATGGTTTTAAATTAATCACCATCTTCAAGAAATACACATCAGTTAATCTTTAGATTGTTAATCAATTAAAGCATGCATAATTTTATATGAATAAAGCAATGGTACCAAATGACAAAAAGAAAAAAATGTTATTCTTGCATTGAGATCACATGCTTGGATTTCTTTCAGAAGAATGTGGTTCTATTTCCTTTTGGAGAATAAAGAATGACTATTAAAATGGTGAGTGTCATTTGTAGATTTTTGAAGTACTTTTATAAGTATAAAAAATTTTGATGCTTCCCAGTTAATTGGGGTAAATTTTAATCAAATTTTGAATTTTAATCAAATCTGTCTATCTGTCTATCATCTATCTACCCATCCATCCATCCATCCATCCATCCATCCATCCATCCCCTTTTCCTTCTACAGGACCCGAGGTTTGAATTCGTCAATTTAATTTATTAATTTACTAAATGTTACAGAACTAAATTACATCACATATGCAGTCCTTTTAGGAGTTAAAAAGTTCAGAATTGTGCCCCAGGCCCATTTCACAATGCACATTTACGGTGCTGTGATCCCAATTTAATAGCCATGGTTCCATCCTATGGAATCCTGGGAACACAAGTTGAGGAAGGGGCATTTAGACTTCTGTGCCAGAGAACTCCAATGCCTCACCAGCCTACAAACCCCAGGATTCTATTAGATGCAGCCATGACAGATAAAGAGAGATCAGGCTGCTGCAGTTGTGCAGAGTGAAAAGGGCCCCCATCTCTCAGGTATTTCCAGTAATATCTCTAGCCTCATTTCAGGTTCTGGAAACACAGCAGGATCATTGCATATCTGAAATGGATTGGGCACATATGCTCTTCATGCCATTTGGAAAAATTGAGCACGTTTCTCATTCCAGTCCTCTTTTTTTAAATATTTGAAAGGCTGTATAATTGATCTTTTTTAATGGCAAAATCCACTCTTCCCAGTCTACCACCCACCTGCTTAATTAATTAAATAATATTTGATTTCTACCCTGCCTTTCTCCCAAAATAGACTCAAGGTGGCAAATTCACCTAATACAATAAAAAAAATATGCCCTGTAGCACGAAAGCTGGTGTTCAGATTGCCCAGGTGTGGATGTAGCTTGAAGATGGAAATCATGACACTGTTTTTCTACAAGGGCAAAATTCTTTATTATTTAATAGCTTAACTCTTTGGCTTTGATTTTGACATTTCTTTTTACATTTTCTTCCTGCATTTCACAGATGAAAGCTGGACCAAGTGGCCAAACAGCATGAGAGTCTGGTCAAGAGGGAGAGACTGAGTAATGAGGAAGGATGCACAAGCTAGGAAAAGATAAAGCAGTTTGCTTTTGCCTGAGCCTATTGGAAAGGCCAAAACTCCACCTCCTTTGTTCTCCCTCCTGATGAGTTAACTAAATGCAAACTACTTTTTCACTTTGAACTCAGACTGCAGCAACTAAAGGAACCTGAGAAGAAAGGGGGAAAGTGGCAGGAAGATAATGCAGCCAGGACATTTTAAAAGCAGCCAAAAGAGTGAGATGGCAGAGGATGAATCAGAACTGTCCCTGCCAAATTCAAACTCCTCAACACCAAACCACAGTGTGTTCCTGTGTGTGTTCAGACACACATCTCCCCTTGAGACACGGCAGCAACTTTGTCAGATGGTGGACATATGGAGAAGCATGCTGCCATGTAAAGAAATTGGACTTCAGTCCCATGAACACAAAAAAAAAGCCTACTCAGCTCCTGGCTCTTGGAAAAGAACCTTCTTGGGGGATGCTCCCAGGCTATGGAACTCTCTGCCACAGGAGAAGAAGCTGACCAACTCCTTCCCATCTGTTCACTGGTAGGTAAACACATTTTTATTTGAACAAACATTTGCTGTCTAAGAGGCTAGGGTGGAAATGTTTTTAATATACCATATATACTATGTTTTTAAATTATTCTTGTTTAAAATGACTTTATTTTGAAGTATTGATGTTTTACTGGTATCATATTTAATTATGGGCTTTTTACTTCCAGTTTTTAATTCATATTGTTGCTGCTCAATGCTTTCAAATCATTTCTAACATGGCAACTCTAAGGCGAACCTATCATGGTTTTTTTCTGGGGCTGAGAATGTGTGAGGGAGGCAAGGTCACCTAGTGGGTTCTCATGGTCAAGAGGGGAATCAAACTCTGGTCTCCAGGGTCTCAAACTGTTTCACCTTGTTTTAACTCATTCATGAGCCTCCTTCAGTCTCATTCAGGGGAAAAGTGGAAAATAAATTTAATAAATTAATAAATAAATGGTGATTATGAGAATGTCATCATCCTATTATCTGCTGTGAGGTAATAACTGAGCAATTATCGTCTCTGTGTGCTATCCACAAAAGGAGAACATCCCATAAAAATGCAAAGAAAAGTCAGCAGGCTGTTAACACCTATAAGGGCACAAAGAATGTTGAATAAGCTTCCCTTTCAAAGGGAGGTGGCCATATTCCATCCCAGCTAGACCAAAAGTAGAGCCATCGCAAGAGCAGTTTGACTGGATGCCAAAACGTGTGATCCAGATCCTTGGCACACCCTGGCTGCCTTTGTCCTGGTTCTACTTTAAAGGATTACTTACATGCTTATTAATGTGGGCTTTGCTGATTTTTTTTTAAAGGAAGGGATATAAAACAACAAACAGCTGGAGAAGGAAATAGCAGGTCAGGTCCCCGAGGCATTGGTTTTTGCAGATGGAAAAGATCTCTCAATAGCTCCCATGTGTTCAAAATGTTCTTTTACAGTGAGAAAGATTGTATGTGCTTCTCTATATGTGCGTAGACACACATGTGAAGTCATTGTGCAGGGACAATGTGGGATGCTTACTGCGTATGACTTTGGATAGGTTTCTGTTGATCTGTACTTGCATCTGTGACCATGATTCTATTCATCTTACGTCTACAACTGGCAATACATATGAGAGCTTGTGAACAATTGTGCTTATAAAGATAAAACAAAATAAGCCATGCCAATGCATAAGCAAAATGCCACAATCCACAATCAGGTGATACCAACCAAACATGCAAAAATATTTTTTTAAAAAAAAAATGAGAATATGAGCAAGCTGGAGATCTTGAAAGTCTGCTCACAATTCTGTGCATATCTGGTTGGTCCCAGTAAAATATTGCGTGACTTAAGTTTTTGTAATAATTTTTTTATTCATATGGAATACATATCAGCATGATTTTATATAATCTCTGTGCAAATCTGTCCAGTTCAACATAAATGCTGCTTGCATGCCAAAGCACAAAGTACTGTTATTGTCACATTGCTTCTGTATTCTTCTTTTTGTTCAGCAAAGGACTGTATATTGTCCTACATGAACCTACCTGGGCAACAAGATGTTTGAAGAAGACCTTTCTCTCTCAGCACAAACCATATTCACAGGCACATTTGATGAAGATGCAAGAGAGGGTAGCTTTTTGGTAGCTGCTCCCAGGCTGTGGAACTCCCCTCCAAAGGAAACTAGACAGCCTCCCTCCCTTTTGTCCTTCTGTCAGCAAGCAAAGACTTTTTCAATCCAACAAGCTTTTAACAATTGACTGGATGTTGAGGAATTATTGTTTAATGCAATGATTCTTAACCTCTTCTTTCCCACAGACCCCCTTTAAATATCTTTTGCTGCCATGGACCACCAAGATTTAACTCAAGGTGGCTCCTGGCTGCATGTATGGCAGCAAAAAAAAATCACACACTTTCTCAGCCACTCAGTATCATTCATGTGCATCTTCTCACCATGTGCAGAACTAGCAAGTGCTGAGTACATTTTTTGCTATCAAATGATTTCATAACTTTTGAAAGGTTTGAGTTATTGTAATGAAAATTCATACAAATTATGTCTGTCACCAGCAAAGCACTCTTGCTCTTTGAGATCAATGTATGACTGTCCATCTGTCTGCCTGTCAGTCTTCCTTCTGTCCTTCCTTCTTTCCTTTCATTCATTCTTACAACTGTGAAAGCTCATAACATTTTTTCAAGCTTTCACGGACCCTTCAGGAAAACAATGAGGCCCCCAGGGTTCCATAGACTCGAGGTTAAGAACCGCTGATTTAAAGCATTAGTGCTGTAATTGTATTTTTTCAAAAAAATGACATGTTTTCCAAGCGTGTATAATTCAACAATTTTAATGTTATAATTTGTTTAGTTATTTAACATGATCACCTTGGTTATATTTTCACCCGCATTTGTTACTTTTGTTCTCAGGTTGATTTTGACTTATAGCAACCCTATGAAAAGCCCTGTGAAAAGGCAGGATATTAAATTTAAAAATGAATAAATAATGCAGACACTTTTGTTTTCATAATAACCTTGAGAAGTAATTAGGCTGAGAGACCATGACCTGTGGGCTAAAAGGTGGAGGAGAGGCATACCTTAGTTAACAAAGCCTTTGACAAAGAAACTTCTTTTTACAAAGTCTTTTTATGCGACCCTAGCCAACCCCCTCCCTTTTTCTTCCTGGGCCTCTCTGTAACTGGAAGGTGTTTGGCTTGGTTTGGCTTGGTTTTTTTTGTTTTGGCAGCATTTTCATTGGAAGGATGGTGAAGGAGGGCTGGAGAAAGATGGACTTTCAGCGCTCAATTGTAAACAATGCAATAAAGTAAACAATGCAATAAAGCTTGACCTGGGAAAGAATGGGATTCTACCCAAGGTGACTATACTGTAGCTGTCTGTGCTTACATACAATAGACAAGCTGTACCGCTGCCTCCAGAATCACTTACTATGTGTGAAGAGCAAATCAGAAAGAAAAGGGGAAAGCAGGTTAGCCTGTCTCACCAGCTACCCTAATAGGCTGATAAAGCATAGACCTCTTAGTTTCCCCACTAAAATGGAAATCATAAGAAAAGTAGAGGCTATTGAAAGAAAGAAAGAAAAATCCCTGGGTGCTTTTTGGAAGCTTTCAGATGGTCTCTAGAAGATGCAAAATGTTTTTATTTATGTAAGACTCAGCAGACCTGGTTGTTTCATTTCACGTGTGCATATTGTTAGTTTTGGATAAAAGATTTGCTGAAATATGTTGAACTTTTTTGTGATGGAACAGCCTATTATTTCCATGTTATTTCTGCTTCTGATATCAAAATTTGTGTTAAAGAAGTCCAGGAATGCATCTACCTTGTTAACTGAAGTATACTTGTATAGACTTTGCCTTAGGTCTACCTGATCCAAATCTACTCAGAGTTCACAGTAGCCATTTTTCCCAATGTTAACTCCATCTCATCTTTGTTGCTACTTAGCATCGTCGTTGCTTCTTAGCACCAGCTTTAAGGGCATACATGTCTTTATTCAGTTCATTCTCCACTTTGCAAGCAACACTGCTCTACTGTGTTGAGATCCTGTGGTTGTTGCCTTTAAATTTTTTCAATTTATCTCAATCCTAATGTGAACCTGTCACAGGGTTTTCTCAGCAAGATTTCTTCAGAGGTGTTGGTCATTGCCTTCATCTGAGGATGAAAGAGACTGACTTACCCACGGTCACCCAGTGGGTTTCCACTGCTAAGCAGGAATTTGAACCCTGGTCTCCTGGAACCCTAGTCCAACACTCCAAACACTACACTAGCAGAAGAAGGGCCCCCTCTCCATCCCAACTGCCTCTGCCCTGGCCTCAGAGGGAAAGGAGAAGAGGCAGGCACAGCTCCATCATGCCTAGGCCCAGAAGCAGTTGAAAGGCCCTCCTTCCATCCCAGCTGCCACTGTCCTGGTCTCAGAGGAAGAGGCAGGCACAGCTCCATCATGCCTAGCTTTAGGCCCTCTCTGCACCCTACCTTTTTGCTAAGACATCTGGTGGGGACCCTGGCATTGGCTCTGCTGGCAGGGGAGCATGACAGGAGCACTCCCCTCCACACCAGCTGGCGCCCTGAGGAAGGGAATGCCTGGGGACAGGGAAAGAAGAGGACTATGATGACGTCCTGCAGAAGCATCGTCACAGTCCTGTCCTTCTCCCATCCCCATGGTGGGTTGGAAAGGTGGTGTAGAAAGGGCCTCAGAATCAGATGAAAGGCCCTCCCTCCACCCCAGCTGCCACTGCACTGGCCTCAGAGGGGGAGAAACAGAGGCAGCATCTGCTGGACTAAATCCTCTCCCCCACTGCCATCCTCTTTTCCTTTTGTGTCATGTCTTCATTAAATTGTAAACCTGCAGGGAGGGAACTGTTTTCTTGTTCTTTTTATTTGTAAAGTGCCATGTACAGTGATGGCGTTATACAAATAACTGGTGATGATGATGATGATGATGATGATACAGCACACTGGCTCCTGCCCTGGGCACTACTGACATTTTGTTAAAACACATAGAAAGATTATAGAATCAATGGCTACCCACACTTAGAGGAGTCGACACAAAACCTTAGGGCCACTCTGCACCCCTGAAGTGGCCAAGACCATAAGAAGGTCCCTGTTGGATCAATGGTTCCATGTTGTGTTCCTACAGCAACCAGCTGGTTGCCCAGCAGCAGCTGGGTCCTCCCTCTTCTGTTCCCAGGTATGGGGTCCAAAGAGGCACACTGCCTCTGTGCAGCTGGGGCATCCCCATCCCCCGAAATCCCATCCCTAAATCCCACTGCCAGAAGCATTTTCTTGAATCTTGAATCCCTTTTACATTCTGCTGTAGGGCACACCCAGAGAGAGAGAAGAAGCTGCAAAAAGACAAACGACCACCTTATTGTTTCTAAAAGATTAGGACCGTGGAAGTGCCTTTCAGCCGCCCCCGTCTACCCACTTGGCTCCCCCTTCCCACGTCCCTCACGGCTCTTCTTCTCAGCGTCCCTCCCCTCAGGACTCCTGAGTTCATTTTCCCGCTCGACGGAGGGCGTCCCTTTCGTATGGCCCCGCTCGTGCAAATGAGCTCCCGAGGCCCGCTCCTCCCCATCCCTTCACACTCCGGTCCACTCTTCCCTCGCAAAAAGTCTCCCTCAGAGAGACACTCACACACACACACCCCGTTCTTCCCGCGACCCCGGGCGAAGCCCCACCCCGCGGCTGGTGACTGCGCCCACCACCGCTGCTTGACGTCCTCCTCTTTGCCCGTCGCCCCTCTTCCCTGCTTCAGCTCCCCCCCCTCCAGCCCTCTCGGGACTGCCAGGACTTCTCCAACACACCCACGCGCAGGCACACAGCCGGGGCTTCCCGCCCCCCTCCCTCCCCTCTTCCTCCTCCTCCTCTTGCTCCTCACACCGGTCCGGCTCTGCCTCGCACACGCCGCCGGCCAAGCCCTCAGCCCCGGGCGGCAAACTTGGCCGAGCCGCTCCAGCTGGGCTCCGAGGTGGCCGGAGCCGCCGCCAGAGGTTGAGGGGGGAAAGGAAGGGGAAGCGGGGCCAAGCCATTCCGCCGCCGCCGCCGCCGCTCCGGCTGAGGCGGACGGAGGCGACGGACGCTGCGCCACGCGAGGCTGAGCGGCGACCGGGGGGCGGCCTTTGCGCCGGCCGGCACTCCGCCCGCGGCGACCTCCCCTCGGCCCCAGCAGCCGGCCCCTGCCTTGCCCGACGTGGCTTCGGGGGCCGCCGCGCCTCCTCCCCGACGGGCCCTCGCCCCGCCGCTGGAAATGAAGAGAGTCTGCCCGCTGTCCCTCTGGCTCTGGACCGGCATCGTCGCGGAAGCAGGTGAGCGAGAGAGCGCGGGCGCGCCGTCGGCGGGGCGGAGCGCAGCCTTGCGCCCAGCCAGCCGGGAGCTGCTCTCGGAGGGCGAGGGGGGGCGGGCGGTGTGGGCGAGGGGCAGGGTCCTCTCGTCGCGGGCAGCGAGCCTCCTGCGCCCGGGCCGGGAGGAGGGGGCTGGGGAAGGGGGCGCCGTCGCTCCTGTCCCCCGCCGGCCTCCCGGTCCTGGTGCCAAGAGGTGCCCGCTGGCACGGGCTTCTCGGGGCCCTGGGGCTTCGCCTTTGCGAGGGGCGCCTCGTCGGGCTTTTGCGCCCCTCTTTTCTCTCCCAGATTTGCCACGCACCTTCCCGAGGGTCCGTTTGCCCAACTTGCCTCTCTCGTCGCCCACTATCGGGCCACCACCTCCCCACTCCCATGACTTTCGCCGTCCAATGCTGCCTGCTTTCGGAACAGCCTCCCGCCGCTTTTTTCCCCTTCCCCACGATTTCACTCCTTTTCTTTAGCTCCCAAGACTTGGGGCGCAACATCTGCCTGCCCCCCCTCCCCACTCAGCGAGCGCCTCTAACACCGAAGAGCCCCCTTTGGGCGCGAGAGGGCGCTCTTTGGCGAGGAATCGTTCCCTCCAGCGGCGCTCAGCGGGCAGGAAAAGAGGCTTCCCTCCGCGCTGGGCTCCGCGGCCGGGGCTTCTTGAAAGGGACCGGCCGGCCTCCCCAGGAAATACCCTTCTGGTGCGCCGCTGCACCGGTTTATCTTGTTTATGTCGCGCCTCGCCGTCCCAACGCCCCCCCCCACACACACACTTTTAAAACGGCGCTGCCTGTTTACTGGCGACTACTTCTGTAATTGAACTCAATGGGAGCTTCCTCGCCTTGGAGGAAAGAGGCTGAGGGCTGGGCCGAGAGTGTGTGAAGGCAGGGGCTCCTTTCGTGTCTTGTTAAGTGGAGAGAGCCAGGGATTTTAAACCGTGTGCCGGAGATCCCTAATAAAGGCCATTTCCACACTACACTCTTATAGCGCGATTATTCCACTTTCAACCTCCTATGGAATCCTGGGGTTTGCAGTTCCGGGAGGGGCCGGCCGGCTCCTCCCAAAACTGCAAGCCCCAGGATTCCATAGGAGGTTGAAAGTGGAATAATCGCGCTATAAGAGTGTAGTGAGGAAATGGCCGGAGTCTGTCCTATGTAAGCACTGAGATAAGAAAAAAAAAATAGAAGACATGCAAGGAATGTATTTTTTTTAAAAAAAAAAAACACCAATTGAATCCTGTTGTGATCTGTTTGATCAGTGCCAGATACATGTAAAGACAGTGGAGGGTGTTGTGGGCTATATTGCAGAGGGCAGCAATGGCAAACCACCTCAAGTCCTCCTTGCCTAAGAAAACCCTATGAAATTACCAAAAGGCAACAGGTAACCTCTGGCACATGAATCATCATCAAGCTCGGGCTGGGTCGCCAGGTGGAAGTGTGGGAGCCAATTTTGGCCACACAGTAGGCCTCACTTAGCAATGTTTGACTGATTTTAGTTTTTACTTCCATGTTTTTGGTTTGTTTGGATTTATTTCTCCATTAGTCTTAAGCTAAACTGGTATTCCTGTTTCCCATTCTGGAACATTTCTCATTCTGGAACATTTTTGCCACTGGGTTTTACAGAAATTCAGAGGTCCAGAGAAACCAGCAGGGGGATACACATAAGCTGGCAAGAGAGCCACACAATTCCCAGCCCTGCTTTGGACATCCAAATAGAATAAATAAATGAATATACTGCCGGGGGGGGGACATCAGTTAGAATAATACACACACACCATTTTTGCTAATATTATGGGGACTTTTAAACTTGACATAGTTTACAGCCTTAATTGTATAACTTTTAACCTTGCCCTATATTTGAGTGATTTCAGCTGGAGGCTGTAGGTGACAAATAATGGCATTCTATTTTCTCTTTTAAGATAGCCCTATACAAAAATATTAGTTTATCAAGTCTGGCTTTGTCCATGCCTGCCTATTTCTTCCACTCCTAACACAGCTACCCCTATGGAAAACAAAACAATGAATGCTTAAAGGGTGGGGAACTGAGGTGGGTTCAGAGGTCAATTTCCTGCTCTGGGACCCTTCAGGGGCCACACAGACTGCCACAGACTCCCCGTCAAAGAAAGAAAAGAAAGGAAAACAATCTCATAATTGGTCAGAATTCCACTTTTAGTTTTTTGTTTTGTTTTTTGTTTTTTTGTTAAATTAAATAAGCAGCAGAAACCTGCTGCCTATTTAAATGGTGAATTATTGCTCAAGTAGGCTTCCAGGAGAGGCAGTTCTCTCCTCTTTCATTTTTTTTTAACCAGAAGAGGGGCGTTCCAGAGAGTTTAGGGGGTTGGAAGGCATTAAAATAGCCTTGTGGGCCACATGGAGCCCCAGGCCCATATTTAGCCCACTCCAGTCTATGAGGCTTTTATAAAATCTGATTCATTAGATCACAGATTCACTGATCATGTAAATTCTCTGAATCAGGAAAGTGCCATGTGAGCACAACTGGTTTGTTTCTTTCTTGTTGTTTTTAAACCACAATGCCAGTCCAGTTTCTTGAAATGTTCAGTTTGCACAGGCATGTTCTGGACTGATTTCAGTTATAGATGAAAGTAGCAGATGGCACAGAAGCTTAGTGACATATTCTAGTGGAATAAGATGTACACCTCAATTTTTGTGACTCAGAGGCGTATCTAGGGTGGGGCCAGTGGGGTGTGTGCCCTGGGCACCAATGCTAGGGGGGGTGTAAAAAAGCCCACCCACCCTTCCACCTGGACCTGGCCCGCCCCCCCTCCGCTGTGGTCATTCTTGGTCTGGGGCAGCAGCAGCCGCCGCCGCCCTTCCACCCAGGTCTGGCCTTCTGCTGTCCCCATGCCCCCACTGGGGTCTTCTTTAGCTCCATGCAGCAGTAGCAGCAACAGCAGTCCTTCCACCGGGGCCGGGGCCACCGCCACCCCTGCCAGGTTCGTTCTCATTTGGTCTGGTGCGGTGGTGGCAGCAGCCTTTCCATCCAACCTGGCTTGATGATACTCCCACCAGGGTCATTCCCACTTGGCACTGAGCAGCAGCAGCAGACCTTCCATCGAGGCCTGACCCACTGCCCTGCCGCCCTCGCCAGCGTCTTCCTTGGCCTGGGGTAGTGGCAGCGAGAGAAGCAGCACCTAGGGGCACAATTTCCATGCTTGTCCTAGGCACTGTTGAACCTAGATATGCCACTGTTGTAACTACATTCATCATAAAAGCACATTCATTGACCCAGCACAGTCACATTACCTTAAAAAAAAAATTCTGATGATGTAATCCACTTGTGAACAAAGTGGAATTTACATCTTAATAGAACGTGCAGTGGGTTGGGCAGTGCCGCAAAGACTTGGGGTGAAGAGATGACCTGTACTGTCTTTATATGTACAAATGTATAATAAAATAAAGCTGTAGTCTGCATTTTTTGAGATGGAGTGAAGGCTTCTGTGGAGAAAGACTATGATATTTGTTTTTCTGGAGTTCAGATGGATGACTATAAAGAACCAGAGAGCACAGGAAAAAATCTTAGTGCAGGAAGTTTTAGGTGTGGTTTGATCAATGTTTGCAGCATAAGGCCATTTTCCATAACCCCAGATCCATGAATCATCATTTCTGTAGCGTATTGTTCACTGCACCAAAAAGTGATGCAGAAAACAAGTTCTTTAGTGTCCAACAGCTGAAATCTATATAGAATCCACTACCATGGCACTGCAAGTCTACAGAACTATAACAGGCAGGTGTGGATTTTATCCTGCTGTGTTTCTGCAGCTGGCATAGAGCCTACTTGTATTGTGATGCAGTGTATGGTATTTGGAGGTGATACTACGTATTTCTTAACTGGCCTGACTGATACCCTGGATCAGCATCACTGAGTAATTTTATGAGCCCAGGTTCATATGCGTGTGTGTGCGTGCGTGCACCTTTAAGTCACCTGTCGACTTATGGCGACCCCATGAATTTCATAGGGTTTTCTTCTTGGGCAAGGAATACTCAGAGGTTGTTTTGCCAGTTCCTTCCTCTGAATATGGCCGACAGCACAAGATATTCATTGGTAGTCTCCCATCCAAGTACTAACCAGGGCTGATCCTGTTTAGCTTCCAAGATCAGATGAGATCTGGTGCCTTTAGAGTGTTTAGACCCTTTCCAGATTCATATGCAGTGATGCAAATAGAACTGTTTGTGATGACCACCGTAAGGACCAGTGTTTTCTGTCAAGTAGGCAGGCAATGTGAGATGAGATTAACGGCCTCTCCTGAATTAATAGCTGCAAAGGAACAGAGAGGAAAACATCATGAGCAGAACTGATGAGTTAACAGTGCACCTTGGTTGGATTTACAGTCCCTTGCAGAAGTATTCATGCACACATCCCTTGACTTTTCCATGTCCTCTGTAAGTTGTTGGGGTATACCATCCTCCTTTGCTGTTAGCTACACTGGCTAGAGCAGATGGAAGTTGAAGTCCATCAAGATATGGAGGGACATATATTCTCCACTGCTGGTCTTTGCATTGTTTGAACTTAAAGAAAGAGGAGGTGATGACTGCAATTATTTATTGAAGGACATGCATTTTAGGAAATCTGGCTGCAAAATGTGGGACTGCATGCACTATATCTCTGAGGCCAAAGCAGTCACACAGCTGCATCCCAGAAATACCAATAGTGTTCTGTAGCTCTTGGATTCAGAGAGGGGAAGCGTAGTTTCAAATCCTTGTTCAGCCATGGTGACATTCATTGAGTCACCCTGGCCAGTCACACATGCAATCTTTACACAACCTCCTTTACTGACTTACAATGGGAATTAAATGGCATAAAGGAAAAGATCTCTAACCACCTTGGAGGGAGTGTGTGATTTAAAAAAATAATGAATTAATCATACAGTCTATTAAAATATATTAAGTTTTATTATTTCAAAAACTAGAAACAAGTTTACATCCTTGGGTTTGTCAAGGAAGATTCATTATATGCTTCCTCCTTAATTTGTATGAATTGATATAGACCAGTGGTTCTTAACCTGGGACCCTGGGGGTCTGTGGAGGCTTCACAGGGGGTCCGCAAAGCCCTGCTGCTGGACACCAACAGAAGCAACAGGGAAGCTCTGTGTGTGTGTGTGTGTGTGTGTACCGAAACTGCTCCCTCACTTGTAATCCCTACTCAGCCATGGAAACACACTGGGTGACTTCAGGCAAGTCACATTCTCTCAGCCTCAGAGAAAGACAAAGGCAACAAATCTTGCCAAGAAAACCCCTATGATACATTCACCTTAGGGTTGCCATACATCGGTTTTCAAAGCAGAGGAACATGATGGCCAGAAAGAACTTCCCTCTGTCAGTGGCACTTTGTAGTTGTGTGCCGTCAAGTCATTTAATGACTTATGGTAACCCTAAGGTGAACCTATCAGAAGGTTCTTTTAGAGTGGGCAAGATTTGTTCAGAGGGGGTTTGCCTTTGACCTCCTCTGAGACTGAGAGAATGTGACTTGCCTAAGGTCACCAGGTGCCTGAGCAGGGATTTGAATGCTAATCTCCAGAAGCCTTTAATAAATAAACAAATAAATAAATATTTGAATATTTAAATCTTGAGTTTAGTCTAGGGGCCCCGACAACAAATTAGATTCACAGGAGGTCCCTGGTAAAGAAAAAATTAAGAACCACCATTGACTGGGATAGCTAAACAAAGGAAGCCAGCATGGTGTAGTGGTCTGAGGATTGGACTAGAACTCCAGGAGATCAGGGTTTGAATCCCCACTCAGCCATAAAAAATCACTGGGTGACCTTGGACAAGTTGCACACTCTCAGCCTCAGAGGAAGGCAAAGGCAAACCTCTTCTGAACAAATCCTGCTCAAAAAAAACTATGATAGACTTTGCATAAGTCAGAGTCAATCTGAAGGCACATAATGGCAACAACAGCAACAACAAAATTATAAACAATTAGAAAGTAATGATGCCCCCACTATTGACCTATACAATCTGTTTCTCAGTCTCATCCAGCCACTTGAGTGAAGGTGCACCACAGCTTGTGTGTGCATTTTAAGCAACATATATTCACTGATCACTATTATCAAGAGTAGGGTGCTAAATACATGATGCAATATACATAATACAAAAATACATGTACAAAAGATCACAGATTTTTGTAAGAATATAAAAATAGCCAAAAATCACCCCAAATGACTCCCCCAGGCACAGTTTAAGGATTAACAAGCAAATGTTACATTTGTAACAAGCATATGTTTAAGGAGTAACAAGCAAATGTTACTAGTTACAAATGTTAATCACTTGTTAATATTGTTTTGCAAAGGGAGTGTTGTTACATTCTCTCTACTCCCAGAAGCATTACATTATTTCTAAACTCTGGAGTGCACCAGTTTCTCTGACCTGCAATACCTATCTGGCCCAGATCAGAGCGCCCTCCTTGTCCAGCTTTTTAGATGAAGTCTCCATTTACAAGCAAAGTGCTTAAGGCATCCTTTTGGCAGGGGGCCAAGGAAAATGCAAGCCCACAGCTTCCCGGAATGTAGCTGAAGGAGGCAGACAAATCCTCTCAGCAGACATCGTCCTCGTCGTCGTGGAGGGGCAGGCTGACATTGACTACAGAGGGCATATGGAATGTATTACTGCTTCACTTTTCCTGAGTACGTAGGTCCCCCCTCCTCCGTCGCCGCCCTGATGCCGCAGCACCTGCTGCAACAAGGATGCTTTAGCTGCACAACGTATTGAGCAGGGCTCTGCCCCCCACCACCACCCTGGCTCCCTGAAGTTTGTGAGTTGGTGCAAGGAATTCCAGTGGATTGCAGTGTGGTCCTAATTTCTCCTCTGTGGACGTAGAAATACGTCTGCAGCTGCTCTGCTATCCAGTGACTGGTTAAATTAATCCCAGGATTTTTATTGCCTCTGGCTATCTTAGAAATTTGTTCCTTATTTCTAGCTGTTAATGATGAGGGTGAGGTTAGTCCTGTGGGTGCATTTCCCCTAAGGTCAAAACTGTAATCGTACTGAAAGAATAGAAGCGTTATTGACTGTCTGAAGTGCCTCATCATTAAAGGAAAACAGCTAGGCCATAGCAATTCTGCTAATTCAAGGTGGTCGTTGGCTTTATTTTAAACTTGACTCTGTCCCAGGTAGAAAAATAATCTTCTGCAGTCTGTCTTAATATCTCCTGCATGGGACAATTGCCGTTTGGTGAACGACTGTAGCAGCTCATTTGTAAAGCAGACGCTTTGTGGACAAAAAGTCTCAGATTTAATCCCTGGTTTTTTCAAATAGGTGCAGCAAAATTTCCACTCTAAAATGGTGGAGGGCCACTGCCATATTGTGTTGACAGCAATGGACTAGATGAACTAGAGACCATCTCTCTGATACATCTTTTGTAAATCCACAAAGATACAAAGCAAGGTCTCCAGTTCACCTTTTGCTTTCTCATTCCTTCCTCCTAGTTGTTTTTGTTGCAACAGTCTTCTCTTGTTACACCAAAATATTCAGCTCAGCTCAGCTCAGCTGAGGTGTGACTACTTGGCAGTAAGAGTTATCCAAAGGCCAAATCAAGAGTTGATGGAAAATCCAAAACAAGCTAGTAAGTGTCCAACTGGAAATTCAGTTATTGCGCTGCAGTTCATGAATTACCCCCCACATAAAAGACACAAATGCACAAGGATATCATGACTCAATAGCTGTGGGGCAGACAGGAAAGAAAATAAAGCTGCATGATACACAGGACAAGGCACAAGGTCTTAACATCTTCAGTCTGGCACAAATGCTCTGAAAATGTCGCCTTCAATTAGCCTTTATGACTATTCCAAGAATATATAGAAAAATGTAAGGCATCTATTATAATAATGATGCCCCACTTCTCTATATCTGTGTAATGCATTTTGATCTTCATGAGATTAGAAAACAAAAACACAAGTTACACAGGAAGATGAAAGACCCAATATAATATGCATAGGAAGGACAGCTGAAAATGTATGGACCTTCTGGCATTAATCTTTAGGCAACTAGGACATTTTTTTAAGGAGCAGAGAGGACCAATAAGGATTACCTATTCAGAGCACTAAAACTGGAGTTGGTCAGATATTCTTGAAAATCACTGTATAGTCATCTAATGGCTTTGTAACAGGAAGGCTTCTGCTCTGGGTCTTCAAAGGGTGTGAGTAGTTGCAATTGCAAACAAGCAATTGTAAACCTGCCTGCAAGGAAACAACATAATCAATTCATTTTGTTAACACGCATATCTATAGATTCTTTGCATGAACTTAATAGATGAGCATAATCAGGTTCCGTGTATGCACTTTTGACCCATGCCTTCAAGACACCTGATCCATTGTTGAACTCCACTTCTTTTTTTTAAGTAACACACTATTGTATTCTTCACACCTTTAAACAAGGTATCTGTTATCTCCTGTTGAACAGGTACCCTCCAAAGAGTTAAGTAAAGATGCTGGGCTGTGATGCCAGGCGTGATGTTCAAGCCCTTGCTGGTAGAGGTCAGCAATGGTTCATGGGAAAGGAAAAATTGGCAGCTGGGCCGGATGTCCTGCAATTCCCCTCTTCCTGCAGCTGCTTGAACAACGTTCCTTATTTAGCTTTCCTGATGGCAGGAGGAATCTGATGGCGGAAACTGTCATAGCCTGATAACAACTCAGAAAGAGAGAGAGAGAGAGAGAGAGACCCCTCGTTATGATGGGTGTCATGGCAGGCAGTGGGCTAGCTTTGATTTTGGTGAGGACAGAGAAGGAGGGCAGCAGAGTTGGCCCGGCAATATCCCCAGCCCACAGACTCTTTCATTGGGGCAGGGTTTGCACTGGTCATTTAATAAACAGTATCTCCTGGGGGAGAAGGCACTTGAGCTTCAATGTGTTAATCTGTTCACTCATGCATATACAACTCACCCTGCACACTAGTCGGAAAGTAATCAAAGCTACAAAATTGTGACGTCCTTCAGGGAAGTTTTTATGTGGGCTGCTGAGCTAGCTGATGCAGGGAGGAGTTTGGGAGAAAGGAGAAGGGGGGAGTCCTGGAGCAGAGCCTCCTGGCTGGTGTCCAGGCCTGGGCAGAGTTTTCCACTGACTTAATGGTGACAATGTGTCAGCAAGGCCAGGAACAACAATGGCTGGTACGTGGTGATGCAGCACTTGTCAGCTGGACGCAGGGAGGCAGAAATCTGTGCACACGCAATATCAACAAGATATTTGGGCATGTATGTTCACTATGCGTGGTACTTCAACATGACCCACATATATGTCCTCTGTTTCTGTGTGGAGAGATATTTACATAGACAATTAATGACAATTAATGGAGTAAACATAGCTCCCCCAAAGGCATGTCCAGTCTGGGTGTGGACTTCCACTATTTCCTCGTGGAACAAAATGCTTCATGGGTTCTAGGATCAATCAGTTATTTGTCATCATAGGTATATTTAGCATATGTTGTTAGCATGTGTGTATGTTTACACCATTATTCATATCAATGACTTCCTTCTCTGTATGAATGATAAATGGCTGGGATGGGGAGAGAGACTGATTCACAGTGGGGCTAAGGAAGCCTTTTCAGACTGAGGGCAGAATTGATCCAAGGCTGCAATGCTAGGGCTGCATGCCTGGTGTGCATAAGGAGTCCCCCTAATATGGATGGAGCCGGGCTCAAAGTGAGTGGGCCTAGCACTGGAAAGAGTAGAGCCACTGCTGGCATGAACCCTCCCTCCCACCTGCTTCCCAGCATTCCTTCTCCTGGGCTGATCCATGTAGGTATGTGAAGGGGAGGTAGGGTCCTGGATAGGGAGTTTCCAGTCTGTAGATCAGCTGAGGAACAGAGGGATCTTAATTCCGATTTCCTTCATGGCAGGTTTGTGATCCTGATCTTTATCTCCTTCGTAGCCTACTTGATGGGGTTATACCTTGCCATCTAGCACACCAGAAAGACAACAACATTTGGCCCCTTCTGCTCCTCAGCTAATCAGTGTGGCTCAGCTGAGAACAAAGGAAGCAGGTCTTTATCCCTATCATGGTACACTGGACTGGCCAAGTGAGATTGTTTATGGACAGGGGAAGGAACCATGACATCAAATAAGGAACTGGGCAGTACTTTGATTTCCACACCACTAAGACAGTAATATTATCCTGGATTCAAAGCATAAGAGTATTAAGACACTCAGTTGCACAGTATGAAAGAAACGTAGATCCTAAAACTCAGTTTTGCCTTTTAATGCTAAGGTGGGGAAAACATTTGAAAGAGATATTGCTAGGTTTGAGTGAAACCTTAAAACTTTCCCAACTCGTAGGTTTTTACCCTTGTTTTTCTTACATAGGTGAGTGTTAGAGGTAAATGTAAATGCCCACTGCTGCATTGCTGTTATCTGTCAAACTTTGCTGAATTACCATGGTCCCTGACTACATGTATTAATGCTGCACAGAGTTGTTTAGGTCTGAGCTATCAAAAATATTTGGCACACCAGAAAGTCTACAGAAATGATATCTGTATATTCAGTTAGGAAGGTAGGTAGGTAAGTAGGCAAACAGATATGGGGAACACCACGGGGAACCGACATGTAGAACTGAAATACATGGGTAGTTAAGGATCTACATCAGAGCTTTCCAAACTTTTCATGTTGGTGACACACTTTTTAGACACACATCATTTTGCAACACAGTAATTCAAGAGATCCGGACACATACATAAATTGTAACAATGAAATATATGGGGACGCAACCTATCTCATGAAAACCTTTTAATTTATATTTTTGAATCCTGCAAGAAAGGTGGAATAGAAGCCAAATAAATAAATGGATAGGTGAAAGGATGGATGGATGGTTATTCCTGTTTTCAGTGGCTGGGTTAGCTAAAATGGTGGGAGATGCTCTCTTTCCATGAGGTGCTTCTTCAGAAGGCCTAATCTTTGGTGCAGCTGAGGCAGAGTCTCTGGCAGGACTGGTCTGCCAAAGACCAAAATATTGCTTGATCTTCCCTAAACTGATCAGAAAGACACAACTTTAAGTATGCAGACAGCAATCCTGTGTCCAGTGCTCACAGCACAAAGGGTATAAGGAATGGACTAAGAGAGAGTAATGTGATATGACCATTTTTGTGTCTGAGCAGCAGCTGCTTCTGCAAGTGCCATTGAGAGAAGCAGCCCAATGGTGTCCTTCTCAACTGGCTTACCTGTTTTGGATATTCATTCTTGATATCTATGTGTGCGTATAAAGTGGTTTGCGCATTGGACTACGAGCCTGGGTTTGATTCTCTGCTTGGCCATGGAAATCCATTGGGTGACCTTGGGCATTTCATGCATTCTCAGCCCCAGAAAATCCTGTGATAGGTTCCACTTAGGGTTGCCATAAGTTGGAAACAACTTGAAGACACACAACAACAACAGCAACAACAACAACAACGTGGGCATGAAGAGTGACCCAGGAGTCCTCAGCTATCTCTCTGTGTTTTTTTATTTATTTTTTTCCTCTAGTTCTTCTTCCTCTCCTTCTGCTTATGGCATCTTAGGAGCCTGAGAGCAGGTATGGCAAATTTTTCAGGTTCCCTCAACATTATTATTTTTATCCATTTTTGCAGGTTCCCCCAGCCTTGCTATTCATTCATTCATTCATTCATTCATTCATTCATTCACCATTTTTTTTATCTCCTCCAGTTTTAAAAACGGCTGCCCAGAGAAGGCTGTGGGAAATCATTGAGTGGGGATACAATGTCCCAGGAGTTTTCAGCCCTTATTAGCAGCTGGACAGTTATGGAGGTGGGAGTCAGGCATATTCCTAGAGGCTCCCATCCTCACTGTTTTCCCTGTAACTATCCTTGGCAACAGCCACAAGCATTTTGAACTCACTGAAGTTTCTGAACAGTTTGCAAAGGCAGCCCCATATATGGTGTGTTACAGTAAATCAATTAGGATGTAGTAAAGCATGTGGACAACACATGTGTTCCTGCATCCAGATCCAACATCTCAAGGAATGAGCACAGCCGGTGCACTAGTTTTACCTGTGTGAACACACTCCTGGCTACTGCCAAAATCTGGGTCCTGGAATGCTCCCAAGCTACAAAGCTGAGATTTCAAAGGGAGTGTAACCCCATCCAGCACAGGCTGAATCCCTGTTCCCTAATCTGCCTTACTACCGACCAGGAGTACTTGTGTCTTGTCTGATTAAATTTCAGTTTGTTCACCCTCATCCTATGTAAAGCATCTCCACTCTTGGTTTAAATTTCCCTTTGATTTTTTTTGTGGAAGAGGCACCTTGTTCCTCCTCTTTTTGTGGTCACCTTTTGTTTCTCTGCATTAATTCTTAAATAATTCTCCTTATTCCTGCACACAGATCACTAAACAGTTGCATTCAGGGTTCTGACTCTGTTTCTGTCACTTTTTACATTTAAGCCTATTCTTAACTGCTTGAAGAATTCCATCTGTCATTCATTGAGGCTTCTTTTTCTTTTTGGCTGCAGATGGTATCTTTTTGTATTCCTCCTGACAATGTCCAGAGTTCTTCTGGCTCCCAGTCAATTAGGCATAATAGTGCAAACCTATTTCTTACTTTATCTTTAAGCTCTATGGGGATTTTTTCAGGTTATATTTTCACACAGTGGTTGGTTTAGTGTTTTTCTTTAGTTTTACTGTAATTTTTTATATTAGTAGTTCATGGTATGTGCTACAATCTGCTCCTGGTCTTGTTTTTGTGGAGAGAATGAAGCTTCTCCATCATCTGCTTCCAATGATGTCTATTTGATTTCTATATTGGCTATCTGGTGATGTCCATATATACAGTTATTCCTTTTTGTTGCTTGAAGAATGTGTTTGCAATGAACAAACTGTTAAGCCTCATGAAATTAAGTCAGTCAAATGTTCCTACAGTCTTTGATTCTGCTCTGTTTCCTACTTCCTAATTTCCTCCTGAACTTCAACATAACTCTTTTAATTTCTTCTTTTTCTGCTTCTACGATTAGAACATAAACTTGAATTATGGTTATATCGATGGGTTTTCCCTCAAGTCTTATTGGTATGATTCTGTCAGACTTAGCATTGTCTCCTTTGACTGCTTCTGAGACATCTCTCCTCATTATTAATGCCACCCTGTTTCTTCTTAGATTTTCATTTCCTGAGTAAAACTGTGTAATTATCTGACTCAGAATGTCCCATTCCTGACCACTTTAGCTTACTCGCCTCAAGTACTGCAATGTTTATACATTCTATTTCTTGTTGTACTGTGTCTGGCTACCCCTGATTCATGCTTCTCACATTCCATGTCCCTACCATATATGTTTCACCACTGTGAATTTTCCCTTTTTGCCTCTGAGCATGTCAGCAGCTGAACATCATTTTGGCTTGAGTCCAGTTGCATCATTCACCACAATGCTATTTGTAGTTGTCCACTGCTCTATCTCAGCAGCTTATTGAGTGCCATCTGACCTGGGAGTTTCATCTTCTGGTGCTAGTTCTTGTTTTATTTTGGACTGTCTCATTATAGGGTTTTCATGGTGAAAGATATTCAAACAGAGGTTTACCATGCCTCCTTCTACACAGTACTAATGGGTGTTAACTATGGTGCCACTGCCATTGTCTCTGAGAAGTCCTCCTCCAGTGATAACCTCCATCAACCACTACTCCTCTGGCAGCCACTACTACTGCTACCCAGTAGCTATTTGGCACAATTACTCTGGTTCCTCAGCAAAGACCCTTCTGACACGGAAGACCCTACCACCAACAACACTACTACCATAAACATAGCCTCTTGACTCACAGAAGCATGCCATCTCACCACCACAGAAAGGTAGTTCCATTGGTCTCTACTCTACCCCTGCTCTATTTCTCCTTTCTACCTAAATCCAAGGAAGTTGTTTGGATCTAAAGTGGTGTCTGTCAGGGGCAATTGATTGGATGAGGGCACCCTTAATCCAGAAAAGACAAAGGTGCTCTTGATCAGTCAAAAGGCAGAACAGGATGATTGAAATGGCTGAAGGGCAGGAGACTGACTGTTGGGTGAGATCCAGTCAGAGAAAACTACATGAAAGAAGAGCAGGAAAGGTTTAACAGTATGATACAAGAGTTAAGAGGGAAAGATTGCTGAGGATAAAAGGGTCCAGACTGAAACGTGAATCAAGGTGCTTAAAGCTTGGATGACCAAGACATTCTGAGGCCAAGAGAAGGCAGTTGCCATCCTAAAGGCAGCAGAGTCTACAAAGGAAATTGCAGCAGCTGGCTGAGAAGGATTAGGAAGGGAAAGGGATGTGGACTGCAAAGCAGCAAGATGAAGGGAGCCACGACTTGCTATAACAGTACCAATAAATATTGACAAGCATGCAATGGGGCAAACTTAGAGGGAAGAAAATTGCATAGGCTTCCCCACAAATCAAGGAATACATATGAATGCAAATTACTTCTTTGCTAAGAGGAAGAAGACACAGGAAGCCCACCTCTTTATAGCTCAAGTTTTAGATGCCACCAAAAAGTGTCACCACCACAATCGCCACCCTGCCATGGCAATGAATTAATGCTGGCTCAGTGGATGCCTTGTGGCAGCAGCTGCTGCATACATCTTGATTCTTCCTTCAACCCTGGGGATTAGCCATGTTGAGATGGGTAGGCCAATGAAATGACAGGATGGGGTTGCCTAGTGTGTCAGTGTAGAGGGCTGTAAGTGTAATATGCATATGCTTCCTCCTTCCCCGATCTCGTCAAATAGCAGCCCTAAGCAACCCTGCAGAACATCAGAACACCACTTTTTTCCATGCAGACCCATGCCAAGATGGCACAAGATTGCAAAATGTGGAAAGAGAAACCCTGAAAGCCTTACCAAAAGGATGTAAGAAATGGTACTAGAAAGAGAAGATGGGTTTTGACTTTTACTGAAGACCACACTGAACTCTTCCTGGAGGAAAAAAAAAGATGTGTTTCTTTGTAAAAAGTTAACAGTCTTCCCCATCCCTTTCTTTTCACCTCCCACATAATGAGCATTTGCTGCTTAATGTTGATATCATGAGCTCACTCTGAATTTGTTGTTCAGGCAGTCAGTCAAGTCTTGTACTCCCAGGGCTTGGCATTCCCAGTGATTACAGCGCCTCCCCACCCCCTGCTGCTTAGACAAATAAAATTTAAACTGAGTGAACCTCAGGTTTTTTGTTTTCAGCAACAATAACAAGACCCGGGTGGCATTTCAAAAAATGTATCAGCAAGAGAGAGCTTGAAATTTGCTAACATTAAAATATATATTTAATTGACCTGGGTAAAAAATGAAATATTTTATAATGGACTAGAGCCTCTGGCTTAGCTGCTGTTTAACTGATATTGCTGTGAATGGGAATAGAAGAGTATAGTAGAAAACTGAAATCGTAAATGTGGTCCTTCACATTTTTGGGAGCAACAGCAACATGTTCACACTGAAATTACTTTGGGTGAAAACTGACTGAGTGATACCTGCTTCCACCACTTTCACAGTTTTTCAGTTCTGGGGACTGGATCACAAGCTTTAGATTGCAAACCGTAAAGTTTTACTTCAGCCACTACTGAAACATCATGTCTGTGGTCTTTCCTAGCAGCCCAAGATCTCCATTGCATTTAAGGGTATCAACCTCCACATATTACAAGAGAGTGGTTTCTTCTATAAGGGCCCTTTCTCACTAAACAATTATTGTGCTCTTACTAACTTTGACTGTCCTGGCTGTATTCTATGCAGTCCTGAGGTTTATAGTTCAGAGATGTACTAAAGCTTTCTGGCTGAGAATTTGATATATCCCTCACTGAATGGCAAATGTCAGAATTCCACAGGATGCAGTTAAAGTGGAATCATCGTGCTTAAAGGTCCCTAAGAGAAAAAGACATGCTCATGCACAACTCAGTGCAACATGTCTTACCTTGCTTTAAACACAGAGCATGACACTCCAGTATTCTATTATTTTTATTTCTGTTACATTGATAGCCAGCCTTTCCTTCAGATGGCTATGTACAGTTGCTGGTCTCAACTACAGTAGATCCCCTGATCCACGGAGTTTAGGTAAAGGTTAACTTAACCATTCAGCAATTGATTCATTTAGTGTACTCTAGTTCCAGCTAGAGTAGACTCCTTTTATCTTCCTCTTTTTATCTTCATAACAACCCTGCGAATGTAAGATTAGACCTAAGTTAGGCAAAGACAGAGTAACTGACCCAAGGTCACTCAGAACACAGCTGAGAAGAGATTTGAACCTGTCTCCATCCATTGCCTTTCTTACACTTTTAGCATTGCAACACACTGATATTGAATGATCCTTCATAGCACTTCCCTTGGATTTGATCCAATTCCTGTTTAGTTTAGTCTCATTAGCTTATGACAATGTGAAGTAAATCTATGTCAAAGAAAAAATGATAACGATCCCACATGCTAGTCTCTGGATTCAAAAGCTGCTCAAGTCAGGGCATAGACAAGAACCTCTATCTGCTGTTTTAATTCCTTCTCTTATTGTCTACTTCCACTCTTCCACAGTTATAAACATGATCATGGCTGGATCCCATGTCTCTTCATGTGTCCACTGTCCTCACAACTCCAATTATTTTAACTCCTTCCCTCATCACACTGCTTACCTTTTATCCTTACCACCACCATCACTCATGTTCTCTGTGGTGATAATGTCCTATCCCCTGTGTAGAAATATTTGGATCTTTTCTTGTTGTCCCTGATTGAGATGTAGCTAGACTTTGAAATATCGGTCTACACAATTCATTATTAGAAGCTGACCTGGTTTTGAATTTTTCTCCCTCCTTTCCCCATTCTTAATAGAGCAAACCATCTAACTAATGTAAATAAAATCTTTTTAGCTTGCAGTTGTTTAGTGAAGTCCTATGAAAATATGATTAACTGACTATACAACTACAGGAAGCCTGCTGGTCATTGGCAGTTCAGCTACATTTTTTTGATCAAGGGAAAAACACTGAATTTTGAATATTATGTTTTATTTGTAGTTATGAGATGCCAAAGATATTTGCACAGATTCATCTTCAGTTATCTGAATTTGTTATAGTCAGCTAGGGTTTCTGTTTTGCCAAAATACACTTTTTGGACTATTTCATTCAAAGGGGGGGGGAGTCTGTGAGGTTCTTCTGACCATCTCACATACTAGAAGCTGCAGCATAAAATATTAGATTAATTGTAATTTAAGAAGTACACTCAGCCTTCCATATCTACTAGGATTAGGGGCACAGGACCCTTGCAAAAGTGGAAAAAATGCAGATATCACAATGTGTGTATGTATATCTGTGGAAAGGGGCTGAAGCATGGTGGGGAGAATAGATAACCAGGATCCAACAAGGTCAGGGAAAGAGGAGGGAAGAGGGGGTTGGCTTGTCTTGACTTGTCTTGGCTTGTCTTGTCTTGGCATGGCATGGTGGTCCTCTACTCCTCTCTTGCTTATCTTCTTGCTTGGGTGGGGGGGGCATCAGGAGAGGGTTTGTGCTGCTGAGAAATCAGACTGCAAGCTGTCCTTAGCTGATTAGGCAGTTGCTGATGGAGGAGGAGAAGGAGGAGGAGGACCAGAGGGGTTTTTTTAAAAAAAGAATGGTGTAGCCTGATCAAAGCAGCTGAGAGGGAAGGTTCATCCAGAAAAAGAGTGCTTGAAGGGAGGAGCAGGGGTTGGAGAAACTGACAGATAATCAAATTCATGAAAGTCAAATCTGCAAACGTGGAAGGTCTACTGTAGTTAAATGACCAAAATGTGTCAAGAAACTACCTTGTATGCTGTTACGAATTACAACTCTGTGCTTTGTCGAAACAGAAAATGCTCACAGAAGTATAGATCTAAATGAAAGATTAAATTTCCATATTCAGGAAGTGTCATCAGAAGCTAGAAAACAGGGGTTCAGCCAGCAATTCAAAATGAACTTAGGAGATTCAGGGACCAAACCATTGATGTGCTAGTCTTTTTTCTATATGTCAGAGCCTTCCAAACTTTTCATGTTGGTGACACACTTTTTAGACATGCATCATTTCACAACACAGTAATTCAGTAAGTAATTCAGTAAATAGAAACAGCCCCTTCATCCAGACCTAGCCTGCTGCTGTCACCCTCAACAGGGTCTTCTTCAGCCCTGGGCAGCGATGGTGGGAGAGGCAGCCCCTCCACCCAGGCCTAGCCCATCATCACTGCTGCCCTCACTGGGGTCTTCATCAGCCCAGGTGGTGGGGCAGGACAGGCAGCTCCTCCACCCAGGCCTGGCCCCTGCCACCACCCTCACTGGCGTCTTTCTTGGCCCAGGGCGGCAACAGCAGAGCCAGTTGCTTCACCCAGGCCTGGCCCACCACGGCAGGAGAGGAAGCTCCTTCACTTGTTACATTTGCACGACACACCTACACACTGCAGCTGACACACTAATGTGTTGCAACGCACAGATTGGAAAGCTCTGCTGTATTATTAAAGCTCAGGTGCCTTTAATATCTGTATGATATAAAGAAATCCAACAAACTGTGTTTCTCAGTAGAGTTAGCAGACAGCTTGGGAAAGTCACTTTTTGGATTATGACTCCCAGAATCTTCCAGTGCACATATGCGTTGTTTGGGAAGATGTCTTAAAGTAGTGCTGAAAGTGCTGGTCCTTGGACTGATGATAATTCTTTAGCCGTTGGCTGCTGCTCCTTGGTAAGTGTCCAGGAATGAAGGAAACAGCTGTATGCAATGGGCACACATTTAGTGCTTATCCCTGGCACACTGGAAAACAATAATTGCCAGTCTCCCACATCAGATAGCCTGAGATCTCCCTTAAAAAGCAAAATGCAAGACCCTTTCCCCTCTCTCTGGAGAGGGCAGTTTTAAAAGTTAAGAAGCAGTGGCAGAAAAAGAGCAATGACTGTCCTTAAAGAGATGAGATGGCTAGTCCATTTGCCATTTATAATTAGCAAGCCAGACCCAAAAAGGAATCAGCACTTTCAGATGAGCAAAAAGCATTCCCTCCTATAGCAACTAAAAACAGCCAACTTCAAACTCCCCTGGGGGATGGAAGGGCTGCTGACAAACCAGATCCGAGAGGAGGTCTGCAGTGTGGCCCCGACTGACCTGCCGCCTCTAGGCCGGACATGTGGCTACCTGATAGGCTAACTTTGGCGCAGGACATCTCTTCTCTGAGAGGATGGAGCAGGGGGAGAAAGGGCACTGGGGGAGGGGAAAGGAAAGCCGACAGGGAGAGAAAGGCAAACATGGCCCAACAGTTATGATGTGGGGGGAGGTGTGGAGGAAGATGAAGGGTAAACCTGGCAGGAGAACTCAGGAAATCAGGCTAGAGCAAAGTAGGGGGATGACGAGATAGAGTTTCCTGAAGAGGGCCACAGAGAAACACAGACAGATAAACAGCCAGAGGGAGGCAGACCAAAGGAACGCATGCTGCTTCCTGAGCAAAGTCCTAGGGGGCGCTACAAAGCTGGAGACGTACGAAGCACTTTCTTTCCAGTCCCTGTTCTATCTCCTTGTATCTCCTTGTTTTACTTTGACACCTTCCATGTATAAAAGCAAGCATATTAGAAAGAGGGCTTACTGCTGTTCACTGTCTTCTGAACTCTAAATATCGTAGCACTTGGCAATGTGCCAAGCACACTGTCATAGAATCATAGAATCATAGAAATGTAGAGTTGGAAGAGACCCCAGGGGCCATCCAGTCCAACCCCCTACCATGCAGGAACACCCTCAAAGCACTCCTGACAGATGGCTATCAAGCCTCTGCTTAAAAACCTCCAAGGAAGGAGACTCCACTACACTCCGAGGCAGCAGATTCCACTGCCGGACAGCCCTGACTGTCAGGAAGTTCTTCCTGAGGTTCAGGTGGAATCTCCTTTCCTGCAGCTTGAATCCATTGCTCCTTGTCCTGGTCTCTGGAGCGGCAGAAAACAAGCCCTCTCCTTCCTCTACATGACATCCCTTCAAATACTTTAACATGGCTATCATGTTCCCCCTTAACCTTCTCTTCTACAGACTAAACATACCCAGCTCTCTAAGTCTATCCTCATAGGGCATGGCTTCCAGGCATCTCACTATTTTGGTCGCCCTCCTCTGGACTTGCTCCAGCTTGACCATGTCCTTCTTGAATTGGGGTGCCCAGAACTGGACACAGTGTTCAAGATGAGGTCTAACCAAAGCAGAGTAGAGTGGTACCAGTACCTCCCTCGATCTAGACACCATACTCCTATTGATGCAACTGAGAATTGCATTGGCTGTCTATACTTCACTTGAAGGCAGAGCCGCTGTATGCTTCCTCACACCATTACCAGCACTATTCTGTCTCCATATCTGTGTTTCAGAAACTTAAAAGGACCCTGCTCTTTCTGAGATTTACAGATTTACAGATACTGCAATCTGCATAGAAATGTGAAGCAAACTTGCAAGCTGCTCTGAGGGTCATGGCAGAGAAAATAACATGGAAGGCTACTTTTAAAAAGTAACAACTCATAGTTGTATTTCCAAGGCCCCCAAAATTTCCATGTTCCCCTTACAGTTCATTAAAATTAAGTCTTTACTTTTCTGTTTCTCAGAAACAAGACACCTATTTTTAGTTACTTTTTTGTTTCAAAAATATGAATGTCCTTCATTCAGAAACACAAACTAACATTTGAACCATGCGATCATGTTCCTCCCTCATTTAGTGAGGCTATGTACACCAAATTATAAAAGTAACTGCAGTTAAGTCAGCTTACAAAAAAGAATAAAGGTATTCTTCATCGTGTTATGATCTTAACTTTATGTAGTTATGTCTTAGTAACTATGCAACTTTGCGAGAAAGGGGTTACATTTGTGTTTTGTAACTGGTTACTTTCAAGATTTGACAGAAATGTGCAAGAGGTTTCTCTTGCGTTCTATCTCCTGTGTGTTGTTCTAGAAACTTCAGAACCACCAAGTTCATTCTGGTGTGAAGACACATAACAATTAAAAAACTTGATTTGAGTTTCATAGATGAATGGAAGTCAATACAAAATTCACTTCTTGGATATCCCCAAGTTTTCCTCGTTTTAAGAATGTAATTTAGCATAGGCAGGGTTATTTCTTGCTGCTGCTATCACACGCTCTCAGCCTCAGAGGAAGGCAAGAACAAACCCCTTCTGAACAATTCTTGCCAAGAAAAGCCTGTAATAGGTTCACTTTAGGGTCGCCATAAGTCAGAAATGACTTGAAGGCACACAACAAAAAATTGTTTAAAAATTGGGAGGAATTCCCTTGACAATCTGCTGCAAATCTACCAGAGAACCACTAGCTGATCTGGATGTACCATTATCCACCCTCGGATTATATAGGACCTTATTGTGTAGGAATCTGCAAAGCTGATTTGCCACATATTTGGTGGGATTTTTTGTTTTTTTGGTAAAAGGCAGTTTAGCCTTACATTAATTGGATTTATTAAATATATTAACTACGTAAAATGATGTAGAATGTTAACAAAATCAAAATGATATTTCAAGGTTACATAAAATGTAATCAGCTAATACTATGTTGATAATGGCAAATGTTTGACTGTTGTAAAATGGAGATCCAACAAGGATCTATCTATTATAAAATGGTTCACTAAAATAGCTTATATGACCAAGTTAATAAAGTTGATGGATTTTGTAGAGAGCAGGCACAGCCTATGGAATGGCATTTTATATGTGTGTGTGTGTGTGTGTGTGTTGAAGCTTTTTATGAACTACTGGGGAAAGTGTAGAGGCATGTAAGTGTAGTGATTTTCCATTTACTATATATTTTGATTTTTGTGTTCTTTAATTTCTATTTTTTTAAAAAAAAATGTGTACATTGTACATGGCTTGTACAAGTTGGTTGGTTTGTTTTGTAAATGTAAAATGTTATGTTCCTTCAAAGTTGGCTTTGACTTACAGCAACCCTCTCATAGGCCAGGATTTATTCAGAGGAGTTTTGCTCTTGCCTTCCTCTGTGGCTGAGAGAGTATGACCTGCCAAGAGTCACCCTGTGGGTTTCCATGGCTGAGCAGAGATTCAAAAATTTTATCTCCTGGAGTCTTAGTTCAACACTGTAACCTCAATGGTTCATGATATTTCCAGTGGGACATATTTATAACTAAAACAACTACAGTAACAATTAAAACTTTTTGAATAGTATAATGTTAGTAATTCAACTGTCTTACATTGAGAACATATGTACAGAATACTACCATTTGCCCTTTAACCTGGAATTGCTTTACCTTCAAGACCCCTGCTACAAGAAATAAGATCCAGGATTTTCACTTCCTACTCCAGTGCTGCAGGACTCAGGGCTTCACCCTGACTGTGATATTCTTTGGACACAACTCTGTGACAAATAAGCAAAAGGGAAAGACAGCAAGAATGCTCTAGTGAGCAATAAATGCTGGACCGTCTTACAAACATCTTGGAAAACTGGCGGTAGAAGTGGGAATTGCAACAGAATTTTGAAATATATCCTCACTCCTCTAATTGTGGGATTGAAGACCCACTACTTCCCCCTCATCACTATTTATGCTTGCTGGAGCATTTAGTCCAGCATTGGCTTGAGAGTCACCATTGAACAAGACTGCACCTATACAGCGTACCAATCAGGCAGCCAATCATGTTTTTCTCTGCGCTGCCAAGCCTTTAAAAATTCAAGCCAGCCAGATTGCTTTCCTCTTTTGATTTCCCCCTTCTGTTCCAATTGCCATTCACCATTCCTTGGGTCTTAGTGATCATTAAACTTCTCCATCCTCAGTAGGGCTTGTTGATAACATGGATGTTGCCTTCCTTTAGTGTTCATGGATTTATAATATTTTTGTATTTTCATACATTTCAGGTTTTCTTTAAGCACATAGATACTTTCCTCAAATTACTTAGTGACTTGTTGAGGCTCAGTCTCTGTTCTGGTATAAGTTCCCTATTAAAGAACATTATTAGTAATACATATCACAATGTCACTCACTCAGACCATGAGCCCATCTTAATTCTTGTCATAATCCTACTCAGTTCTGGATAAACCAAAGCAGAGGTAATGTGGATTTTTTTTAATATCTTCCTTACCTGTGTGTTGTAAAAATTAATTAATTGAGGAACTGCTGTTGCACTAAGGTATTGACAAGCAGAGCATATCTAGGGTGGGCAAGTAGGGTATGTGCCCTGGGCACCAATGCCAGAGGGTGCAAAAAAGCCCTGCCGGAAGAGGAGGAGAAAGTGGCCCTGGAGGTAGGGGCGCAACTTTCACTCTTGTCCTAGGTGCTATTTGTGCTAGATATGCCTCTGTTGACAAGTTCATTGAAGACAAGATGAGAGCTGCTTTCTTAAAAATGTTCAGAAGGTCCCACACTGTACTCTCCTACATACTTGGCATTTGCACAGTTTTTTCATCCTGTTTATTCCCTTAGATAGTCTCAAGGGGGTTTCTTGTTAATGTTGTTGTTTTAAGGAACCTAAACATGCAAACTGATTCAGATCTGTCTCTCCAGCTATAATAATGTTATTACAAGGAAAATTTAAGGTTGCCAGATCTTCTGTATTAATCTATCATATTTCAAAACAGCCCAGCTCTATAAAATAGAATAATCTAGCTTCTTGGCACCACCCATTTTTATTTAATAGTTCTGTGACAGTTTCTTGTACAGCATAAAAATGCACGCCCCTCAAAAAAGATCCGGGGTGGATGCCAAATTTCACCATATTGTTCTAGTAGCTATAACTCCCACCCTTCAAAAAGCTGTCTATTGGCCGTAAAGGGAAAGTCTATATGAGGTCAACAAAAAGAGCAGAAGTAATGTTGTCATTTTCAAGTTCGACATACACTTGCCCAAGAAGAAAAAAAATGTTAGAGAAGTATGAGATACACTCCAGTATCCCAGTAACTGGTTCCTTTCAGTTCTAGATCTTGTTCTGCCAACATAATGTGTAGGAAAATATGGTATGTGTCTATTCAAAAATAAACCACACTGAGTTTAATGGGGATTGATTCCAGAGAAGTGGATATAGGATTGCAGCTGTTGTCTTATTCCACTCTTTCCATTTCTTCTTCACCCACTTGAATGAAAACAGCCAGTGTGATTTCTAGTCTTGAAAGGTGATGACTCAAGTATGAATGGAGCAGGGAATCCACTTTGGGTTTTAGTTTGAACTTTAAAGGAGCTATTCAGGGTGCCAAATCCTGCCTCCAAAATAGTTCAACATCTGGGATAGCCCCTTTCAAGTTCAAACTAAATCCCACCACTCCACTTACCTTGGAGCTACCAAATTCTACTGAATGGAGCTGATCACTCTTTCATTTATTAGTGTGGGCCTTGAGCTTTCACAAGCCCTCTTCCTGGAGAACTTTAAAATATACCAGAACTAATATCTTTTTCTTCATCCACTTTAGCTGCCCAGAACAACAGTGTCTCCCATCTTCCAAGTTAGCTTTCTTTTCCTCTGTTGTTTTCCATCTCTAAAGAAGGCTCCTTTATGACAAAACTTGGAGACCATTGCTTTGGGGTGCTGTGTCTTCACAATGAGCTCTCAAATAATTAAATTGATTAGAGTCTCATGAAATCAGAGTGGGATGAGTTGTTTAAGGCTACCTGGGAAGACCCTATCATCCTTTGTTCCAAAGCATCAAAATAAAGCATGAACCCACATAACTACATTTGTGAATCTCCATCTTTTGTTATTCTTATCTCCCCATTCTATCTCTTTCTATTTTTTTTTATGAAATATATGAGTATTAATCTTCTTGGGCACCCTTGAAAGTGGTGGTGGTGGTGGTGGTGATGATGATTATGATGGTGATGATGATGATGTGGTTAACTGCTTCAAGTCAACTTCAACTTGTGGTGACCTTATCAATGAGAAACCTCCAGAACACCCTGCTCAGGTCTCATATAGATTTTTTCCCTTTATGGCCAATAGACAGCTTTTTGAAGAATGGGGATTACAGCTACAAGAACAATATGTCTTCCTTGATTGAGTCTATCCATCTGTGATGCGCTCTTCCTCTTGTCCTGTTACCTTCTACCTTACCAAGCACTATTGTTTTTTCTAGTAAATCATGCTTTCTCATGATATAGCCAAAGTCCAACAGCCTCAGTTTAGTAATCTTGGCTTCCAGCAAGTGTTCAGGCTTGATCAACTGCAGGACTCATCTAGTTGTTGTTTTAGCAGTCCAGGGTATCTGCAGAACTCTTCTGTGGCACCACATTGCAAAGGAGTTGATTTTTTTCCTATCAGCTTCCTTCACTGTCCAGCCTTCACAACTATGCATAGAAATTAGAAATACAATGACATGGACAATCCTAACTTTTGTATTCAGTGATGTATCTTTACATTTCAGGATCTTGATGATGATATACTGATTTACTTTAACATGTTATCTGTTGCTGAGCCTTCCCATCCCTTTATGATGATACAGCCTGCAGTTTCTTGAGACAAAATAAAACAACATATTAATAGTCGAATTGTATTTTAATTTTTGTATATTTATAGTGATGTTAGTTTTTATATCTATGTGCTTTGCTGGCATCTGTTTTTCTAAGCTACTTTGAGTCCAAGCATCAGAGAAAGGATGGAAAAGAAATATAACAACAGCATTAGTTGTCTCCTTACTAGTTTTATTCAGCACTCTAAGTGGTGTTCAGGACCTTTCCTTCATAGATGCGCTGTTTGTGTGGCCTCTATTTTACAAAATGGTGAACCTATGCCTTGGTTTTAGCACTTTGTTGCAGGTGGGTGTAAATTCCCTTCATGCAGAAATTAGCATATCTGAAAGAGGTCAGTATTTTTTTGATCCTTAATGAAGAGATCAATTTATAGAACATTGTGGCATGCTCTTGTTGGAGGGATCCTCTTCCCAGAAAGACCAAGAGCTTCCTTGATTAAATGGCTCTGTAGAAAAGACCACTTCTAAAGATCCCAGCCCCTTAGGGGACAAGATGATAGAATACTGTCCCTTAGAGACAGGAAGGATGAGTTGAATCACACATGCATGTACATTCACACACATATATTGAGACATACTGATGGTTGAAAGCATGAGCAAGAGTACTCAGAGCAAAGACTTCTTAAGTATGACAGCCTCCATGTGAAAGGACCCTCCTCGTGCTCGTGGATTGCCCCAACATAAATTCCTTGCTTGGATCCTACCAGCTTGGACTTTGGACTATCTAGACTTTGCCTCTTCAATCTGCCTGGCCTGAAACAGAATGTAAAGGAGAGGGCCACTGAATCACATGAGTATTCAATTAACTGTTGACCCTGGTACAACTCAGATACAATATGAACCATGTCTGAGTTGCTTCATGAATCTTCAAGGCAATATCTAAATATCTCTTTTTAAACAAATTTCAGTAGCTACAGTGAAAGAGGCCTAAATTGATTCTAATTAATACCAGCAGTTAAGACATCCTGGGTGGTGTGAGAGAGGGTAACTTCATGGCTAATATGTAGATGAGCTGAAGTTCCATCTTCAGGCTTTCTGCACTTGGCATTATCATTTTATTTATGTAGATGTCCCCCCCCAAAAAAAAAATAGCTGAGAGAAGTTCTGGTTTTTAGTTTGCTTAAAACTTCAAATTAATGACAACAATTTATCTTAAAACTGTTGTATACTATAGTAGATATCACCTAGGAAAGGAGCAGGCATGGTCCAAAGTTATGAATTATCTTAGGGTAGGCTAACCATTTAGTGAATATGGACCAAGTTGGAGGGCACTGGCTAATCTTTCATTTACTTCATTTATCAGCATTTACTCTATGTGTGATAAAGTCTGGATAATAGGGCAGTCATAATCAACACCTTATAAATTATAGCAGAAGTTTAACTAGAAATTGTTACAATTAGCTGTAGGTTTCTGAGAGACAGGGCAATAGCTAAAACCAAGCAATTAATCTTGTGTAGGACAGGAGCAAGACAGTGATGGAAGACTTAAAATTAACCCCCATGTGGAGCACACATGGGAGGTTTTCTGATTCCCGCTTGTGAAAAGGAGGGGAAGGCTATTGGCACTGATCCTATGAAAATAGCACATGGTATGAATTCTATGTGTCTGGTTGTGGTAAGAATTACTTATTTACATATAAATTTAGTATGCTTCAGAGATACCCTCATTTTTATTGCTAAGGCTCAAAATAGTTTATTTTAAAGCAAACTAAAAATACACAGCCAAAGTGACCCTCTATCCACATTAAACTCTTCATTGGAAGCAAAAACGTTTTTTGAGAGGGCATTCAACACAGAATATACTAATCTATTGGTGTTTGTTTATGACACATAGAAGACAGCATCAAAATGTCGATCCTGGCAGATCAAATCATGAAAAGATGTAGAGAAGAATTTGTTTCTGAATGCTTAAGAGAATTTAGAACTGCTACTTGAAAAGACAACATGTTACTTATTTGTCACTAATTTTTACAAGTGACGTGTTGCCTGTTACTCATGAGTAACATAATGAAATGTGTTATTAATGTGTTACTGTCCATACTATTATTCTTAGAATTTCTCCTATAAGACCATAGCCCAAACAGCCTCTTATGTCCAAGTGACATTTCTGCTATAACGACTAAATGTTATTCTCTATTACAAAGAAAGAAAGAAAGAAAGAAAGAAATTTGTGCAAATGGGTGAACATGTATAAAAATATGCCCTTGTCCATTATTTTAAAGAGCAAAAAAATAACATGTTACCACCAAGCGCCAGGATCTATGTAAAGAGGTTTTCAACGTGTTTGTCAGCTGCACTAAAGGTCCACCTTCACAACTGAACTGTCAGTGAAGCACATCAACAGTGGAGAATTGATTCAGGCTCGTCAGTTGTGCTTTATCCGCTCCCTCTTTGGGTTTTTACTTTCACTGGGCCTTCCTGCTGACTGCTGCTGGGAGGACCAGTATCCAGCAGCATCTCAGAGCCTGTAATAGAAACCTGACTACACAAAGCTTTGCTAAGTATCTTAATCTGAAGGCAAAAGTTCCCAGTCCTGTGACTGAATGCAGCCTACAAAACATACAACAGATGCAGATAAAAGCTCACATTAGTAAAAACGTACAAAAAGGTGAAATATACTTAAACTAAAAATAATTTTAAAGTATATCCATTTAAAAACAAGAGATAGGAACAATATAGTGCATTATCAAAAGTCACTTCCCGAAAGCTTGTCAAGACCCAAAAAAAAAAGTCTTCAGCTATTGTTGAAAGATGTCACAGAATCTTCTGGTCTGGCCTCTCTAGGAAGTAGGTTCTACCATAGGCACTGCTAGCCTAACCTTTCTAGGAAGGACATTCAGATCCTTTGAGCAGTTGCCAAGAAGACTCTCTCCTGCATTCCCTCCTAATGTACATGTGAGAGTAATGGGACAGAGAAATAGTCTTCAACATGAAAGGCATTTATGAGAGACTATAACCTTTCAGATAACCTGGACCAAAGTCATATAAGGCTTTATGGGTCATATCCAGCAACATTGATTTCACCCTTTAAGTGTGTGGAGAAAAAGGATATGTTTGTTAAAAGGTTTGAAAACAGTCATTAATGTTAAAAGACAAAAAATGCATTCTTTGATGGTATTTGCATATATGCCCTAAGCCTGATTTGGTTCAAGGCAAGCTAGAGGTACAGTTTCAGCTACCCCATCTGCAGTAAATAAGCGGAAGAACACACAAGGTCAGAATCAGGAAGGCAAAATCTCTGGCCTTGTCCTGACACTTCTGGTGCTGACATCACTAGTCAGCAATAGCCTCTCCTCTTGTTGACACAAGGAACTAACCCAAAAGGCTGTCTAGACACTGAATTGGCTGCCAACATATTCACTAATATCTGGAAATGCTCAGAGATCAACTTAGAGACAAACAAGAAGGAGAGGGAGTATTGAGAAGGGAAATGCCTTTTCCCCTGTTATGTTTTTTTTAAAAAATAAGAAATAGATTCCATTCCTATGATCAAAACTGGCTTTTACTTTTCCCTTACCTCTACCCTCAGCTGAGTCTGGAGCTTAGAACAAATACCATTTGGAACAAATACCTAAGCTATCCACCGCTTGCCGCATCATGTGCATTTTCATTAGGGCCATTTCCGCCCTACACTGTTATAGTGCTATGATTCCACTTTCAACATCCTATGGAATCTTGGGGTTTGCAGTTTAGGCAGGGGCCTCAAAAGCTCCACCCTAAACTGTAAACCCCAGGATTTCATGGGATGTTGAAAATGGAATAATAGCACTATAACAGTCTAGTATGGAAATGGCCTAGGTCTTACAGGAGTAAATGGGTGCATACAGCAGATACAGAAATAGTTTATAGGTGGCTTGGTGGAAGGTGGAGTGGGGAGGAAAGAAGGAAGTGTCTGCATAAGAAAAGTAAGTGCAGAATGGTACAGAGATAGCGCCCAGCTCTTATGTAAAACCATGGTATACAGTCTTGACAGGTGGCTGGTGTCTAACATTAGATATTTGGCAACAAAAATGTTCTATAAGAGAAGAATGTTAAAGTGTTATTATTTTAGTCTTCTTTACAAAACAAAACATTGTTTTAATTATATATGATAATCAGAAAGAGGTCTCAAGTGGAGTGGGTTCCATCCTGGGGGTGACATTCTTCAATATTTTTATCAGTGATTTAGATGATGGGGTGAAGGGAGTCCCTATCAGATTTGCAAATGATACAAAACTAGAATTGGTGGTTAGAACATTGCAAGATAGGAAGAGAATTCAAAATGACCTTGATAAGCTAGAAAACTCAGCTGAACTTAATAAAATGAAATTGAATAGAGTCGAATGCAGAATTCTCCATTTAGGCTACCAAAACCAAATGCACAGATATAGGAACACTTGGCTCAGCAGTATGACATGTGAAAAAGACCTTTGGATTATTGTTGATCTTAAGTTGAACATGAGTCAGCAACGTGATGCTGCAGCAAAGGCAAATAATATTTTAGTCTGTATTAACAGAACTGTATTTTCCAAGTCAAAGGTCAATAGCCAATAGTCCCATGATATCCTGTGCTGGTTAGGTCTCATCTGGAGTCCTGTGTTCAGTTCGGGGTGCCTCACTTTATGAAGGATATAGACAAAGTGGAGCAAGTAAAAGTAAAAGTACAACAAGGATGCTAAAAGGTATGAAGAACAAAACATAACAGGAGAGGTTAAAGGAGGTTAAAGTTTGGTAAAGAGAAGACTGAGAGGTGACATTGTTACCCCAAAACATAGGTGCCACAAGGGCCACCCCGCGTTGTCAATACTTCCTTGCAAAAGTGGTGAATGAATTAACTCAAAATCAGGAGTCTAATGAGTGGGGAGCAACTTAGCAAGACCTTTCTACCAATGTTTATGGGCTCACGCAGGAGAAGAATGAGCCAGAGATTCAAAAGTAAGCTTAAAATGTGTTTTATTGAGGGGAATTCACTCATGCATGCACACAAGATACAAACAGTCAAACATTCACACAAGATCTAACTGAAGGATGAAGGGAAGAAAAATTATGGGTAGAGAGGCTGAGATTTTGGGGTTATAATTACCATTCCAGACAAGTAGTGAAGAGGCAGTGGAGTGGCTTAGACTGGTGTCTAAGGGCAGACCAGATCAGGATTCAGGGCAACACAGTGGGGTCCAGCATTTCATCTGACTGCACTTGACTTCTCAAAACCAAAGGTTTATACACACTATTTCCCTCCTTGAAGGGGAGTGAGTTAATTGCTCTCCTAGCCTGTTGAACAATAAGAGTTGCAATATAGACAATGAGGTCCAGATGGTGCTAATGGTTTCAGTGCTTAGATGACAAAGAGTTAATAACTGTTGTAATAGTTCTGTATTGTGGGTAGGACAGGACAATAGGGGAAAACATCCAGGTGTACGGGGACAGGATTGAAGCAATCAGTGCTCTGGTGAGAAACATCTCCCTTCTGACTATTGTATTCACAGAAGAGATTCTGTCTTCTCCTTAAGACTATTATTCTCCGGAAAAGTGGTGATTTACCTGATAAATGACCTAGATTATACCTAGAGGGTGTTTTAGGCTGACCTGCCTGTGAGCTCACATTTACAGTTAGAGTCTTCCTCTTTCTGGCTTGACTTCCTGGTCACCTTCAGGTTTGATTTGATATTAGTGCCAATTAATGTAGTCATCAATTAAATATGTTGCCAACTAAACTGTATCAACATTGGAAGGTGCACAGGGCCATAACAACATGATCTCATTCTTTAGATACCTCAGGGCTGCCACAAATAGGAGGTTGCAGGCTTGTTCTCTGCTGCTTCAGAGGGTAGCACTAGGTCTAATGGTTTTAAGTTACAAGAGGGTAGATTTTGACTGAACGTTAGAAAAAAATTCTTGAAGTGAGAGCAGTTTTGCAATGGAACCAATTGCCTAGAGAGGCGGTGGGGTCTTCTTTTCTGTATGTCTTCAAACAGAGGGTGGACAGTTACCTTCTGGGGGTCCTTTAGCTGGAGATTCTGCACTGAGCAGGAGGCTGGACCTGACGGCAAAAAGAGTCAATGATTCTATGAATGAGCCCTTGGCTCATGCAGTTCCCCCACCCTCATACCCTTCAGCTTGACTGTGCTCAAATCATCTACTTTTGTTTCCATTTAAAACTAAACACACTTTGTTACCACATACCAGCCAAATACAAATTGCAGTTAGTTTTAGCTATGGTTTGTCTGCATAAGTCAACTTCAGATAAACCAAAATTAAAATTAATCATAATTCCCAGCTAGTGCATAACCATAACCTCTGACATTTCACAAATGAAAACTTAGTTATGTGTGGTTGAGCCAAAAGGATGTCACTAAACCAAAAAAAAAAGGGGGGGCAAAAATTATTAATGAGGAAGAACACAAAGCTACTGTTTTATATACAGAAATCCAGGAATTTATGTACTGAGTTTAGGGAGAGCAAAACTTTACCCCCACCCACCCACCTGCCTCTCCCTCCTTCTGAGTTGAGTGCAAATTACTTCTGTAATGTTGAACACATTTTGAGCAATTGAAATAACTTGGGGATGAAGTGGGGAAGTGGAAGGAGAGGAGAGAAACAGGGACATTTAGAGATCAGCTGAGGAGGTGAGGACAGTACAGGATTAACAGAAATTGCCCCTGCCAGGCCAGGGAAGCTGGAGGGTATGCATAATGAGAAACTGGTTTGCAGAGAACAGAAGGAAAATGCTTTTGATGTCTTCATGGCTTTGCTGGAGAAGAGAAGGAGAAAGAGAGCATAGAACTGGGCTGTGCATTTAATGCTAAACTATGATATAGTTTGGTATGAATGTCCAAGTTAGAAAAAGGATGCTGAAGGAAGACAGGAACTGTGCAGAAAATCAGAAGGAGTGCTGAAGGGAGAAAAAGGGGAAAGTTTTATGGAGTCAAGCAGCGTGATAGAGTCAAGTGTTTCATGAGGTGAGGCAGGAAGTGGCTGAAATTTAGTTTTTTGTTTTTTCATTTGTTAAATGCTTAACATCCTTACCTCTGTAAACAGTTATTGGTAATAAATATGTTCCCTCAATGCATTAATTGCATGGATTGTAAAAATATGGTCTCTGTTTTAGGATTTGCATGCCACTTTACACAGGAAAGCCTCCTGAGGTGGCTCACATAAAAAAATAAAACCTGAAACAATGTTACAGAATCCATCCTATGAAAACTGTAATCCGAATGAAGAAAGAGGAATTTAAAACATCAAGGACTGTATTCATATTAACTGAAAGCAGCATAAAATAAGGTCTCCAACCTCTATTTAAAAACTAATAAATTAACGACCATATATTTTCTTACAGGGTAAATTCCACATATGGGGCCACCACCAACATCTGTAGTGCATGGTAGTTTAGTGGAGCTTGAGAGTGAACCCATGAGCAGTGCTTCTGACAGGGATCTTAAAGTCTGGGCAAGTTTCTTATGGATGCTCAGTTCCTCACAGAGTAATATCCAAAAACATTTCAGGCTTCAAAATGTACCTTAAATATGGCCTTTGCACAAGAGGCAGTCAATGTAATTGGTACAGTGTTAAAATGGTCTGATCATCCAGTCCCCACAGCCATCTAAGCAGCTGCATTCTGTATCAGATGAAGTGTCTGAATATCTTTAAAGACAAACCTCCCCACCACAACACGTTGATAGCAGTCTAGTCTGGATGTAAGCTGGGTATATGGAACTGAGGCAGAGTCTTCTTTCTCTAGCAATACAGCTGGTGAATCAATCAAAGCTGATTAAGGGCACTCCAAGCCACTGACACCACCTGCGCCTCCACAGACAGTGCCAAATCTAGCTGCCAACCTGGGGCCGTTTCTGTCAGGGGACTCACATGGACTTGAGAAATAATTAAGGAAGTGTTTGTTCGTCTAAGCCTGTGCAAAAGCAGCAGCCAGTGGTTTCAGTTGTTATCAGACTGGAAAGGAAGTCAGCAAGAAGGACAGAATATGAATGAAGTACTTTGCTGGGAGCAACCCTTGTTAATCAACAAATCTGACAATCCCAGAGGGAAGGAGAGGAGGAGATGCAAAGAATGCCAAAGCAAGTAGCGATGAGTACGCAGAGGACTTCCTGCTGGCAGGAGGGGAGCTTTTAAAAATATTGTATGTTGAAAAGTCTTACATATACCAGGATGAAATTCTGCATACCTTCCACCTTGCTTCTGTGATCTTCCCATTTGGGGGGTGGGGGGAGACTTGGAATATGTCTTGGAAGCTGCAGAATCCACGAAGTATGGAAATTTGGCTGATTACTCTTGCAGGTATCCAGTGATGTCACTAAGGAACAGGCTCCAGAAAGTATAAGAAGCTTCTGAAACAAGCATGGGAGGAGGGGAAGCTGCATAGAAATGGGCACATAGCATCCAACTGGCAAAGGAATAGAGTGGCTGGGAGATATGCACAGCCTGGTCTAAATTTACCATCAATAAAGCAAAAGCCCAAAGACTTACTTTATAGAGAAAGGAAAAAGAGAAAGAGAGAAGCTGTGGCCAGAAAAGGATGTGGAGAAATTTATGTTCTGGCAAATCATTCAGTTTCTCTGTAATGAATTATAGTGAGTTGCCAGTACCCTGATCATTAATAAGCATCTAAATTGGGGAGGAATTGTATGTCACCTTTGAGACTAACAGATTTATTCAGTGTGAGCTTTTGTGGATTACAGTCCACTTCTTCAGATGCATTAGTACCCATCAATGCTTCTGTGGAAATGAATGGGAATCCATGAAATAAATCTGTTAACCAAAGGAAGCTTGTGGCACTTTTTAAGACTATCTCTTTCAAAAGTGCTAAGAAACATATGTTTAACTCATCCATGCAGAGTATACTCTGATAGCTAGTTAATACTCTACTGCACTATAAGAATTTATGAAAAATCACCAGTTAGTAGAGTACAAACAATCACAGATCACAAAACACTGTGTAGTTTTTGTATGGGACTTTAATAATAGATGATGATGATGATGTCTTACCTGCCTCTCCCCAAAACTTGAGGTGGGGTACAACATAAATTAAAGTATATTAAAAATGCAACATAATTTAAAATACACTAAAAACACATAAAACCATTTAAAATACAATTAAAACATTATTAAAACACATCATAATTAAAAATAAACTGGTTAGGCCTGCCAGAAGAGATAGATCTTTAGCATTTTTTAAAAAGAATCAGACAGCATATTTTGCTGTCTAATCTCTTCTGGCAGGTCATTCCATAGTCTAGGGCAGCTGACAAGAAGGTCCCCTGGGTGACTATTGCCAGTCTAATTTTGCCCAGCTTAAGTAAATGGCCCCCACAGGACTTGAGTACACAGGGTGAATTGTATAGGAGAGGCAATCCTACAGGTAACTTGGACCCAAAACATGTAGGGCTTTAAAGGTG